>CM059369.1:1205355-2410710 GCA_030370435.1 Auanema freiburgensis
TAACAATTCAACTCTAATGCCATTTCTCAGATTATCCACCGATTTCATTTTCTCACAACATTCATTCGTTACACATTTTCTTAACAGCCCTCCCCCAATTCTTGTGATTCCTTCAAAACAGGATAATCATTCTTTTATTTCTTCAATCCTTTGAAAGGTGGTTATTTGAAATGATTCGTGCTAAATCCCTCTCTATAACGGTTGTAAAAACACAAAAAAAAAAAAAAAAAAAAAAAAAAAAAACTTAGACGCTGCGTCTAAACTAGGCATTCGAGCTATCAAGGACTCAGTCATGTTCAATCCTGAATTCCGCTTCCCAGCGAACAAGGAGGAACTCATAACTTACATCCAGCTTAACCGAAAATCAGTTGTCGACGCTTACCGTAAAGTTGAACCTTGTTCGCAGCTTATTATGCGGTATATTCATGATGCGGATTTAGAAATCGATGAATTCGAGCAACGAAATCATCGTGACTATCCCAAGAAGTTTATTGAAAAATTTCGAGGCGTAGAGAAAAGAATCCGCACTGAACTCACAAAAACGCTCAATCCAATTCAGATGCCTTCAGGCTCTGTCACACTTGAGGTGTTGAAAGACACCGACACATCTCAGGCTCCGCAAGGTCCTGGTACGCTCGAGTCGTCACGAGACACTCATACACCTCAGGCGCCACAAGGCCCTGCTACACTCGAAGTGCTGGAAAGCACTGACAAATCTCAAAGTCCAATCGAAAGATCTGGACAGCCAAAATTGAACAAAAATACTGAAGCAATATCCTCAGATTCAGATGTCGAGGAGGGTGACAATGTGTTTAGTACACCGCAGAACTACAATGATCGCAGAAAGATCTCGCGAGAAATGATAAAGACCCCAACAGAAATATCACTTGATTGGGGAATCGAAAAGTTTATTGAAAGATCAAATGTGAAAAACATATCGAGAGAAACTCTGGCAAACAGAATCGGAAACGGTGATACACTACAGGTCATAGCTAATGAATACACGGAAAAAGCAATGGGAAAACACCCAATCGAAATTCAAAGAATGATAAACACCTATGAAAGGTTTAAAATCACAAATAAAATAAATGAACTGATCGAACAACTCGAAAAAACAGCAGAGAATCTGAAAATGAGATTAGGGGAACTAGATGCTGCTCAAGCATTGCATGATCCTGAATTCGCGAGAGCTCTCGGAGAGTCAACCACTGAGAACAATACAAAAATATTCCACAGTCAACTGGACCGAAAATTCTTCTTAGGACACATAACCAACATGAGACCATTATACGAAAATAATGAACCTACCTCACTGAGAGGAGGAAAGAAAAAAGTCAATCAGTTCACACCATATCGCACAACCATTCCGCATGGTGATTCATCATCATCTGATAATGAGTTAGACTTAGATCCTACCCCCAGAGCTCCAAAGCGCCATCATAACACGAGAGCAAACACAAGAACAGAAATAGAAGTAATCCCAGATTACAGCAATATCAAGCCGATAAAAATGAGAGAAGACTTCCCGAGTCGTTTAACCTCCTACACCACTCCCTTGCACAGCACTCCACAACCGAATTTTGAGAGTCCATCATTTGAACAACCTCGAGCAAACGATAGTGGCGGTTCTAACCGACGTACCACATATACCGAGAATGAAAGAATCCGAAAATTAGAAGAAGAAATAAGTCAATTAACAAACATGATTCAATCATTCACTAGATCAGGGATCGAAAAAAGCCCCTTTAGCAATCCAGAAAATGTCAACCACTTGAACAATTCACACTACTTTCCAAAAATTGAAATCCCCACTTTCAGTGGCAAAATTGAAGACTTCCCACGTTTCTGGGAAGCATTCACGACCATAATAGACTCGCAACAGTGGCCAGATGTCGCAAAGTTCAGTTATCTCATAACAAAATTGGACGGCGGTGCCGCAGCCGCCATTAAAATGATTCCCATCACAGCTTCCGGATACCCGTTGGCAAAAGAAAAATTGAAATCAGTTTATCTTGATCCTCATCTTCTCGAGGCCACCCTAGAGAAGAAAATGGACAACATACAAAAAGCAAAAGAAAATTCCGAAAGCCTGATTCAAACAGTCTGCGAAATAGAAACAATCATCCAACTAAGAAAAGCATACAACGCACAGTTAGATCATACAGCACTCATCAGAAGAATTGCGAATATGTTCCCAAATAAAATAGCCGAGAGAGCATTGGAAAATGCGGAAGCTAGAAAAGATATTGAATCATTCCTGAGACACATCCGAACACAAGCAGAAGATAAGAGATTATCAGAATTAACATTACAAAATTCAGAAAGTACAGTTTTCTTAACTCATACTTCTCATAAACAAGACAAATGCGCTTATTGCAGAGGAAATCACAAAAGCCAAAAATGCAGAAAATTCGACTCGATTAGCGAAAGATTGCACATCATTCGAGATCAAGAACTATGCTATCTATGCCTATCATCATCTCATTCAAGCAGACGATGTAGACAACCCCCATGCAAGGTTTGCAATAAACCCCATCACACTTCAATATGCCGATCTTATACGAGTAATGAAAAACAAAAAGAAAGAAACTCTAACAGCAGAAACTATGAAAATCAAAGAGGCAGATCGCCACACAGACATAATCGTAGGCAGAACGAATACAAACCAAAATCTCCCTACCAATCTAGAAGTAATAGCAGACAATCATATAGAGATGAAAGAAACTCTCGATTCCAGTCCCCTTATTCCGATAGATCACAGAGTCGTGACAGCTCGAGATCTAATCATTCAAACTATAGAGAAAGAAGCAGAAGCAGAGATAATTACAAGAGAAGGGACCAAACCCCATATAGAAAAAACGATCGTAGGCAGTATTCGCGATCTGCATCTACGGAAAGAAAGCGCACGCTTAAAATTACAGAACGTGAAAACCGAACGAATCTGATGATATTTGAAGCTAATATTCAAACAGTAAATGGTGAAGAAGTAGTTTACGGTATCTTGGATACCGGAGCAGATTGCTCATTTATTACTGAGAAACTAGCGAATAAAATAAAATCAAATAATGTTACAAACAAAAGAATAAGTATAGCAACGTTTGGAAACAAAGAAGAACCCTACGACACTCGAATGATTCATGATTTGAAAATGTTCAATAGAAGAAACGAAAGTTTGAGAATTTCTGTCACAACATTCCCTCGCATCATCGACACTATTACACCAGTGCAATTGCGGAAAGAAGATAAGAAGTTCCTACGCAGTTATGAACTCGAAGAACCACGATTCTTGAAACAATCCGAAATTTCTATCGATATCCTAGTAGGGCTCGATCATTTCCATAAAATCTATAAAAATGGCTCAAATTCATTCAAACTGCCGTCAGGGTTGATGATTTCCTCCACGTTCTTCGGCAACATGATCTACGGATCCATAAGAACCAACAATCCGAGCATGATCACCAACAATCATACCATAAGAGTCAAGAACCTCATGACGTCGATCAGAGAGCTAGACTCAGATGAAAACAATGACTTCAATATAGAAAAGATGTGGAATCTTGAGAGCATCAAAATATTTGATAACATCTCCAAAACAGAGGAGGAAGAGAGAGTTCTACGAACTTTCATTAAAACAGTCCGAAGAGATGGAGAAGGTATTCATGTCGGCCTTCCATGGAAGGAAGAGAAACCGACCCTCTCCTCAAATTTTTATATTGCTCTCGCACGCTTAAAACAATTGAGTAGTCAAATGCGTGCCAAGACGCCGGACTTATGGATAAAATATAATAATCTCATTGAGGAACAATTAAAAGCAGGATTCGTAGAAGAGATCCCAAATTGGAACGAACGTCCTATGCACGATAGTCCAATATATTATATGCCACATAGAGCCGTAATCAAACATTCAAGCAAAACAACGAAAGTACGCATAGTCATGGATGCGTCATCGAAAGCGAGAGATAAAATGTCTCTCAACGATGCGGTCCATCAGGGACCATGTATATTACCAAACATTGCGGGTGTTTTGCTGAGATCCAGATGTGGTTTCCATCTAATCACAGCTGACATTGAAAAAGCATATCATCAAATTCATTTAATTGAAAAAGACAGAGATGCTACACGTTTTCTCGTACCTGTGGATACGTATGCACCCGTCTCGGAGAATAATGTCAGAGCTCTCAGACACACTAGACCAGCTTTCGGTATTAACGCTTCACCGTTTCTCCTCGCAGGAGGTATCTATTACGGACTTGACTTGATAAAAACTGAATTAAATTCAGATTTGATCTCTGATATCAAGAGTAATCTTTATGTTGACAACTTAGTCCTACCCTTCGATGATGAATACGATGGCATAAGCCTATACAGGAGCACAAAAAGCACATTTAACCTGCTCTGCATGAACCTCAGAGAGTATTCATGTAGTAACAGACGAGCGAGAGCAAGCATGAGTAGAAAAGACAAATAAGGAGACAAACAAGTGAAACTCCTCGGTATTGATTGGAACATAACACTCGACACATTCCAAATGGAGTTTAATCTGGGTTGCGTAGAAGGAATTTTGACCAAACGAAAAATACTTCAAGCCGCTCATAACACCTATGATCCGTTAGGATTCATGACACCACTCTTCATTCAACCTAGACATTTCATTCGAAAACTTTGGGCGTACGATTATCATTGGGATAGCCCACTAAGCACCAAACACGAAAACGAATGGAAAGAGATACATAGAGTCATACATGGGTATATGCTTGAAATGAACAGAAGCATCGGATACCGTAGCACGTTAACACAGTCTGAGAATCAATCATTGAACATTTTCGTAGATGCATCCAAAATAGCTTTCGCAGCCGTAGCATACATTACGTACGAAAATGAAGTAAAAGAAAGATATAGGACAGAGTTTCTTATGGCCAAACATAGACTTGCGCCAAGAACTAAAACAAACAACAAATTGAAAGATGTCCTAACCATTCCCCGTTTAGAGCTAACCGCAATGGTCTTAGGTACGAAACTCGCAAAATTCATATTGGAACAGACAAAGTTCCGCATTAAAAGAATCAATGTTTTTGGTGATTCATCGATCGCTCTGAGCTGGCTTATATCTGATAAGAGTCACGGCGTATTTGTTGACAACCGAACAAGAGAAATAAAACTCACCGCGGAACACATTAAAACAACTTTCGGAATACCAACCCATTTCTATCATGTAGCTACAGATCAAAACACTGCCGACCTAGCTACACGAGGATTGGACAAACAGAGTTTCGATTTACCAAGATGGCTTTATGGTCCATCCTTCCTCAATAATCCAAAACAAAACAGTTTCAATCATGCTCCTTCTGTGAAAGAATTCGTTCCTAACTGTGTTTTCACTTTTCTCGAACGTATCGTGCCACTACATTCTTTCCCCATATTCGCCTCCTTACCACTTCTCGCCATTTCGGTTCTCTGCCTTCCCGGCAAGGCGCTCTTTTTCATTATTACTATTGTCTTACGTCTTGTACGACGTATTATCACTGTCGCTATTCTAGTGACGACTTCCACCTCAGTTCCTCCAAAATCTTCTCTCAAATCGCAGTGATTCTGTTAACTCTCTGTTTTTTCTCGATCTCTTAATTGATCTCATTGTCCTCTTCTCTCTTTATCCTATCATATCTCTTATGGCCCGCCCCTATTTGGGATCCAACCCAAGTTTAGACAAATTTGATCTCGCAATTGATCTCACATTTGCTCTCACAATTGATTTCACATTTTCTCTCACATTTTATCTCACATGAAATCTCTATTAGTAAATTACGAATCAGAAGTCTTTCAATTATACCCCCAAATCTTGTGCGATGTCCAGTACCCAACTGAAGACTCCCCCCGCACTGTCGCCTCTGCGACGCATCAGTAGGCGGAGCCGATAGAGGACAGCTGATGATGGAAGATGATTCAGTCGCTGCTGCACCGTTCCTCGAGAACGGTCGATTCCTTTTAGTTGTTGTATCTTGAGTCTCATATAATAAATATGTTACCTTAGTCTCTTCGTACTTTGTCCTGTTGATAGTAGGTCTTCACAACAGTTGTAGTATAAGTAGTCTATCCATGAACCACCTTGTCTGATGCTCTGTACTCAGTATGGGTACAGAGCGCGGGTTTAGGAGTCTCAGGGTTAGAGCGGAGCACCCTTAGGTCTTTTAGCGTGTATGGCATTGTGCATGTCTTAGCTATTCAATCAGACCGTCACAAGCTTCGTCAGCGGAACCTACTTTTTGAGACTAAAGAAGGTCTCAGTTTTTGTTTCAATAGAAACAATTTTTCAGTACAGAAAAGAAAGTTCATAGCAAATTGTCACGGTTCCGTGGTGTAGCGGTTAGCACTCAGGACTCTGAATCCTGCGAGCTGAGTTCAAATCTCGGCGGAACCTACTTTTTGAGACTAAAGAAGGTGTCAGAATTTGTTTCAATAGAAACAATTTTTCAGTACAGAAAAGAAAGGTCTTAGCACATTGTCACGGTTCCGTGGTGTAGCGGTTAGCACTCAGTACTCTGAATCCTGCGACCCGAGTTCAAATCTCGGCAGAACCTTCTTTTTGAGACTAAAGAAGGTCTCAGTATTTGCTTCAATAGAAACAATTTTTTAGTACAAAGAAGAAAGGTCATATCAGATTGTCACGGTTCCGTGGTGTAGCCCGTTAGCACTCAGGACTCTGAATCCTGTGAGCTGAGTTCAAATCTCGGCGGAATCTACTTTTTAAGACTAAAGAAGGTCTCAGTTTTTGTTTCAATAGAAACAATTTTTCAGTACAGAAAAGAAAGTTCATAGCACATTGTCACGGTTCCGTGGTGTAGCGGTTAGCACTCAGGACTCTGAATCCTGCGACCCGAGTTCAAATCTCGGCGGAACCTACTTTTTGAGACTAAAGAAGGTCTCAGTTTTTGTTTCAATAGAAACAATTTTTTAGTACAGAAAAGAAAGGTCTTAGCACATTGTCACGGTTCCGTGGTGTAGCGGTTAGCACTCAGTACTCTGAATCCTGCGACCCGAGTTCAAATCTCGGCAGAACCTTCTTTTTGAGACTAAAGAAGGTCTCAGTATTTGCTTCAATAGAAACAATTTTTTAGTACAAAGAAGAAAGGTCATATCAGATTGTCACGGTTCCGTGGTGTAGCGGTTAGCACTCAGGACTCTGAATCCTGCGACTCGAGTTCAAATCTCGGCGGAACCTTCTTTTTGAGATCTTAGTTGGTCCAAATGTTTATCTCAATAGAAACAAATTTTCAGTACAGAAAAGAAAGGTCATATCAGATTGTCACGGTTCCGTGGTGTAGCGGTTAGCACTCAGGACTCTGAATCCTGCGACCCGAGTTCAAATCTCGGCGGAACCTACTTTTTGAGATCTTAGTTGGTCCAAATGTTTATCTCAATAGAAACAAATTTTCAGTACAGAAAAGAAAGGTCATAGCACATTGTCACGGTTCCGTGGTGTAGCGGTTAGCACTCAGGACTTTGAATCCTGCGACCCGAGTTTAAATCTCGGCGGAACCTACTTTTTGAGACTAAAGAAGGTCTCAGTATTTGCTTCAATAGAAACAATTTTTTAGTACAAAGAAGACAGGTTATAGCACATTGTCACGGTTCCGTGGTGTAGCCCGTTAGCACTCAGGACTCTGAATCCTGCGAGCTGAGTTCAAATCTCGGCGGAATCTACTTTTTAAGACTAAAGAAGGTCTCAGTTTTTGTTTCAATAGAAACAATTTTTCAGTACAGAAAAGAAAGTTCATAGCAAATTGTCACGGTTCCGTGGTGTAGCGGTTAGCACTCAGGACTCTGAATCCTGCGAGCTGAGTTCAAATCTCGGCGGAACCTACTTTTTGAGACTAAAGAAGGTCTCAGTTTTTGTTTCAATAGAAACAATTTTTTAGTACAGAAAAGAAAGGTCTTAGCACATTGTCACGGTTCCGTGGTGTAGCGGTTAGCACTCAGGACTCTGAATCCTGCGACCCGAGTTCAAATCTCGTCGGAACCTTCTTTTTGAGATCTTAGTTGGTCCAAATGTTTATCTCAATAGAAACAAATTTTCAGTACAGAAAAGAAAGGTCATATCAGATTGTCACGGTTCCGTGGTGTAGCGGTTAGCACTCAGGACTCTGAATCCTGCGACCCGAGTTCAAATCTCGGCGAAACCTTCTTTTTGAGATCTTAGTTGGTCCAAATGTTTATCTCAATAGAAACAAATTTTCAGTACAGAAAAGAAAGGTCATAGCACATTGTCACGGTTCCGTGGTGTAGCGGTTAGCACTCAGGACTTTGAATCCTGCGACCCGAGTTCAAATCTCGGCGGAACCTACTTTTTGAGACTAAAGAAGGTCTCAGTATTTGCTTCAATAGAAACAATTTTTTAGTACAAAGAAGACAGGTTATAGCACATTGTCACGGTTCCGTGGTGTAGCGGTTAGCACTCAGGACTTTGAATCCTGCGACCCGAGTTCAAATCTCGGCGGAACCTACTTTTCGAGACTAAAGAAGGTCTCAGTATTTGCTTCAATAGAAACAATTTTTTAGTACAAAGAAGACAGGTTAAAGCACATTGTCACGGTTCCGTGGTGTAGCGGTTAGCACTCAGGACTCTGAATCCTGCGACCCGAGTTCAAATCTCGGCGGAACCTACTTTTTGAGACTAAAGAAGGTGTCAGAATTTGTTTCAATAGAACCAATTTTTCAGTACAGAAAAGAAAGGTCTTAGCACATTGTCACGGTTCCGTGGTGTAGCGGTTAGCACTCAGGACTCTGAATCCTGCGACCCGAGTTCAAATCTCGGCGGAACCTTCTTTTTGAGATCTTAGTTGGTCCAAATGTTTATCTCAATAGAAACAAATTTTCAGTACAGAAAAGAAAGGTCATATCAGATTGTCACGGTTCCGTGGTGTAGCGGTTAGCACTCAGGACTCTGAATCCTGCGACCCGAGTTCAAATCTCGGCGAAACCTTCTTTTTGAGATCTTAGTTGGTCCAAATGTTTATCTCAATAGAAACAAATTTTCAGTACAGAAAAGAAAGGTCATAGCACATTGTCACGGTTCCGTGGTGTAGCGGTTAGCACTCAGGACTTTGAATCCTGCGACCCGAGTTCAAATCTCGGCGGAACCTACTTTTTGAGACTAAAGAAGGTCTCAGTATTTGCTTCAATAGAAACAATTTTTTAGTACAAAGAAGACAGGTTATAGCACATTGTCACGGTTCCGTGGTGTAGCGGTTAGCACTCAGGACTTTGAATCCTGCGACCCGAGTTCAAATCTCGGCGGAACCTACTTTTCGAGACTAAAGAAGGTCTCAGTATTTGCTTCAATAGAAACAATTTTTTAGTACAAAGAAGACAGGTTAAAGCACATTGTCACGGTTCCGTGGTGTAGCGGTTAGCACTCAGGACTCTGAATCCTGCGACCCGAGTTCAAATCTCGGCGGAACCTACTTTTTGAGACTAAAGAAGGTGTCAGAATTTGTTTCAATAGAACCAATTTTTCAGTACAGAAAAGAAAGGTCTTAGCACATTGTCACGGTTCCGTGGTGTAGCGGTTAGCACTCAGGACTCTGAATCCTGCGACCCGAGTTCAAATCTCGGCGGAACCTTCTTTTTGAGATCTTAGTTGGTCCAAATGTTTATCTCAATAGAAACAAATTTTCAGTACAGAAAAGAAAGGTCATATCAGATTGTCACGGTTCCGTGGTGTAGCGGTTAGCACTCAGGACTCTGAATCCTGCGACCCGAGTTCAAATCTCGGCGGAACCTACTTTTTGAGATCTTAGTTGGTCCAAATGTTTATCTCAATAGAAACAAATTTTCAGTACAGAAAAGAAAGGTCATAGCACATTGTCACGGTTCCGTGGTGTAGCGGTTAGCACTCAGGACTTTGAATCCTGCGACCCGAGTTCAAATCTCGGCGGAACCTACTTTTTGAGACTAAAGAAGGTCTCAGTATTTGCTTCAATAGAAACAATTTTTTAGTACAGAAAAGAAAGGTCTTAGCACATTGTCACGGTTCCGTGGTGTAGCCCGTTAGCACTCAGGACTCTGAATCCTGCGAGCTGAGTTCAAATCTCGGCGGAATCTACTTTTTAAGACTAAAGAAGGTCTCAGTTTTTGTTTCAATAGAAACAATTTTTCAGTACAGAAAAGAAAGTTCATAGCAAATTGTCACGGTTCCGTGGTGTAGCGGTTAGCACTCAGGACTCTGAATCCTGCGAGCTGAGTTCAAATCTCGGCGGAACCTACTTTTTGAGACTAAAGAAGGTCTCAGTTTTTGTTTCAATAGAAACAATTTTTTAGTACAGAAAAGAAAGGTCTTAGCACATTGTCACGGTTCCGTGGTGTAGCGGTTAGCACTCAGGACTCTGAATCCTGCGACCCGAGTTCAAATCTCGTCGGAACCTTCTTTTTGAGATCTTAGTTGGTCCAAATGTTTATCTCAATAGAAACAAATTTTCAGTACAGAAAAGAAAGGTCATATCAGATTGTCACGGTTCCGTGGTGTAGCGGTTAGCACTCAGGACTCTGAATCCTGCGACCCGAGTTCAAATCTCGGCGAAACCTTCTTTTTGAGATCTTAGTTGGTCCAAATGTTTATCTCAATAGAAACAAATTTTCAGTACAGAAAAGAAAGGTCATAGCACATTGTCACGGTTCCGTGGTGTAGCGGTTAGCACTCAGGACTTTGAATCCTGCGACCCGAGTTCAAATCTCGGCGGAACCTACTTTTTGAGACTAAAGAAGGTCTCAGTATTTGCTTCAATAGAAACAATTTTTTAGTACAAAGAAGACAGGTTAAAGCACATTGTCACGGTTCCGTGGTGTAGCGGTTAGCACTCAGGACTCTGAATCCTGCGACCCGAGTTCAAATCTCGGCGGAACCTACTTTTTGAGACTAAAGAAGGTGTCAGAATTTGTTTCAATAGAAACAATTTTTTAGTACAAAGAAGACAGGTTAAAGCACATTGTCACGGTTCCGTGGTGTAGCGGTTAGCACTCAGGACTCTGAATCCTGCGACCCGAGTTCAAATCTCGGCGGAACCTACTTTTTGAGACTAAAGAAGGTGTCAGAATTTGTTTCAATAGAACCAATTTTTCAGTACAGAAAAGAAAGGTCTTAGCACATTGTCACGGTTCCGTGGTGTAGCGGTTAGCACTCAGGACTCTGAATCCTGCGACCCGAGTTCAAATCTCGGCGGAACCTTCTTTTTGAGATCTTAGTTGGTCCAAATGTTTATCTCAATAGAAACAAATTTTCAGTACAGAAAAGAAAGGTCATATCAGATTGTCACGGTTCCGTGGTGTAGCGGTTAGCACTCAGGACTCTGAATCCTGCGACCCGAGTTCAAATCTCGGCGGAACCTACTTTTTGAGACTAAAGAAGGTGTCAGAATTTGTTTCAATAGAACCAATTTTTCAGTACAGAAAAGAAAGGTCTTAGCACATTGTCACGGTTCCGTGGTGTAGCGGTTAGCACTCAGGACTCTGAATCCTGCGACCCGAGTTCAAATCTCGGCGGAACCTTCTTTTTGAGATCTTAGTTGGTCCAAATGTTTATCTCAATAGAAACAAATTTTCAGTACAGAAAAGAAAGGTCATATCAGATTGTCACGGTTCCGTGGTGTAGCGGTTAGCACTCAGGACTCTGAATCCTGCGACCCGAGTTCAAATCTCGGCGGAACCTACTTTTTGAGACTAAAGAAGGTGTCAGAATTTGTTTCAATAGAAACAATTTTTCAGTACAGAAAAGAAAGGTCTTAGCACATTGTCACGGTTCCGTGGTGTAGCGGTTAGCACTCAGGACTCTGAATCCTGCGACCCGAGTTCAAATCTCGGCGGAACCTTCTTTTTGAGATCTTAGTTGGTCCAAATGTTTATCTCAATAGAAACAAATTTTCAGTACAGAAAAGAAAGGTCATAGCACATTGTCACGGTTCCGTGGTGTAGCGGTTAGCACTCAGGACTCTGAATCCTGCGACCCGAGTTCAAATCTCGGCGGAACCTACTTTTTGAGACTAAAGAAGGTGTCAGAATTTGTTTCAATAGAAACAATTTTTCAGTACAGAAAAGAAAGGTCTTAGCACATTGTCACGGCTCCGTGGTGTAGCGGTTAGCACTCAGGACTCTGAATCCTGCGACCCGAGTTCAAATCTCGGCGGAACCTTCTTTTTGAGATCTTAGTTGGTCCAAATGTTTATCTCAATAGAAACAAATTTTCAGTACAGAAAAGAAAGGTCATATCAGA
The DNA here is from genome assembly GCA_030370435.1 of Auanema freiburgensis. NCBI lineage: Eukaryota > Metazoa > Nematoda > Chromadorea > Rhabditida > Rhabditidae > Auanema > Auanema freiburgense. The sequence continues at coordinate 1,217,615 of CM059369.1, forward strand.
TTGTCACGGTTCCGTGGTGTAGCGGTTAGCACTCAGGACTCTGAATCCTGCGACCCGAGTTCAAATCTCGGCGGAACCTACTTTTTGAGACTAAAGAAGGTGTCAGAATTTGTTTCAATAGAACCAATTTTTCAGTACAGAAAAGAAAGGTCTTAGCACATTGTCACGGTTCCGTGGTGTAGCGGTTAGCACTCAGGACTCTGAATCCTGCGACCCGAGTTCAAATCTCGGCGGAACCTTCTTTTTGAGATCTTAGTTGGTCCAAATGTTTATCTCAATAGAAACAAATTTTCAGTACAGAAAAGAAAGGTCATAGCACATTGTCACGGTTCCGTGGTGTAGCGGTTAGCACTCAGGACTCTGAATCCTGCGACCCGAGTTCAAATCTCGGCGGAACCTACTTTTTGAGACTAAAGAAGGTGTCAGAATTTGTTTCAATAGAAACAATTTTTCAGTACAGAAAAGAAAGGTCTTAGCACATTGTCACGGTTCCGTGGTGTAGCGGTTAGCACTCAGGACTCTGAATCCTGCGACCCGAGTTCAAATCTCGGCGGAACCTTCTTTTTGAGATCTTAGTTGGTCCAAATGTTTATCTCAATAGAAACAAATTTTCAGTACAGAAAAGAAAGGTCATATCAGATTGTCACGGTTCCGTGGTGTAGCGGTTAGCACTCAGGACTCTGAATCCTGCGACCCGAGTTCAAATCTCGGCGGAACCTACTTTTTGAGACTAAAGAAGGTGTCAGAATTTGTTTCAATAGAAACAATTTTTCAGTACAGAAAAGAAAGGTCTTAGCACATTGTCACGGTTCCGTGGTGTAGCGGTTAGCACTCAGGACTCTGAATCCTGCGACCCGAGTTCAAATCTCGGCGGAACCTTCTTTTTGAGATCTTAGTTGGTCCAAATGTTTATCTCAATAGAAACAAATTTTCAGTACAGAAAAGAAAGGTCATATCAGATTGTCACGGTTCCGTGGTGTAGCGGTTAGCACTCAGGACTCTGAATCCTGCGACCCGAGTTCAAATCTCGGCGGAACCTACTTTTTGAGACTAAAGAAGGTGTCAGAATTTGTTTCAATAGAAACAATTTTTCAGTACAGAAAAGAAAGGTCTTAGCACATTGTCACGGTTCCGTGGTGTAGCGGTTAGCACTCAGGACTCTGAATCCTGCGACCCGAGTTCAAATCTCGGCGGAACCTTCTTTTTGAGATCTTAGTTGGTCCAAATGTTTATCTCAATAGAAACAAATTTTCAGTACAGAAAAGAAAGGTCTTAGCACATTGTCACGGTTCCGTGGTGTAGCGGTTAGCACTCAGGACTCTGAATCCTGCGACCCGAGTTCAAATCTCGGCGGAACCTTCTTTTTGAGATCTTAGTTGGTCCAAATGTTTATCTCAATAGAAACAAATTTTCAGTACAGAAAAGAAAGGTCATATCAGATTGTCACGGTTCCGTGGTGTAGCGGTTAGCACTCAGGACTCTGAATCCTGCGACCCGAGTTCAAATCTCGGCGGAACCTACTTTTTGAGACTAGAGAAGGTGTCAGAATTTGTTTCAATAGAAACAATTTTTCAGTACAGAAAAGAAAGGTCTTAGCACATTGTCACGGTTCCGTAGTGTAGCGGTTAGCACTCAGGACTCTGAATCCTGCGACCCGAGTTCAAATCTCGGCGGAACCTACTTTTTGAGACTAAAGAAGGTGTCAGAATTTGTTTCAATAGAAACAATTTTTCAGTACAGAAAAGAAAGGTCATATCAGATTGTCACGGTTCCGTGGTGTAGCGGTTAGCACTCAGGACTCTGAATCCTGCGACCCGAGTTCAAATCTCGGCGGAACCTTCTTTTTGAGATCTTAGTTGGTCCAAATGTTTATCTCAATAGAAACAAATTTTCAGTACAGAAAAGAAAGGTCATATCAGATTGTCACGGTTCCGTGGTGTAGCGGTTAGCACTCAGGACTCTGAATCCTGCGACCCGAGTTCAAATCTCGGCGGAACCTACTTTTTGAGACTAAAGAAGGTGTCAGAATTTGTTTCAATAGAAACAATTTTTCAGTACAGAAAAGAAAGGTCTTAGCACATTGTCACGGTTCCGTGGTGTAGCGGTTAGCACTCAGGACTCTGAATCCTGCGACCCGAGTTCAAATCTCGGCGGAACCTTCTTTTTGAGATCTTAGTTGGTCCAAATGTTTATCTCAATAGAAACAAATTTTCAGTACAGAAAAGAAAGGTCATATCAGATTGTCACGGTTCCGTGGTGTAGCGGTTAGCACTCAGGACTCTGAATCCTGCGACCCGAGTTCAAATCTCGGCGGAACCTACTTTTTGAGACTAAAGAAGGTGTCAGAATTTGTTTCAATAGAAACAATTTTTCAGTACAGAAAAGAAAGGTCTTAGCACATTGTCACGGTTCCGTGGTGTAGCGGTTAGCACTCAGGACTCTGAATCCTGCGACCCGAGTTCAAATCTCGGCGGAACCTACTTTTTGAGACTAAAGAAGGTGTCAGAATTTGTTTCAATAGAAACAATTTTTCAGTACAGAAAAGAAAGGTCATATCAGATTGTCACGGTTCCGTGGTGTAGCGGTTAGCACTCAGGACTCTGAATCCTGCGACCCGAGTTCAAATCTCGGCGGAACCTACTTTTTGAGACTAAAGAAGGTGTCAGAATTTGTTTCAATAGAAACAATTTTTCAGTACAGAAAAGAAAGGTCTTAGCACATTGTCACGGTTCCGTGGTGTAGCGGTTAGCACTCAGGACTTTGAATCCTGCGACCCGAGTTCAAATCTCGGCGGAACCTACTTTTTGAAACTAGAGACGGTCTCAGTTTTTGTTTCAATAGAAACAATTTTTTAGTACAGAAAAGAAAGGTCTTAGCACATTGTCACGGTTCCGTGGTGTAGCGGTTAGCACTCAGGACTCTGAATCCTGCGACCCGAGTTCAAATCTCGGCGGAACCTTCTTTTTGAGATCTTAGTTGGTCCAAATGTTTATCTCAATAGAAACAAATTTTCAGTACAGAAAAGAAAGGTCATATCAGATTGTCACGGTTCCGTGGTGTAGCGGTTAGCACCCAGGACTCTGAATCCTGCGACCCGAGTTCAAATCTCGGCGGAACCTACTTTTTGAGACTAAAGAAGGTGTCAGAATTTGTTTCAATAGAAACAATTTTTCAGTACAGAAAAGAAAGGTCATATCAGATTGTCACGGTTCCGTGGTGTAGCGGTTAGCACTCAGGACTCTGAATCCTGCGACCCGAGTTCAAATCTCGGCGGAACCTTCTTTTTGAGATCTTAGTTGGTCCAAATGTTTATCTCAATAGAAACAAATTTTCAGTACAGAAAAGAAAGGTCATATCAGATTGTCACGGTTCCGTGGTGTAGCGGTTAGCACTCAGGACTCTGAATCCTGCGACCCGAGTTCAAATCTCGGCGGAACCTACTTTTTGAGACTAAAGAAGGTGTCAGAATTTGTTTCAATAGAAACAAATTTTCAGTACAGAAAAGAAAGGTCTTAGCACATTGTCACGGTTCCGTGGTGTAGCGGTTAGCACTCAGGACTCTGAATCCTGCGACCCGAGTTCAAATCTCGGCGGAACCTACTTTTTGAGACTAAAGAAGGTGTCAGAATTTGTTTCAATAGAAACAATTTTTCAGTACAGAAAAGAAAGGTCATATCAGATTGTCACGGTTCCGTGGTGTAGCGGTTAGCACTCAGGACTCTGAATCCTGCGACCCGAGTTCAAATCTCGGCGGAAACTACTTTTTGAGACTAAAGAAGGTGTCAGAATTTGTTTCAATAGAAACAATTTTTCAGTACAGAAAAGAAAGGTCTTAGCACATTGTCACGGTTCCGTGGTGTAGCGGTTAGCACTCAGGACTCTGAATCCTGCGACCCGAGTTCAAATCTCGGCGGAACCTACTTTTTGAGACTAAAGAAGGTCTCAGTTTTTGTTTCAATAGAAACAATTTTTTAGTACAGAAAAGAAAGGTCTTAGCACATTGTCACGGTTCCGTGGTGTAGCGGTTAGCACTCAGGACTTTGAATCCTGCGACCCGAGTTCAAATCTCGGCGGAACCTACTTTTTGAGACTAAAGAAGGTGTCAGAATTTGTTTCAATAGAAACAATTTTTCAGTACAGAAAAGAAAGGTCATATCAGATTTTCACGGTTCCGTGGTGTAGCGGTTAGCACTCAGGACTCTGAATCCTGCGACCCGAGTTCAAATCTCGGCGGAACCTACTTTTTGAGACTAAAGAAGGTGTCAGAATTTGTTTCAATAGAAACAATTTTTCAGTACAGAAAAGAAAGGTCTTAGCACATTGTCACGGTTCCGTGGTGTAGCGGTTAGCACTCAGGACTTTGAATCCTGCGACCCGAGTTCAAATCTCGGCGGAACCTACTTTTTGAGACTAAAGAAGGTCTCAGTATTTGCTTCAATAGAAACAATTTTTTAGTACAAAGAAGACAGGTTATAGCACATTGTCACGGTTCCGTGGTGTAGCGGTTAGCACTCAGGACTTTAAATCCTGCGACCCGAGTTCAAATCTCGGCGGAACCTACTTTTTGAGACTAAAGAAGGTCTCAGTATTTGCTTCAATAGAAAAAATTTTTTAGTACAAAGAAGACAGGTTATAGCACATTGTCACGGTTCCGTGGTGTAGCGGTTAGCACTCAGGACTCTGAATCCTGCGACCCGAGTTCAAATCTCGGCGGAACCTTCTTTTTGAGATCTTAGTTGGTCCAAATGTTTATCTCAATAGAAACAAATTTTCAGTACAGAAAAGAAAGGTCATATCAGATTGTCACGGTTCCGTGGTGTAGCGGTTAGCACTCAGGACTCTGAATCCTGCGACCCGAGTTCAAATCTCGACGGAACCTTCTTTTTGAGATCTTAGTTGGTCCAAATGTTTATCTCAATAGAAACAAATTTTCAGTACAGAAAAGAAAGGTCATAGCACATTGTCACGGTTCCGTGGTGTAGCGGTTAGCACTCAGGACTTTGAATCCTGCGACCCGAGTTCAAATCTCGGCGGAACCTACTTTTTGAGACTAAAGAAGGTCTCAGTATTTGCTTCAATAGAAACAATTTTTTAGTACAAAGAAGACAGGTTATAGCACATTGTCACGGTTCCGTGGTGTAGCGGTTAGCACTCAGGACTCTGAATCCTGCGACCCGAGTTCAAATCTCGGCGGAACCTACTTTTTGAGACTAAAGAAGGTCTCAGTTTTTGTTTCAATAGAAACAATTTTTTAGTACAGAAAAGAAAGGTCTTAGCACATTGTCACGGTTCCGTGGTGTAGCGGTTAGCACTCAGGACTCTGAATCCTGCGACCCGAGTTCCAATCTCGGCGGAACCTTCTTTTTGAGATCTTTGTTGGTCCAAATGTTTATCTCAATAGAAACAAATTTTCAGTACAGAAAAGAAAGGTCATATCAGATTTTCACGGTTTTGTGGTGTAGCGGTTAGCACTCAGGACTCTGAATCCTGCGACCCGAGTTCAAATCTCGACGGAACCTTCTTTTTGATATCTTAGTTGGTCCAAATGTTTATCTCAATAGAAACAAATTTTCAGTACAGAAAAGAAAGGTCATAGCACATTGTCACGGTTCCGTGGTGTAGCGGTTAGCACTCAGGACTTTGAATCCTGCGACCCGAGTTCAAATCTCGGCGGAACCTACTTTTTGAGACTAAAGAAGGTCTCAGTATTTGCTTCAATAGAAACAATTTTTTAGTACAAAGAAGACAGGTTATAGCACATTGTCACGGTTCCGTGGTGTAGCGGTTAGCACTCAGGACTCTGAATCCTGCGACCCGAGTTCAAATCTCGGCGGAACCTACTTTTTGAGACTAAAGAAGGTCTCAGTATTTGCTTCAATAGAAACAAATTTTCAGTACAGAAAAGAAAGGTCATAGCACATTGTCACGGTTCCGTGGTGTAGCGGTTAGCACTCAGGACTTTGAATCCTGCGACCCGAGTTCAAATCTCGGCGGAACCTACTTTTTGAGACTAAAGAAGGTCTCAGTATTTGCTTCAATAGAAACAATTTTTTAGTACAAAGAAGACAGGTTATAGCACATTGTCACGGTTCCGTGGTGTAGCGGTTAGCACTCAGGACTCTGAATCCTGCGACCCGAGTTCCAATCTCGGCGGAACCTTCTTTTTGAGATCTTAGTTGGTCCAAATGTTTATCTCAATAGAAACAAATTTTCAGTACAGAAAAGAAAGGTCATATCAGATTTTCACGGTTCCGTGGTGTAGCGGTTAGCACTCAGGACTCTGAATCCTGCGACCCGAGTTCAAATCTCGGCGGAACCTACTTTTTGAGACTAAAGAAGGTGTCAGAATTTGTTTCAATAGAAACAATTTTTCAGTACAGAAAAGAAAGGTCTTAGCACATTGTCACGGTTCCGTGGTGTAGCGGTTAGCACTCAGGACTTTGAATCCTGCGACCCGAGTTCAAATCTCGGCGGAACCTACTTTTTGAGACTAAAGAAGGTCTCAGTATTTGCTTCAATAGAAACAATTTTTTAGTACAAAGAAGACAGGTTATAGCACATTGTCACGGTTCCGTGGTGTAGCGGTTAGCACTCAGGACTTTGAATCCTGCGACCCGAGTTCAAATCTCGGCGGAACCTACTTTTTGAGACTAAAGAAGGTCTCAGTATTTGCTTCAATAGAAACAATTTTTTAGTACAAAGAAGACAGGTTATAGCACATTGTCACGGTTCCGTGGTGTAGCGGTTAGCACTCAGGACTCTGAATCCTGCGACCCGAGTTCAAATCTCGGCGGAACCTTCTTTTTGAGATCTTAGTTGGTCCAAATGTTTATCTCAATAGAAACAAATTTTCAGTACAGAAAAGAAAGGTCATATCAGATTGTCACGGTTCCGTGGTGTAGCGGTTAGCACTCAGGACTCTGAATCCTGCGACCCGAGTTCAAATCTCGACGGAACCTTCTTTTTGAGATCTTAGTTGGTCCAAATGTTTATCTCAATAGAAACAAATTTTCAGTACAGAAAAGAAAGGTCATAGCACATTGTCACGGTTCCGTGGTGTAGCGGTTAGCACTCAGGACTTTGAATCCTGCGACCCGAGTTCAAATCTCGGCGGAACCTACTTTTTGAGACTAAAGAAGGTCTCAGTATTTGCTTCAATAGAAACAATTTTTTAGTACAAAGAAGACAGGTTATAGCACATTGTCACGGTTCCGTGGTGTAGCGGTTAGCACTCAGGACTCTGAATCCTGCGACCCGAGTTCAAATCTCGGCGGAACCTTCTTTTTGAGACTAAAGAAGGTCTCAGTATTTGCTTCAATAGAAACAATTTTTTAGTACAAAGAAGACAGGTTATAGCACATTGTCACGGTTCCGTGGTGTAGCGGTTAGCACTCAGGACTTTGAATCCTGCGACCCGAGTTCAAATCTCGGCGGAACCTACTTTTTGAGACTAAAGAAGGTCTCAGTATTTGCTTCAATAGAAACAATTTTTTAGTACAAAGAAGACAGGTTATAGCACATTGTCACGGTTCCGTGGTGTAGCGGTTAGCACTCAGGACTCTGAATCCTGCGACCCGAGTTCAAATCTCGGCGGAACCTACTTTTTGAGACTAAAGAAGGTGTCAGAACAGATCTTTCGATTGGACTTTGAGATTTGTCAGCGCTTTCCAGCACTTCGAGTGTAGCAGGGCCTTGTGGCGCCTGAGGTGTATGAGTGTCTCGTGACGACTCGAGCGTACCAGGACCTTGCGGAGCCTGAGATGTGTCGGTGTCTTTCAACACCTCAAGTGTGACAGAGCCTGAAGGCATCTGAATTGGATTGAGCGTTTTTGTGAGTTCAGTGCGGATTCTTTTCTCTACGCCTCGAAATTTTTCAATAAACTTCTTGGGATAGTCACGATGATTTCGTTGCTAGAATTCATCGATTTCTAAATCCGCATCATGAATATACCGCATAATAAGCTGCGAACAAGGTTCAACTTTACGGTAAGCGTCGACAACTGATTTTCGGTTAAGCTGGATGTAAGTTATGAGTTCCTCCTTGTTCGCTGGGAAGCGGAATTCAGGATTGAACATGACTGAGTCCTTGATAGCTCGAATGCCTAGTTTAGACGCAGCGTCTAAGTTTTTTTTTTTTTTTTTTTTTTTTTTTTGTGTTTTTACAACCGTTATAGAGAGGGATTTAGCACGAATCATTTCAAATAACCACCTTTCAAAGGATTGAAGAAATAAAAGAATGATTATCCTGTTTTGAAGGAATCACAAGAATTGGGGGAGGGCTGTTAAGAAAATGTGTAACGAATGAATGTTGTGAGAAAATGAAATCGGTGGATAATCTGAGAAATGGCATTAGAGTTGAATTGTTATCAAATTTTAAGTGAAATTGAATCACGATGTCTTAGAAAAAACACATCACTTTGAAATATTTTGAGATAACATCAAAATGTGAAATCGAGTAATGAGTCATGCTGCAGAATATTGTTAAATTTCGTTTCGTTGTTTTCACAGGGACATGAACGATACACAAAAAGTCTATCACAAACAGTTGACCGAAAAAAACACAAAAGGGGTCATGGGCCGTATAAACACATATAAAGAACACTATATCACCTGTTACGGAAAGTCCTCGACTTCTGCATCATGTCCGATGATTGCAGGCATCCCATCGATGCTCTGACATTATCGCCCTTGTGCTCAAATGAGCCTCCTCAGAATTAAACGCGCGCGTACCGTTTTGGGCGGATTGTATGTCATCCGTGTAGGTGATCTTTTAGTCGCACCACGACTAATCAGCCATCCTGAATGTTCTATTAAACAAATATGGGTTGATAGGGGATAAGGAGTCGACCGGTTCAATTCCCGGCCGATGCACCATGACGAAGCTTGTGACGGTCTGATTGAATAGCTAAGACATGCACAATGCCATACACGCTAAAAGACCTAAGGGTGCTCCGCTCTAACCCTGAGACTCCTAAACCCGCGCTCTGTACCCATACTGAGTACAGAGCATCAGACAAGGTGGTTCATGGATAGACTACTTATACTACAACTGTTGTGAAGACCTACTATCAACAGGACAAAGTACGAAGAGACTAAGGTAACATATTTATTATATGAGACTCAAGATACAACAACTAAAAGGAATCGACCGTTCTCGAGGAACGGTGCAGCAGCGACTGAATCATCTTCCATCATCAGCTGTCCTCTATCGGCTCCGCCTACTGATGCGTCGCAGAGGCGACAGCGGAACCTACTTTTTGAGACTAAAGAAGGTCTCAGTTTTTGTTTCAATAGAAACAATTTTTTAGTACAGAAAAGAAAGGTCTTAGCACATTGTCACGGTTCCGTGGTGTAGCGGTTAGCACTCAGGACTCTGAATCCTGCGACCCGAGTTCAAATCTCGGCGGAACCTACTTTTTGAGACTAAAGAAGGTGTCAGAATTTGTTTCAATAGAAACAATTTTTCAGTACAGAAAAGAAAGGTCTTAGCACATTGTCACGGTTCCGTGGTGTAGCGGTTAGCACTCAGGACTCTGAATCCTGCGACCCGAGTTCAAATCTCGGCGGAACCTTCTTTTTGAGATCTTAGTTGGTCCAAATGTTTATCTCAATAGAAACAAATTTTCAGTACAGAAAAGAAAGGTCATATCAGATTGTCACGGTTCCGTGGTGTAGCGGTTAGCACTCAGGACTCTGAATCCTGCGACCCGAGTTCAAATCTCGGCGGAACCTACTTTTTGAGACTAAAGAAGGTGTCAGAATTTGTTTCAATAGAAACAATTTTTCAGTACAGAAAAGAAAGGTCATAGCACATTGTCACGGTTCCGTGGTGTAGCGGTTAGCACTCAGGACTCTGAATCCTGCGACCCGAGTTCAAATCTCGGCGGAACCTACTTTTTGAGACTAAAGAAGGTCTCAGTATTTGCTTCAATAGAAACAACTTTTTAGTACAAAGAAGAAAGGTCATATCAGATTCTCATGGTTCCGTGGTGTAACCCGTTAGCACTCAGGACTCTGAATCCTGCGACCCGAGTTCAAATCTCGGCGGAACCTTCTTTTTGAGATCTTAGTTGGTCCAAATGTTTATCTCAATAGAAACAAATTTTCAGTACAGAAAAGAAAGGTCATAGCACATTGTCACGGTTCCGTGGTGTAGCGGTTAGCACTCAGGACTCTGAATCCTGCGAAACGAGTTCAAATCTCGGCGGAACCTACTTTTTGAGACTAAAGAAGGTCTCAGTATTTGCTTCAATAGAAACAACTTTTTAGTACAAAGAAGAAAGGTCATATCAGATTGTCATGGTTCCGTGGTGTAACCCGTTAGCACTCAGGACTCTGAATCCTGCGACCCGAGTTCAAATCTCGGCGGAACCTTCTTTTTGAGATCTTAGTTGGTCCAAATGTTTATCTCAATAGAAACAAATTTTCAGTACAGAAAAGAAAGGTCATAGCACATTGTCACGGTTCCGTGGTGTAGCGGTTAGCACTCAGGACTCTGAATCCTGCGACCCGAGTTCAAATCTCGGCGGAACCTACTTTTTGAGACTAAAGAAGGTCTCAGTATTTGCTTCAATAGAAACAACTTTTTAGTACAAAGAAGAAAGGTCATATCAGATTCTCATGGTTCCGTGGTGTAACCCGTTAGCACTCAGGACTCTGAATCCTGCGACCCGAGTTCAAATCTCGGCGGAACCTTCTTTTTGAGATCTTAGTTGGTCCAAATGTTTATCTCAATAGAAACAAATTTTCAGTACAGAAAAGAAAGGTCATAGCACATTGTCACGGTTCCGTGGTGTAGCGGTTAGCACTCAGGACTCTGAATCCTGCGACCCGAGTTCAAATCTCGGCGGAACCTACTTTTTGAGACTAAAGAAGGTCTCAGTATTTGCTTCAATAGAAACAACTTTTTAGTACAAAGAAGAAAGGTCATATCAGATTGTCATGGTTCCGTGGTGTAACCCGTTAGCACTCAGGACTCTGAAGCCTGCGACCCGAGTTCAAATCTCGGCGGAATCTACTTTTTGAGACTAAAGATAATTTTTTAGTACAAAGAAGAAAGGTCATATCAGATTGTCACGGTTCCGTGGTGTAGCGGTTAGCACTCAGGTCTCTGAATCCTGCGACCCGAGTTCAAATCCCGGCGGAATCTACTTTCTGAGACTAAAGAAGGTCTCAGTTTTTGCTTCAATAGAAACAATTTTTTAGTACAAAGAAGAAAGGTCATATCAGATTGTCACGGTTCCGTGGTGTAGCCCGTTAGCACTCAGGACTCTGAATCCTGCGACCCGAGTTCAAATCTCGGCGGAACCTTCTTTTTGAGACTAAAGAAGGTCTCAGTTTTTGCTTCAATAGAAACAATTTTTTAGTACAAAGAAGAAAGGTCATATCAGATTGTCACGGTTCCGTGGTGTAGCTCGGTAGCACTCAGGACTCTGAATCCTGCGAGCTGAGTTCAAATCTCGGCGGAATCTACTTTTTAAGACTAAAGAAGGTCTCAGTTTTTTTTTCAATAGAAACAATTTTTTAGTACAGAAAAGAAAGGTCTTAGCACATTGTCACGGTTCCGTGGTGTAGCGGTTAGCACTCAGGACTCTGAATCCTGCGAGCTGAGTTCAAATCTCGGCGGAATCTACTTTTTAAGACTAAAGAAGGTCTCAGTTTTTGTTTCAATAGAAACAATTTTTTAGTACAAAGAAGACAGGTCTTAGCACATTGTCACGGTTCCGTGGTGTAGCGGTTAGCACTCAGGACTCTGAATCCTGCGACCCGAGTTCAAATCTCGGCGGAACCTACTTTTTGAAACTCAAGACGGTATCAGTAATTGTCTCAATAGAAACAATTTTTTAGTACAAAGAAGACAGGTCATAGCACATTGTCACGGTTCCGTGGTGTAGCCCGTTAGCACTCAGGACTCTGAATCCTGCGAGCTGAGTTCAAATCTCGGCGGAATCTACTTTTTAAGACTAAAGAAGGTCTCAGTTTTTGTTTCAATAGAAACAATTTTTTAGTACAAAGAAGACAGGTCTTAGCACATTGTCACGGTTCCGTGGTGTAGCGGTTAGCACTCAGGACTCTGAATCCTGCGACCCGAGTTCAAATCTCGGCGGAACCTACTTTTTGAAACTCAAGACGGTATCAGTAATTGTCTCAATAGACGTTCTGTTGGTGGATACGTGGTGTATTATATAGGCACACTCATTAGTCGGACGACCTCCTACTGAAGGAGTGTCGACGATTGGGGTGTAGCGGAATGAGTGAACAGAAATGCCGATAAAGACAGTGTCTTAGTTATAATGTTTATTACGGGTTAAGGTTCAAAGCACAGGATCCGAGTGACAACGAGGATATGAGAAAATGCTGACTTGATCGACACGTGATTATTATTATGACAAGTGCAATGGCTATAACAAGAATATGATGGAGGATTCTATATTAACCTTACGGTGACTCATCCTTGAGGCGTGAGCCTCTAGAGTAACGTCAGGTTACGTGGTCATTGACTAGGATCTATCGTTAGTTAACCCAGGCTCACTCACTCCCCCGAGTCGAGTAGTCTGAGGCTTATATATGCAGCTGGTCTGTATGTCTAATGACCTCGGCTGTCTGGATCTCGCATGCTCCATATGTCTCTTATGTCCGAACGGAACGTAGAAACAATTTTTTAGTACAAAGAAGACAGGTCATAGCACATTGTCACGGTTCCGTGGTGTAGCCCGTTAGCACTCAGGACTCTGAATCCTGCGAGCTGAGTTCAAATCTCGGCGGAATCTATGTTCCGCACAACGCGGATAACATCCGTGACGAAGAGACGCCACGTGTCACGGCTCTCACGTGAAAACTCCGTGACGTACTCAATTACCAGTTTTTTTCCGACATACATTTGACCGAACCGGTCGTATCTTATATATAAAGAAATAAATTGTTGAACTTATACCTATTGTTCCTTCATTGACAGGACAAAAATTGGTGCATCGGCAAACGAGTTAGTACTAAAGCTGAAAAAGTGCATAAAGATAAAGATGACATCAAGAGAAGGAAAAATAATGCGAAGTGGGTTCCAACAAAGGATAAACCACGTTGAAAGAAAAAGAGCTTCAGCTCTAGACGCTTTATACTGCGTAGAATTTGAAGAGAATGAAATTAATCTTACCTTAGAACAGATAATGATATATATAGAATACTTGAATGGATTCATGGAGTATGTTGAAAAGAATAAGATCAGTGATCTGTTCCACGTTATAAAGGATAGAATCGAGAATCACTCCAATATCATAAATGAGTGGGAAGATATCAAAGAAGAGTTGAGAGAATTCAAAAAACTGATAAGAGAGAAAGGGAATAGAAATAATTCTCATTCATACGAATACGAGCTTAACAAATTTGTAAACTTAGAAAAAAATTTCGTGAAGCATTTTGGAGAAGAAAGCGAAGAATCTATTAACACAGCAATAGAAAATGAATCTGAAACAAGCACGAACTCAAATCTCGTGAACAACATACAGTTAAAAAGAGTAACGGAAAACTGGGAATGTCCAAGGAAGACCTTAACTCCGATCAGTTGGGAGACACCGGTTCATATTAACACCTCATTAGAAGAGGATAGAAGGGAAATAAGATCTTTGACAGCAAAACTAAATGAATTAAATTTGAAATATAAAGAAATGGAGGAAAGACTTCAATACACACCAACAGTTCACCAGAACGAAAGACATAATGATAATTATGCTTTCAATCATAGAAATCCTTTACAAAGAGAATATAACATGGATATGAAAATTTTTTCAAAAACTCCTAAAGTGGAACTCAAGCCATTCGAAGGCAATACGAAAAATTACAAAGAATTCATGAATTTATTCAATCTAATGATCAATAGCAATAAAAGAATGAGTGCTACTGAAAAATTCTATCATTTAAAAGCTTCATTAACAGGTTCAGCTTCGGACCTCATCAGTTTCTTACCCATCACTGAATATAATTACGATAAAGCATTGAGAATATTAGAGCAAACGTTTGATAAACCAGAGGAAGTTAAGAGGGAACTGAAGTCTGAGTTGACAAACATTAGAAACGATCAAGACAATCCTCATTACGCTCGAAAGGCATTCTACAGAATAAAAGCCATAGTATCAGCTCTGGAAGAGCACGAATGTGTAGACAATGACGAACTGATAACCAAAATAAGCGAAAAGTTTGACATACAAATTAATAGAGAAATCGCGAAAATGAGACTTATATTGAAAAGAAGATTGAGTATACAGGAAGTACTCGATATAATCGAAATGGGAATAGAAACAGAGATAAAAGCCAGAGAGCAGAACTGTCACAAACGTTCAGAAAAGAATTCATCGATGAACTTCCTCATAAAAAGAAGCGGTGAAACGCGGCAAAGAATGAATTTTAATGAAAGGAAAAACGACTATAACTATAGAAGTCAAGACAGAAAAGATAATGCGCATAACTATATTAGATATACAAATACCATAGAAAAATGTGTGTTTTGCAACTATAGCAATCACAATTCAATAGATTGTAGAAAAGTACATGATATCAAGAGTAGAAGGGATATATTAATTAGCGATAAGAGATGTTGGATTTGTTTCTCAAAAGAACATAGTTCGTTCAATTGCGGAAAGGAAAAATGCAACAAATGTCAGAGAAATCATCATGTTAGCGTTTGCTTATATGACAAAGAAAAACACGATATAAGTAAAAACAGTTCGGAAAAGAATCATAATCTGACCGGAGCGAACGCTGAACCTTTAAACCAAAATTTTCGGTTTACCCCTCTAACAATACCCAAGGGTTAAAACTTGAGGGAATTTTAAATCTCTTCTTAGAAAGAGCCAAAGTACTAAACAGCAAGAGCTGTACATTTTTTTATTCATTCTGGAAAACTAAAGATAAAAACTTACTAATTCTTTTCGACACATGCTCACAAACATCTTTCATAAAGGAAGATACATCTAAAACGTTGAAATTAATCATCATGAACGAGAAAGACATCCCTGTAGTAACAATCGGAGATAAAGGAAAAGATATACATATTAAAGAAGTAATTTGGGATATAGAGGAAATGAATGAAAGCTTAAAGATACTAGCAATAGAAAAGATAACGGATAAACTATCGATCCCTTACAGGGATAACGAAGAAATCGATTTAATAAGAGGTCACGCCAGAAACCCATCAAACTTCATAATGGAATCTGGGTTAATAGAGCCTGATGTGCTCATTGGAATGGATCATTTCTGGAAATTCTTCGGAAATAAAATAGAGTCTATAGACATAAATGACAGTTTGAAAATAATCCGCTCAAAATTAAACCCAGCTATTAGTAACATCATACCTGAATCATTTTCTCCATACCATGAAATGAATGAGAACATAGAGCTTAACTGTTTCCTCATCGGGACAAAGCTGAAAGAAGAGCCTAAACAAAAAAGAGAAGTTATACGAGATCAAGAAGATGAGCTAGCTCTGAGAAGTTTTAGAGAATCTGTTCTTGTTAAAGATAACAGAATATCCGTAAGGTTTCCAATGAAAGCCACAGTGCAATCTATAGATAGTAACTTCGGGAAAAGTTTCGGATGTTTAAAAGGAATGTTAAAGACGATGATGAATAAACCAGATATACTAAGAAAATACAACGATACCATCCAAGAACAGATAAATCTAGGAATCCTAGAAGAATGTCCTATGAGCCAACACCCTTTCTTAACTTACTACATCCCACACCATTACGTATTAAAGATGACAAGCGCAACAACAAAATTAAGAATCGTGTTGAACGCATCCAGTAAAAAGAAAAATGAAAAATCACTCAACGATATTTTATATCAAGGTCCTAAACTAATACCTAATGTTTTTGGGATGTTATTGCGATTACGCATGTGCTCTACATTCATAATGGGAGACGTGGAGAAAGCTTTTCACCAAATAGAACTGAATGAAAAAGATAGGGATCTCACAAGAATGCTATGGGTAAAGAATCTGAATAAAGAAGCGAAAGGGACGAATCTTATTCACCTACGTTTCACAAGGATTCCCTTTGGAGTCAACTGTTCACCCTTCCTTCTAGGAGCTAGCATCAATCAGTTCTTAGAACAGCAGAAAGAGGAGATATACAAAAACTTAAAGAGAAACATTTATGTAGATAATTTAATCATAAGCATTGGCCCATCTGAAGATGCGTTAAGCATGTACACAAATATTAAACAACTGTTCAAAAAGATTGGCATGAATATTAGAGAGTTCTTCACAAATCAAGAAACAGCCATGAAGGAGATACCATCCAGTGATAAAATTAAGGAACAACAGTTCAAAATACTGGGAATGAGTTATTCCAAGAAGTCTGACCAGTTCATTCTTAGCTTACCAAGATTTATGGAACCAGTAATCACTAAAAGAACAGTTTTGAGATTTATGAATTCTATTTTCGACCCACTCGGATTTTCCTCACCTTTATTAGTAAAAATGAAACTATTCCTTAAAAAAGTCTGGGAGAACAGTTACGAGTGGGACAAGGAACTCAAGTTAGAATTGAAAGAGGAATGGAAAAATTTGACAAAGAATTTGGAAGGAAAAGAATTATGTTTCAACAGAAATATAATGTCAGATAAGTATGACTCAGTCGAGTTATTGCTTTTCACCGATGCGTCCAAGGAAGTCATGGCATCAGTAGCTTACTTAGGTTTTATAGCAGGAGGAAAAATAGAATCTATAGAGTTCTTATGTGCAAAAAACACAACAATGATAGAAGGGTCCATACCCATGAAAGAATTATCAGCCATGCTATTTGGAATTCAGATGATAAAGGATGTTATATCAGAAAGCGATATACCAATCCATAAAGTTAAAGCATTTTCTGATTCTCAAGTTATATTATGTTGGATCAAAAAAAACCCAATAAAGAGAGTTTACATCAGAAATAGGTTGGATAAGATAAAAAAGATAGAGGAAGGTCTCGGGAACGTTAAAATCGAATATTTCTATGTTAATACAAAGAAAAACCCAGCCGACTTACCTACAAGAGGTGTAACACTAATCGATAATCTATATGAAGAGTGGATAAAGGGTCCATGTTGGATGAAGAATGAATTAGAAAGAAAGCTATATACAAAACCAATAGAAGAATTAATGAAGACCGAAGAGAGTGATATAGACAGAAGTATCATCAATTTACTCATATCCCCTAATTTAACACCTCAAGTTTCATCGGATTTAGATTTCCTTGCTCAAAGATATTCAAGTTTTCCTAAATTTATTAAAATCGTGAGAAGAATCATGCTATTTGCTACCAAAACACAAAAACCTCGAGAGAATATCAAGGATAAACTTAAAGATCGATTTGTAAAGTCACAGACTGTAGCTGAACAGTATAAAATTTGCGAATTAATGATAATTAAAGTTCATCAAGAACAAAACACAAATAAAATAGAAAATAGAAAATATAAAGATCTTGATATTGTTAAAGACGAGGAAGGTATTATGAGAGTTAGAGGGAGGCTAGGATTGAAACAGGAGATACCTAATAGAAAGAATCAGTTTCCTATCCTTTTATTCGGCAATAAGTTACTTACGAATCTCCTCCTGAGTTACCTCCATGAACTCTCTCTGCACGCACCAAAAACAACCTTAATAAGCTTGATAAGGAAAGATTTTTTCATTATAAAAGTAAAAAGAGTAGTAAATAACGTGATCGCTAGATGTGTTAAATGTAAAAAGATTAACAATCGTCCGTATCGTTATCCAGAGTTTCCTCAATTACCTAAAGAAAGAATTATGAAGGCAAAACCTTTCGAAAACATCGGTATGGATTATGCGGGTCCACTAATTGTTAAAGAGAATGGATGTGATAAGAAAGTTTGGATCACGTTAATAACTTGTGTATGTACTCGGTCAATATATTTGGATGTCGCCATCGATTGTTCAAGCAAAGAACTCATGAGAATTTTAAGAATATTTTTTGCTAGGAAAAGAGTTCCGTCTACAGTAATTTCGGACAATGGGAGTCAATTTCTCAAAACAGATCAGTTACTACAAAACTTTTTGAATGACAAGAGTATCAAATGGAAAAAAATAACTCCTTACTCTCCGTGGAAAGGGAGTTTTTATGAAAGATTAGTCGGCATAACAAAAAAGTATTTGGTAAAGATTCTTGAACAGAAGAAGATCACGCTGGTAGAATTAAATACAGTTATACCTGAAATTGAAAATATGATAAATAATAGGCCGATAGCCGATATAGATAATGAATTTGATACAATAATAACACCCAAAAGCTTAGAGATATTCCATCCCGATAATGTGATTAATTGCTTTGACGGTTACCAAGAAAAAAGCTTCATTCAATCTAAAGATGATATAAGGAGATGGATGGTTAATTGTAATGACGCTCTAAAACATATTTGGGATTTATGGAGTGATAAATATATTGAAGAGTTAAGAGCTAAACACGAGATGGGCTGTGTTAGTAATCAATGGTCGAAAACAGAGCCTAAAGTAGGCGAAATCGTGCTTTGCAAAGAAAGCAATGTCACAAGATATAAGTGGCCTATGGCTAGGATCGAAGCTATCATAACTTCACCTGACGGAAAGATAAGATCCGTACAAATTAAAAACACAGAAGGTCATCTTCTCTTACGTTCTATAAACCATTTGATCCCATTAGAAATTAACGAAGGAGATCATTCAAAAAATTTTCGACGACTCAGTCGAACTGAAGTACGAATCTGGGGTTGATATTCTAACTCACCCCATAAAAAGATCAAAAATCCATAATCTGAGACCTATTCAAAAGATCGATTATGCTCCTTTTTTGTAAAACACCTAATAGAATATACTGAATGTGAAAAAACGATTTATTTATATTCGAACCAAAAAAAAAAAAAAAAAAAAAAAAAGGGGTGGGGGAGAGACGTGAAGCCACATATGACGTGACTCACGTAGATACATCAACACCTATTTATATTGAAATGCCCTCTTAAAGAAATGAATGATACCTAAAATTTCTCACATTTAGATCAGACTCCGGTGGTGGTGGAATGTTCCGCACAACGCGGATAACATCCGTGACGAAGAGACGCCACGTGTCACGGCTCTCACGTGAAAACTCCGTGACGTACTCAATTACCAGTTTTTCCGACATACATTTGACCGAACCGGTCGTATCTTATATATAAAGAAATAAATTGTTGAACTTATACCTATTGTTCCTTCATTGACAGGACACTAGTTTCAAAAAGTAGGTTCCGCCGAGATTTGAACTCGGGTCGCAGGATTCAAAGTCCTGAGTGCTAACCGCTACACCACGGAACCGTGACAATGTGCTATGACCTTTCTTTTCTGTACTGAAAAATTGTTTGTATTGAGACAAATACTGAGACCGTCTTTAGTTTCAAAAAGTAGGTTCCGCCGAGATTTGAACTCGGGTCGCAGGATTCAAAGTCCTGAGTGCTAACCGCTACACCACGGAACCGTGACAATGTGCTATGACCTTTCTTTTCTGTACTGAAAATTTGTTTCTATTGAGACAAATACTGAGACCGTCTTTAGTCTCAAAAAGTAGGTTCCGCCGAGATTTGAACTCGGGTCGCAGGATTCAAAGTCCTGAGTGCTAACCGCTACACCACGGAACCATATAAATTTGTTATGACCTTTCTTTTCTGTACTGAAAAATTGTTTCTATTGAGACAAATACTGAGACCGTCTTTAGTCTCAAAAATAAGGTTCCGCCGAGATTTGAACTCGGGTCGCAGGATTCAAAGTCCTGAGTGCTAACCGCTACACCACGGAACCGTGACAATGTGCTATGAACTTTCTTTTCTGTTCTGAAAAAATGTTTCTATTGAGACAAATACTGAGACCGTCTTTAGTCTCAAAAATAAGGTTCCGCCGAGATTTGAACTCGGGTCGCAGGATTCAAAGTCCTGAGTGCTAACCGCTACACCACGGAACCGTGACAATGTGCTATCACCTTTCTTTTCTGTACTGAAAAATTGTTTCTATTGAGACAAATACTGAGACCGTCTTTAGTCTCAAAAAGTAGGTTCCGCCGAGATTTGAACTCGGGTCGCAGGATTCAAAGTCCTGAGTGCTAACCGCTACACCACGGAACCATATAAATGTGCTATGACCTTTCTTTTCTGTACTGAAAAATTGTTTCTATTGAGACAAATACTGAGACCGTCTTTAGTCTCAAAAATAAGATTCCGCCGAGATTTGAACTCGGGTCGCAGGATTCAAAGTCCTGAGTGCTAACCGCTACACCACGGAACCGTGACAATGTGCTATGACCTTTCTTTTCTGTACTGAAAAATTGTTTCTATTGAGACAATTACTGAGACCGTCTTTAGTCTCAAAAAGTAGGTTCCGCCGAGATTTGAACTCGGGTCGCAGGATTCAAAGTCCTGAGTGCTAACCGCTACACCACGGAACCGTGACAATGTGCTATGAACTTTCTTTTCTGTACTGAAAAAATGTTTCTGTTGAGGCAAATGCTGAGACTGTTACGACGATTGTCGCAAAGACTAATTTAAATGAGAGAAAGAAACTTCCATGGCAATCAGTATTTCAGGTCGAAGTTCACGTGACGTGTATTTTCCGTGAAGTACGTGAGGCGCACCGCAAAACCTATTTTTCACTTTTACGACGTAACACACAAGACTCGGTCGTATCCGAGCATTTATAATAAATATTCTTTTGATTCATATTTGTTCCTTAATTAACAGGACATAAATTGGTGCATCGGCATAAATTCGTCGATTAAAGAGTAAAGAAGAGAAGTTCAGTGAAGAATATGATGGTCGATTTTAATAAAAATTTGAAACCCGTACATCAAATGAGAGGGTCGATCCAAGTAAGAATCAATGCAAACGAAAAAAGAAGAGAGAAAGTTGCAAAAACGTTAGAGAAGTACCTAATGAATCACTCTTCGAG
This sequence comes from Auanema freiburgensis, assembly GCA_030370435.1. Classification (NCBI taxonomy): domain Eukaryota; kingdom Metazoa; phylum Nematoda; class Chromadorea; order Rhabditida; family Rhabditidae; genus Auanema; species Auanema freiburgense. The sequence continues at coordinate 1,238,550 of CM059369.1, forward strand.
TCAGGAAGAGAGAGAAGATATAATAAGGTACATCAATCATACCAAAGATCTATTGGAACACTTCGTTATAATAATCGATGACGATGAGTTGTCAGAGACAGTCATAGAAAGAATCCAAAAAAGTTTTTTACCAATTTGGCAGCAAATAAAAACAGAAATAGGCGAACTAGAGCTAATTTTCGAAGACGAAACTAACTCGAGAACAAAGAAAGCTTTTAATGTAGCAAAAAGAAACTTCGATAACGAAAGCAAAGAGTTCGAAAGAGAATTCATAATAAACCAAGGGCTCAAGGAACAAGTGACTCAAAAGTCTAGTATCTCATCGAAGAGTAGAGACCTTTCCAGTTACTCGGAAAAAGAGGAGTCTTCAGATGAAGAGTTTGATATAGATAGATACAACAGTGTAGTGAGAACGTCTACACCAATATCAAAAAATGAAAGAAATCGGTCGAGTTCTAATCGGAATGATGACATCAGTTTCTTAATTGATAAAATAGCCAAATTAGAGAAGAAAATAGAAAATACAGAAAAGGAAAGAGAAACAGATTTGAAGATTAAAGGTCTTCTGGAGGAAAACAAAAGGAAGGAAGAGTTACTAGAAACATTTAAACTCAATCACACAAACATTTCCAATCCCACGAAACTAAAAACCAAACTGAAAGAGTTTGATGGAGAAATCACGGAATACCCAGAATTCATTGGAATCTTCAAAATGATTGTGGACGAAAATCCTATGCTTTCTCAATTGGAAAAATTTTATCATCTTCGCTCATGTCTCACCGGAAAAGCCGGAAAAGTGATAAAACATTTAAAATTCACGGAGGAAAACTATGAGACAAGCATCGAATTATTACAGAGAACTTACGATAGACCGAATGAACGTAAAAGAGAGTTGAAAATGAAATTGAAAAGAATACCGAGATGCGCGAAAAATATCGAAAACATGAAAGAGACGTTCCATGACGTAAGAATAATCATTGAAGCTCTAAAAGAATTTACATCAATCGATAATTCAGACATTATCGAAACTGTATTAGAAAAGTTCCCTCAACATATTATACGCGAAGTCTGTAAGATAGAAAACAGACAAGGATCAGAGTTGAGCGTAGAGAGAATATTGAGAATCATCGATGAGGCTATTAGTACCGAAGAGTATCTCTATCATAGAATAGACCTCAACAAGTATGATGCTCGGCCATCAATGAATTTCATGGCCAAATTGAATGATGATCAGAAACAACAAAAAGGAAATTACCCCACAGGAAGATTAAACAACTTCAAAGAGAAAAGAAACGATCCGCTTCCTTATCATAGGAGACCAGATAAATACTGCATTTTTTGCAACAAAAATAACCACAACTCGATAGAATGTAAGAGAAGAATCGAAGTGTATGAGAAACGAGAGACTGTGAGAAAAGAACACGTATGTTGGATCTGTTTCTCGAAAGATCATAATTCATACAATTGCAAAGAATCAAAATGCAAAAATTGTAACGAGGCTCATCATGACACCTTGTGCAATAAAAGAAATTTCAACCTCGACACGAGAAACAGCTGGAATAATCAACCGAAAAATTATGCTAATTACACGGAAAAGAAACCAACAGCGTCAGGAGGTAACGCAGAGCCGCTGAAGCAAAATTTTCGCTCGCGTCCGAATTACAGAACGAACGATTGAAAATCGAGAAGAGTTTAAATTTATTTTCGGAAAACATTAAAAATAACAAATACTGTCCATTTTTCTATTCCTTTTTAACATTAAAATCTGAAAAATTATGCATATTGTTCGACAGTTGTTCCGATATATCGTTTATAAGGAAGAACATAGCTAAACAGTTAAAACTTATAACGTTGAACAGCAAAGAAATACCCATCATAACTCTGGGTAACGAAGAAAAACCTTTAAAAGCCAATGAAGTACTATTGGAAATACCTTCTATAGACAAACCACTGAAAATCATGTCGATCGAAAAAATTACGGATGAAATTAACCTCCCAGAAGTCTCGAGCACAGACAAAGAAAAAATCAAGTCTTTAACTGGAATTGACATTCAACAGATTCCTGAAGGAAAAGTCGAGCCAGACATATTGATCGGTATGAATCATTTCTGGAAGTTCTTCTCGAGTAAAATGGAATCAATAGATATTAATGAAAAGGTAAAAATCATACCTTCTAAAGTCAACCCGATATTCTCTCATGTGAATGATAACGAGGAAGAAGACATACCTAAAGAAATACAAGATGAGTTGAGATGTTTCTTGACGGGAACAAAATTAAAATTAGAAGACGAACAGAAGTTATCAAAAATGGAAACTAGAGAGATTGAAGATAAAATAGCTTGGAAGCATTTCGAAGAAAATGTAAAAGTTAAAAACAAGCGTTTCTCAGTAAAATTTCCAATAAAGAGTAACGTACATTCAATAGATAATAACTTGGGCAAGAGTTTCGGATGTCTGAAAGGGATTTTGAAGTCGTTAGAACAGAAAAAGGATTTGTTGGAAACCTATGACAAAACAATAAAAGAACAAATAGAGATGGGAATATTGGAACACTGTTCCAGACAGAATCATCCGTTCTTCACATATTACATCCCACATCACTATGTTTTGAAGATGTCTAGCTCAACCACAAAGTTAAGAATAGTTTTGAATGCTTCAAGTAAGAGCAAAAATTCACAATCATTGAACGACATACTCTACCAAGGAGCTAAAATAATACCAAACGTATTTGGAATGCTATTACGCATTCGTTTGAGTAAAGTTTTCATCATGGGTGACGTAGAGAAAGCCTTCCATCAGATAGAATTAGATGAGAGTCAGAGAGATCTGACTAGAATTTTGTGGGTTAAAGATGTTTCTAAGGAAGCTCAAGGTAACAACGTCATGTACCTCCGCTTTACCAGAATTCCGTTTGGGGTTAATTGTTCACCGTTCTTACTAGGAGCTAGTATAGCGTACTTCTTGAAAAGAAAAGACCAAGACATCTTCCGAGAAATCTTAAAGAACATATATGTTGATAACATTATACTAAATGGTGTAAAACAGAGTGAGGTTTTGGAAAAATACAGAAGTATAAAAGAGAGTTTCAAAGAAATAGGAATGAATGTTCGAGAATTTTACACCAACGATACGTCTTCGATGAAACAGATACCAGAGAATGAAAGAATTAACGAGAACCGCTTTAAGATTCTAGGATTGAATTATAGCAGCAGTACAGATAATTTCGACATAACGATTCCTAGTTGGTCTGAAAAATGCATTACAAAACGAACCATCCTGAGATATATAAACTCCATATTCGATCCACTAGGATTTACCAGTCCGATCGTAGTTAAGTTCAAACTGTTCCTAAAGAAAGTATGGGAGGAGAAAACAGAGTGGGATGCTCAGTTAAATGATGAATTGAAACGAGAATGGAACAATTTAAAAGAGAAAATCGAAGGTCAGAAACTGTGTTTCAAAAGAAATATAACGAACGAGTCAGATGAAGAAAAGGAGATACTACTTTTCACAGATGCATCCAAAGAAGTTATCGCATCTGTTGCATACATGGTCTTCAAGAACAACAATAAAGTGGAAGCAATAGAATTCTTATGTGCAAAAACTTCCACCATGGTAGAAGGATCTATTCCAATGAAAGAACTGTCAGCCCTTCTGTTCGGAATGAAAATGGTTGAAGAGATTATTAAAGAAATCGATTTACCAGTAGCGAAAATCAATATCTTCACAGACTCTCAAGTAGTATTATGTTGGTTGAAGAAAAACCCAACCAAAAAGATTTACGTTCGCAATCGATTAGAGAAGATCAAGAAAATTCAAGCCTCATTCGAGAATATCGATATAGAGTATTTATACGTCAACACGAAACAAAATCCGGCAGACCTACCCACTCGAGGAGTGATGGAGATAAACGAAAGTTATTTTCAATGGTTAGCAGGACCTACTTGGTACAAGAATGAAGAGGAATATCGAACGATAATAAAGACTCAAAACGAAGTGATGAGCATAAAAGAAGATGAGATAGATAACAAGATAATTAATTTGTTGATCTCCAAGCGAATAGCTCAAAACGAAAACAACGATTTGGACTACTTAGCTCAACGTTTCTCGAGCTATCCCAAGTTCATCAATGTTGCCAGGAATATCTTCCTCTTCAAAGAAAGAATCAGTAAGAAAAATGATAGTGATGTAGAAACATTGAATTGGAAGCTAAGAAACGCAGACACAGTAGTAAGACAGAACAAGATATGCGCCAAAATGCTCATAACGATTCATCAAGAACAGAACGTAACTAAGCTAGAGATGCAAAAGTATAAGAGTTTGGATATTATTAAAGATAATGAAGGAATATTGAGAGTAAGAGGTCGGTTAGGACATGTCGATAAGTCCGAGTCTGAGCACCCTATACTATTGTTCGGAAACAAGTTTTTCACTAACCTTCTATTGAAATATATACATGAAATATCCATGCACGCTCCTAGAGAAACTTTGATGAGCATCGTAAGGAAAGAATTTTTCATAATTAAAATGAAAAGATGTTTGAATAGTATAACTTCAAATTGCTTGCAATGTAAAAAGTTGAATAATAGACCTTTCAAATACCCTGATTTTCCCCAATTACCAAAAGAAAGAGTTATGAAGTTTAAACCGTTCGAGAACATTGGAATCGATTACGCTGGTCCTTTATTGGTAAAATCTGAAGAAAATGCTGCAAAGAAAGTATGGATCGTACTGATAACATGTCTCTGTACGCGTGCTGTATATTTAGAAGAAGTAACGGATTGTTCGAGTGAGACTCTTATATTAACTTTACGAAAATTCTTCGCCCGGAAGAGAATACCTAGTAAAATCATTTCTGACAATGGTAGTCAGTTTGTGAAAACTGACAAAATATTGCAATCATTCTGTAATGAAAAGAACATTGAATGGAAAACGATAACCCCTTATTCTCCATGGAAAGGAGGTTTTTATGAAAGATTGATTGGGATAACCAAAATGTATCTCATCAAAACACTTGGTCTGAGAAGAGTAAACCTTAAAGAACTATCGGTTATCCTGGTGGAAATCGAGAATTTGATGAATAACAGACCGATAGCCTGTATAGATAATGAATTCGAAACAATCATCACACCAAAAAGTTTAGAGGTTTATCATCCTCAGAGTATTATTAACAGTTTCGAACAAGATCGTTTGAAAGACAATTTAATAACAAAAACAGATATCATGCGTTGGATGGATGATTGTAACGAGATGATGAAAACATTCTGGAATCATTGGAGTGAAAAGTATTTAGAAGAGTTAAGAATCAGTAACAAGATCAGCTGCATAAGTTCACAATGGTGTAAGCAAACTCCATGTGTGGGCGATATTGTATTATGTAAAGAAAACAATGTGAAACGATATAAATGGCCTATGGCTGTGATTGTAGAAATCATAACATCGAAAGATGGAGAGATTAGAAACGCAAAAATACGTAATTCTGAAGGAAATGTTTTACTGAGACCCATAAACTTACTCATACCTCTCGAAATCAATACCGAGTACGACAATAAGAATGCGGAGACCGAAGCAGTAGAAGAAAAGCTCGAAAGCAACATTGACTCACTAAGGCCAGAGAGAAATAAGAACTCGTGGGAGAACAGATTGAGACCACTACAGAAAGTGGATTATAGACCATTCTTTTGATCGGCTCACGTAAGATGAACGCAATAGAATCACAAAAAAAAAAAAAAAAAAATATATAAAATAAAAATAAAAATAAAATCATTGTACAAAGGTATAACATATAAAATTAGCCAGTAGAGGATTATATATCTCATACCCAAGAAAAAAGAGTAAAGTTTATAGTGAAAAATCTCGGGTGATAAGTTGTTATCCTGGGGTGGATGGTTACGTGACAATCCCACGTAATGAATTAGCATAAAAGTAAATCAGCGTAGATTTCACGTGTACAAAACAGTATATAAACCTCGATATTGACAAATATAACGAATCTTAACGAATAACAATGACGACAGAAGACGCTACTCTCATGGACAAATTCGAAGCCATGTGCAAAGAAGAGAATATATTGGAAGCCGATGTTCGAGCTCAAATCAAGAACCTTAATGAGAAAGTCGAGATGCTAACGAAATCAATCGAAGTTCTTGCCGAATTACAGCATGTATCCCATGTGAAGGTATTGATAAGTATCGTATAATTACAACAAACACCTTCAGACGAATGATAGAATTTCAAAGAAAGATAAGAAAGAGCTTAAATGTCGTTTCTGTTTGAACCCACATGCTAATGAGAAAGTTATTTGCTCCAAGTACGATACCAAGATCAAAAGATTACAAAGAAGCATGGAACTGAAACTATGCATCACTTGCTTGAACAACCATTGTGGTCCATGCACTCGTAAACGCATTTGCAAGCATTGTCCATTGAATCAGTACCATTTTTTGATATGCCCTTGTTCTAAAAAATGAATAAACATCTTTCCACCAAAGAGATCTAACATACTATCCTTATGAACATAGTTATTGAAGACCCTTTTTGTGGGCGGAATGTTACGACGATTGTCGCAAAGACTAATTTAAATGAGAGAAAGAAACTTCCATGGCAATCAGTATTTCAGGTCGAAGTTCACGTGACGTGTATTTTCCGTGAAGTACGTGAGGCGCACCGCAAAACCTATTTTTCACTTTTACGACGTAACACACAAGACTCGGTCGTATCCGAGCATTTATAATAAATATTCTTTTGATTCATATTTGTTCCTTAATTAACAGGACAGAGACCGTCTTTAGTCTCAAAAAGTAGGTTCCGCCGAGATTTGAACTCGGGTCGCAGGATTCAAAGTCCTGAGTGCTAACCGCTACACCACGGAACCGTGACAATGTGCTATGAACTTTCTTTTCTGTACTGAAAAAATGTTTCTATTGAGACAAATACTGAGACCGTCTTTAGTCTCAAAAAGTAGGTTCCGCCGAGATTTGAACTCGGGTCGCAGGATTCAAAGTCCTGAGTGCTAACCGCTACACCACGGAACCGTGACAATGTGCTATGACCTTTCTTTTCTGTACTGAAAAATTGTTTCTATTGAGACAAATACTGAGACCGTCTTTAGTCTCAAAAAGTAGGTTCCGCCGAGATTTGAACTCGGGTCGCAGGATTCAAAGTCCTGAGTGCTAACCGCTACACCACGGAACCATATAAATGTGCTATGACCTTTCTTTTCTGTACTGAAAAATTGTTTCTATTGAGACAAATACTGAGACCGTCTTTAGTCTCAAAAAGTAGGTTCCGCCGAGATTTGAACTCGGGTCGCAGGATTCAAAGTCCTGAGTGCTAACCGCTACACCACGGAACCATATAAATTTGTTATGACCTTTCTTTTCTGTACTGAAAAATTGTTTCTATTGAGACAAATACTGAGACCGTCTTTAGTCTCAAAAATAAGGTTCCGCCGAGATTTGAACTCGGGTCGCAGGATTCAAAGTCCTGAGTGCTAACCGCTACACCACGGAACCGTGACAATGTGCTATGAACTTTCTTTTCTGTTCTGAAAAAATGTTTCTATTGAGACAAATACTGAGACCGTCTTTAGTCTCAAAAATAAGGTTCCGCCGAGATTTGAACTCGGGTCGCAGGATTCAAAGTCCTGAGTGCTAACCGCTACACCACGGAACCGTGACAATGTGCTATCACCTTTCTTTTCTGTACTGAAAAATTGTTTCTATTGAGACAAATACTGAGACCGTCTTTAGTCTCAAAAAGTAGGTTCCGCCGAGATTTGAACTCGGGTCGCAGGATTCAAAGTCCTGAGTGCTAACCGCTACACCACGGAACCATATAAATGTGCTATGACCTTTCTTTTCTGTACTGAAAAATTGTTTCTATTGAGACAAATACTGAGACCGTCTTTAGTCTCAAAAATAAGGTTCCGCCGAGATTTGAACTCGGGTCGCAGGATTCAAAGTCCTGAGTGCTAACCGCTACACCACGGAACCGTGACAATGTGCTATGAACTTTCTTTTCTGTACTGAAAAAATGTTTCTGTTGAGGCAAATGCTGAGACCGTCTTTAGTCTCAAAAAGTAGGTTCCGCCGAGATTTGAACTCGGGTCGCAGGATTCAAAGTCCTGAGTGCTAACCGCTACACCACGGAACCGTGACAATGTGCTATGAACTTTCTTTTCTGTACTGAAAAAATGTTTCTATTGAGACAAATACTGAGACCGTCTTTAGTCTCAAAAAGTAGGTTCCGCCGAGATTTGAACTCGGGTCGCAGGATTCAAAGTCCTGAGTGCTAACCGCTACACCACGGAACCGTGACAATGTGCTATGACCTTTCTTTTCTGTACTGAAAAATTGTTTCTATTGAGACAAATACTGAGACCGTCTTTAGTCTCAAAAAGTAGGTTCCGCCGAGATTTGAACTCGGGTCGCAGGATTCAAAGTCCTGAGTGCTAACCGCTACACCACGGAACCATATAAATGTGCTATGACCTTTCTTTTCTGTACTGAAAAATTGTTTCTATTGAGACAAATACTGAGACCGTCTTTAGTCTCAAAAATAAGGTTCCGCCGAGATTTGAACTCGGGTCGCAGGATTCAAAGTCCTGAGTGCTAACCGCTACACCACGGAACCATATAAATGTGCTATGACCTTTCTTTTCTGTACTGAAAAATTGTTTCTATTGAGACAAATACTGAGACCGTCTTTAGTCTCAAAAAGTAGGTTCCGCCGAGATTTGAACTCGGGTCGCAGGATTCAAAGTCCTGAGTGCTAACCGCTACACCACGGAACCATATAAATGAGCTATGACCTTTCTTTTCTGTACTGAAAAAATGTTTCTATTGAGACAAATACTGAGACCGTCTTTAGTCTCAAAAATAAGGTTCCGCCGAGATTTGAACTCGGGTCGCAGGATTCAAAGTCCTGAGTGCTAACCACTACACCACGGAACCGTGACAATGTGCTATGACCTTTCTTTTCTGTACTGAAAAAATGTTTCTATTGAGGCAAATACTGAGACCGTCTCTAGTTTCAAAAAGTAAGTTCCGCCGAGATTTGAACTCGGGTCGCAGGATTCAAAGTCCTGAGTGCTAACCGCTACACCACGGAACCGTGACAATGTGCTATGACCTTTCTTTTCTGTACTGAAAAATTGTTTCTATTGAGACAAATACTGAGACCGTCTTTAGTCTCAAAAAGTAGGTTCCGCCGAGATTTGAACTCGGGTCGCAGGATTCAAAGTCCTGAGTGCTAACCGCTACACCACGGAACCATATAAATTTGTTATGACCTTTCTTTTCTGTACTGAAAAATTGTTTCTATTGAGACAAATACTGAGACCGTCTTTAGTCTCAAAAAGTAGGTTCCGCCGAGATTTGAACTCGGGTCGCAGGATTCAAAGTCCTGAGTGCTAACCGCTACACCACGGAACCATATAAATTTGTTATGACCTTTCTTTTCTGTTCTGAAAAAATGTTTCTATTGAGACAAATACTGAGACCGTCTTTAGTCTCAAAAATAAGGTTCCGCCGAGATTTGAACTCGGGTCGCAGGATTCAAAGTCCTGAGTGCTAACCGCTACACCACGGAACCGTGACAATGTGCTATCACCTTTCTTTTCTGTACTGAAAAATTGTTTCTATTGAGACAAATACTGAGACCGTCTTTAGTCTCAAAAAGTAGGTTCCGCCGAGATTTGAACTCGGGTCGCAGGATTCAAAGTCCTGAGTGCTAACCGCTACACCACGGAACCATATAAATGTGCTATGACCTTTCTTTTCTGTACTGAAAAATTGTTTCTATTGAGACAAATACTGAGACCGTCTTTAGTCTCAAAAATAAGGTTCCGCCGAGATTTGAACTCGGGTCGCAGGATTCAAAGTCCTGAGTGCTAACCGCTACACCACGGAACCGTGACAATGTGCTATGAACTTTCTTTTCTGTACTGAAAAAATGTTTCTGTTGAGGCAAATGCTGAGACCGTCTTTAGTCTCAAAAAGTAGGTTCCGCCGAGATTTGAACTCGGGTCGCAGGATTCAAAGTCCTGAGTGCTAACCGCTACACCACGGAACCGTGACAATGTGCTATGAACTTTCTTTTCTGTACTGAAAAAATGTTTCTATTGAGACAAATACTGAGACCGTCTTTAGTCTCAAAAAGTAGGTTCCGCCGAGATTTGAACTCGGGTCGCAGGATTCAAAGTCCTGAGTGCTAACCGCTACACCACGGAACCGTGACAATGTGCTATGACCTTTCTTTTCTGTACTGAAAAATTGTTTCTATTGAGACAAATACTGAGACCGTCTTTAGTCTCAAAAAGTAGGTTCCGCCGAGATTTGAACTCGGGTCGCAGGATTCAAAGTCCTGAGTGCTAACCGCTACACCACGGAACCATATAAATGTGCTATGACCTTTCTTTTCTGTACTGAAAAATTGTTTCTATTGAGACAAATACTGAGACCGTCTTTAGTCTCAAAAATAAGGTTCCGCCGAGATTTGAACTCGGGTCGCAGGATTCAAAGTCCTGAGTGCTAACCGCTACACCACGGAACCATATAAATGTGCTATGACCTTTCTTTTCTGTACTGAAAAATTGTTTCTATTGAGACAAATACTGAGACCGTCTTTAGTCTCAAAAAGTAGGTTCCGCCGAGATTTGAACTCGGGTCTCAGGATTCAAAGTCCTGAGTGCTAACCGCTACACCACGGAACCATATAAATGTGCTATGACCTTTCTTTTCTGTACTGAAAAAATGTTTCTATTGAGACAAATACTGAGACCGTCTTTAGTCTCAAAAATAAGGTTCCGCCGAGATTTGAACTCGGGTCGCAGGATTCAAAGTCCTGAGTGCTAACCGCTACACCACGGAACCGTGACAATGTGCTATGACCTTTCTTTTCTGTACTGAAAAAATGTTTCTATTGAGGCAAATACTGAGACCGTCTCTAGTTTCAAAAAGTAGGTTCCGCCGAGATTTGAACTCGGGTCACAGGATTCAAAGTCCTGAGTGCTAACCGCTACACCACGGAACCGTGACAATGTGCTATGACCTTTCTTTTCTGTACTGAAAAAATGTTTCTATTGAGGCAAATACTGAGACCGTCTCTAGTTTCAAAAAGTAGGTTCCGCCGAGATTTGAACTCGGGTCGCAGGATTCAAAGTCCTGAGTGCTAACCGCTACACCACGGAACCGTGACAATGTGCTATGAACTTTCTTTTCTGTTCTGAAAAAATGTTTCTATTGAGACAAATACTGAGACCGTCTTTAGTCTCAAAAATAAGGTTCCGCCGAGATTTGAACTCGGGTCGCAGGATTCAAAGTCCTGAGTGCTAACCGCTACACCACGGAACCGTGACAATGTGCTATGAACTTTCTTTTCTGTACTGAAAAAATGTTTCTGTTGAGGCAAATGCTGAGACCGTCTTTAGTCTCAAAAAGTAGGTTCCGCCGAGATTTGAACTCGGGTCGCAGGATTCAAAGTCCTGAGTGCTAACCACTACACCACGGAACCGTGACAATGTGCTATGAACTTTCTTTTCTGTACTGAAAAAATGTTTCTATTGAGACAAATACTGAGACCGTCTTTAGTCTCAAAAAGTAGGTTCCGCCGAGATTTGAACTCGGGTCGCAGGATTCAAAGTCCTGAGTGCTAACCGCTACACCACGGAACCGTGACAATGTGCTATGACCTTTCTTTTCTGTACTGAAAAATTGTTTCTATTGAGACAAATACTGAGACCGTCTTTAGTCTCAAAAAGTAGGTTCCGCCGAGATTTGAACTCGGGTCGCAGGATTCAAAGTCCTGAGTGCTAACCGCTACACCACGGAACCATATAAATGTGCTATGACCTTTCTTTTCTGTACTGAAAAAATGTTTCTATTGAGACAAATACTGAGACCGTCTTTAGTCTCAAAAATAAGGTTCCGCCGAGATTTGAACTCGGGTCGCAGGATTCAAAGTCCTGAGTGCTAACCGCTACACCACGGAACCGTGACAATGTGCTATGACCTTTCTTTTCTGTACTGAAAAAATGTTTCTATTGAGGCAAATACTGAGACCGTCTCTAGTTTCAAAAAGTAGGTTCCGCCGAGATTTGAACTCGGGTCGCAGGATTCAAAGTCCTGAGTGCTAACCGCTACACCACGGAACCGTGACAATGTGCTATGACCTTTCTTTTCTGTACTGAAAAAATGTTTCTATTGAGGCAAATACTGAGACCGTCTCTAGTTTCAAAAAGTAGGTTCCGCCGAGATTTGAACTCGGGTCGCAGGATTCAAAGTCCTGAGTGCTAACCGCTACACCACGGAACCGTGACAATGTGCTATGACCTTTCTTTTCTGTACTGAAAAATTGTTTCTATTGAGACAAATACTGAGACCGTCTCTAGTTTCAAAAAGTAGGTTCCGCCGAGATTTGAACTCGGGTCGCAGGATTCAAAGTCCTGAGTGCTAACCGCTACACCACGGAACCGTGACAATGTGCTATGACCTTTCTTTTCTGTACTGAAAAAATGTTTCTATTGAGACAAATACTGAGACCGTCTTTAGTCTCAAAAATAAGGTTCCGCCGAGATTTGAACTCGGGTCGCAGGATTCAAAGTCCTGAGTGCTAACCGCTACACCACGGAACCGTGACAATGTGCTATGACCTTTCTTTTCTGTACTGAAAAAATGTTTCTATTGAGGCAAATACTGAGACCGTCTCTAGTTTCAAAAAGTAGGTTCCGCCGAGATTTGAACTCGGGTCGCAGGATTCAAAGTCCTGAGTGCTAACCGCTACACCACGGAACCGTGACAATGTGCTATGAACTTTCTTTTCTGTTCTGAAAAATTGTTTCTATTGAGACAAATACTGAGACCGTCTTTAGTCTCAAAAAGTAGGTTCCGCCGAGATTTGAACTCGGGTCGCAGGATTCAAAGTCCTGAGTGCTAACCGCTACACCACGGAACCATATAAATTTGTTATGACCTTTCTTTTCTGTTCTGAAAAAATGTTTCTATTGAGACAAATACTGAGACCGTCTTTAGTCTCAAAAATAAGGTTCCGCCGAGATTTGAACTCGGGTCGCAGGATTCAAAGTCCTGAGTGCTAACCGCTACACCACGGAACCGTGACAATGTGCTATCACCTTTCTTTTCTGTACTGAAAAATTGTTTCTATTGAGACAAATACTGAGACCGTCTTTAGTCTCAAAAAGTAGGTTCCGCCGAGATTTGAACTCGGGTCGCAGGATTCAAAGTCCTGAGTGCTAACCGCTACACCACGGAACCATATAAATGTGCTATGACCTTTCTTTTCTGTACTGAAAAATTGTTTCTATTGAGACAAATACTGAGACCGTCTTTAGTCTCAAAAATAAGGTTCCGCCGAGATTTGAACTCGGGTCGCAGGATTCAAAGTCCTGAGTGCTAACCGCTACACCACGGAACCGTGACAATGTGCTATGAACTTTCTTTTCTGTACTGAAAAAATGTTTCTGTTGAGGCAAATGCTGAGACCGTCTTTAGTCTCAAAAAGTAGGTTCCGCCGAGATTTGAACTCGGGTCGCAGGATTCAAAGTCCTGAGTGCTAACCGCTACACCACGGAACCGTGACAATGTGCTATGAACTTTCTTTTCTGTACTGAAAAAATGTTTCTATTGAGACAAATACTGAGACCGTCTTTAGTCTCAAAAAGTAGGTTCCGCCGAGATTTGAACTCGGGTCGCAGGATTCAAAGTCCTGAGTGCTAACCGCTACACCACGGAACCGTGACAATGTGCTATGACCTTTCTTTTCTGTACTGAAAAATTGTTTCTATTGAGACAAATACTGAGACCGTCTTTAGTCTCAAAAAGTAGGTTCCGCCGAGATTTGAACTCGGGTCGCAGGATTCAAAGTCCTGAGTGCTAACCGCTACACCACGGAACCATATAAATGTGCTATGACCTTTCTTTTCTGTACTGAAAAATTGTTTCTATTGAGACAAATACTGAGACCGTCTTTAGTCTCAAAAATAAGGTTCCGCCGAGATTTGAACTCGGGTCGCAGGATTCAAAGTCCTGAGTGCTAACCGCTACACCACGGAACCATATAAATGTGCTATGACCTTTCTTTTCTGTACTGAAAAATTGTTTCTATTGAGACAAATACTGAGACCGTCTTTAGTCTCAAAAAGTAGGTTCCGCCGAGATTTGAACTCGGGTCTCAGGATTCAAAGTCCTGAGTGCTAACCGCTACACCACGGAACCATATAAATGTGCTATGACCTTTCTTTTCTGTACTGAAAAAATGTTTCTATTGAGACAAATACTGAGACCGTCTTTAGTCTCAAAAATAAGGTTCCGCCGAGATTTGAACTCGGGTCGCAGGATTCAAAGTCCTGAGTGCTAACCGCTACACCACGGAACCGTGACAATGTGCTATGACCTTTCTTTTCTGTACTGAAAAAATGTTTCTATTGAGGCAAATACTGAGACCGTCTCTAGTTTCAAAAAGTAGGTTCCGCCGAGATTTGAACTCGGGTCACAGGATTCAAAGTCCTGAGTGCTAACCGCTACACCACGGAACCGTGACAATGTGCTATGACCTTTCTTTTCTGTACTGAAAAAATGTTTCTATTGAGGCAAATACTGAGACCGTCTCTAGTTTCAAAAAGTAGGTTCCGCCGAGATTTGAACTCGGGTCGCAGGATTCAAAGTCCTGAGTGCTAACCGCTACACCACGGAACCGTGACAATGTGCTATGAACTTTCTTTTCTGTTCTGAAAAAATGTTTCTATTGAGACAAATACTGAGACCGTCTTTAGTCTCAAAAATAAGGTTCCGCCGAGATTTGAACTCGGGTCGCAGGATTCAAAGTCCTGAGTGCTAACCGCTACACCACGGAACCGTGACAATGTGCTATGAACTTTCTTTTCTGTACTGAAAAAATGTTTCTGTTGAGGCAAATGCTGAGACCGTCTTTAGTCTCAAAAAGTAGGTTCCGCCGAGATTTGAACTCGGGTCGCAGGATTCAAAGTCCTGAGTGCTAACCACTACACCACGGAACCGTGACAATGTGCTATGAACTTTCTTTTCTGTACTGAAAAAATGTTTCTATTGAGACAAATACTGAGACCGTCTTTAGTCTCAAAAAGTAGGTTCCGCCGAGATTTGAACTCGGGTCGCAGGATTCAAAGTCCTGAGTGCTAACCGCTACACCACGGAACCGTGACAATGTGCTATGACCTTTCTTTTCTGTACTGAAAAATTGTTTCTATTGAGACAAATACTGAGACCGTCTTTAGTCTCAAAAAGTAGGTTCCGCCGAGATTTGAACTCGGGTCGCAGGATTCAAAGTCCTGAGTGCTAACCGCTACACCACGGAACCATATAAATGTGCTATGACCTTTCTTTTCTGTACTGAAAAAATGTTTCTATTGAGACAAATACTGAGACCGTCTTTAGTCTCAAAAATAAGGTTCCGCCGAGATTTGAACTCGGGTCGCAGGATTCAAAGTCCTGAGTGCTAACCGCTACACCACGGAACCGTGACAATGTGCTATGACCTTTCTTTTCTGTACTGAAAAAATGTTTCTATTGAGGCAAATACTGAGACCGTCTCTAGTTTCAAAAAGTAGGTTCCGCCGAGATTTGAACTCGGGTCGCAGGATTCAAAGTCCTGAGTGCTAACCGCTACACCACGGAACCGTGACAATGTGCTATGACCTTTCTTTTCTGTACTGAAAAAATGTTTCTATTGAGGCAAATACTGAGACCGTCTCTAGTTTCAAAAAGTAGGTTCCGCCGAGATTTGAACTCGGGTCGCAGGATTCAAAGTCCTGAGTGCTAACCGCTACACCACGGAACCGTGACAATGTGCTATGACCTTTCTTTTCTGTACTGAAAAATTGTTTCTATTGAGACAAATACTGAGACCGTCTCTAGTTTCAAAAAGTAGGTTCCGCCGAGATTTGAACTCGGGTCGCAGGATTCAAAGTCCTGAGTGCTAACCGCTACACCACGGAACCGTGACAATGTGCTATGACCTTTCTTTTCTGTACTGAAAAAATGTTTCTATTGAGACAAATACTGAGACCGTCTTTAGTCTCAAAAATAAGGTTCCGCCGAGATTTGAACTCGGGTCGCAGGATTCAAAGTCCTGAGTGCTAACCGCTACACCACGGAACCGTGACAATGTGCTATGACCTTTCTTTTCTGTACTGAAAAAATGTTTCTATTGAGGCAAATACTGAGACCGTCTCTAGTTTCAAAAAGTAGGTTCCGCCGAGATTTGAACTCGGGTCGCAGGATTCAAAGTCCTGAGTGCTAACCGCTACACCACGGAACCGTGACAATGTGCTATGAACTTTCTTTTCTGTTCTGAAAAAATGTTTCTATTGAGACAAATACTGAGACCGTCTTTAGTCTCAAAAAGTAGGTTCCGCCGAGATTTGAACTCGGGTCGCAGGATTCAAAGTCCTGAGTGCTAACCGCTACACCACGGAACCGTGACAATGTGCTATGACCTTTCTTTTCTGTACTGAAAAAATGTTTCTATTGAGACAAATACTGAGACCGTCTTTAGTCTCAAAAATAAGGTTCCGCCGAGATTTGAACTCGGGTCGCAGGATTCAAAGTCCTGAGTGCTAACCGCTACACCACGGAACCGTGACAATGTGCTATGACCTTTCTTTTCTGTACTGAAAAAATGTTTCTATTGAGGCAAATACTGAGACCGTCTCTAGTTTCAAAAAGTAGGTTCCGCCGAGATTTGAACTCGGGTCGCAGGATTCAAAGTCCTGAGTGCTAACCGCTACACCACGGAACCGTGACAATGTGCTATGAACTTTCTTTTCTGTTCTGAAAAAATGTTTCTATTGAGACAAATACTGAGACCGTCTTTAGTCTCAAAAAGTAGGATTCAAAGTCCTGAGTGCTAACCGCTACACCACGGAACCGTGACAATGTGCTATGACCTTTCTTTTCTGTACTGAAAAAATGTTTCTATTGAGACAAATACTGAGACCGTCTTTAGTCTCAAAAATAAGGTTCCGCCGAGATTTGAACTCGGGTCGCAGGATTCAAAGTCCTGAGTGCTAACCGCTACACCACGGAACCGTGACAATGTGCTATGACCTTTCTTTTCTGTACTGAAAAAATGTTTCTATTGAGGCAAATACTGAGACCGTCTCTAGTTTCAAAAAGTAGGTTCCGCCGAGATTTGAACTCGGGTCGCAGGATTCAAAGTCCTGAGTGCTAACCGCTACACCACGGAACCGTGACAATGTGCTATGAACTTTCTTTTCTGTTCTGAAAAAATGTTTCTATTGAGACAAATACTGAGACCGTCTTTAGTCTCAAAAAGTAGGTTCCGCCGAGATTTGAACTCGGGTCGCAGGATTCAAAGTCCTGAGTGCTAACCGCTACACCACGGAACCGTGACAATGTGCTATGACCTTTCTTTTCTGTACTGAAAAATTGTTTCTATTGAGACAAATACTGAGACCGTCTTTAGTCTCAAAAAGTAGGTTCCGCCGAGATTTGAACTCGGGTCGCAGGATTCAAAGTCCTGAGTGCTAACCGCTACACCACGGAACCGTGACAATGTGCTATGACCTTTCTTTTCTGTACTGAAAAATTGTTTCTATTGAGACAAATACTGAGACCGTCTTTAGTCTCAAAAAGTAGGTTCCGCCGAGATTTGAACTCGGGTCGCAGGATTCAAAGTCCTGAGTGCTAACCGCTACACCACGGAACCATATAAATGTGCTATGACCTTTCTTTTCTGTACTGAAAAATTGTTTCTATTGAGACAAATACTGAGACCGTCTTTAGTCTCAAAAATAAGGTTCCGCCGAGATTTGAACTCGGGTCGCAGGATTCAAAGTCCTGAGTGCTAACCGCTACACCACGGAACCGTGACAATGTGCTATGAACTTTCTTTTCTGTTCTGAAAAAATGTTTCTATTGAGACAAATACTGAGACCGTCTTTAGTCTCAAAAATAAGGTTCCGCCGAGATTTGAACTCGGGTCGCAGGATTCAAAGTCCTGAGTGCTAACCGCTACACCACGGAACCGTGACAATGTGCTATCACCTTTCTTTTCTGTACTGAAAAATTGTTTCTATTGAGACAAATACTGAGACCGTCTTTAGTCTCAAAAAGTAGGTTCCGCCGAGATTTGAACTCGGGTCGCAGGATTCAAAGTCCTGAGTGCTAACCGCTACACCACGGAACCATATAAATGTGCTATGACCTTTCTTTTCTGTACTGAAAAATTGTTTCTATTGAGACAAATACTGAGACCGTCTTTAGTCTCAAAAATAAGGTTCCGCCGAGATTTGAACTCGGGTCGCAGGATTCAAAGTCCTGAGTGCTAACCGCTACACCACGGAACCGTGACAATGTGCTATGAACTTTCTTTTCTGTACTGAAAAAATGTTTCTATTGAGACAAATACTGAGACCGTCTTTAGTCTCAAAAAGTAGGTTCCGCCGAGATTTGAACTCGGGTCGCAGGATTCAAAGTCCTGAGTGCTAACCGCTACACCACGGAACCGTGACAATGTGCTATGACCTTTCTTTTCTGTACTGAAAAATTGTTTCTATTGAGACAAATACTGAGACCGTCTTTAGTCTCAAAAAGTAGGTTCCGCCGAGATTTGAACTCGGGTCGCAGGTGACGAAGCTTGTGACGGTCTGATTGAATAGCTAAGACATGCACAATGCCATACACGCTAAAAGACCTAAGGGTGCTCCGCTCTAACCCTGAGACTCCTAAACCCGCGCTCTGTACCCATACTGAGTACAGAGCATCAGACAAGGTGGTTCATGGATAGACTACTTACACTACCACTGTTGTGAAGACCTACTATTAACAGGACAAAGTACAAAGAGACCAAGGTAACATATTTATTATATGAGACTCAAGATACAACAACTAAAAGGAATCGACCGTTCTCGAGGAACGGTGCAGCAGCGACTGAATCATCTTCCATCATCAGCTGTCCTCTATCGGCTCCGCCTACTGATGCGTCGCAGAGGCGACAGTGCGGGGGGAGTCTTCAGTTGGGTACTGGACATCGCACAAGATTTGGGGGTATAATTGAAAGACTTCTGATTCGTAATTTACTAATAGAGATTTCATGTGAGATAAAATGTGAGAGAAAATGTGAAATCAATTGTGAGAGCAAATGTGAGATCAATTGCGAGATCAAATTTGTCTAAACTTGGGTTGGATCCCAAATAGGGGCGGGCCATAAGAGATATGATAGGATAAAGAGAGAAGAGGACAATGAGATCAATTAAGAGATCGAGAAAAAACAGAGAGTTAACAGAATCACTGCGATTTGAGAGAAGATTTTGGAGGAACTGAGGTGGAAGTCGTCACTAGAATAGCGACAGTGATAATACGTCGTACAAGACGTAAGACAATAGTAATAATGAAAAAGAGCGCCTTGCCGGGAAGGCAGAGAACCGAAATGGCGAGAAGTGGTAAGGAGGCGAATATGGGGAAAGAATGTAGTGGCACGATACGTTCGAGAAAAGTGAAAACACAGTTAGGAACGAATTCTTTCACAGAAGGAGCATGATTGAAACTGTTTTGTTTTGGATTATTGAGGAAGGATGGACCATAAAGCCATCTTGGTAAATCGAAACTCTGTTTGTCCAATCCTCGTGTAGCTAGGTCGGCAGTGTTTTGATCTGTAGCTACATGATAGAAATGGGTTGGTATTCCGAAAGTTGTTTTAATGTGTTCCGCGGTGAGTTTTATTTCTCTTGTTCGGTTGTCAACAAATACGCCGTGACTCTTATCAGATATAAGCCAGCTCAGAGCGATCGATGAATCACCAAAAACATTGATTCTTTTAATGCGGAACTTTGTCTGTTCCAATATGAATTTTGCGAGTTTCGTACCTAAGACCATTGCGGTTAGCTCTAAACGGGGAATGGTTAGGACATCTTTCAATTTGTTGTTTGTTTTAGTTCTTGGCGCAAGTCTATGTTTGGCCATAAGAAACTCTGTCCTATATCTTTCTTTTACTTCATTTTCGTACGTAATGTATGCTACGGCTGCGAAAGCTATTTTGGATGCATCTACGAAAATGTTCAATGATTGATTCTCAGACTGTGTTAACGTGCTACGGTATCCGATGCTTCTGTTCATTTCAAGCATATACCCATGTATGACTCTATGTATCTCTTTCCATTCGTTTTCGTGTTTGGTGCTTAGTGGGCTATCCCAATGATAATCGTACGCCCAAAGTTTTTGAATGAAATGTCTAGGTTGAATGAAGAGTGGTGTCATGAATCCTAACGGATCATAGGTGTTATGAGCGGCTTGAAGTATTTTTCGTTTGGTCAAAATTCCTTCTACGCAACCCAGATTAAACTCCATTTGGAATGTGTCGAGTGTTATGTTCCAATCAATACCGAGGAGTTTCACTTGTTTGTCTCCTGATTTGTCTTTTCTACTCATGCTTGCTCTCGCTCGTCTGTTACTACATGAATACTCTCTGAGGTTCATGCAGAGCAGGTTAAATGTGCTTTTTGTGCTCCTGTATAGGCTTATGCCATCGTATTCATCATCGAAGGGTAGGACTAAGTTGTCAACATAAAGATTACTCTTGATATCAGAGATCAAATCTGAATTTAATTCAGTTTTTATCAAGTCAAGTCCGTAATAGATACCTCCTGCGAGGAGAAACGGTGAAGCGTTAATACCGAAAGCTGGTCTAGTGTGTCTGAGAGCTCTGACATTATTCTCCGAGACGGGTGCATACGTATCCACAGGTACGAGAAAACGTGTAGCATCTCTGTCTTTTTCAATTAAATGAATTTGATGAAATGCTTTTTCAATGTCAGCTGTGATTAGATGGAAACCACATCTGGATCTCAGCAAAACACCCGCAATGTTTGGTAATATACATGGTCCCTGATGGACCGCATCGTTGAGAGACATTTTATCTCTCGCTTTCGATGACGCATCCATGACTATGCGTACTTTCGTTGTTTTGCTTGAATGTTTGATTACGGCTCTATGTGGCATATAATATATTGGACTATCGTGCATAGGACGTTCGTTCCAATTTGGGATCTCTTCTACGAATCCTGCTTTTAATTGTTCCTCAATGAGATTATTATATTTTATCCATAAGTCCGGCGTCTTGGCACGCATTTGACTACTCAATTGTTTTAAGCGTGCGAGAGCAATATAAAAATTTGAGGAGAGGGTCGGTTTCTCTTCCTTCCATGGAAGGCCGACATGAATACCTTCTCCATCTCTTCGGACTGTTTTAATGAAAGTTCGTAGAACTCTCTCTTCCTCCTCTGTTTTGGAGATGTTATCAAATATTTTGATGCTCTCAAGATTCCACATCTTTTCTATATTGAAGTCATTGTTTTCATCTGAGTCTAGCTCTCTGATCGACGTCATGAGGTTCTTGACTCTTATGGTATGATTGTTGGTGATCATGCTCGGATTGTTGGTTCTTATGGATCCGTAGATCATGTTGCCGAAGAACGTGGAGGAAATCATCAACCCTGACGGCAGTTTGAATGAATTTGAGCCATTTTTATAGATTTTATGGAAATGATCGAGCCCTACTAGGATATCGATAGAAATTTCGGATTGTTTCAAGAATCGTGGTTCTTCGAGTTCATAACTGCGTAGGAACTTCTTATCTTCTTTTCGCAATTGCACTGGTGTAATAGTGTCGATGATGCGAGGGAATGTTGTGACAGAAATTCTCACACTTTCGTCTCTTCTATTGAACATTTTCAAATCATGAATCATTCGAGTGTCGTAGGGTTCTTCTTTGTTTCCAAACGTTGCTATACTTATTCTTTTGTTTGTAACATTATTTGATTTTATTTTATTCGCTAGTTTCTCAGTAATAAATGAGCAATCTGCTCCGGTATCCAAGATACCGTAAACTACTTTTTCACCATTTACTGTTTGAATATTAGCTTCAAATATCATCAGATTCGTTCGGTTTTCACGTTCTGTAATTTTAAGCGTGCGCTTTCTTTCCGTAGATGCAGATCGCGAATACTGCCTACGATCGTTTTTTCTATATGGGGTTTGGTCCCTTCTCTTGTAATTATCTCTGCTTCTGCTTCTTTCTCTATAGTTTGAATGATTGGATCTCGAGCTGTCACGACTCTGTGATCTATCGGAATAAGGGGACTGGAATCGAGAGTTTCTTTTATCTTTATATGATTGTCTGCTATTACTTCTAGATTGGTAGGGAGATTTTGGTTTGTATTCGTTCTGCCTACGATTATGTCTGTGTGGCGATCTGCCTCTTTGATTTTCATAGTTTCTGCTGTTAGAGTTTCTTTCTTTTTGTTTTTCATTACTCGTATAAGATCGGCATATTGAAGTGTGATGGGGTTTATTGCAAACCTTGCATGGGGGTTGTCTACATCGTCTGCTTGAATGAGATGATGATAGGCATAGATAGCATAGTTCTTGATCTCGAATGATGTGCAATCTTTCGCTAATCGAGTCGAATTTTCTGCATTTTTGGCTTTTGTGATTTCCTCTGCAATAAGCGCATTTGTCTTGTTTATGAGAAGTATGAGTTAAGAAAACTGTACTTTCTGAATTTTGTAATGTTAATTCTGATAATCTCTTATCTTCTGCTTGTGTTCGGATGTGTCTCAGGAATGATTCAATATCTTTTCTAGCTTCAGCATTTTCCAATGCTCTCTCGGCTATTTTATTTGGGAACATATTCGCAATTCTTCTGATGAGTGCTGTATGATCTAACTGTGCGTTGTATGCTTTTCTTAGTTGGATGATTGTTTCTATTTCGCAGACTGTTTGAATCAGGCTTTCGGAATTTTCTTTTGCTTTTTGTATGTTGTCCATTTTCTTCTCTAGGGTGGCCTCGAGAAGATGAGGATCAAGATAAACTGATTTCAATTTTTCTTTTGCCAACGGGTATCCGGAAGCTGTGATGGGAATCATTTTAATGGCGGCTGCGGCACCGCCGTCCAATTTTGTTATGAGATAACTGAACTTTGCGACATCTGGCCACTGTTGCGAGTCTATTATGGTCGTGAATGCTTCCCAGAAACGTGGGAAGTCTTCAATTTTGCCACTGAAAGTGGGGATTTCAATTTTTGGAAAGTAGTGTGAATTGTTCAAGTGGTTGACATTTTCTGGATTGCTAAAGGGGCTTTTTTCGATCCCTGATCTAGTGAATGATTGAATCATGTTTGTTAATTGACTTATTTCTTCTTCTAATTTTCGGATTCTTTCATTCTCGGTATATGTGGTACGTCGGTTAGAACCGCCACTATCGTTTGCTCGAGGTTGTTCAAATGATGGACTCTCAAAATTCGGTTGTGGAGTGCTGTGCAAGGGAGTGGTGTAGGAGGTTAAACGACTCGGGAAGTCTTCTCTCATTTTTATCGGCTTGATATTGCTGTAATCTGGGATTACTTCTATTTCTGTTCTTGTGTTTGCTCTCGTGTTATGATGGCGCCTTGGAGCTCTGGGGGTAGGATCTAAGTCTAACTCATTATCAGATGATGATGAATCACCATGCGGAATGGTTGTGCGATATGGTGTGAACTGATTGACTTTTTTCTTCCCTCCTCTCAGTGAGGTAGGTTCATTATTTTCGTATAATGGTCTCATGTTGGTTATGTGTCCTAAGAAGAATTTTCGGTCCAGTTGACTGTGGAATATTTTTGTATTGTTCTCAGTGGTTGACTCTCCGAGAGCTCTCGCGAATTCAGGATCATGCAATGCTTGAGCAGCATCTAGTTCCCCTAATCTCATTTTCAGATTCTCTGCTGTTTTTTCGAGTTGTTCGATCAGTTCATTTATTTTATTTGTGATTTTAAACCTTTCATAGGTGTTTATCATTCTTTGAATTTCGATTGGGTGTTTTCCCATTGCTTTTTCCGTGTATTCATTAGCTATGACCTGTAGTGTATCACCGTTTCCGATTCTGTTTGCCAGAGTTTCTCTCGATATGTTTTTCACATTTGATCTTTCAATAAACTTTTCGATTCCCCAATCAAGTGATATTTCTGTTGGGGTCTTTATCATTTCTCGCGAGATCTTTCTGCGATCATTGTAGTTCTGCGGTGTACTAAACACATTGTCACCCTCCTCGACATCTGAATCTGAGGATATTGCTTCAGTATTTTTGTTCAATTTTGGCTGTCCAGATCTTTCGATTGGACTTTGAGATTTGTCAGTGCTTTCCAGCACTTCGAGTGTAGCAGGGCCTTGTGGCGCCTGAGGTGTATGAGTGTCTCGCGACGACTCGAGCGTACCAGGACCTTGCGGAGCCTGAGATGTGTCGGTGTCTTTCAACACCTCAAGTGTGACAGAGCCTGAAGGCATCTGAATTGGATTGAGCGTTTTTGTGAGTTCAGTGCGGATTCTTTTCTCTACGCCTCGAAATTTTTCGATAAACTTCTTGGGATAGTCACGATGATTTCGTTGCTCGAATTCATCGATTTCTAAATCCGCATCATGAATATACCGCATAATAAGCTGCGAACAAGGTTCAACTTTACGGTAAGCGTCGACAACTGATTTTCGGTTAAGCTGGATGTAGGTTATGAGTTCCTCCTTGTTCGCTGGGAAGCGGAATTCAGGATTGAACATGACTGAGTCCTTGATAGCTCGAATGCCTAGTTTAGACGCAGCGTCTAAGTTTTTTAGGTACGGTTCTACAACCGTGATAGAGGGGGATTTAGCACGAATCATTTCAAATAACCACCTTTCAATGGATTGAAAAACTAAAAGAATGATTATCCTGTTTTGAAGGAATCACAAGAATTGGGGGAGGGCTGTTAAGAAAATGTGTAACAAATGAATGTTGTGAGAAAATGAAATCGGTGGATAATCTGAGAAATGGCATTAGAGTTGAATTGTTATCAAATTTTAAGTGAAATTGAATCACGATGTCTTAGAAAAAAAAAACACATCACTTTGAAATATTTTGAGATAACATCAAAATGTGAAATCGAGTAATGAGTCATGCTGCAGAATATTGTTAAATTTCGTTTCGTTGTTTTCACAGGGACATGAACGACACACAAAAAGTCTATCACAAACAGTTGACCGAAAAAAAACACAAAAGGGGTCATGGGCCGTATAAACACATATAAAGAACACTATATCACCTGTTACGGAAAGTCCTCGACTTCTGCATCATGTCCGATGATTGCAGGCATCCCATCGATGCTCTGACATTATCGCCCTTGTGCTCAAATGAGCCTCCTCAGAATTAAACGCGCGCGTACCGTTTTGGGCGGATTGTATGTCATCCGTGTAGGTGATCTTTTAGTCGCACCACGACTAATCAGCCATCCTGAATGTTCTATTAAACAAATATGGGTTGATAGGGGATAAGGAGTCGACCGGTTCAATTCCCGGCCGATGCACCATGACGTGGCTTGTGACGGTCTGATTGAATAGCTAAGACATGCACAATGCCATACACGCTAAAAGACCTAAGGGTGCTCCGCTCTAACCCTGAGACTCCTAAACCCGCGCTCTGTACCCATACTGAGTACAGAGCATCAGACAAGGTGGTTCATGGATAGACTACTTACACTACCACTGTTGTGAAGACCTACTATTAACAGGACAAAGTACAAAGAGACCAAGGTAACATATTTATTATATGAGACTCAAGATACAACAACTAAAAGGAATCGACCGTTCTCGAGGAACGGTGCAGCAGCGACTGAATCATCTTCCATCATCAGCTGTCCTCTATCGGCTCCGCCTACTGATGCGTCGCAGAGGCGACACAGGATTCAAAGTCCTGAGTGCTAACCGCTACACCACGGAACCGTGACAATGTGCTATGACCTTTCTTTTCTGTACTGAAAAATTGTTTCTATTGAGACAAATACTGAGACCGTCTTTAGTCTCAAAAAGTAGGTTCCGCCGAGATTTGAACTCGGGTCGCAGGATTCAAAGTCCTGAGTGCTAACCGCTACACCACGGAACCATATAAATGTGCTATGACCTTTCTTTTCTGTACTGAAAAATTGTTTCTATTGAGACAAATACTGAGACCGTCTTTAGTCTCAAAAATAAGGTTCCGCCGAGATTTGAACTCGGGTCGCAGGATTCAAAGTCCTGAGTGCTAACCGCTACACCACGGAACCATATAAATGTGCTATGACCTTTCTTTTCTGTACTGAAAAATTGTTTCTATTGAGACAAATACTGAGACCGTCTTTAGTCTCAAAAAGTAGGTTCCGCCGAGATTTGAACTCGGGTCGCAGGATTCAAAGTCCTGAGTGCTAACCGCTACACCACGGAACCGTGACAATGTGCTATGAACTTTCTTTTCTGTACTGAAAAAATGTTTCTATTGAGACAAATACTGAGACCGTCTTTAGTCTCAAAAAGTAGGTTCCGCCGAGATTTGAACTCGGGTCGCAGGATTCAAAGTCCTGAGTGCTAACCGCTACACCACGGAACCATATAAATGTGCTATGACCTTTCTTTTCTGTACTGAAAAATTGTTTCTATTGAGACAAATACTGAGACCGTCTTTAGTCTCAAAAATAAGGTTCCGCCGAGATTTGAACTCGGGTCGCAGGATTCAAAGTCCTGAGTGCTAACCGCTACACCACGGAACCGTGACAATGTGCTATGACCTTTCTTTTCTGTACTGAAAAATTGTTTCTATTGAGACAAATACTGAGACCGTCTTTAGTCTCAAAAAGTAGGTTCCGCCGAGATTTGAACTCGGGTCGCAGGATTCAAAGTCCTGAGTGCTAACCGCTACACCACGGAACCGTGACAATGTGCTATGAACTTTCTTTTCTGTTCTGAAAAAATGTTTCTATTGAGACAAATACTGAGACCGTCTTTAGTCTCAAAAATAAGGTTCCGCCGAGATTTGAACTCGGGTCGCAGGATTCAAAGTCCTGAGTGCTAACCGCTACACCACGGAACCGTGACAATGTGCTATCACCTTTCTTTTCTGTACTGAAAAATTGTTTCTATTGAGACAAATACTGAGACCGTCTTTGGTCTCAAAAAGTAGGTTCCGCCGAGATTTGAACTCGGGTCGCAGGATTCAAAGTCCTGAGTGCTAACCGCTACACCACGGAACCATATAAATGTGCTATGACCTTTCTTTTCTGTACTGAAAAATTGTTTCTATTGAGACAAATACTGAGACCGTCTTTAGTCTCAAAAAGTAGGTTCCGCCGAGATTTGAACTCGGGTCGCAGGATTCAAAGTCCTGAGTGCTAACCGCTACACCACGGAACCGTGACAATGTGCTATGAACTTTCTTTTCTGTTCTGAAAAAATGTTTCTATTGAGACAAATACTGAGACCGTCTTTAGTCTCAAAAATAAGGTTCCGCCGAGATTTGAACTCGGGTCGCAGGATTCAAAGTCCTGAGTGCTAACCGCTACACCACGGAACCGTGACAATGTGCTATCACCTTTCTTTTCTGTACTGAAAAATTGTTTCTATTGAGACAAATACTGAGACCGTCTTTAGTCTCAAAAAGTAGGTTCCGCCGAGATTTGAACTCGGGTCGCAGGATTCAAAGTCCTGAGTGCTAACCGCTACACCACGGAACCATATAAATGTGCTATGACCTTTCTTTTCTGTACTGAAAAATTGTTTCTATTGAGACAAATACTGAGACCGTCTTTAGTCTCAAAAATAAGGTTCCGCCGAGATTTGAACTCGGGTCGCAGGATTCAAAGTCCTGAGTGCTAACCGCTACACCACGGAACCGTGACAATGTGCTATGAACTTTCTTTTCTGTACTGAAAAAATGTTTCTGTTGAGGCAAATGCTGAGACCGTCTTTAGTCTCAAAAAGTAGGTTCCGCCGAGATTTGAACTCGGGTCGCAGGATTCAAAGTCCTGAGTGCTAACCGCTACACCACGGAACCGTGACAATGTGCTATGACCTTTCTTTTCTGTACTGAAAAATTGTTTCTATTGAGACAAATACTGAGACCGTCTTTAGTCTCAAAAAGTAGGTTCCGCCGAGATTTGAACTCGGGTCGCAGGATTCAAAGTCCTGAGTGCTAACCGCTACACCACGGAACCGTGACAATGTGCTATGAACTTTCTTTTCTGTTCTGAAAAAATGTTTCTATTGAGACAAATACTGAGACCGTCTTTAGTCTCAAAAAGTAGGTTCCGCCGAGATTTGAACTCGGGTCGCAGGATTCAAAGTCCTGAGTGCTAACCGCTACACCACGGAACCATATAAATGTGCTATGACCTTTCTTTTCTGTACTGAAAAATTGTTTCTATTGAGACAAATACTGAGACCGTCTTTAGTCTCAAAAAGTAGGTTCCGCCGAGATTTGAACTCGGGTCGCAGGATTCAAAGTCCTGAGTGCTAACCGCTACACCACGGAACCGTGACAATGTGCTATGAACTTTCTTTTCTGTTCTGAAAAAATGTTTCTATTGAGACAAATACTGAGACCGTCTTTAGTCTCAAAAATAAGGTTCCGCCGAGATTTGAACTCGGGTCGCAGGATTCAAAGTCCTGAGTGCTAACCGCTACACCACGGAACCGTGACAATGTGCTATGAACTTTCTTTTCTGTACTGAAAAAATGTTTCTGTTGAGGCAAATGCTGAGACCGTCTTTAGTCTCAAAAAGTAGGTTCCGCCGAGATTTGAACTCGGGTCGCAGGATTCAAAGTCCTGAGTGCTAACCGCTACACCACGGAACCGTGACAATGTGCTATGACCTTTCTTTTCTGTACTGAAAAATTGTTTCTATTGAGACAAATACTGAGACCGTCTTTAGTCTCAAAAAGTAGGTTCCGCCGAGATTTGAACTCGGGTCGCAGGATTCAAAGTCCTGAGTGCTAACCGCTACACCACGGAACCGTGACAATGTGCTATGAACTTTCTTTTCTGTTCTGAAAAAATGTTTCTATTGAGACAAATACTGAGACCGTCTTTAGTCTCAAAAAGTAGGTTCCGCCGAGATTTGAACTCGGGTCGCAGGATTCAAAGTCCTGAGTGCTAACCGCTACACCACGGAACCATATAAATGTGCTATGACCTTTCTTTTCTGTACTGAAAAATTGTTTCTATTGAGACAAATACTGAGACCGTCTTTAGTCTCAAAAAGTAGGTTCCGCCGAGATTTGAACTCGGGTCGCAGGATTCAAAGTCCTGAGTGCTAACCGCTACACCACGGAACCGTGACAATGTGCTATGAACTTTCTTTTCTGTTCTGAAAAAATGTTTCTATTGAGACAAATACTGAGACCGTCTTTAGTCTCAAAAATAAGGTTCCGCCGAGATTTGAACTCGGGTCGCAGGATTCAAAGTCCTGAGTGCTAACCGCTACACCACGGAACCGTGACAATGTGCTATGAACTTTCTTTTCTGTACTGAAAAAATGTTTCTGTTGAGGCAAATGCTGAGACCGTCTTTAGTCTCAAAAAGTAGGTTCCGCCGAGATTTGAACTCGGGTCGCAGGATTCAAAGTCCTGAGTGCTAACCGCTACACCACGGAACCGTGACAATGTGCTATGACCTTTCTTTTCTGTACTGAAAAATTGTTTCTATTGAGACAAATACTGAGACCGTCTTTAGTCTCAAAAAGTAGGTTCCGCCGAGATTTGAACTCGGGTCGCAGGATTCAAAGTCCTGAGTGCTAACCGCTACACCACGGAACCGTGACAATGTGCTATGAACTTTCTTTTCTGTTCTGAAAAAATGTTTCTATTGAGACAAATACTGAGACCGTCTTTAGTCTCAAAAAGTAGGTTCCGCCGAGATTTGAACTCGGGTCGCAGGATTCAAAGTCCTGAGTGCTAACCGCTACACCACGGAACCATATAAATGTGCTATGACCTTTCTTTTCTGTACTGAAAAATTGTTTCTATTGAGACAAATACTGAGACCGTCTTTAGTCTCAAAAAGTAGGTTCCGCCGAGATTTGAACTCGGGTCGCAGGATTCAAAGTCCTGAGTGCTAACCGCTACACCACGGAACCGTGACAATGTGCTATGAACTTTCTTTTCTGTTCTGAAAAAATGTTTCTATTGAGACAAATACTGAGACCGTCTTTAGTCTCAAAAATAAGGTTCCGCCGAGATTTGAACTCGGGTCGCAGGATTCAAAGTCCTGAGTGCTAACCGCTACACCACGGAACCGTGACAATGTGCTATCACCTTTCTTTTCTGTACTGAAAAATTGTTTCTATTGAGACAAATACTGAGACCGTCTTTAGTCTCAAAAAGTAGGTTCCGCCGAGATTTGAACTCGGGTCGCAGGATTCAAAGTCCTGAGTGCTAACCGCTACACCACGGAACCATATAAATGTGCTATGACCTTTCTTTTCTGTACTGAAAAATTGTTTCTATTGAGACAAATACTGAGACCGTCTTTAGTCTCAAAAAGTAGGTTCCGCCGAGATTTGAACTCGGGTCGCAGGATTCAAAGTCCTGAGTGCTAACCGCTACACCACGGAACCGTGACAATGTGCTATGACCTTTCTTTTCTGTACTGAAAAATTGTTTCTATTGAGACAAATACTGAGACCGTCTTTAGTCTCAAAAAGTAGGTTCCGCCGAGATTTGAACTCGGGTCGCAGGATTCAAAGTCCTGAGTGCTAACCGCTACACCACGGAACCGTGACAATGTGCTATGAACTTTCTTTTCTGTTCTGAAAAAATGTTTCTATTGAGACAAATACTGAGACCGTCTTTAGTCTCAAAAAGTAGGTTCCGCCGAGATTTGAACTCGGGTCGCAGGATTCAAAGTCCTGAGTGCTAACCGCTACACCACGGAACCATATAAATGTGCTATGACCTTTCTTTTCTGTACTGAAAAATTGTTTCTATTGAGACAAATACTGAGACCGTCTTTAGTCTCAAAAAGTAGGTTCCGCCGAGATTTGAACTCGGGTCGCAGGATTCAAAGTCCTGAGTGCTAACCGCTACACCACGGAACCGTGACAATGTGCTATGAACTTTCTTTTCTGTTCTGAAAAAATGTTTCTATTGAGACAAATACTGAGACCGTCTTTAGTCTCAAAAATAAGGTTCCGCCGAGATTTGAACTCGGGTCGCAGGATTCAAAGTCCTGAGTGCTAACCGCTACACCACGGAACCGTGACAATGTGCTATGAACTTTCTTTTCTGTACTGAAAAAATGTTTCTGTTGAGGCAAATGCTGAGACCGTCTTTAGTCTCAAAAAGTAGGTTCCGCCGAGATTTGAACTCGGGTCGCAGGATTCAAAGTCCTGAGTGCTAACCGCTACACCACGGAACCGTGACAATGTGCTATGACCTTTCTTTTCTGTACTGAAAAATTGTTTCTATTGAGACAAATACTGAGACCGTCTTTAGTCTCAAAAAGTAGGTTCCGCCGAGATTTGAACTCGGGTCGCAGGATTCAAAGTCCTGAGTGCTAACCGCTACACCACGGAACCGTGACAATGTGCTATGAACTTTCTTTTCTGTTCTGAAAAAATGTTTCTATTGAGACAAATACTGAGACCGTCTTTAGTCTCAAAAAGTAGGTTCCGCCGAGATTTGAACTCGGGTCGCAGGATTCAAAGTCCTGAGTGCTAACCGCTACACCACGGAACCATATAAATGTGCTATGACCTTTCTTTTCTGTACTGAAAAATTGTTTCTATTGAGACAAATACTGAGACCGTCTTTAGTCTCAAAAAGTAGGTTCCGCCGAGATTTGAACTCGGGTCGCAGGATTCAAAGTCCTGAGTGCTAACCGCTACACCACGGAACCGTGACAATGTGCTATGAACTTTCTTTTCTGTTCTGAAAAAATGTTTCTATTGAGACAAATACTGAGACCGTCTTTAGTCTCAAAAATAAGGTTCCGCCGAGATTTGAACTCGGGTCGCAGGATTCAAAGTCCTGAGTGCTAACCGCTACACCACGGAACCGTGACAATGTGCTATCACCTTTCTTTTCTGTACTGAAAAATTGTTTCTATTGAGACAAATACTGAGACCGTCTTTAGTCTCAAAAAGTAGGTTCCGCCGAGATTTGAACTCGGGTCGCAGGATTCAAAGTCCTGAGTGCTAACCGCTACACCACGGAACCATATAAATGTGCTATGACCTTTCTTTTCTGTACTGAAAAATTGTTTCTATTGAGACAAATACTGAGACCGTCTTTAGTCTCAAAAAGTAGGTTCCGCCGAGATTTGAACTCGGGTCGCAGGATTCAAAGTCCTGAGTGCTAACCGCTACACCACGGAACCGTGACAATGTGCTATGACCTTTCTTTTCTGTACTGAAAAATTGTTTCTATTGAGACAAATACTGAGACCGTCTTTAGTCTCAAAAAGTAGGTTCCGCCGAGATTTGAACTCGGGTCGCAGGATTCAAAGTCCTGAGTGCTAACCGCTACACCACGGAACCATATAAATGTGCTATGACCTTTTTTTTCTGTTCCGCACAACGCGGATAACATCCGTGACGAAGAGACGCCACGTGTCACGGCTCTCACGTGAAAACTCCGTGACGTACTCAATTACCAGTTTTTCCGACATACATTTGACCGAACCGGTCGTATCTTATATATAAAGAAATAAATTGTTGAACTTATACCTATTGTTCCTTCATTGACAGGACAAAAATTGGTGCATCGGCAAACGAGTTAGTACTAAAGCTGAAAAAGTGCATAAAGATAAAGATGACATCAAGAGAAGGAAAAATAATGCGAAGTGGGTTCCAACAAAGGATAAACCACGTTGAAAGAAAAAGAGCTTCAGCTCTAGACGCTTTATACTGCGTAGAATTTGAAGAGAATGAAATTAATCTTACCTTAGAACAGATAATGATATATATAGAATACTTGAATGGATTCATGGAGTATGTTGAAAAGAATAAGATCAGTGATCTGTTCCACGTTATAAAGGATAGAATCGAGAATCACTCCAATATCATAAATGAGTGGGAAGATATCAAAGAAGAGTTGAGAGAATTCAAAAAACTGATAAGAGAGAAAGGGAATAGAAATAATTCTCATTCATACGAATACGAGCTTAACAAATTTGTAAACTTAGAAAAAAATTTCGTGAAGCATTTTGGAGAAGAAAGCGAAGAATCTATTAACACAGCAATAGAAAATGAATCTGAAACAAGCACGAACTCAAATCTCGTGAACAACATACAGTTAAAAAGAGTAACGGAAAACTGGGAATGTCCAAGGAAGACCTTAACTCCGATCAGTTGGGAGACACCGGTTCATATTAACACCTCATTAGAAGAGGATAGAAGGGAAATAAGATCTTTGACAGCAAAACTAAATGAATTAAATTTGAAATATAAAGAAATGGAGGAAAGACTTCAATACACACCAACAGTTCACCAGAACGAAAGACATAATGATAATTATGCTTTCAATCATAGAAATCCTTTACAAAGAGAATATAACATGGATATGAAAATTTTTTCAAAAACTCCTAAAGTGGAACTCAAGCCATTCGAAGGCAATACGAAAAATTACAAAGAATTCATGAATTTATTCAATCTAATGATCAATAGCAATAAAAGAATGAGTGCTACTGAAAAATTCTATCATTTAAAAGCTTCATTAACAGGTTCAGCTTCGGACCTCATCAGTTTCTTACCCATCACTGAATATAATTACGATAAAGCATTGAGAATATTAGAGCAAACGTTTGATAAACCAGAGGAAGTTAAGAGGGAACTGAAGTCTGAGTTGACAAACATTAGAAACGATCAAGACAATCCTCATTACGCTCGAAAGGCATTCTACAGAATAAAAGCCATAGTATCAGCTCTGGAAGAGCACGAATGTGTAGACAATGACGAACTGATAACCAAAATAAGCGAAAAGTTTGACATACAAATTAATAGAGAAATCGCGAAAATGAGACTTATATTGAAAAGAAGATTGAGTATACAGGAAGTACTCGATATAATCGAAATGGGAATAGAAACAGAGATAAAAGCCAGAGAGCAGAACTGTCACAAACGTTCAGAAAAGAATTCATCGATGAACTTCCTCATAAAAAGAAGCGGTGAAACGCGGCAAAGAATGAATTTTAATGAAAGGAAAAACGACTATAACTATAGAAGTCAAGACAGAAAAGATAATGCGCATAACTATATTAGATATACAAATACCATAGAAAAATGTGTGTTTTGCAACTATAGCAATCACAATTCAATAGATTGTAGAAAAGTACATGATATCAAGAGTAGAAGGGATATATTAATTAGCGATAAGAGATGTTGGATTTGTTTCTCAAAAGAACATAGTTCGTTCAATTGCGGAAAGGAAAAATGCAACAAATGTCAGAGAAATCATCATGTTAGCGTTTGCTTATATGACAAAGAAAAACACGATATAAGTAAAAACAGTTCGGAAAAGAATCATAATCTGACCGGAGCGAACGCTGAACCTTTAAACCAAAATTTTCGGTTTACCCCTCTAACAATACCCAAGGGTTAAAACTTGAGGGAATTTTAAATCTCTTCTTAGAAAGAGCCAAAGTACTAAACAGCAAGAGCTGTACATTTTTTTATTCATTCTGGAAAACTAAAGATAAAAACTTACTAATTCTTTTCGACACATGCTCACAAACATCTTTCATAAAGGAAGATACATCTAAAACGTTGAAATTAATCATCATGAACGAGAAAGACATCCCTGTAGTAACAATCGGAGATAAAGGAAAAGATATACATATTAAAGAAGTAATTTGGGATATAGAGGAAATGAATGAAAGCTTAAAGATACTAGCAATAGAAAAGATAACGGATAAACTATCGATCCCTTACAGGGATAACGAAGAAATCGATTTAATAAGAGGTCACGCCAGAAACCCATCAAACTTCATAATGGAATCTGGGTTAATAGAGCCTGATGTGCTCATTGGAATGGATCATTTCTGGAAATTCTTCGGAAATAAAATAGAGTCTATAGACATAAATGACAGTTTGAAAATAATCCGCTCAAAATTAAACCCAGCTATTAGTAACATCATACCTGAATCATTTTCTCCATACCATGAAATGAATGAGAACATAGAGCTTAACTGTTTCCTCATCGGGACAAAGCTGAAAGAAGAGCCTAAACAAAAAAGAGAAGTTATACGAGATCAAGAAGATGAGCTAGCTCTGAGAAGTTTTAGAGAATCTGTTCTTGTTAAAGATAACAGAATATCCGTAATGTTTCCAATGAAAGCCACAGTGCAATCTATAGATAGTAACTTCGGGAAAAGTTTCGGATGTTTAAAAGGAATGTTAAAGACGATGATGAATAAACCAGATATACTAAGAAAATACAACGATACCATCCAAGAACAGATAAATCTAGGAATCCTAGAAGAATGTCCTATGAGCCAACACCCTTTCTTAACTTACTACATCCCACACCATTACGTATTAAAGATGACAAGCGCAACAACAAAATTAAGAATCGTGTTGAACGCATCCAGTAAAAAGAAAAATGAAAAATCACTCAACGATATTTTATATCAAGGTCCTAAACTAATACCTAATGTTTTTGGGATGTTATTGCGATTACGCATGTGCTCTACATTCATAATGGGAGACGTGGAGAAAGCTTTTCACCAAATAGAACTGAATGAAAAAGATAGGGATCTCACAAGAATGCTATGGGTAAAGAATCTGAATAAAGAAGCGAAAGGGACGAATCTTATTCACCTACGTTTCACAAGGATTCCCTTTGGAGTCAACTGTTCACCCTTCCTTCTAGGAGCTAGCATCAATCAGTTCTTAGAACAGCAGAAAGAGGAGATATACAAAAACTTAAGGAGAAACATTTATGTAGATAATTTAATCATAAGCATTGGCCCATCTGAAGATGCGTTAAGCATGTACACAA
The DNA here is from genome assembly GCA_030370435.1 of Auanema freiburgensis. Classification (NCBI taxonomy): domain Eukaryota; kingdom Metazoa; phylum Nematoda; class Chromadorea; order Rhabditida; family Rhabditidae; genus Auanema; species Auanema freiburgense. The sequence continues at coordinate 1,274,366 of CM059369.1, forward strand.
ATATTAAACAACTGTTCAAAAAGATTGGCATGAATATTAGAGAGTTCTTCACAAATCAAGAAACAGCCATGAAGGAGATACCATCCAGTGATAAAATTAAGGAACAACAGTTCAAAATACTGGGAATGAGTTATTCCAAGAAGTCTGACCAGTTCATTCTTAGCTTACCAAGATTTATGGAACCAGTAATCACTAAAAGAACAGTTTTGAGATTTATGAATTCTATTTTCGACCCACTCGGATTTTCCTCACCTTTATTAGTAAAAATGAAACTATTCCTTAAAAAAGTCTGGGAGAACAGTTACGAGTGGGACAAGGAACTCAAGTTAGAATTGAAAGAGGAATGGAAAAATTTGACAAAGAATTTGGAAGGAAAAGAATTATGTTTCAACAGAAATATAATGTCAGATAAGTATGACTCAGTCGAGTTATTGCTTTTCACCGATGCGTCCAAGGAAGTCATGGCATCAGTAGCTTACTTAGGTTTTATAGCAGGAGGAAAAATAGAATCTATAGAGTTCTTATGTGCAAAAAACACAACAATGATAGAAGGGTCCATACCCATGAAAGAATTATCAGCCATGCTATTTGGAATTCAGATGATAAAGGATGTTATATCAGAAAGCGATATACCAATCCATAAAGTTAAAGCATTTTCTGATTCTCAAGTTATATTATGTTGGATCAAAAAAAACCCAATAAAGAGAGTTTACATCAGAAATAGGTTGGATAAGATAAAAAAGATAGAGGAAGGTCTCGGGAACGTTAAAATCGAATATTTCTATGTTAATACAAAGAAAAACCCAGCCGACTTACCTACAAGAGGTGTAACACTAATCGATAATCTATATGAAGAGTGGATAAAGGGTCCATGTTGGATGAAGAATGAATTAGAAAGAAAGCTATATACAAAACCAATAGAAGAATTAATGAAGACCGAAGAGAGTGATATAGACAGAAGTATCATCAATTTACTCATATCCCCTAATTTAACACCTCAAGTTTCATCGGATTTAGATTTCCTTGCTCAAAGATATTCAAGTTTTCCTAAATTTATTAAAATCGTGAGAAGAATCATGCTATTTGCTACCAAAACACAAAAACCTCGAGAGAATATCAAGGATAAACTTAAAGATCGATTTGTAAAGTCACAGACTGTAGCTGAACAGTATAAAATTTGCGAATTAATGATAATTAAAGTTCATCAAGAACAAAACACAAATAAAATAGAAAATAGAAAATATAAAGATCTTGATATTGTTAAAGACGAGGAAGGTATTATGAGAGTTAGAGGGAGGCTAGGATTGAAACAGGAGATACCTAATAGAAAGAATCAGTTTCCTATCCTTTTATTCGGCAATAAGTTACTTACGAATCTCCTCCTGAGTTACCTCCATGAACTCTCTCTGCACGCACCAAAAACAACCTTAATAAGCTTGATAAGGAAAGATTTTTTCATTATAAAAGTAAAAAGAGTAGTAAATAACGTGATCGCTAGATGTGTTAAATGTAAAAAGATTAACAATCGTCCGTATCGTTATCCAGAGTTTCCTCAATTACCTAAAGAAAGAATTATGAAGGCAAAACCTTTCGAAAACATCGGTATGGATTATGCGGGTCCACTAATTGTTAAAGAGAATGGATGTGATAAGAAAGTTTGGATCACGTTAATAACTTGTGTATGTACTCGGTCAATATATTTGGATGTCGCCATCGATTGTTCAAGCAAAGAACTCATGAGAATTTTAAGAATATTTTTTGCTAGGAAAAGAGTTCCGTCTACAGTAATTTCGGACAATGGGAGTCAATTTCTCAAAACAGATCAGTTACTACAAAACTTTTTGAATGACAAGAGTATCAAATGGAAAAAAATAACTCCTTACTCTCCGTGGAAAGGGGGTTTTTATGAAAGATTAGTCGGCATAACAAAAAAGTATTTGGTAAAGATTCTTGAACAGAAGAAGATCACGCTGGTAGAATTAAATACAGTTATACCTGAAATTGAAAATATGATAAATAATAGGCCGATAGCCGATATAGATAATGAATTTGATACAATAATAACACCCAAAAGCTTAGAGATATTCCATCCCGATAATGTGATTAATTGCTTTGACGGTTACCAAGAAAAAAGCTTCATTCAATCTAAAGATGATATAAGGAGATGGATGGTTAATTGTAATGACGCTCTAAAACATATTTGGGATTTATGGAGTGATAAATATATTGAAGAGTTAAGAGCTAAACACGAGATGGGCTGTGTTAGTAATCAATGGTCGAAAACAGAGCCTAAAGTAGGCGAAATCGTGCTTTGCAAAGAAAGCAATGTCAAAAGATATAAGTGGCCTATGGCTAGGATCGAAGCTATCATAACTTCACCTGACGGAAAGATAAGATCCGTACAAATTAAAAACACAGAAGGTCATCTTCTCTTACGTTCTATAAACCATTTGATCCCATTAGAAATTAACGAAGGAGATCATTCAAACGAGGTGATACACAAGGAAGAACTCATGAAAGACAATCACATTTTCGACGACTCAGTCGAACTGAAGTACGAATCTGGGGTTGATATTCTAACTCACCCCATAAAAAGATCAAAAATCCATAATCTGAGACCTATTCAAAAGATCGATTATGCTCCTTTTTTGTAAAACACCTAATAGAATATACTGAATGTGAAAAAACGATTTATTTATATTCGAACCGAAAAAAAAAAAAAAAAAAAAAAAAAAAAGGGGTGGGGGAGAGACGTGAAGCCACATATGACGTGACTCACGTAGATACATCAACACCTATTTATATTGAAATGCCCTCTTAAAGAAATGAATGATACCTAAAATTTCTCACATTTAGATCAGACTCCGGTGGTGGTGGAATGTTCCGCACAACGCGGATAACATCCGTGACGAAGAGACGCCACGTGTCACGGCTCTCACGTGAAAACTCCGTGACGTACTCAATTACCAGTTTTTCCGACATACATTTGACCGAACCGGTCGTATCTTATATATAAAGAAATAAATTGTTGAACTTATACCTATTGTTCCTTCATTGACAGGACATTTTCTGTACTGAAAAATTGTTTCTATTGAGACAAATACTGAGACCGTCTTTAGTCTCAAAAAGTAGGTTCCGCCGAGATTTGAACTCGGGTCGCAGGATTCAAAGTCCTGAGTGCTAACCGCTACACCACGGAACCGTGACAATGTGCTATGAACTTTCTTTTCTGTACTGAAAAAATGTTTCTATTGAGACAAATACTGAGACCGTCTTTAGTCTCAAAAAGTAGGTTCCGCCGAGATTTGAACTCGGGTCGCAGGATTCAAAGTCCTGAGTGCTAACCGCTACACCACGGAACCATATAAATGTGCTATGACCTTTCTTTTCTGTACTGAAAAATTGTTTCTATTGAGACAAATACTGAGACCGTCTTTAGTCTCAAAAATAAGGTTCCGCCGAGATTTGAACTCGGGTCGCAGGATTCAAAGTCCTGAGTGCTAACCGCTACACCACGGAACCGTGACAATGTGCTATGACCTTTCTTTTCTGTACTGAAAAATTGTTTCTATTGAGACAAATACTGAGACCGTCTTTAGTCTCAAAAAGTAGGTTCCGCCGAGATTTGAACTCGGGTCGCAGGATTCAAAGTCCTGAGTGCTAACCGCTACACCACGGAACCGTGACAATGTGCTATGACCTTTCTTTTCTGTACTGAAAAATTGTTTCTATTGAGACAAATACTGAGACCGTCTCTAGTTTCAAAAAGTAGGTTCCGCCGAGATTTGAACTCGGGTCGCAGGATTCAAAGTCCTGAGTGCTAACCGCTACACCACGGAACCATATAAATGTGCTATGACCTTTCTTTTCTGTACTGAAAAATTGTTTCTATTGAGACAAATACTGAGACCGTCTTTAGTCTCAAAAAGTAGGTTCCGCCGAGATTTGAACTCGGGTCGCAGGATTCAAAGTCCTGAGTGCTAACCGCTACACCACGGAACCGTGACAATGTGCTATGACCTTTCTTTTCTGTACTGAAAAATTGTTTCTATTGAGACAAATACTGAGACCGTCTCTAGTTTCAAAAAGTAGGTTCCGCCGAGATTTGAACTCGGGTCGCAGGATTCAAAGTCCTGAGTGCTAACCGCTACACCACGGAACCGTGACAATGTGCTATGACCTTTCTTTTCTGTACTGAAAAATTGTTTCTATTGAGACAAATACTGAGACCGTCTTTAGTCTCAAAAAGTAGGTTCCGCCGAGATTTGAACTCGGGTCGCAGGATTCAAAGTCCTGAGTGCTAACCGCTACACCACGGAACCGTGACAATGTGCTATGACCTTTCTTTTCTGTACTGAAAAATTGTTTCTATTGAGACAAATACTGAGACCGTCTCTAGTTTCAAAAAGTAGGTTCCGCCGAGATTTGAACTCGGGTCGCAGGATTCAAAGTCCTGAGTGCTAACCGCTACACCACGGAACCATATAAATGTGCTATGACCTTTCTTTTCTGTACTGAAAAATTGTTTCTATTGAGACAAATACTGAGACCGTCTCTAGTTTCAAAAAGTAGGTTCCGCCGAGATTTGAACTCGGGTCGCAGGATTCAAAGTCCTGAGTGCTAACCGCTACACCACGGAACCGTGACAATGTGCTATGACCTTTCTTTTCTGTACTGAAAAATTGTTTCTATTGAGACAAATACTGAGACCGTCTTTAGTCTCAAAAAGTAGGTTCCGCCGAGATTTGAACTCGGGTCGCAGGATTCAAAGTCCTGAGTGCTAACCGCTACACCACGGAACCGTGACAATGTGCTATGAACTTTCTTTTCTGTACTGAAAAAATGTTTCTATTGAGACAAATACTGAGACCGTCTTTAGTCTCAAAAAGTAGGTTCCGCCGAGATTTGAACTCGGGTCGCAGGATTCAAAGTCCTGAGTGCTAACCGCTACACCACGGAACCATATAAATGTGCTATGACCTTTCTTTTCTGTACTGAAAAATTGTTTCTATTGAGACAAATACTGAGACCGTCTTTAGTTTCAAAAAGTAGGTTCCGCCGAGATTTGAACTCGGGTCGCAGGATTCAAAGTCCTGAGTGCTAACTGTTTCAATAAGAAACAAAAAGATTGTTATGTTTATGGTTTATTATTTCAGAAGAAAGTTAGCTTTATACAATTTATTTCGTATTCGACCGATTTCGATCGTTTATCACACAACAATGAAAAAACTAAAAACAGTCCACGTGCGGTTGACGTAGATTTCCTGTTGATGACGTCACGGCCTAAAGTTCACTCTCCCTTAAATCCTTACGATGCATTTTGTCTCAGCGGAGACTCTCGTTGCGTACGATGCTTTTCATTCTAGCATGTCGCGCTCGGTTAATTAGCATATCTGCCCTTTGTCTGTCTCTTAATCTTGCCTCTGTCGGCTTTCTTTCCAATCGTTGTGTCGTGCTCGCGACTAATTAGCATATGAGTCGAGACTACATTATCTACCTTAGGATGCATTTCGAACTGACCACGACTAACGATGGATCGACAGCGTGTTATACCTTAGGATGCTTTCCGCTATTGTCGGAACATTCCCCCCCAGAAACCTTTCATTCTAATTTCTCCAATCATTCAATTCCTTTTCGTTCGCATGTGTATGAGTATGATTAATAAGTTTATTTGCGACATGGGCATACTTCAAAATGATATTTTTTCAATGAACAAAATTTGCATAATTTAGGTCTGAGGCATTTTCCTTTGTGTTTATTCAGACATTTGAAACACAGTTTGAGAGTTGTGGTTCTTTGTAATCGATCGAGTTTTGTGGGGTATTTCCTACACTTATCGGTATGGTGTTGAGAACAGAACCGACAAGCATATTTCTTAAAACTTTTTCTTTCTCCACGAGATTCTTCCTTAACATTTCCGTTCTCTGATTTCTTGAACGTTATCATTTATACCTTTCTGAATCTTTCTTTTTTATAGGTTTTTCTTTTCTCCATTTCCATTAGTTTGGATAATTTCGCATTCAGCTCATTAAGCATGGTTTCCATTTCTCCTTCTTTCTTTGACTGTTCTTTTTCCTCCAATATCATTGACTTCTCGAATTCGAGCATGATTTGCTCGTCGGACGCTTTGAGTTCAGACATGGTAACTGATAGTTTTGGTGTTTTCTCGCCGTTTTATACTGTTTCAGGTCTACGTGGAAACTCTCGTGAAACGTGTCACGTCACGTCACTCCCCCCTTTTTACTTTTTGACTCTTCTCTCGTAAACTTTCAACTTATCTTAATTCATTTAACAAAAATGTTTATTTCGTATATTCTACATCTTTTTTAGATTTAAATTGTTTCGACTCAGTTTCAAAAATAATGCTTGTAGTCGACTCTGTCGATCTGTCGAAGTCTCGTATCCCAAATATGACCTCCTCTTCCTTCTTTTTTGTTTTCAGGTTGGAGATTCGGCTCTCGGTCAAATTCAACTTCATCTGATATTTCTTGTTTTTCATAATTCTCGTCATTTAATTCTAATGGGATTAATTGATTGATTGATCTCAAGAAGTGTTTTCCCTCTACATTTCTAATTTCTACTGATCTCACTTTTCCATCTGATGATTTAATCAGTTTTTCAATCACGGCCATTGGCCATTTAAATCTTTTCACATTGTTTTCTTTACATAACACTATTTCACCAACTTTAGGTGTGGCTTGTGACCATTGCTTGCTGATCGATTTCATTTCGTGATCAGCTCTCAACTCTTCGAGATATTTATCGCTCCAGCTATCCCAAAAACTTTTCATTGTCTCATTACATTCAGCCATCCAGACTCGTATATCTTCATTATTCCTTAAAATTCCCTTTTCTATCTCATCAAAACCATTCAACATATTTTCAGGATGGAACGTTTCCAAGCTTTTAGGTGTTATTATCTTTTCAAACTCATTATCAATATTAGCTATTGGTCTGTTGTTGATCACATTCTCAATTTCAGGCAAAATGGTGTGAAGATCTTCTACGCACATTTTCCTAGTTCCGATAATCTTTATCAAATACTTTTTGGTTACTCCAACCATTCTTTCATAAAATCCTCCTTTCCATGGAGAGTAAGGAGTTATCATTTTCCATATTATCTTATTTCGTGTTACGAAATCTTGTAAAAGTTTATCAGCTTTTATGAATTGGCTTCCGTTATCCGATATTAGTTGTGAAGGAATTCTTTTTCTCGCGAAAAATTTTCTCAAATTTCTGATCAGTTCTTCACTTGAACAGTCATTTGCGATATCAAGGTACACCGCACGTGTGCATGAGCATGTTATTAACATCAGCCATACTTTTTTCTCAACTCCTTCTTTCTTCACTAATAATGGTCCCGCATAATCTATTCCGATGTTTTCAAACGGTTTATACTTCATGACCCTTTCCTTTGGAAGTTGTGGGAATTCTGGATATTTATATGGTCTGTTGTTCATCTTTTTACATGTCATACATTTGGATATTACTGTGTTAATGCATCTCTTCATCTTAACAATGAAGAATTCTTTTCTCAATATGCTAATTAGTGTTTCTTTCGGAGCGTGCATCGAGATGGAATGCATATAACTTATGAACATGTTTGTTAAGAACTTATTTCCAAACAGTAATATCGGAAATTGTTGTGTCTTGTTTTTATTAATTTCTCCTAATCTACCTCTTACTCTTAAAATTCCATCATTATCTCTCACTATATCGAGGTTTTTATACTTTCTATTTTCTAATAGGTCGACGTTTTGTTCTTGGTGAATTTTTATGATAATTTTTTCGCAGATTCTATTTTGTTCAGCGATTGTCTTGGCGTTTGCCAGTTTCTCATGGAGGTTCTCTTTCTGGGTCATGCTCTTTCCTTTTAATTTCATTTTGAATGTTAAGATCACTCTTATTATTCTTATAAATTTGTTATAGTCAGCGTATCTTTGGACTAACATATCCAAATCACTTTTTTCTTTCTGTTCTACTTTAGGTTTTATTAATAAATTTAATATACTTTCTTGTATCTCCTCATTATTATGCTTAACTATGTCCTCGATAGTTTTCACATGTTTGACTCTTTCCTCTTCATTAGCATACCATGTCGGACCTTTGATCCAGTCTTCGTAGCTCTCGTCGAGTCTATTGACACCTCTCGTGGGGAGATCAGCAGGATTCGCTTTAGTGTTAACATAGAAATATTCTAATTTCTTGTCTATCCTCTCTTCGATTGATTTGATCTTTTCTAATCTATTTCTGACATAAACTTTTTTAGTTGGGTTCTTATATAACCAACAGAGTATGACTTGCGAGTCAGAGAAGACTTTTATATTTTCTATTGTGATGTTTAATTCTTTTAATATCTCTTCTGTCATTTTCATACCGAAGAGTAATGCTGATAGTTCTTTCATCGGTATAGACCCTTCTACCATTGTCGAGTTCTTTGAACATAAGAATTCTATAGCTTTGATCTTTCCTTCTTTAACGTAACTTAAATATGCAACTGTTGCTATGACGTCTTTAGATGCGTCTGTGAAAAGAAGCAGTTCGGTTTTATCACAATTTTCCTTTCCAATGTGTCTTTTGAACGACAGTTCTTTTCCTTCAATTTCATTTTTTATCTCCTGCCATTCTTTCAAATTTTTCTCATCTAACTTCTCATCCCATTGAACCTCTTGTTCCCAAATATTTTTCAGAAACAGTTTCATTTTCACCAGTATTGGGGTTGTGAATCCAACTGGATCGAAAATTGAATTGAGAAAACTTAATATTGTTCTTTTTGTGATGAAATGTTCCTTATATATAGGAATTCTTATATTTAACTCATCTTTCATACTTGAATAATTCATTCCTAATATTTTGAAATTCTTTTCCATTATTTTATCCTTTTCCGGTATCTGATTCATTACTTCTTGTTGATTCGTGTAGAATTCTCTGATATTCATCCCAATCTCTTTGAAAACTTTTTTAATTGTTTTATAATGTTGGAAAGTTTCTTGATCATCATCCACATTAATGATAATATTATCAACGTATATGTTTTTTGCTATATTTTCAAATATTTTTTCTTTTCTCGTGGCCAGAAACTTATTTATACTAGCTCCCAGTAAAAATGGAGAACTATTCACCCCAAAAGGGATTCTTGTGAATCTTAGTGAAACAAGATTACTGCCTTTAGCTTCTTTATTCAAATCTTTTACCCATAGCATTCTTGTTAAATCTCTATCACTTTCTTCGAGTTCTATTTGGTGAAATGCTTTTTCTACATCCCCCATTAAAAATGTTTTACTCATTCTTATTCTCAGCATCATCCCAAATACATTAGGTATAATCTTAGGTCCTTGATAAAGAATATCATTCAGGGATTGGGTAGTTTTACTCTTGCTTGACGCATTTAATACTATTCTTAATTTCGTTGTTACGCTCGTTAACTTTAACACATAATGATGTGGTATGTAATATGTTAAGAAAGGATGAGCCGTTTTGGGACATTCTTCGAGAATCCCCATATTTACTTGTTCTTGTATGGTATCCTTATACTTTTCTAATATTTCTGGCTTATTCATCATAGTTTTTAACATTCCTTTCAAACATCCATAACTTCTTCCAAAGTTACTGTCTATTGATTGGACATTTGCTCGTATTGGGAGCTTCACTGATATTCGATTCTTTATCATTTTCACATTTTGTTCGAAATGTTTGATAGCTAGTTTGTCTTCTACTTCTCTTACTTGTAGTTTGTTGACATTCATCTTATTCTCGTCTTTTAATTTTGTTCCTGTCAAAAAACATTTTATTTCTTCATGCATATGTTCTTCATCGTCTTCATTCTTACTTTGAACGATGTTTATAATTATGGGACCTATCTTAGTTGGTATAATTTTTAACGAACTGTCGATTTCAATTGACTTTATGGTTCCTTCAAAGAACTTCCAGAAATGATCCATTCCGATCAATACATCTGGCTCTATCTTCCCGTGCTTCAAATCAAAATCTTTCTTTTTTCTTGTTAATTCTCTTATTTTGATCACTTCCTCTTCTTTTATTTCCGGTATATCTAGCTTATCGGTTATTTTTTCTATCGTCATCATTTTTAAGGCTTCATTCATTTCCGGAATTTCCCACAGCACTTCACTTAGTCTAATTTTCTTTTCTTGATCACCAATCGTAACAACAGGCATTTCTCTTTCATTTAGTATTGTCATTTTTAAATTTCTAGCGGTTTCTTTACGTATAAATGAGCGTTGTGAACATGTGTCGAATAGTATTAAAAGAGTTCTGTTTTTTGCTTTAAAAAATGAGTAAAAGAATATACATTTATTTTCATTTGTTATATAAATATCTTCGGAGAATAGATTCAACGTTTTTTCTGTTGCTACTTCTTCGGTATTGTTAGTGGAGTGAACCGAAAATTTTGTCTTATAGGTTCTGTGTTTCCTCCCGTTAGTTGAGGTGATGGGTGATTATTCTCTCTTATTCTTTCATTTAAACATAAGCTCTCATGATGATTCTTATCACATTTTCCACATTTCTTTTCTTGGCAATTGAATGAATTGTGTGACGTCGAGAAACAAATCCAACATCTTTTTTCATTCTTTATAATGTCTCTTCTAACTTTTACATCTCTAACTTTTCTACATTCTTCAGACTTATGATTGTTATATTTGCAAAATATGCAATTTTGTTTCTCGTATTCTTTTTTCTTTACATTATCATGTCCTACTCTGTGATTGGCTGGTCGAGTACGGTAATCACGCTGTTGCTGATTGGCTCTGTTGTTTTCATATTTACGGTCTTGAACCAAAAAGTTCATTGTTGACCTTCTTTCCGTATTTTGATCTTTCTTTGTATTTTGTTCTTCCGCTATTATTTCCGTTTCTATACTTATTTGTATTGCTTCCAGCACTTCTTTTATATTCAAACGTCTTTTCTTGATTACTTTCGTTCTAGCAATTTCGACATTAACCGTTTTATCAAACTTTTCGCAAATTTTCTTTATAAGTTCGTCGGAATCGACACTTTCATGCTCTTCTAGAGCTGTAACAATAGCTTTTATCTTATGAAAATTCCTTCTAGCGACTACAGGGTTGTTATGAACTCTTCTTATTTCCTCTAATTCTCTTTTAAGTTCTAATTTGACTTCAGATGGTTGATCAAAAGTTTCTTCGAGTATTTTCATAGCTTTCTGATAGTTTTGGCTTGTCATTGGTAAGTGACTAATCAATTCCAACGGAAAACTTTTTACAGCTGCCTTTAAATGATAAAATTTTTCAATTTCGCTTATCCTACGATTATTATGAATCATAAGGTTGAACAGATTTTTGAATTCTCTGTATTTCGTTATATCTCCATCAAATTGAGGTATTTCTATTTTTGGTGTTTTCAGATTTCTTTCAATGGATTCATATTTCTCGTTTTCTCTTACTAAATCGTTACAGCGGTTTCTGTAAACTCGCTCATTTGGGTGCTCTTCAGCTCTTTGCACTGTCGGAGTGTTCATTAGCATATTCTCCATTTCCTCATATTTATGTTTGAGCACATTGAATTTCTCCTTTAAAGTGCGGATTTGCTCTTTTTCTTCGCTGTCATTTCCATATCCCAGCGATGATCTTAAATCTGACTCCAAACTTTTTATAGGTGTACTACTTTGTTGTGGACATCTCACAGAGCTGCCTTCGAATTCAAAACTTTTCAACAAGCTGGACTCATTATCTTCATCTTGGGTTTTACACAGAGTTCTTTCATTATTTTTTCGGAAATGAACCATAAACTTTTTGCTTAATTCTTTAAATTTTTCATGCTCATATACAAATGAATGTACGGCTGTAGTCTCACTCCTTGTCTCTAACAATGTTCTGAATCCTTCCAATTCATCTTTAATCTTGATCCAATCATTTACAATATTAGAGAAATTTCTTATTCTATCCAACATTTCTTGGAATAATTCATCTTTTTGATTCTTTTCCACATATTCCATGAAAGAATTTAAATATTCTATATAAATGTTAACTGTTTCAATTACAGTTTCTAACTCCCATTCTTCATTTTCATAGCAGTAAACAGCATTAAGAGCATTTGCTCTTTTTCTTTCAACATGGTTGATTCTTTGTTGGAATCCACTTCTTAAAACAGCTATAACCGAAGGGTTTTTCATTTGCTTTCACTTGATCTTCCTTTTCCTTCTTCCAAATTACTTTGCGATTAAAATCGTCTTAATTTACTTTAATACTTTTGAGGCTTTTACCTTTAATCAGCTTTTAATGCCGATGCACCAAATTTATGTTTCAATAAGAAACAAAAAGATTGTTATGTTTATGGTTTATTATTTCAGAAGAAAGTTAGCTTTATACAATTTATTTCGTATTCGACCGATTTCGATCGTTTATCACACAACAATGAAAAAACTAAAAACAGTCCACGTGCGGTTGACGTAGATTTCCTGTTGATGACGTCACGGCCTAAAGTTCACTCTCCCTTAAATCCTTACGATGCATTTTGTCTCAGCGGAGACTCTCGTTGCGTACGATGCTTTTCATTCTAGCATGTCGCGCTCGGTTAATTAGCATATCTGCCCTTTGTCTGTCTCTTAATCTTGCCTCTGTCGGCTTTCTTTCCAATCGTTGTGTCGTGCTCGCGACTAATTAGCATATGAGTCGAGACTACATTATCTACCTTAGGATGCATTTCGAACTGACCACGACTAACGATGGATCGACAGCGTGTTATACCTTAGGATGCTTTCCGCTATTGTCGGAACACTAACCGCTACACCACGGAACCGTGACAATGTGCTATGACCTTTCTTTTCTGTACTGAAAAAATGTTTCTATTGAGGCAAATACTGAGACCGTCTCTAGTTTCAAAAAGTAGGTTCCGTCGAGATTTGAACTCGGGTCGCAGGATTCAAAGTCCTGAGTGCTAACCGCTACACCACGGAACCGTGACAATGTGCTATGACCTTTCTTTTCTGTACTGAAAAATTGTTTCTATTGAGACAAATACTGAGACCGTCTCTAGTTTCAAAAAGTAGGTTCCGCCGAGATTTGAACTCGGGTCGCAGGATTCAAAGTCCTGAGTGCTAACCGCTACACCACGGAACCGTGACAATGTGCTATGACCTTTCTTTTCTGTACTGAAAAAATGTTTCTATTGAGACAAATACTGAGACCGTCTTTAGTCTCAAAAATAAGGTTCCGCCGAGATTTGAACTCGGGTCGCAGGATTCAAAGTCCTGAGTGCTAACCGCTACACCACGGAACAGTGACAATGTGCTATGACCTTTCTTTTCTGTACTGAAAAAATGTTTCTATTGAGGCAAATACTGAGACCGTCTCTAGTTTCAAAAAGTAGGTTCCGCCGAGATTTGAACTCGGGTCGCAGGATTCAAAGTCCTGAGTGCTAACCGCTACACCACGGAACCGTGACAATGTGCTATGACCTTTCTTTTCTGTACTGAAAAAATGTTTCTATTGAGGCAAATACTGAGACCGTCTCTAGTTTCAAAAAGTAGGTTCCGCCGAGATTTGAACTCGGGTCGCAGGATTCAAAGTCCTGAGTGCTAACCGCTACACCACGGAACCGTGACAATGTGCTATGACCTTTCTTTTCTGTACTGAAAAAATGTTTCTATTGAGGCAAATACTGAGACCGTCTCTAGTTTCAAAAAGTAGGTTCCGCCGAGATTTGAACTCGGGTCGCAGGATTCAAAGTCCTGAGTGCTAACCGCTACACCACGGAACCATATAAATGTGCTATGACCTTTCTTTTCTGTACTGAAAAAATGTTTCTATTGAGGCAAATACTGAGACCGTCTCTAGTTTCAAAAAGTAGGTTCCGCCGAGATTTGAACTCGGGTCGCAGGATTCAAAGTCCTGAGTGCTAACCGCTACACCACGGAACCGTGACAATGTGCTATGACCTTTCTTTTCTGTACTGAAAAATTGTTTCTATTGAGACAAATACTGAGACCGTCTTTAGTCTCAAAAAGTAGGTTCCGCCGAGATTTGAACTCGGGTCGCAGGATTCAAAGTCCTGAGTGCTAACCGCTACACCACGGAACCATATAAATGTGCTATGAACTTTCTTTTCTGTACTGAAAAAATGTTTCTATTGAGACAAATACTGAGACCGTCTTTAGTCTCAAAAAGTAGGTTCCGCCGAGATTTGAACTCGGGTCGCAGGATTCAAAGTCCTGAGTGCTAACCGCTACACCACGGAACCGTGACAATGTGCTATGAACTTTCTTTTCTGTACTGAAAAAATGTTTCTATTGAGGCAAATACTGAGACCGTCTCTAGTTTCAAAAAGTAGGTTCCGCCGAGATTTGAACTCGGGTCGCAGGATTCAAAGTCCTGAGTGCTAACCGCTACACCACGGAACCGTGACAATGTGCTATGAACTTTCTTTTCTGTACTGAAAAAATGTTTCTATTGAGACAAATACTGAGACCGTCTTTAGTCTCAAAAAGTAGGTTCCGCCGAGATTTGAACTCGGGTCGCAGGATTCAAAGTCCTGAGTGCTAACCGCTACACCACGGAACCGTGACAATGTGCTATGACCTTTCTTTCCTGTACTGATAACTTGTTCCTATTGAGACAAATACTGAGACCGTCTTTAGTCTCAAAAAGTAGGTTCCGCCGAGATTTGAACTCGGGTCGCAGGATTCAAAGTCCTGAGTGCTAACCGCTACACCACGGAACCCTGACAATGTGCTATGACCTTTCTTTTCTGTACTGAAAAAATGTTTCTATTGAGGCAAATACTGAGACCGTCTCTAGTTTCAAAAAGTAGGTTCCGCCGAGATTTGAACTCGGGTCGCAGGATTCAAAGTCCTGAGTGCTAACCGCTACACCACGGAACCGTGACAATGTGCTATGACCTTTCTTTTCTGTACTGAAAAATTGTTTCTATTGAGACAAATACTGAGACCGTCTTTAGTCTCAAAAAGTAGGTTCCGCCGAGATTTGAACTCGGGTCGCAGGATTCAAAGTCCTGAGTGCTAACCGCTACACCACGGAACCATATAAATGTGCTATGACCTTTCTTTTCTGTACTGAAAAAATGTTTCTATTGAGGCAAATACTGAGACCGTCTCTAGTTTCAAAAAGTAGGTTCCGCCGAGATTTGAACTCGGGTCGCAGGATTCAAAGTCCTGAGTGCTAACCGCTACACCACGGAACCGTGACAATGTGCTATGACCTTTCTTTTCTGTACTGAAAAATTGTTTCTATTGAGACAAATACTGAGACCGTCTTTAGTCTCAAAAAGTAGGTTCCGCCGAGATTTGAACTCGGGTCGCAGGATTCAAAGTCCTGAGTGCTAACCGCTACACCACGGAACCATATAAATGTGCTATGAACTTTCTTTTCTGTACTGAAAAAATGTTTCTATTGAGACAAATACTGAGACCGTCTTTAGTCTCAAAAAGTAGGTTCCGCCGAGATTTGAACTCGGGTCGCAGGATTCAAAGTCCTGAGTGCTAACCGCTACACCACGGAACCGTGACAATGTGCTATGAACTTTCTTTTCTGTACTGAAAAAATGTTTCTATTGAGGCAAATACTGAGACCGTCTCTAGTTTCAAAAAGTAGGTTCCGCCGAGATTTGAACTCGGGTCGCAGGATTCAAAGTCCTGAGTGCTAACCGCTACACCACGGAACCGTGACAATGTGCTATGAACTTTCTTTTCTGTTCTGAAAAAATGTTTCTATTGAGACAAATACTGAGACCGTCTTTAGTCTCAAAAATAAGGTTCCGCCGAGATTTGAACTCGGGTCGCAGGATTCAAAGTCCTGAGTGCTAACCGCTACACCACGGAACCGTGACAATGTGCTATCACCTTTCTTTTCTGTACTGAAAAATTGTTTCTATTGAGACAAATACTGAGACCGTCTTTAGTCTCAAAAAGTAGGTTCCGCCGAGATTTGAACTCGGGTCGCAGGATTCAAAGTCCTGAGTGCTAACCGCTACACCACGGAACCGTGACAATGTGCTATGAACTTTCTTTTCTGTTCTGAAAAAATGTTTCTATTGAGACAAATACTGAGACCGTCTTTAGTCTCAAAAATAAGGTTCCGCCGAGATTTGAACTCGGGTCGCAGGATTCAAAGTCCTGAGTGCTAACCGCTACACCACGGAACCGTGACAATGTGCTATCACCTTTCTTTTCTGTACTGAAAAATTGTTTCTATTGAGACAAATACTGAGACCGTCTTTAGTCTCAAAAAGTAGGTTCCGCCGAGATTTGAACTCGGGTCGCAGGATTCAAAGTCCTGAGTGCTAACCGCTACACCACGGAACCATATAAATGTGCTATGACCTTTCTTTTCTGTACTGAAAAATTGTTTCTATTGAGACAAATACTGAGACCGTCTTTAGTCTCAAAAAGTAGGTTCCGCCGAGATTTGAACTCGGGTCGCAGGATTCAAAGTCCTGAGTGCTAACCGCTACACCACGGAACCGTGACAATGTGCTATGAACTTTCTTTTCTGTTCTGAAAAAATGTTTCTATTGAGACAAATACTGAGACCGTCTTTAGTCTCAAAAATAAGGTTCCGCCGAGATTTGAACTCGGGTCGCAGGATTCAAAGTCCTGAGTGCTAACCGCTACACCACGGAACCGTGACAATGTGCTATCACCTTTCTTTTCTGTACTGAAAAATTGTTTCTATTGAGACAAATACTGAGACCGTCTTTAGTCTCAAAAAGTAGGTTCCGCCGAGATTTGAACTCGGGTCGCAGGATTCAAAGTCCTGAGTGCTAACCGCTACACCACGGAACCATATAAATGTGCTATGACCTTTCTTTTCTGTACTGAAAAATTGTTTCTATTGAGACAAATACTGAGACCGTCTTTAGTCTCAAAAAGTAGGTTCCGCCGAGATTTGAACTCGGGTCGCAGGATTCAAAGTCCTGAGTGCTAACCGCTACACCACGGAACCGTGACAATGTGCTATGACCTTTCTTTTCTGTACTGAAAAATTGTTTCTATTGAGACAAATACTGAGACCGTCTTTAGTCTCAAAAAGTAGGTTCCGCCGAGATTTGAACTCGGGTCGCAGGATTCAAAGTCCTGAGTGCTAACCGCTACACCACGGAACCATATAAATGTGCTATGACCTTTCTTTTCTGTACTGAAAAATTGTTTCTATTGAGACAAATACTGAGACCGTCTTTAGTCTCAAAAAGTAGGTTCCGCCGAGATTTGAACTCGGGTCGCAGGATTCAAAGTCCTGAGTGCTAACCGCTACACCACGGAACCGTGACAATGTGCTATGAACTTTCTTTTCTGTACTGAAAAAATGTTTCTATTGAGGCAAATACTGAGACCGTCTCTAGTTTCAAAAAGTAGGTTCCGCCGAGATTTGAACTCGGGTCGCAGGATTCAAAGTCCTGAGTGCTAACCGCTACACCACGGAACCGTGACAATGTGCTATGAACTTTCTTTTCTGTACTGAAAAAATGTTTCTATTGAGACAAATACTGAGACCGTCTTTAGTCTCAAAAAGTAGGTTCCGCCGAGATTTGAACTCGGGTCGCAGGATTCAAAGTCCTGAGTGCTAACCGCTACACCACGGAACCGTGACAATGTGCTATGACCTTTCTTTTCTGTACTGAAAAAATGTTTCTATTGAGGCAAATACTGAGACCGTCTCTAGTTTCAAAAAGTAGGTTCCGCCGAGATTTGAACTCGGGTCGCAGGATTCAAAGTCCTGAGTGCTAACCGCTACACCACGGAACCATATAAATGTGCTATGACCTTTCTTTTCTGTACTGAAAAAATGTTTCTATTGAGACAAATACTGAGACCGTCTCTAGTTTCAAAAAGTAGGTTCCGCCGAGATTTGAACTCGGGTCGCAGGATTCAAAGTCCTGAGTGCTAACCGCTACACCACGGAACCATATAAATGTGCTATGACCTTTCTTTTCTGTACTGAAAAATTGTTTCTATTGAGACAAATACTGAGACCGTCTTTAGTCTCAAAAAGTAGGTTCCGCCGAGATTTGAACTCGGGTCGCAGGATTCAAAGTCCTGAGTGCTAACCGCTACACCACGGAACCGTGACAATGTGCTATGAACTTTCTTTTCTGTACTGAAAAAATGTTTCTATTGAGACAAATACTGAGACCGTCTTTAGTCTCAAAAAGTAGGTTCCGCCGAGATTTGAACTCGGGTCGCAGGATTCAAAGTCCTGAGTGCTAACCGCTACACCACGGAACCGTGACAATGTGCTATGAACTTTCTTTTCTGTACTGAAAAAATGTTTCTATTGAGGCAAATACTGAGACCGTCTCTAGTTTCAAAAAGTAGGTTCCGCCGAGATTTGAACTCGGGTCGCAGGATTCAAAGTCCTGAGTGCTAACCGCTACACCACGGAACCGTGACAATGTGCTATGAACTTTCTTTTCTGTACTGAAAAAATGTTTCTATTGAGACAAATACTGAGACCGTCTTTAGTCTCAAAAAGTAGGTTCCGCCGAGATTTGAACTCGGGTCGCAGGATTCAAAGTCCTGAGTGCTAACCGCTACACCACGGAACCGTGACAATGTGCTATGAACTTTCTTTTCTGTACTGAAAAAATGTTTCTATTGAGGCAAATACTGAGACCGTCTCTAGTTTCAAAAAGTAGGTTCCGCCTAGATTTGAACTCGGGTCGCAGGATTCAAAGTCCTGAGTGCTAACCGCTACACCACGGAACCGTGACAATGTGCTATGAACTTTCTTTTCTGTACTGAAAAAATGTTTCTATTGAGACAAATACTGAGACCGTCTTTAGTCTCAAAAAGTAGGTTCCGCCGAGATTTGAACTCGGGTCGCAGGATTCAAAGTCCTGAGTGCTAACCGCTACACCACGGAACCGTGACAATGTGCTATGACCTTTCTTTTCTGTACTGAAAAAATGTTTCTATTGAGGCAAATACTGAGACCGTCTCTAGTTTCAAAAAGTAGGTTCCGCCGAGATTTGAACTCGGGTCGCAGGATTCAAAGTCCTGAGTGCTAACCGCTACACCACGGAACCATATAAATGTGCTATGACCTTTCTTTTCTGTACTGAAAAAATGTTTCTATTGAGGCAAATACTGAGACCGTCTCTAGTTTCAAAAAGTAGGTTCCGCCGAGATTTGAACTCGGGTCGCAGGATTCAAAGTCCTGAGTGCTAACCGCTACACCACGGAACCGTGACAATGTGCTATGACCTTTCTTTTCTGTACTGAAAAATTGTTTCTATTGAGACAAATACTGAGACCGTCTTTAGTCTCAAAAAGTAGGTTCCGCCGAGATTTGAACTCGGGTCGCAGGATTCAAAGTCCTGAGTGCTAACCGCTACACCACGGAACCATATAAATGTGCTATGAACTTTCTTTTCTGTACTGAAAAAATGTTTCTATTGAGACAAATACTGAGACCGTCTTTAGTCTCAAAAAGTAGGTTCCGCCGAGATTTGAACTCGGGTCGCAGGATTCAAAGTCCTGAGTGCTAACCGCTACACCACGGAACCGTGACAATGTGCTATGAACTTTCTTTTCTGTACTGAAAAAATGTTTCTATTGAGGCAAATACTGAGACCGTCTCTAGTTTCAAAAAGTAGGTTCCGCCTAGATTTGAACTCGGGTCGCAGGATTCAAAGTCCTGAGTGCTAACCGCTACACCACGGAACCGTGACAATGTGCTATGAACTTTCTTTTCTGTACTGAAAAAATGTTTCTATTGAGACAAATACTGAGACCGTCTTTAGTCTCAAAAAGTAGGTTCCGCCGAGATTTGAACTCGGGTCGCAGGATTCAAAGTCCTGAGTGCTAACCGCTACACCACGGAACCGTGACAATGTGCTATGACCTTTCTTTTCTGTACTGAAAAAATGTTTCTATTGAGGCAAATACTGAGACCGTCTCTAGTTTCAAAAAGTAGGTTCCGCCGAGATTTGAACTCGGGTCGCAGGATTCAAAGTCCTGAGTGCTAACCGCTACACCACGGAACCATATAAATGTGCTATGACCTTTCTTTTCTGTACTGAAAAAATGTTTCTATTGAGGCAAATACTGAGACCGTCTCTAGTTTCAAAAAGTAGGTTCCGCCGAGATTTGAACTCGGGTCGCAGGATTCAAAGTCCTGAGTGCTAACCGCTACACCACGGAACCGTGACAATGTGCTATGACCTTTCTTTTCTGTACTGAAAAATTGTTTCTATTGAGACAAATACTGAGACCGTCTTTAGTCTCAAAAAGTAGGTTCCGCCGAGATTTGAACTCGGGTCGCAGGATTCAAAGTCCTGAGTGCTAACCGCTACACCACGGAACCATATAAATGTGCTATGAACTTTCTTTTCTGTACTGAAAAAATGTTTCTATTGAGACAAATACTGAGACCGTCTTTAGTCTCAAAAAGTAGGTTCCGCCGAGATTTGAACTCGGGTCGCAGGATTCAAAGTCCTGAGTGCTAACCGCTACACCACGGAACCGTGACAATGTGCTATGAACTTTCTTTTCTGTACTGAAAAAATGTTTCTATTGAGGCAAATACTGAGACCGTCTCTAGTTTCAAAAAGTAGGTTCCGCCGAGATTTGAACTCGGGTCGCAGGATTCAAAGTCCTGAGTGCTAACCGCTACACCACGGAACCGTGACAATGTGCTATGAACTTTCTTTTCTGTACTGAAAAAATGTTTCTATTGAGACAAATACTGAGACCGTCTTTAGTCTCAAAAAGTAGGTTCCGCCGAGATTTGAACTCGGGTCGCAGGATTCAAAGTCCTGAGTGCTAACCGCTACACCACGGAACCGTGACAATGTGCTATGAACTTTCTTTTCTGTACTGAAAAAATGTTTCTATTGAGGCAAATACTGAGACCGTCTCTAGTTTCAAAAAGTAGGTTCCGCCGAGATTTGAACTCGGGTCGCAGGATTCAAAGTCCTGAGTGCTAACCGCTACACCACGGAACCGTGACAATGTGCTATGAACTTTCTTTTCTGTACTGAAAAAATGTTTCTATTGAGACAAATACTGAGACCGTCTTTAGTCTCAAAAAGTAGGTTCCGCCGAGATTTGAACTCGGGTCGCAGGATTCAAAGTCCTGAGTGCTAACCGCTACACCACGGAACCGTGACAATGTGCTATGACCTTTCTTTTCTGTACTGAAAAAATGTTTCTATTGAGGCAAATACTGAGACCGTCTCTAGTTTCAAAAAGTAGGTTCCGCCGAGATTTGAACTCGGGTCGCAGGATTCAAAGTCCTGAGTGCTAACCGCTACACCACGGAACCATATAAATGTGCTATGACCTTTCTTTTCTGTACTGAAAAAATGTTTCTATTGAGGCAAATACTGAGACCGTCTCTAGTTTCAAAAAGTAGGTTCCGCCGAGATTTGAACTCGGGTCGCAGGATTCAAAGTCCTGAGTGCTAACCGCTACACCACGGAACCGTGACAATGTGCTATGACCTTTCTTTTCTGTACTGAAAAATTGTTTCTATTGAGACAAATACTGAGACCGTCTTTAGTCTCAAAAAGTAGGTTCCGCCGAGATTTGAACTCGGGTCGCAGGATTCAAAGTCCTGAGTGCTAACCGCTACACCACGGAACCATATAAATGTGCTATGAACTTTCTTTTCTGTACTGAAAAAATGTTTCTATTGAGACAAATACTGAGACCGTCTTTAGTCTCAAAAAGTAGGTTCCGCCGAGATTTGAACTCGGGTCGCAGGATTCAAAGTCCTGAGTGCTAACCGCTACACCACGGAACCGTGACAATGTGCTATGAACTTTCTTTTCTGTACTGAAAAAATGTTTCTATTGAGGCAAATACTGAGACCGTCTCTAGTTTCAAAAAGTAGGTTCCGCCGAGATTTGAACTCGGGTCGCAGGATTCAAAGTCCTGAGTGCTAACCGCTACACCACGGAACCGTGACAATGTGCTATGAACTTTCTTTTCTGTACTGAAAAAATGTTTCTATTGAGACAAATACTGAGACCGTCTTTAGTCTCAAAAAGTAGGTTCCGCCGAGATTTGAACTCGGGTCGCAGGATTCAAAGTCCTGAGTGCTAACCGCTACACCACGGAACCGTGACAATGTGCTATGAACTTTCTTTTCTGTACTGAAAAAATGTTTCTATTGAGGCAAATACTGAGACCGTCTCTAGTTTCAAAAAGTAGGTTCCGCCGAGATTTGAACTCGGGTCGCAGGATTCAAAGTCCTGAGTGCTAACCGCTACACCACGGAACCGTGACAATGTGCTATGAACTTTCTTTTCTGTACTGAAAAAATGTTTCTATTGAGACAAATACTGAGACCGTCTTTAGTCTCAAAAAGTAGGTTCCGCCGAGATTTGAACTCGGGTCGCAGGATTCAAAGTCCTGAGTGCTAACCGCTACACCACGGAACCGTGACAATGTGCTATGACCTTTCTTTTCTGTACTGAAAAAATGTTTCTATTGAGGCAAATACTGAGACCGTCTCTAGTTTCAAAAAGTAGGTTCCGCCGAGATTTGAACTCGGGTCGCAGGATTCAAAGTCCTGAGTGCTAACCGCTACACCACGGAACCATATAAATGTGCTATGACCTTTCTTTTCTGTACTGAAAAAATGTTTCTATTGAGGCAAATACTGAGACCGTCTCTAGTTTCAAAAAGTAGGTTCCGCCGAGATTTGAACTCGGGTCGCAGGATTCAAAGTCCTGAGTGCTAACCGCTACACCACGGAACCGTGACAATGTGCTATGACCTTTCTTTTCTGTACTGAAAAATTGTTTCTATTGAGACAAATACTGAGACCGTCTTTAGTCTCAAAAAGTAGGTTCCGCCGAGATTTGAACTCGGGTCGCAGGATTCAAAGTCCTGAGTGCTAACCGCTACACCACGGAACCATATAAATGTGCTATGAACTTTCTTTTCTGTACTGAAAAAATGTTTCTATTGAGACAAATACTGAGACCGTCTTTAGTCTCAAAAAGTAGGTTCCGCCGAGATTTGAACTCGGGTCGCAGGATTCAAAGTCCTGAGTGCTAACCGCTACACCACGGAACCGTGACAATGTGCTATGAACTTTCTTTTCTGTACTGAAAAAATGTTTCTATTGAGGCAAATACTGAGACCGTCTCTAGTTTCAAAAAGTAGGTTCCGCCGAGATTTGAACTCGGGTCGCAGGATTCAAAGTCCTGAGTGCTAACCGCTACACCACGGAACCGTGACAATGTGCTATGAACTTTCTTTTCTGTACTGAAAAAATGTTTCTATTGAGACAAATACTGAGACCGTCTTTAGTCTCAAAAAGTAGGTTCCGCCGAGATTTGAACTCGGGTCGCAGGATTCAAAGTCCTGAGTGCTAACCGCTACACCACGGAACCGTGACAATGTGCTATGAACTTTCTTTTCTGTACTGAAAAAATGTTTCTATTGAGGCAAATACTGAGACCGTCTTTAGTCTCAAAAAGTAGGTTCCGCCGAGATTTGAACTCGGGTCGCAGGATTCAAAGTCCTGAGTGCTAACCGCTACACCACGGAACCGTGACAATGTGCTATGAACTTTCTTTTCTGTACTGAAAAAATGTTTCTATTGAGGCAAATACTGAGACCGTCTCTAGTTTCAAAAAGTAGGTTCCGCCGAGATTTGAACTCGGGTCGCAGGATTCAAAGTCCTGAGTGCTAACCGCTACACCACGGAACCGTGACAATGTGCTATGAACTTTCTTTTCTGTACTGAAAAAATGTTTCTATTGAGACAAATACTGAGACCGTCTTTAGTCTCAAAAAGTAGGTTCCGCCGAGATTTGAACTCGGGTCGCAGGATTCAAAGTCCTGAGTGCTAACCGCTACACCACGGAACCGTGACAATGTGCTATGAACTTTCTTTTCTGTACTGAAAAAATGTTTCTATTGAGGCAAATACTGAGACCGTCTCTAGTTTCAAAAAGTAGGTTCCGCCGAGATTTGAACTCGGGTCGCAGGATTCAAAGTCCTGAGTGCTAACCGCTACACCACGGAACCGTGACAATGTGCTATGAACTTTCTTTTCTGTACTGAAAAAATGTTTCTATTGAGACAAATACTGAGACCGTCTTTAGTCTCAAAAAGTAGGTTCCGCCGAGATTTGAACTCGGGTCGCAGGATTCAAAGTCCTGAGTGCTAACCGCTACACCACGGAACCGTGACAATGTGCTATGAACTTTCTTTTCTGTACTGAAAAAATGTTTCTATTGAGACAAATACTGAGACCGTCTTTAGTCTCAAAAAGTAGGTTCCGCCGAGATTTGAACTCGGGTCGCAGGATTCAAAGTCCTGAGTGCTAACCGCTACACCACGGAACCGTGACAATGTGCTATGAACTTTCTTTTCTGTACTGAAAAAATGTTTCTATTGAGGCAAATACTGAGACCGTCTCTAGTTTCAAAAAGTAGGTTCCGCCGAGATTTGAACTCGGGTCGCAGGATTCAAAGTCCTGAGTGCTAACCGCTACACCACGGAACCATATAAATGTGCTATGAACTTTCTTTTCTGTACTGAAAAAATGTTTCTATTGAGACAAATACTGAGACCGTCTTTAGTCTCAAAAAGTAGGTTCCGCCGAGATTTGAACTCGGGTCGCAGGATTCAAAGTCCTGAGTGCTAACCGCTACACCACGGAACCGTGACAATGTGCTATGAACTTTCTTTTCTGTACTGAAAAAATGTTTCTATTGAGGCAAATACTGAGACCGTCTCTAGTTTCAAAAAGTAGGTTCGGCCGAGATTTGAACTCGGGTCGCAGGATTCAAAGTCCTGAGTGCTAACCGCTACACCACGGAACCGTGACAATGTGCTATGAACTTTCTTTTCTGTACTGAAAAAATGTTTCTATTGAGACAAATACTGAGACCGTCTTTAGTCTCAAAAAGTAGGTTCCGCCGAGATTTGAACTCGGGTCGCAGGATTCAAAGTCCTGAGTGCTAACCGCTACACCACGGAACCGTGACAATGTGCTATGACCTTTCTTTCCTGTACTGATAACTTGTTCCTATTGAGACAAATACTGAGACCGTCTTTAGTCTCAAAAAGTAGGTTCCGCCGAGATTTGAACTCGGGTCGCAGGATTCAAAGTCCTGAGTGCTAAACGCTACACCACGGAACCCTGACAATGTGCTATGACCTTTCTTTTCTGTACTGAAAAAATGTTTCTATTGAGGCAAATACTGAGACCGTCTCTAGTTTCAAAAAGTAGGTTCCGCCGAGATTTGAACTCGGGTCGCAGGATTCAAAGTCCTGAGTGCTAACCGCTACACCACGGAACCGTGACAATGTGCTATGACCTTTCTTTTCTGTACTGAAAAATTGTTTCTATTGAGACAAATACTGAGACCGTCTTTAGTCTCAAAAAGTAGGTTCCGCCGAGATTTGAACTCGGGTCGCAGGATTCAAAGTCCTGAGTGCTAACCGCTACACCACGGAACCATATAAATGTGCTATGAACTTTCTTTTCTGTACTGAAAAAATGTTTCTATTGAGACAAATACTGAGACCGTCTTTAGTCTCA
This sequence comes from Auanema freiburgensis, assembly GCA_030370435.1. NCBI lineage: Eukaryota > Metazoa > Nematoda > Chromadorea > Rhabditida > Rhabditidae > Auanema > Auanema freiburgense. The sequence continues at coordinate 1,299,862 of CM059369.1, forward strand.
AAAAGTAGGTTCCGCCGAGATTTGAACTCGGGTCGCAGGATTCAAAGTCCTGAGTGCTAACCGCTACACCACGGAACCGTGACAATGTGCTATGAACTTTCTTTTCTGTACTGAAAAAATGTTTCTATTGAGGCAAATACTGAGACCGTCTCTAGTTTCAAAAAGTAGGTTCCGCCGAGATTTGAACTCGGGTCGCAGGATTCAAAGTCCTGAGTGCTAACCGCTACACCACGGAACCGTGACAATGTGCTATGACCTTTCTTTCCTGTACTGAAAAAATGTTTCTATTGAGACAAATACTGAGACCGTCTTTAGTCTCAAAAAGTAGGTTCCGCCGAGATTTGAACTCGGGTCGCAGGATTCAAAGTCCTGAGTGCTAACCGCTACACCACGGAACCGTGACAATGTGCTATGACCTTTCTTTCCTGTACTGATAACTTGTTCCTATTGAGACAAATACTGAGACCGTCTTTAGTCTCAAAAAGTAGGTTCCGCCGAGATTTGAACTCGGGTCGCAGGATTCAAAGTCCTGAGTGCTAACCGCTACACCACGGAACCGTGACAATGTGATATGACCTTTCTTAGAAACATAAAATAATCCGGCGAAATTTTTTTCTCAAGAAGTAGCTTAAAGTACAATCTGCAGGACATATGAGAATCGAAGGAGCCGAATCTTTTGCAAGCTATTAAAGCCATAACCATTCACGCTGTGAAGTTTTTAAAACATGCGATACTACAGTGTGTTTTTTCTTTTTTCATCACACAGGGTTTTACAAACAAATGCTGTCTCAAAAAATAGCTAACTAACAGAGTTGCGGTTCCGTAGTCACTTTTGGCTGTAATTCACTTGGAATCATACGTTTTGATCATCACTGACAGCTTCTATCTACTTCTACTCTACTTCTACTATCTATCTATCTACTATCTATCTTCTATCTATCTACTATCTACTACTAACCTGCGATTCACACCCCGCGCCAAACGCGCCAAGATCAAATTTCCTATGCTTAACCATCTTCTACTACTAACCTGCGATTCACACCCCGCGCCAAACGCGCCAAGATCAAATTTCCTATGCTTAACCATAGGAATTGTTTCGCGCGTAGATCAAAAAAGGTTCCACGTTTATATTTTTTTAGGGGAAAAACCGAACTGCAAGCGTGATTCAGGAAAGTTACCGGTAAGTGTAAAACGGTAGATCAACCAGGAGGGGTATATAAGGACATGTACAACCATTCCCCAACCAGTCCTGTTCTCGGAACACTACATACGAGGCATGAGTGAGCATAAGGTGGGAGGCTCTAAGTTTAACCTGAGAGGTTCTGAGCCATGAACCTTCGACGAGGTTTTAAGAATCGACGAGGTTCTAAGAAAGATCCAGGCTCCTCCTGAACACTCAGATTGGGAAAAGTGAAATAAGAACGAGGTGAGGGAGAATAGGAGCTACTAGAAGTGTTAGTAACTGACAGTGTTGAAGGGACTGTCAACCTTTGACAATGTTCTAAGAAAGATCCAGGCCTTTCCTGAATGCCGAAAAGGGGGAGAGTGAGATTAGAGCGAGGTGAGGGGAAATGGAGGCTACTCATAGCATTAGTAACTGACAATGCTGAAGGGACTGTCAACCTTTAACAAGGTTATAAGAAAGTTTAACACTTTTCATGAATTGCAAGGTGGGGGGAAGTGGGGTAAGAGCGAGGTGAGGGAGAACAGAAGCTACTGGAAGCGTTAGTAACTGACCGTGCTGAAGGCACTGTCAACCTTCGAGGAGGTTCTGAGAACAACCCAGGCTCCTCCTGAACAGTCAGATTGGGGAAAGTGAAATAAGAACGAGGTGAGGAAGAATAGAAGCTACTCAGAGCCGTAAGCATAAGCTGTGCAGAAGGGAATATGAACGTTGGATGAGGTTCTAAAAAAGACCCAGGCCTTTCCTGAATGCCGAAAAGGGGGAGAGTGGGATTAGAGCGAGATGATTGAAAATGGAAGCCACCTTGGACGTGGTCTTGAGAACGACCCAGGCTTCTTCTAAGTGCTTAGATGGGGAAAAGTGAGATAAGATCCAGGTGAGGGAGAGCAGAAGCTACTCAGATCCGTAGGAATAAGCTGTGCTGAAAAGCATTTGAACCTCGGATGTGCTCTAAAGGGAGATCCAGTTTATTCCAGAATGCTAAGGTAGAGTAAAAGTGAGAGAAGAAGGAGCTGAGAGGAGTATGAACCGTGGACTAGGATCTGAGTACAACCCAGGCTTCTCCTAAATGGTTAGGTGGTGAAAAGTGAAAAAAGAACAAGGAAAGGGAGAATAGAAGCTACTAAGAGCAGTAAGAATGGATTATGTTGTAGAAATTTTGAACCTTGGAGTAGGTTCTGAGAACAACCCAGGCTTCTCCTGAACGCTCAGGTTGCGAAAAGTCAGATAAGAACCAGGTGAGGGAGAATAGAAGCTACTCAGAGTCGTAGGAATAAGCTGTGCTGAAGAAACTGTCAACATTGGACGAAGTTCTAAGAAAGATCCAGGCTTTTCCTGAATGCCGAAAAGGGGGAGAGTTAGAGAAGAGCGAGGTGAGGGGAAATGGAGGCTACTCATAGCATTAGTAACTGACAATGCTGAAGAGACTGTCAACCTTTAACAAGGTTATAAGAAAGTTTAAGACTTTTAATGGATGGCAAGGTGGGGGAAAGTGGGGTAAGAGCGAGGTGAGGGAGAACAGAAGCTACTAGAAGCGTTAGTAACTGACAGTACTGAAGGGACTGTCAACCTTCGACGAGGTTCTGAGAACAACCCAGGCTCCTCCTGAACACTCAGATTGAGGAAAGTGAAATAAGAACGAGGTGAGGGAGAATAGAAGCTACTCAGAGCCGTAAGCATAAGCTGTGCAGAATGGAATATGAACGTTGGATGAGGTTCTAAAAAAGACCCAGACCTTTCCTGAATGCCGAAAAGGGGGAGAGTGAGATTAGAGCGAGATGATTGAAAATGGAAGCCACCTTGGACGTGGTCTTGAGAACAACCCAGGCTTTTTCTAAGTGCTTAGATGGGGAAAAGTGAGATAAGATCCAGGTGAGGGAGAGCAGAAGCTACTCAGATCCGTAGGAATAAGCTGTGCTGAAAAGCATTTGAACCTCGGATGTGCTCTAAAGGGAGATCTAGTTTATTCCAGAATGCTGAGGTAGAGTAAAAGTGAGAGAAGAAGGAGCTGAGAGGAGTATGAACCGTGGACTAGGATCTGAGAACAACCCAGGCTTCTCCTAAATGCTTAGGTGGGGAAAAGTCAGATATAGAACCAGGTGAGGGAGAATAGAAGCTACTCAGAGCCGCAGGAATAAGCTGTGCTGAAAAGCATTTGAACCTCGGATGTGCTCTAAAGGGAGATCCAGTTTATTCCAGAATGCTGAGGTAGAGTAAAAGTGAGAGAAGAAGGAGCTGAGAGGAGTATGAACCGTGGACTAGGATCTGAGAACAACCCAGGCTTCTCCTAAATGCTTAGGTGGGGAAAAGTCAGATATAGAACCAGGTGAGGGAGAATAGAAGCTACTCTGAGCCGTAGGAATAAGTTGTGCTGAAGGGAATATGAATGTTGGATGAGGTTCTAAAAAAGACCCAGGCTTTTCCTGAATGCCGAAGTGGGGGAGTGTGGGAGAAGAGCGAGGTGACGGTATATGGAAGACTGAAAGAAGAACGAGGTGACGGTATATGGAAGACTGAAAGAAGAACGAGGTGAGGGAAAATGGAAGTTACTCAAAGCTTTATTGACTGACAGTGCTGAAAGGACTGTCGACCTTCGACGAGGTTCTGAGAACAACCCAGGCTACTCCTGAACACTCAGATTGGGCAAAATGAAATAAGAACGAGGTGAGGGAGAATAGAAGCTACTCAGAGCCGTAAGCATAAGCTGTGCAGAAAGGAATATGAACGTTGGATGAGGTTCTAAAAAAGACACAGGCTTTTCCTGAATGCCGAAGTGGGGGAGTGTGGGAGAAGAGCGAGGTGACGGTATATGGAAGACTGAAAGAAGAACGAGGTGAGGGAAAATGCAAGTTACTCAAAGCTTTATTGACTGACAGTGCTGAAGGGACTGTCAACCTTCGACGAGGTTCTGAGAACAACCCAGGCTACTCCTGAACACTCAGATTGGGGAAAGTGAAATAAGAACGAGGTGAGGAAGAATAGAAGCTACTCAGAGCCGTAAGCATAAGCTGTGCAGAAGGGAATATGAACGTTGGATGAGGTTCTAAAAAAGACCCAGGCTTTTCCTGAATGCCGAAGTGGGGGAGTGTGGGAGAAGAGCGAGGTGACGGTATATGGAAGACTGAAAGAAGAACGAGGTGAGGGAAAATGCAAGTTACTCAAAGCTTTATTGACTGACAGTGCTGAAGGGACTGTCAACCTTCGACGAGGTTCTGAGAACAACCCAGGCTACTCCTGAACACTCAGATTGGGGAAAGTGAAATAAGAACGAGGTGAGGGAGAATAGAAGCTACTCAGAGCCGTAAGCATAAGCTGTGCAGAAGGGAATATGAACGTTGGATGAGGTTCTAAAAAAGACCCAGGCTTTTCCTGAATGCCGAAGTGGGGGAGTGTGGGAGAAGAGCGAGGTGAGGTTAAAACGAAAACTGTAAGAAGGACGAGGTAAGGGAAAATGGAAGTTACTCAAAGCAGTAATGACTGACAGAGCTGAATGGGATTTTGATGAAGATTTGAGTAGAAATGTTGGATGTATGCATCAGCCGGCTTATTGAACCGGTAAGCTCCAACAGTTTAGTTCAGAACATTCAGGTGTGCTGATTGGTCGATGAGCGACTAAATTTACCTAAAACAACGGATGTGCAATCGGTCCATAATGGTACGCGCGCGTTTGATTCATCTTTTTTCAGGAGGCTCCACGAACGAGCAAACGAGTGATGACATCTTTAGCATCACTGGATGCCTGTACAAGAGTAGGTGCAGAAGTTGAGACTTGTTGTAACAGGTATATCATGTTCCTTTTTACTATTTGCTGTAACGTAATTTCAAGTTTAACTTCCACAGTTTTCAAATTTTCCCCAAAACTTCTATTATGATTTAATACCATTTCAATATTTTTCTCACAACATCACGCATTATCACGACATAGAATCTGAATGATTCAACAACAAAAAAGTTGAAATCATAATTTTACATATTTTCCCAAAACATACCACATACTCTCAACGCTTCGATAACATTCCTCTTACTATCTTTATGAGAAAATCGTATAAACCTTCATTCTTGATATCTTTTATTTACTTCTCGGAATTCTTTCACACGATCATTATCTTCCCATAACATTATCAGAAAAACATCTGCAAGATTAATCATCATTGGGTCCACTCCCTCCAAAAATCTATCAACTCATTCTTCTGTCTTTTACAATCCTTGAAGAAGGTTGACAAAATGTCATTGACTAATCTGGCCACCCCCACGGTTGTAGAACCGTATCTCAAGAACCTTGAAGTCGCTTCTGAGCTAGGACATCGAGCACTGAAAGAAGCAGGTACTTACGCTAACGAGCTTCATTTTCCAGTGAACAGAGACGAACTGATCACCTACATTCAAATTTCTCGGAAATCAACCGTGGATGTATACCGGAAAGTTGAACCATCATCTCAGCTAATAACACGGTACCTTCACGATGCTAGTTTAGAAATCGATGAATTCGACGAAAGAACTCACTCACTCTACCCGGAAAACTTCCTCAAAAAGTTCAAAGAAGTGGAGAAAACCATCAGAACTGTTCTCACAGGTAAACTAGATCCTAAAGGCAGGAGCCCAAGGACTAACCAACCGTCGAAAGACCTTGCGTTCACTGAGGCGTCGCAAGACCCTACAAAACAGGGGTCGCGAGACCCTACACATCAGGTGTCGCAAGACCCTACACATCAGGTGTCGCAAGACCCTACCAATATTCTGGAGCCGCAAAGCACCAGCAGAGGTTCAAATGAAACAGACTGGGCTTCGGAAGAAGACCTGTCAGACACATACAGGGAAGATGATAACGATTTATATACCATGACCACACTAGCGAAAAGTATCGAAGATTTGAGCCGTGACCAGGCCGCAATGGAGCGTTATGAAAAGATCTTGGACGAGGAACGTCATGAAGAACACCACAAGAGTAGAAAACCCACCACGGAACCGTGACAATGTGCTATGAACTTTCTTTTCTGTACTGAGAACTTGTTTCTATTGAGACAAATACTGAGACCTTCTTTAGTCTCAAAAAGTAGGTTCCGCCGAGATTTGAACTCGGGTCGCAGGATTCAAAGTCCTGAGTGCTAACCGCTACACCACGGAACCGTGACAATAACACCACGGAACCGTGACAATGTGCTATGTTCTTTCTTTTCTGTACTGATAACTTGTACCTACTGAGACAAATACTGAGACCGTCTTTAGTCTCAAAAAGTAGGTTCCGCCGAGATTTGAACTCGGGTCGCAGGATTCAAAGTCCTGAGTGCTAACCGCTACACCAGGGAACCGTGACAATGGGCATTTTAACTTTGACACAAGTTACAATGACACATTTTTGACACTTCTTACATTGACACGGGTAATTTACATTGACACTAACATGTAGTTACTTTGACACTTTCCTAATATTTTCGAATATTCCAATTTGAAAAGCTTCATTCTTCGAGGTGAAGAGAACGTCATCAACAATCTATACTAAAACTTCAATTCTCGCAACGGAGTCGATTGAAATGCTTCAAAAGACATTATAAAATTAGAAAAATATAGAAAATACTTCTGACACCTGGGGGCTCTGCCCCCAGACCCCCGGTTTTAGGAATGTATGCGTGAAGTGATATAGAAGTTGAAGCTCCTGACATACAGTGAAGTAACATACTATAATAATATGTAATAACATAGGAATGATGAGGTTAACTTAACAAATCAATGAAAAAACCCCGATCACATGTGTTTGTGTCAAAGTAACTACATCTTAGTGTCAATGTAAATTACACGTGTCAATGTGAGAAATGTCAAAAATGTGTCATTGTAAGTTGTGTCAAAGTTAAAATACCGTGACAATGTGATATGTTCTTTCTTTTCTGTACTGATAACTTGTACCTACTGAGACAAATACTGAGACCGTCTTTAGTCTCAAAAAGTAGGTTCCGCCGAGATTTGAACTCGGGTCGCAGGATTCAAAGTCCTGAGTGCTAACCGCTACACCACGGAACCGTGACAATATGATATGTTCTTTCTTTTCTGTACTGATAACTTGTTTCTATTGAAACAAATACTGACACCTTCTTTAGTCTCAAAAAGTAGGTTCCGCCGAGATTTGAACTCGGGTCGCAGGATTCAAAGTCCTGAGTGCTAACCGCTACACCACGGAACCGTGACAAATAGCTCAGATCTTTCTTTCCTGTACTGAGAACTTGTTTCCACTAACACAAAGACTTAGATATACTTCGGTCTCAAAAAGAAGGATCCGCCGATATATGAACTTAAAATGTTATGTTTTGTCGTTTCTGGTATCACATCTATCTTCAATTCCTCGTTCGTCTGTGTAAACAGCTCGCGTACTGTTTATTTCTCTCCCTACACCTGTTAGTTTTAGAATGTGAATTATTTCGTTTTCTGCATTTCTCGCGATTGCTAGAAAGTCGTGAAGGTTTTCTATCGCCATTTCAGTTGCCTCCAACTTTCGGCTGAGGATGTTGTTCCTCTTGGTGGCGTCATGGATACTGTTGAGAAGCATTTCTTCTTTCTCGATGCAGAGTATCATAAGTTTTATTTTTTGGAGAATGCCTACAGCATTATATTGAATCTCTCCATTTTCGCGTTTTCTTCGTAGAAAACAATAACTAACTTGATGCCTTCGGCCGCATAGATTTTTATTTGTATTGAATATAGTCGACAAATTATGAACAGACGTTTAACTTTGTGACAGAACAGTCAAAAATGGTTGTTACGTTATCTGTGACCTTTCTCTTGACCTAGCTTAGCAGAATAATGTCATCAGTAAAGTTGAATGATGTTTTATGGAGATTGAGCTAATAGTTATAAAGTCAAAATTGTTTGTACCCAATGAACTCTATAGTTCAAGGTACTTGCAACACTCTATAAATTTATAACAAGAAGATCATAAAAACAAAAAGAAGGTTCCGCCGAGATTTGAACTCGGGTCGCAGGATTCAAAGTCCTGAGTGCTAACCGCTACACCACGGAACCGACATTTACGTTCTAATATATTTCGTATAAGAAATGCAATATTGATTGTCAATCTGAATATGAGACTACTGACATACTTTGATTGCTATTTTCTCTCAATATAACAATCAAAGGAACAGGAAATAGGAAAAAAAATAGGGGGAAAAGATTTCCGATCACTTACGAACTTACCTAGCACCAGCAAAAGGATCTCATTGTGTGAAACCATCAGAATCACTAAGCTACAAGGTGATAGAATCGTGTTATTTATGCAAGTTCCTCACCCTGAAAGAAGACGCAGTTTACATACTATGAGGATACCACAAACTAAGGAGAGTGTTCCTTTCAACCTCAGTTTCTTGAACAAATAGAGCTCGTGTGATTGTGGTACATGCTGCTATCCTGATTCCCGCTCTTTTTTTTAAGAAATATCTTTAAAACATAGATCATTGCAAATCGTGCATCGCTATCTCGGCTTTTCAGCCTGTGTTATTTCATAGGTGAGTAAACAGAAGAGTTCTGAACTGAGGTTTTTCCACTTTATTTCGTTTTTTACTTTTCATATTGCTCTTTGTAAGCCTCTTTAACACACCGCTTTATTAGTCGGAATAAACTAAATGAGTCCGAGGTCGGTAATTCACTTTTATGAAATTTTTCGTGTTGCTGTGTTTGTGCTAAACATTGGATACTGCCAATGAACACGACAAATGTGAAATTTGAAACAAGTATTGCAACGTTTAGTTTAGAAGCTGTACAGTATGTTGGAGTTTTTCATCATATACGTAAAATGCTTTAAAGCTCAGTCATAAGTGCAATATAGATGTATTAAGAAGGAAACTAGATTTCAAGCATTTTCAGGAGTTGTTAAGCTTTGGCTCTCTTCTGAAGTTCGTCATAATGGCTGTTCCTGAGAGTCGCATCAAGTTATTTATATATTGCAGTTTTTATTTAAAAAGTACGAAAATTCATCAACTAGACTAAATATGAAACATTGAAGCATCTTTTTATGTGTATGTAATGCAGCAGAAACAGCAGATATAATAAATCCGCTATGCCTATACCCGTAATATAACAAATGAGGTGCGAATAAACATTATCTACAATTATAAGAACTACTGAATTATATTAAAACAAAACAAAGTATGCTGGATCTTGCGGATAAATAGTAGCTGGTGCTTATGGAGAACATGAAGATATTTTATCAACACTTAGTGGGAGAAATTAGTAGTTGTAAAAGGAGTAAAAAAAAAGAAAAAAATTTGATTAGGGTCATTTTCATCTAGTAATGTGTTATATTCTCTATTAAGCGATGGCAATGAGTTTCAAACAATAATGAACATAATTCACCATTGCCTTTCAATTAGTACAAGGGAAGTAAAAGTGAAAATCTGGAAAACTAACGAATCTCGCAAAGTAACCTTGCAACTGTCACAACCTATCCCATCTCTGTCATGGAGGGGGTCAGTGAAAATTACGGAACGAATAATGTTTGAGCAGGTTTTCAATAAGGCAAGAATGAGGAATACAACTAAAACCCGCATTGATGTCGTTGAAACTGTCGGCAACCGTTTCACAGGCATCAAAAAAAAAGTATCGAAGCTAGAATGCACAAAAGCGCTTATAGCCTATAGGAAGGCCCACCAAAACAAAGAGTAGAAGAAGATAAGTGAACAAAAAGCTAAACTAATGCAGAAATTAAACCTCGAGGGTTCAGCTTGTGTGAATTCTGTTGTTATTGCTCGATATTTGAAACGTTATGCCAAGAAAAATGTCTACGAGAGCGACAGGCTAGAAAGACTAGTAAAGGTAGTAGCGAAACTGGTTACAATTATGATAGCGTGTGTTAATTAGTTGAAAGAGGAATATGATAGAATCAAAGTAATGGATCAACTTGTTGGATATTGTACACAAGATGATGGTTAAAAAAGAAGAAATATTAACATATGAAAACACAATATAACATGCTCTGGATACTCTATTTGCTTATTTGGAGAGCTCTATCTCGCCTTCCTACTTGTTTAAGTCTTGGCTCTTCAAGACTTTTAATATCCTTTACGACGGCGTGAATAAATTTGAAGTTCATCATCTGAATCGTCAGCAGACAGTCCTCTACCTACAAGGCGACGTGGTGAGAAACGAGCAGTGGGAGTGAATATAGATGCCTGAAAAAAAACTAAATTAATGAAAGTTGAAAGCTGCTCATGGTTCGAGAGAATAAGAACCGAGCTCCAAAACTATTCTAAAAAGTACTGAACAATCACCTTGTTGTTGACGGGCACTGTTCTTGGTTTCACGACATCTATATGATAGTTTCTACCAGTATTGTTGTCCCAGTATTCTTGATCGGAAACCATGTAGCAAACGCAAAACTCGCAGTGCGTTCCCTAAAAGTACAGTATTGAAAAGTGGATTCTAATAAGTCGAGTGTAAAACTCAAGTGAACTTCATTCACCTTCATTTCAACGGGTAAGGAAATAGAGAAAATGAAACTATCAACATCTCCACAACTGCGGGAAAACGAGGCGGGGATGTCGCGATGATCAGTCCAGTTAGTACAGGTGAAACGAACAAAAATCTATAATTATACTTAGGAGTATGCAAGCAAAATTGAGCAATTTAAGACAAATAGATAAGTGCTGATTTATACCTTTTTATCAAAAGCGATGTTTAGAACATCAACTTGACCGACAACCGTAACACCGGCTACACGTAGTGAGCTGACACATATTTTAGAACTACGAGTGCGCTTGCTGTATTCAGAATCCGAACGGTAAATGAAATTGGACAGAACAATGCGTTCAGCACTACTACCAACCAATCCGTTAACGTTAGTATTTGAGGCAGTATAGATTCTGAAATAACCTAGTATACCTAATAGCTTTCTTTTTCCGTTTCTTTTCGTTTGAGTTTACTAAAAAAGTTGTAGTCTCGAGAATGGCGAATACAGTTTCACTTGTTGAAATTATAACTTTCGAAAACAAAAACTAACGGGAAACAGTTGTCCTCAATTGTAAAATATTCGCGTTTCTCGAGATCAAGACCAAGAGCATCAGCAAATCTAACTCGTTTTTCACTATGCTTGGAACGAGCTCTACGGAGAGCAGACGGCAATGTTTTGCTCCTATCTCTGCAAGCTGTTTTTGAGAAACAGAACAATTAGATAAACAGAAAATAATAAACAATTTCATACAAACGCCAAGAAAGCAAGGTGGTTTAAACCAAACGTTACAATGGATATTAAACTAATCATGACGTTATTGAGAAAGCTATGACAATGATGAGCCGAGAATAAACTTCAACAACAAAAAAAACGAACACGCTAGTGTGACCTGGCAAACTCTCTTTAATTAGAAGATCTCAAAATTTCGAGAATAAAACAAGAAAAAGGGCTGAAAATAAAGAAAAGCTGAAGGGTTCTCATCAGCTTGAAGAAACAAAAAAAGGTCGATTTTGAAATTGTTTAAGAAGCAACTTATTATGAGAAAACCTTCCATTCATTCATACTGTAGAAAAGTGACAACATGATTATAGTTTACACTGATGGTATAAACAACGTAAGGTCTCAGAACAAGAAAGAAAAGTGTTAAAAATGGATAAAAACTCACAATTTGTTACGGGGGATCGGAGCTACCGTATACTCATCAGAAGAGAATCCAGAATCCGGAGAGCTGGGCTCATTCGCGTCTGCGGTGCAGCATGAAGAACAAGGACTCTGCTGAAAAATTTATAGCAGTTAATCTGCAACTCTTAAGCAGGGTGATCATGCGAATCATTTTACTTGCCAAGAGAGATAAAACATAAAAAGTGTATACCTCATCAGATAGTTTTAGCTCAAGTCTCATCTTGTTTGCCAGCTGGGACGGAAACATCACGGCCGCCATTATTTTAGGCAAAAGCTACAAGTTAGAATTGAGAAACAAGAAATATGAAAGGAGGTTACAAAGCAAACGATAGAAAAATATTGACAAAAAAAAGGTGACTACGAAAGAAAGTATTGGTTGATTTATAAGTGAAATCAAACTACAAGGATCCAAAGTCTCGTGAGATCAATATGTGCAAATGGAGGACATAGAGAACCAAGTGTAAGGTGGAAGAAACCTATAGAAACAGGAGGAGCGTTAGACAAAGAAGAGAAAGTGGAGCAAGCTTTTCTTTTTCTCCGCTTTCTACCTATTTTCCTCTCTCTTCTCTTATCACATTTTTTGCAACAATGAGAGGGAACGGTAGGAGCAAGAGAACAATATTATGAAAAAGGTATTGAACTAGAAGTAGGTAGAAAGCTTATGACTAAGAGCTAAGATCGTTGATCTGGATAAAGTGAGAGGAAGAAGTTGAAGGATACTTCGAGGTCAAATCAAATTGCAAAGAAGAAGGAACTCCGGACATTTGTCGAGAAAGTTCAGGTGTAGAACGACTACGAGAACTTCAGTCGAAATGAACTATCACTGATGTACAAGTTACAAGATACAAACCGAAACTAGCGAAATCATCGATCATAATGAAAACATGCCGAGCAGCAGTAGAACGTATGGGACCAGATCGTGTCAGTGTCAGCAAAGTAAGGGTACGGATCATAAATGGAATGGCAAAAATAAACTGAGAAGCAGAAAAAACTATAAAAGCGACAATTAAAAGGTAATTAAAACATTTCTAAACTATGTATTTTGATATCTATTACCATAACAATTATTGTGATCAAACAAGTTGGCACATGAACAACTTTCGACTGCGACATGACCCATTGTCGAAAGCATTCGAATCTCTACATAGCATAAACATATCGCCACGTCTACCGTAATGTACACACAGTAATCGAAAGATCCTAGACAAATGGAGATTACATGGTGAAGAAAAACATAACAAGAGCAAAGGTTTCAAAGTAAGAAGTTTTAATGAGTGCTAACTTGTATCTAAACTGGAAGATTTCTCTCTCAGAATGGACCAACCATGGCAAGTAAACTGAGAGTAGGCGGAGCAAGATCTCAGGTAGAAACACATTGTGCCAGAAAAAGTTGAAAACACTTCTCTGATCATCAGAATGATGTAATATTAGCTTTTTTCGATTAAGAAAATTAGAGAGAAGACAGTTTGGATGACAAGGAGAAGGAAAAAGATGGGGGGGGGGGGGGTGAGGAGTGGATAATTAAGGAAACCTATAATGATTCATGTTGAGTTTTAGTTTATAAGCGTGCATCAACAGTGAGATAAAGTAGTTATAAAAAGGAGTAAACAAAACGATCAATTAGTTTCCGATTTGAAATTCAGCTATGAAGACCAAACTAGTGATGAAAGCAGATTTGATTTCAGAGATAAGAAAATGTATTCGATAAGTTAGCAAAGTTTTCATGGTTGAAAAATTATTAATGAGCTTATAGTAATTTCTTCGAGGTTTCTATAATAATGTACAACAAATAAGACATGGGAATACATTAAACATTCTCTGGTCACTAAATTTTTCGAACGATAAAAAAAATGATGAAACAAACGGGCTAATGGAGAAAAGAGAAACAGTTCCAAACTAGAAGGTACATCATACCAATTTTCTCGAAAAATAGATAAATGAGTTGTATCATCTATCTACCTGGTAAAAAGAGATAAAAGACAAACTGTTCGATCACGCCATCAAAATCTAGCAAACTAACCTAGAGGTATTGACCCCAACCTCTGGCCGTTGTCGGCCGACATTACTTTTGATGAATTTGTGGTTCTTTATAAGTTATGGACATTCTTATCCTGTGGTACTCAAGTAAGAATGTAAAAAATTTCCCAAACTTTGTGAACAGCTCCGGATGCAAAATTAATTTCTGGGAAATTAAAAAGAAAATGAGACATTATGAGAAACTGCAGCTACTACTTCGTACATATGAGTTCATAACTCATCAGTAACAACTAATGAATAATACCGAAAGATTGTATATTTTGCATGGGAGAAAGAAATGTTTATATGAACTAAATACGATAGGGAATATGAGGAAATGACTCGGTAGAAGGTCTCATAGATAAGAAACATAGATAGTAACAGGAGGAGGACGAGGGGATATAGGACAAGCTATGGCACCAACATAGATATGCAAAATGTTGCTGTCAAATAGTAGAGAAGAGATAGATCGAAGAATTATAAGAAATGAGTGTGCGAGGTGTAAAGAAGGCAGAGCAGAGCAGAAGATAGAATCAGAGAAGCAAAGGTAAAGAGAGATGCAGGTAGAGGGTAATAGAGAAAAGCAGACATTTTTCTCCATTAATAGTTTTGGCATATCTGTAGATATACAATGAGCAAACGACAGTTTTGGGATGAAGATCAAAGTAACATATATTAACGCTTGTTCAAACAGAATTAGAATAATATTAAAGAAGAATAAAGCTATAAGCTGAGAGTATTATAAATAATTTAAAATAATAGCAAAGTAAACAAATATGATACCAAAATAAAAGTTTCAAATGAGTAAATCGGAATTCTGATGACCGACCGTAATGCTCTTCGGAAAGATAAGTTTTACTAAACATATCTTAAAAGACATCAATTGTAGAAACATGCATCTTGAAGTTGAGAAAAAAAAATTATGAGAGGTTATCCCCAAATGAACAAAAGAAGGTAAGAAAAGTATGAGAAAAACAGAAAAGAAAAGAGAGTAAGACACAGAAAGAGAGAGAGAGAGAGAGAGAGAGAGAGAGAGAGAGAGAGAGAGAGAGAGAGAGAGAGAGAGAGAGAGACACGAGAGACGTAGAGAGACAGTAACATAGAAACGAACCATCCAACGCGACCGTAATAAATAAAATGGCTTAGGCTTGGTGGGTATAGCACGTGAAATTCACGCAAAACGTAAGTATACATAAACTTGCTCAAGAGAATGGGTGTTGAGAAGCGCAGAAATTTGCAAAAAAAAATTTTCACAAATTTGGGGGCATAACCATGCACGTGGACGCCAGAAAAGCACCACGTGAATTTCATCTCGGCTTTTTGTGTTGTTGATTACGGTGCTACTGCGGTCGCCCCATTTAAGAGAGGAAACAATAAGAGCAGAGGGAGTGCAACCCATGAAGTCATGCAGAGAGACAAGAGAATGGAGAATGGAATGATGAGAAGAGGATAAAATTGGTGATAGCGGAAGAACGCAACGGTGGATGAAAAAAAAACCAAAACACGTTAGGAGGAGGTTTGAATGTAGGAACGACTATTTATCTTTGAGACTAGAGGAAGAAATTTTACAAGATACATTGTTAAAGAAGGGCCTCTACGCCTAAGCATACGAAGAGTTCTAGAATATTGCAATAATCACGTAGTTGTCTTGAATTCACGTGAAAAGCATCAGAAAGTATTTCCATCATTCATTATGATTCAATGTCGAAGCGACCTGACTTTGGATCGACGTTGAAAAAATAGTGAGAGATAGAGATAGCTGAATAAGAAAACAAAATGAGTATTTCAGAGAAAACTGAGTGCAAATGTTCTCCTCTTCTTCTCCTAGCTCTATCGAATTTGAAAGCTGAATATCTTTTCGAAAAATGCGAAAGAAACTATTCAGGATGAGCAAAATACATACGCAAAGGTTAACAAACTTATTTTGTTCGAAAATCAAAAGTTCATATCAATTCTCAAAGACGCGATCTTCGTTGTGAAAGAATCAAAAGAGAAAGCAATGACAACCCTTATGAATTGGGAAGAGAAGTGCTGAGAGTGGATAATCATATGAACATAAACGAGAAATAGGTGGTGAAACAATTTTTGTTGATCATTAACAATTAATAAGAGAAGAGTTCATTCACTAAATTACCGCCATGAGAAAATAGTAAAAAACAACTATTTGGACATTAAATTAATATCGCTGATGAAGGATTTGATAATAGTATTGGTCAAAAAATATACTTTCAACACCAAAATAAAGAGCGAAATATTTTCTCGCATCTATTCATTAATGAAAGGTGTTTCACCAGAAATGGAAACAATCTTCTTTGCAATGGTTCTCGTTCTCTTTTGTTTGAATTTCTATCGAACTTTCAGACAAAATCATAAAAGAGTTGAAGTTTAGCCCATTAAGACGAACTTCAATCAACTTTGGCTTAAAACTTCCACTGCGAAACTCGAAGAATTAGGATGAAATCAGAGAATTACCTGCAATCGGGTTGCATGTAGTTGTGTCAACACAAAGTTTTGTGCGGGACGATAGTTTACTAACTTCTTCTCAAAATGTTTTCTTCTTAATAGAAAAATTATCTGTTTAACTTTGATGTTTTTCTTAACCATTTCATCCCTTTTACTCATCTTTGAACATTGAATGTTCCGAAAATAGCTTCGAAACCAATCTATCTCTGCTGGATGTTATATCAACCACTTATTTCACTCTAGAAAGCTCATTATATTTCTATTTGATTTCTGTGTTTAACACTGCCTTCATCATTGTACGTAGTCTGTGACTCGTCCAAATCAACAAAAACAATGGTGAAATCAGCGAAATAGCACAGTTAACCTTTGAGACGGTAGAATAAATTTAAAAAATCAAAGAACTTGGGTCAGCGATAACTGCTAGAGACAGAAAGTTTTCGCAAATGTTTAAATCTCCTGTAAGCTTACAGCTTTTAAGAGTAATTGCTTTCAACTGTCTTTCAATGTCTCACCACCTCAAGTTTTCTTGTTTCAACTTATCACCTTTTTGAGAGAAATTATTACTATTTGTTTTTATAATGAAGATTATTCCACCAGTACATTTCGTCCGACTACGGAAACTGTCCCTCAAGCTGTATAACTGACACAAAAAAACTGAAATGCATAACCGGACTGTGCGTGTTGATAGTGGAAAATAACATTTTCACGTGAATCATTCACGTCCAATATCATGGGCAAGATTCTAATGTAAACAAGTGTGATAAGGAGATAAGATTCTGAACAGAGACACGAAGACTTGAGAGGGGTCATAAAGAGAGAGGAAGAAAAGAATGTATAGATAGAGAGAGAAATAAGAGCTAATTGGGAAGGAGACATGAACTTGAAGAATTCTCTCGAAATATAAAAAAAACATTTAAATGATTGAATTGATTCTTGAAGTGACGTAATTTTAGTAGAGGTATTAAGTATCGAATTTGAGAGATAAATAAAGAAAAGATGGAGAAACTAAAATGAATTTTGATAAAGAAGCTGACAACAGAAGTTCAAGACCACAACAAAAACATCGAATAAGCTTGGTGGAAGAGTTGCTGGATATCAATAACACGATGGATCAGTTCAGCTATACACATCCTATTCATCAAATCTTTTTCTGGAGAAGGTGGTTCGATGAATAAATCAAAATCTATAGAAAGATATTAAATGCGGATGATTATCTCACAATGATGCTTGTCTTTCGCCTTTGTCTTCAAGATGAACACTGCTTATACTTTTCTCAATTCTCTTACTATCATGAATATTCGCAACCTCTTCTTACTTCCATTTAATTTCTTCTACAGATGTTAACATTATTCTTTTCGTGGGCTGAATGAGAAGAATGCGCAGTTCATGTTCGTCATATGAAAATAATTCATTCTTTAAACTGGGAATCCCCCCCCCCCACATTCAGTGCATTCGTCAATTGACAAAGAGCAGTGATGAAGCGTTTGCGAGTTGGTTCACTGATAAGGCTGAGGAGAGAAATACGGTTAACCGAAAGACAAGCCAAGAAGAATTGGGTGAGAAGAAGCCATCGCTCCCATAACTATCTATCAACCCTATCAAAGTGAATGTGGCCATTTTCACAATTTGATTTGCGAAAACGGAATGATAACACGTAGAACATGTATGGTCATCGTTTTGTTTGCAACCAACCGTCTGGACGTAAAATTTTTGTTGTTCCGATCCAGTTAAAAGTGAATCCCAATTTTTATGTTTGACATCGTGAGCATGTGAGAACGCCTTATCACTAAGGAAAGTTTCCGTTCAAGAAACATCCTATTATTTTGATTATTAAAGTTTGTAAATATATATGTTGGTATGGAACACGTGGTTATAAGAATAGAGAGAACGTCGGCAGCCTACGGAAATCAACAAAATTATACGAGGCAGAACGAAACTTTCAGTTTTTTCAGAAAATATTAGCAAAAAATGATAAAAATTATTTTAATCAAGCAGCAAGCGAAATAAGTTTGAACAATCTGCAAGCTCTCGCGATCGTTGGAAACAAATAGGAAAAGTGGACGTTGTCCTTCATGCTGACGGACATGCCAAGTTCAACAGTCTAACTATATCAGTTTAATATTGCTCTGCTTTCTAACTCTCTCTAAGTCTACCTTTTTTCTATCTCTTACATAAACAAGCAGAGTACAATAAGATAGCTTTCTTAGGGAAATCACTACGGAAAACCACCATATTAGTTAGGTTTGCAGAAAATTCGTTGAAAAGTGAAGAAGAAAACTGAAAAACGAGTATGTTCTGTGAAGGAGATAGAAAAAAATTAATCAATAACAAGGAGTTACTATGATGATACTGACCGCAGAGATCGAAAACAGGCAGTCTCTGGGTCGGTGCAGAACCATCCATCAAATGACCAACTGGACCATTGAGAGAAAATAAGAAGATTTGAGATGTGTTAGAGCATTCATTATTGAGAAGGAGAGATCAGACTGTGAAAGTTTATAATAAACAGGAACGAAGAGAGATAGACATACTAAGAAACGTACAAGGCTAGGATTGATAAAGAGCTTGGCAAGAAAAAAAGGGAGCAGAAAAACCTTCATCACAATCTTTTTCTTTGAAATGAAAGAAAACGAGAAACATAGAACAGCTCTCAAACAATAGAAACAGTTCCAGAAACTGTGTGAAGTTGAGCTAGAAATGAGAGCGACAGAACAGCTACTACAACTGGGTGCGTACACTGAACAAAACTCTTGATTTTTCAATTGGTACAACAGGTAACTTTTCACGAATAGTTTTAAAAATATTTTGTTTTCGAACGTTTGAACAAATGTTTGTTGAGGAAAGTGTTTCGTTGTATGCTTGTCAAAGTAATGTTAGTGACACTATGAGAGAAACATTAAACCAGATGATCCTGAAAATAATTTCAAAGAGACAGAGAGAAAGTATAGCACAAGATTAATGAATCAAGAGAAGAATTGAACTCAAAGAAAGAAAATATAGGAAGGTTGTGCTGAAAGCTCTCAAGATTGATTGGAAGTTAAGAGCAGAAACATAAAGCCAGCCATCTACTAATGTGTCAGAAGGCGTTCCTGAACTAACAAATGAAGATGAAAATACTTTCAGAAGCTATCAATAAGAAGTATAAACACGTGAACAAAAGGTTAAAACACAAACATATTTTTAATTTTTTTTATTTTGAAGCGTAATCTTGTATACTAGGTATCCCTCTCTTGCAAAATAAATTGTTCAGAAACATACACTTGTATCATTTTCTCAATATTGAGCTTAGTTATTCCTGCCTAAGCGAGTAGATGTTTCTCACCAAGTTTAGGTCATGTTCGAGGATCAATAGATCATAATAGACAAAGAGAGAAGAGAACCATAAGGACACACATGCCTTTCATGTGCAATGACCATCCATGATTCACTTCTTCTTGTGCTCATCAATCTCAAACTATTTCTCTTTTTTTCACTCTTAATTGACCTTCCGAATGTTTGCGGCACCTCTTTCGACTACTGCTATCCTTGTATCATCACGTCTGACGAGAGAACTTGAAGAAAAGTTTTTCAATTTATTTCTTTTTGTTGTTTTCATTCTTGCAAAAGATTCTCAAATGGGTTGTTTGATATCAATTTAATTGGTCAACTGCATTCCCCAGACGAATTAGTAAAAACAATTATTTTCTCAAACAAAATGTGACGAAACAGAAAGAAACAAAGAGAAATAAATGTTTTTATTATTATTTTCGAGCAAAGATAACAATTATTGGTGAATATGTACATCTGAACCAGAGCTTTGAACCGAATGCATAGAAATTGACAAAATAAATTAACGTTAATTTCATTTAGAACTTAGGTGGGGCAAGAGTTGGCAGAGGTTTGAACAAGTCTCTGAAAGACTTATCCCATTTTTCGAACACTTCCTGCAAACTTGGTAAAGGTGCAAAGGTTGGTAATGGAGCGAGTGTAGTTGAGCTTGATTTAGGTAAACCTAATGGGTTACGCTCATCTTTATCTTTTTTTTCTTCGCGATGGTGATGAGCTCTGGCTTTCTTATGAGCAGGTGTTGTTGTCTTCTGCAAATAAAAGTATCTATATGAATTAATGAATTGTTTCCATTCAATTCAACTGTTGTACTCTCCGTTCTATTTTTTTCATGTTTTCTTTATCATTTCTTAGGTGAGAGTGTAAAAATTACAAAGAAAGTGCATAAACATTCAATGATGAAAAATATACAAAACTCACATGAGTAGATGTGACGGCTCGAGGGGTTGTTGAACTGATGGTTGTGGTTGCGACTGGTTTTGTTGTAGTTTGAGGTCCTGCATTAGTTTGAACTGAGTTTGAAACACGTTGTTTGCGAATTTGTCTAGCTTCGCGGTTATTTTTCAGTGTTGCTCTTCTCATTTTTCTCCGGAACTGTTTTCTATTTAGACCACCACGTCTACGCTGGCGCCTCAGGATTCTTTGTTGCCGTAAGTAACGCTTGCGATTCAGAACTGTGTTGAGATCATTCAATTCGCGTTTCAGCTTTTCGGTTTCAATAGCATTTCGATTATGTGCCAGTAGTCTCTTTTTTGTTTCGCGCTCACTCATCAAACTTTTGATTTGTCTTCGCAATTTTCTATTCGTTTCATATTTTGAACGGAACATTTGAGGACTTCTTTTGGTTTTTGTGGACACTTGCGATGAAATTATAGAGAACTTACTTTGAGTTGACGCTGAATTTTTAGACGTTGATGGTGAGAGGCTCAGCTTTGATTGTCCAGAGCTGTCAAGCGATTGATGTTTCGCATTCCTTTGATGTTTCTTCACTGCTATTTTTTCTGATGGCTCCTTTCTTGAGTGGGATGAAGACGGACCTTCTTTACTTATTGTATCTTCAGAACCATTTAAGTTTTTTTTCACTGGCTGAGGATTTTTCTTCTCCTCTTCGTTCGACTTCTCTGTTTTTACTTCTTCCGTTGTTGTGCGCACTGATGGTTCAGTAGCTGTTAGTGTGATACCCTTTGAGAAGACGAGATAAAGGGATTCGTTCGCTTAAACGTTACCTCCTTCTGAGCTTGTTCAAGCACAACATCACTAATTCGTTTGAATAAATCTTCTTGCTCTTTCTCATCCATCATCACACTTGTGGCATCCTATAATTTGGTAGCAGATGAACACGTACTAAACGTTTTGAGAGTATATTCCTTTCTCTCTTTCCTTTTGTAGAAGACAGAAATTTGTTTACAATGGGAATTAGCCTTCGTACTGAACGTTCTTCTAATTCATGTTGTTAAACGTTTAACTCTTATCATTTTCACTTCACTTTTTTCTCTCGTAAACTTTTATTGTTGTTCTCCAAATTCTTGATAAGGCCCGTCTCCATCTTAGAGAAAAAAGAGAGAGGGGTTCGTTCGTTCTCTCAATCAAAAATTGGAAACAGAAAAATTACGTACCTGCTGTGGTAACAAATCACCGTTTTGGGCATTATCTAGACGAGCGAACTCTCGAGTGTTAGCTTGTTTGATAACTCCTTCCATTCGTTCCAATAAGCTTTTTTGGTTTTTATCATCCAAAACAGTTCTTTAAAGGGGTAAGCTGAAGCTGAATTTTTTTCTCGTACCTCAAATCATCATGGGAAGCTCGAGCAAGAAAAACGCGCAGAGTTTTTAAAAACTTCCGGATGTGTTCTTCTCTGTCCTTAGAAATAGATGGCTTTTGAAGATTTGAGCTAGCTTCTCCACTTCCTTCGACTTCATCCTCCTTGTTTTCATCGCAATCCTCGTCCTCTGTTTCAGGATTGATATCAGCAACAGGCTGAAATAGTTTTCCGCAAATGAATATTTCAATCTATTTTTTTTATACCATAGATTTTTCTTTCTTCAAATCGAAGTCTCCTTCGAGATCCTCTGATATAGCGTTATTTTTCACACCAGATACATGTGGCTTTTCTTCACTTTCTCCTTTCGTAGAACTTTCGGGGATCTCGATAGATGGAGTAGTGTTCGTTGTTAATTCTTTGATGTCAGTTGTCAGCAAATTGTCCTCAGGACTAGAAGTGAGAGAAGTTTTTTCGACAGAGATCTCTTTCGAGTCCCCAGGAACTTTAATTTTTTCGATATCGGCCAACATTTTTTCCATGTTATCTATGATATTTTGTAGTTTTCTTGGATCTTCCACAGTTACAGACTCCTGTAAAAATTTTGAGTTTAGATGATGATTCTATAAATACCTCAGTCGTAATTTCATTCTTTTCCAGTAACTGCCCACTACCTTCTACTTCGCTGATTTCTTTGAGGGTCTTAGCCGGCGAACGATGCACCTTGAAATCCTGCAAGTAAAACCAAACATCATGAAAATTCGAAAAAGTCGAAGTCTACATGGAAATCATCTGTCTGCTGGTCATCATCTTCTTCAGAAGACCTCGTTGAAGTTTTCGGCTTTTCCGGTAAAACGGATGGAGTCTTGGAGAGCTGGTTCAAAACTTTCTCAACTTGCTCTTCCTCTTCTTGGGATGTCAATGGCTTTAAAGTTAAGGGAAGCGAAGCAAGCTCCAGACGTTCTGCTGAGGTAATGTTAAGCTCTTCAGAATTTATTTTTGAGCTATCGTTTGCACTATCTTCGTCATAGTAGTCTGGCATGGTTTTTTCGGTGGCGTTTGATGTGGAGCCTTTGCCTATACCAAAATAGTCGAATAGTGTTTCTAAACGACTCCAGAAAAAGTTGTCAGATCTTTGTTGCTGGAAAAAAAATGAAATTAAGTATGGCATAGAGTGAAGACATGATTACTTTTTCATGAGCCTCGTTTGTTCGCTGACAGACAAAACGAGCAAGTATCATTTCATCACAAGCGCTTTTAACCAGTTGAGTATTGTTCAACTGAAGAAGAGTGCATTCTCCTTCTGAGGTCTCACCTTCCTTCCAATTGCTTAATTATCGATAACTAATGATTTTTTCTTCTCAACTCACAGAACATCAGACCCAAGCTTGGAACCATCTACCCATTTCCATTGATGGTTCGATTCCAGAATTCCTATTTGAAGAACCCTTTCGATACCGGTGAGAATCGGATTGTAATGCTCTATAACCCAATCCTGAAATTTTTTTCCAAAATTCATGATCAGTTTCAGTTTGACTAACCAGCTGTTTTTTCTCTTTCGAATGTAATAAATCAGAATTTCGAGCCAAACAGTATTCACGAGCAGCTAACCAACTCTGTTTCCCTACATGGAATTGGTAAAGATTCGAGTCAGGCCCTTGAATCCATTCTGTTGGATGAGAGCTCAAGGAGTCATGGCTGTTCTAAATAGAATGAGCATCAGGGAAAATTATAACTCTAACGTTACTTTCAGTCTTGGAACAGCCAATAAGATTTGATCATCAAATACTGGAATTGACAGAGACACGCCTATGATAGCGAACAGAATAAGTATTACCATCCCTACAATAATGATTTTAACCCAAAGATTTGAGTACAGAACAAAACATTGATATGAAAGAAATGAAAAGTGGATCGAAGACTGATCCTACTAAAAAGGGTTTTTATCTTAAATTCGAAGATTTAGGGTGAGTATATCCAATTATAACACCCAGAAAGATAAAATCAACGAGTTGTAGACGAACAATACCTGCGTATTTCTAGTTGCGAAAAAATGAAACAGTAAAAAGTAATTACTCTAGGAATCTGGAGACTCAGAATGCAACCCTAATGATACAAGGTTTTTTTTTAACGAAGTAAGCATAACTTCAAATTATTAAACAATGGAAATGAAACAGCACATTTTTGATTCAGCGTAGAGACGGTGATAGTGTAAGGCACGATTGCGACAAAGAAAGTCTGGATGAAGAAGATGTGCGAGTCATCTACATTCATCCATAAATGGGGCCAGTTGTGTTAGATGGTATGACAACGAAATAGAAAACGAGCGGATTTTCGGGGTCAGCAGCAACATCATTGTCTCCATACAACCCCTGGGCGATCCCGTCATTATTGCCGGATACAGATTCACTCTTAATCATCAGTGATTCTTCTAATTGGTAGATTCATGGTTTAAAATATCTTGATAAATCCAATTATCTTTCTTTTAAGTTGAATTAGAAGATGCAAAAACTTCTGATCTAATAATCATCAAAACATGTCTTTCTTGTCATGTTTCATGTGGATGTTGTCGTCATTACTTCATGAGCTTGGATAGTTTCACAAAACTAGCATACTCTACGTAGCATTTCTTGACCAACTGAAGAACTCTTAGAATATATGAAAACTGTTCTAACAAAAGAATTCACAGCTCTGAACAGTTTCCCTCGTAGATCAACTACCCTCTATGGGATGACAGATTGATGACGGTCGAGACCTTGGTCAAGATTTAGTAGGAAACAATTTTTTTCTCCACTGTTTCAATTTTCAAGAACTGTCTGGAAGAATGTTTAGGCTGTTGATCAGTGATGAAAGGGTATAAAGAAGGTTCAATATGACCATACTCTCCCATTTCCCTTTTTTCTGTTTTATTTCACCCAAGCACACTTAATTAACACAAAGCCGGACTTCACGAAACGACGCTAGCTAAATTAGATGATATACATATGTATATAGTGAATTTTAATTTGATATCTCTTTTTTCAAGAAGGGTTTTTCAGAAAATGTATAAAACAGCATAGAGTGAAATCTTTTTGCTTGTTTTCTTTTTTTTTTTGAAGATAAGTCTTCAATCATGATCAGTGACCAATCAAAGGCTTTGTATGACTAACTTCCAAAACAGAGTTCAACAACGCGATCTCACGATATAATATTTGCTGTAAATACTTTTTTTGTTAGTTACCTGATAAGACTATAAAAGATGTGCTTAACCTTGAGCTCAACAGCAGACAGGTTAATTTACGATTCCACAGTTACCCGGGAATAACGAGAAAAACTTGTTTATTCTCTGATTAATTAACTGTTTATGAATAAACAAAATATTCTTCGAAAAAAAGATGAAAAAAAACTAAAAAACTTTCATCTGATGATTCTCAAGCCGTACGCATCTTATTCTCCTTATCTTTGAATTCTAAACTTCTATTATATACACATATATGGTAATCCATGAAGATTAATATAGAAGAAGAGGAATTTTAATTACAAGGGGAATAGGTCAGGGGATAAAGTCGTAAAAGGTCTCTGTACTATTCATGAGTAATGAAAACTTTTTTTGATCATCAATTTATTATAAGGTAAGCAGGTTCTAACTCCATATGTGACAATTCTGTCCTTTCCTGAAAAAAAAGATGAAATCGGAAAATCTAGACAGATATGAGTCTATAAGCCTCCCTCAAGGATAGTCTATCTATATTGAATGATTTTACCTTTTGATTTCTTCATGGCTCAAATTATTATAAGAATTTTCACTTCACAACTGCTATTAGAAAGATGTATATTAACTTGGCAGCCTAAATAACACGAAGTCTGTTTTCTATGAAGCATCTGGTTATTCTCACTCCATCACCATTCTAAACTGATTTATTGCAGGATATTTTGGAACATTAATTCTTTTAGAGCATGTCCTAAAAGCTTTATGGTAACGTTTACTATTATCTCTCAGACAAAAGAGCTTACAGGCACGTTACAAGCTCAAAAAGAGACGGAGAAGAAAAGAAAGAGAGAATGAGAAAGATTAATATTTCCCCTCTTTCTCTGATTTGTTTACGTATGATCATTTGTGACGTAGAGAAATCTAAACTATCCGACTCGGATGAATCTCTTCTGCGAACGTTGTTTGAGTTCACCCCTTTGACTGAGGTCAGCTTATTCTATATAACTCATCGAAACCATATCCCTATTATTATGTACTTCAACAAAGGATGAAGTTAGTCATGTGAGACTACTAGTTCTCCTTTTCATTCTAGAAAATTAGCTTTCTTCTTTCCTCTTCACAGCTATGAGTTTTATAACTTTTGTATATTTTATGTTTTTTTTCGAGTTCTCTAGATTCAAAACACAAATATATGGGAAACTGTGAAAAGTTACAAAGGTGTTCTGAAAAGTGGAAGTGGATTTTTATGGATCTCAGAATGCTCGAACCTTCGGGTTGCTTGGGATCTTTTTTTTCGAAGAATCGGCCAAAATGCTCACTTTGAATGATTTGATCTATTTTTAATGATTAGGGTTGAGAAGGGCGCATTCAAAATGATAAATTCCACTCGGCTTTTGCTGTCATCTGCTAGCCCTTTCATTTATTTCTTCGAACAACTTCGTTACGTTAAAAAGAAAAAACTCATCATCATAAGAAGTCTCTTTCTTATATTGAAACATAGTATAAACTTCATGCTAACATTTTGAGAAATCTTCAGACATTCTTTCAGTTTTCCATTACCTCGAAGTCATATTCCACTGATATATTTAATAGCATAGTCCTTTCCTTACCTTCGTTGATATACATATCTCATAGTTTGAAGACTACTAAGTAGTTTGGAACAATCCTATCTATGTTTGGAATGGTTTTTTTTCTCAAGCTCTTTTTGACGATCATAATATCTGTAGTTACTCAGTATGACTCAGTTTGTGATCCTGATGATCTGACATTTACTACTAGACAATGCAGGAGTAAAAGTGAAGAGGAATGAAAGAAATGGTATGATATCGAAGTGAAGATGCTTCAGTTCATTTCAACTTAAACCCATTCGATGTTTTCGTGGTTTCACAACATTCCTCAGTGAACCAGTTATAAGCATTTTCACTACGCTTTTACATCTAGAAATCCTTGATTTTTTCCTCTTAGTATCTCCATTCCATACATTGAATTTGTTTTTGAGAGTGAGAGTTTCAAGTTCGGCAATCGTTAGTGATTAAGCATATATTACTACTCATTGTAACACTTTTAATGGATAAAACTTTGAGTAATCAGAGTTGAGGTTACATAATTCGAGCCAAATAAGAAGAAAATATTCTTTGCTTCCCATACTGTTTAGATATTGGTCTTGTGTTTAAACAATCAACATAAAGCCATCTGAATAGCATTCGAAGCATTTCGTTTGTTGCTAAAGGTCAAACGAACTTTTTCGTCTTTTTTTCCTCTTTCTTTGACAAAAACCAATAGAGACGAAGGCAATAGACAGTTTTCCTCAATGACAAAACGAATAGTGGACTAACCATTTCTTCACTTATTGCTTTTCTTTGTACAGTTTCTAACTTCGCTGAAACCAAACTGAACACAAATATTTTGTCTTCCAGTTATCTCAAAATATCTAGACGCCAAATCGTTCAGACAAAAATATCTTCACTTTTCATATCCTGATAACTATTCCGAAATCCTTTCTCGGTATATATCAAAGTTCATCTGCAAAACCGCAACAACTAGTGAAATAAACAGACATCTTCACGTCATCTAGCTGATCTAGCTGAACCATGTGTTAATTGAGGAATGCTGTTTGCAATACAAGAATGTGATGATTGAGGGAAGGTCGTTGTCCTCCAAGACATCTTCATCATCCGGAACTCTTCGTTTTCCCTTTGAGGAAACTCAAAAACTGCATGCGGAATGAAAAAACTTGGAGGATGATAATTTGAAAGAGAGCGAGTAAAAGAGCAGAGCGCTATATGAGAAAACCAAACGAGATAACATTGAAAAGTCTTGGAAGCACAAATAATAACCTCTTACACTCAAAATTCATTTGTGAATCAAAAAGTTCTTGAGGAAGAAGCTCGGACAGGTCAATGTTGTTTTTCACCATTGCAGGAGTTCTATAAGTTCCTCTTAATTATAAACGTCAACTAAGTTCACACAATTGTTTCGACTTTTCTTTCGACACACTGCCACAATAACAGTTTGATGTTTCCGTTCTTATTTTGTAATGTTTTTTTACATCCTCAGTCTCCCGAATTCCTATGTATCAACTTCTTTGAAAATCTCAGGGTAATCGGGGAGGAAATCCCGTTTGACAGAAGAGAAGCTGGTTGAATCATTTCTACTTTGAGATCCAAAGTATGCTTAACGAATGTCTTTTTCAAAAGATTCCTTTTCTCCTTTTCCTCGTTCTTCTTTGGTTTCCTTACCTTTAACATTTGATTTTAACGTAATCAACAACGGATAGATATGCTCTTCGACTTTGTTTTTGTGATGCACATCAACTTCTAACATGAAGTTCGTTACGTCTTATTATGGTTTTCTCACTTACTCTCCTCTCAACATTCTTGACGATTTTCAACAGCCCTTCTTAACATTTTCTGCATTCTTGGCCATAATTAAAGAATGAGGTGTGTTTTGTGTTCGTAAAAATAGAAAATTGTCTCTCTCAAATAACCCGAAAATCTTAACTGTCATGGTACATCAGTCTTGATTTCACTGGTCACCGCAATTAAAAAGTGTATTTTTCCTTTTTTTCGTCAAGGAAGATAGATAAAGAGAGAGACTAAGACGTTGAACAAGAGTGAGGAGAAAACAAGCTGATCAAAAGGAGTTCACGAAGAGTAGAGAATATAGTGAAGAAGTATAAACGAGGTAATGTTTATGCTAACTTTGTCTTCAAACAACTTTTATATTTTTCTAATGTCGCGCAACAATTATTTTTCCCATTCAACTCTATAAAAGCACTAGCAATCAGATTGAACATCACAACGAGGCATTGTTAACACTGGCTGTAAGACCTCACTTATCTCCTTCATCAATAGCTCAACCTTTTGTTTCTTTTACATTGTAATAGTTATCATAAGGAAAAACTATAATTGTCTTGTTCTTTCGATTTTATAGTTTTTCTCACTTTGCCTTTTTCAAAATATTGAAGCCAAACGAAAAAACCCAATAGTACTTTGAGGGAATAATCACAAATTCGAAATGAAACCTCATTTCTTAATTCAATTCAACCTCTCTTGGGATTTAATCTAATTCTCAACATAGTTTCTTTTCTCATTTTTTCCTATAATTGCTCCCAGTTGCTGTTATCCATCTGTACACACAATTTACATACAGTTCAGAGAAACAATACCTACCCTTGTCTGAATAACATGAATATAACCGATGACACCTTTGAAGTTATTGGATATATGTCTTAGAGTAACTTTTTTAGAGGATGTCATTTTATGGAAATGAATGAAACAGGCCTTTCACTAGGTCATTTTTTAAATACGAGACAGTCAACCAACTAAACCATACACTGATTAAAATTAGAATACTCGATCTCTTGTCTCATTTCTCTGTCTGCTTTACAGAAGTGAGACTCCTATCATCTTTTAGTGCATTGCATCTCCTATGTTATATCTATTAAGATGCGTTGATAGCTTATAAAATGATAGAATAGCCACCTTCTAATACTTCCTCTTTCTTTTTTGACATCCCTGGTTGTTTATGCAGGCTCCTGCTCTTATTTCGTAGCGTTCATTGAAGTTTCCATACTTCACAGTACGTTAGCACAAAGCGATTGTCTTCTTGTTCCCTAGCATCAAATTTCCTTCTTGTTCTTTTCCATTTTTCTAATGCTATTATTATTATTATACTATATTTACAAAGAACATTTTTTACAACAAACGTTCTTCTAATGTGACTTTCACGTGATAATAGAAAATATGACACGTACTAAAACCAGCTGATCTCCAACTTTTGATAAGGAAAGTTGTGAAAAAAAAATGGAGAAAAAGGTTCCTCCACTGTAATCATAAGATCTTCTCTCAATCTACTTTGAACCTTGTATGTTTTAATTTTGACGTAATCTATGAATATCATGTAAATGCTTTTTTATATTCTTGTTCTTCTAGCTGTTGCAATCATGCGATCCTGTTTGTTTCATATTCGGATCAGAAGTCATCAGAGTTTTTCACATTCCGACTTTTACCATCTCGATCAATCATTTAATCTGAATTACCCAGAAATTGAGATTTTTATACTCCAAATTCCACACAGTTTCTCCTTATTATCCAGACAACCAGTGATGCACTTCACCCTCATTCATTTCACTGACTAAAAAAAGCTTTTGAGTGGTAGAGGAATGCGATGAAATTCGCTTCACGATTCGCCAGATGCGACAAAAAAACGGCGACCTTCCTCAAACGTTCTCACAGTGCTGCTGAGAGAGAAAGAGACAGAAAAAATATTTTCTTTTTGGTTAAAAAAACATGGTTTTCACTTTTATCTCAAGAATGTCGGGGGTCATACGCGTGTCAGAAACCATCATTCAGCAACTGGAAAACCGCTTTAATAATTAAATTTATGACAAAAAGAGTCTAGATATAACCAAATACGGTTTAATCCAAGTTTTTATGTGATAGTTTCGTTATCATCAGAACAAAATTAGGTGCGGATGTTCCTAAACTATGAAGAACTTCTGATGTTGACATCAGATTCATATTTGTTGTAATTTTGTGTTTAAGAAACAATTCGTTTCCAATTCGTAAGGCTGTTTTTGTTCTTCGAACAAAAAAGTAATACAAGAGCATTAAAGATTATTATTACTATAATAACTATTATTTTGCCTGTTCTGAAAGATTTCCTCATAATCTAACTTGAATCTCTATCAGGTCATTCACCCACTGTTCTGTCCTTCATTCCATGGCTTTCTCGAGTTTCACCTTTTCCAGAAATATCAACAGTTAGTCATTCACATAGAGCTTATTGTTGCAAACTGCTTGAAACGCAGCAGAAACTGTCGCCCATACTCTAATTCAAGATTCCTATCACCTCAATCATGGAAACTTCAATGAACAAACGACGAAAAAAGTTCATGTCATTACTGTTATAAAATGTTTAAAAGCATTTAGAGACATGTTGCATCTCCTTCTCACAAACATTCCAATTGCAACTGTTCCATTATACGGTATCCCATAACATATAAATTTGAATTGAAGGCGTTTGTCTCATTTGTCTTCTAAGACAGTCTGTTCCTGCTCTACGAAACTTTCAGTAGCTTATCTTAGCCTCAAAGTGTTTCATATGTTGTCTTACGAAAGTGGACTTTCGGATAAGGACGGCCTTGACATAACACCCGACGTATAGATCTTAGGTCTGACTCGTTGTGGGTCAGCACAAATGCCTACTAGCATTCATGCCCTTATTATGGAATTACACAAACTTTCTTCTTTAACAATAGTGTATAAGTTTCAAACAATCTGTTCCTATTTGTCATTACGCTTCTCTGCAACATCCGATTATCTCTTTTCCCGCTTCAACACTATCGCTATAATTTCCCCCGAAACTGAACTTCTTGTAAAATCCCTTGAAGTCAAATCTCTAGCGTTTCTTTCTGATAAAAGCTTGTACACCTTAAGCTTCCAACTTCCACCAGCCTTGCATGACTGAGGAAAGCAACGTTCAGAATGGTTTTCAAAATGACAAATGAGAGGATCAAACTTTCTTTTTTGGTTTCGTTCCTTTCTATTCTATGTGAACAAATACATATATTGTGGTAGAATCCATTTGGAACCAGCGGAAAGATTATTAGCTACTGTTTTGAGGTTGTTCTTTTAAATAGTTAGAATAATTCAGTTTATTAACTATACTGTTCCGTCGTATGTCTCAATTGAGCAAACAAATATCTTTTTCGATCGGAGTTCTAAGATGTCATCGTTTCACATTTTTTAAATCCTCAAAGACCCTGTGTCCTTAGACTGTTCTTTTGATATGCCCAATTCCGTTCATGGAATGGTGTTTAGGCATTCTCTCCACTTCGGGATCATTTCGGATACCAAGGACACTTATCCCATTCTTTACGAAATGCCCATAAAGCAGTCAGCTTATTGTTCGAATTTTCATTTTCGCTTTTTCTCATCCGAAGTATCAGCTAGTTATTCATTATGTCTCCAAGTTGACTTTAGCATGTTCTGTTCCGACTCCATACCGAATCGTTTCTGCTCTTTTATCATGATTTGTTAGATACAGTAAAATAACGCTCAACAGATATGTTTGTCTCTTCATCCCAGTTTCCTAAAGTTCACTTCTTCCACTCCATTGCAGCTGTTTCGCAGAACTTCCGACTTTCATTCAAATTCCTTTCGCATTTTTCAGTTTCCTCCATGAAGTGTTTAAAAGAATTACTGGCCCGAACTCTTTCTCCATCGGAGGGCACCTTTTTGCACCACACTATTGTATAAACTTTGAAATTCTTATCCGGAATTCTCATTTGTTCGTTTCTAATGAATGATTTGTAAAATGGTTCTCTTTTGTAAATTATTTTCTTTTCTCACAGATTTCAATATGCGTTTGCTCGTTTGGCTTTGTTTCATTGTAGCTGTTTTTGTGGTCTTAGTGGATTCAAAGCCAACTCAGTATCTTAGGAAAGGTGAGTTACCTTTAAACTCAGATATTCTTCTCTAAAATAATGTATCTATTCTGTCCCAAAACTTAAATTAAAGATTTTTCACTCTGTACGGTATTTATACAGGGAATTGTTTATTTGTAGACTGGTTATTTATATTTTCAGCGATTACTAGCAGTCCCAAAGCTGTCAAGGCATATGCACCAAAGAAAATCACGAAACGTCGCGATCCAAACGCTGATTTACTATATTTGGATCAACTGTTGCTGTGAGAACAAGTCAAAATTGGAAAGTATATTCTTCTAAACTTCCAAACTGAATTGTATACATCCCGAAGGAAAAGCTCTCTAGCCATATCTATATATCCTATTATGAAGTTATAATTTGTCGACTAAATAGTTCTAGTCCACTGAGTCTTCCAGCCCTAAGCAAGCTTTTCCGTGCCCAATGCTATTCCTCGATTTTACTCTCGATCTCCTCCGTAAAGACGTTCATCCTCGATCATCCACATCGAAGATACAACTTCAAGATTATACGAGAGATCTACCTGGATCTTCACACTCTCCATTCTTTAATCATTTCATAAATGTTACGTACTTGCCATATCTATTGTTTTCTTTCGGTGTCAACTACAGTTCTGAAATATCATTTCGAAGTCATCCATAAAGTTTCCTTGTAATGCTTACGTCGTTCAGGAACATCATAAGAACAATTTTTTCTACTTTAAAGACAGTTGAAATTAGTCATTAAATTTGAAAATACGGTAAGAGAATAGAGACAAAATGCAAGAAAAGGTAGCAATGTCTTAATGGATTCTGGTTATCCGACCAAGGAAACTGCCAGTAGTAGGCAAGGCCTCAACTAAACATGTACTGAGCGTTCGAACCATATTTTCTAGAAATCAAACTTTCCGAAGAACAGGAGATTCAAACACCCTCTTATCACACTCAAGAAAACTAAATAATACGGAAAAAATACAAATTCAAATATTATGAACGAGAAATTTATTCAGAAAACCTCATATTATACAAATCATACACACCGTAAATCAGAGAATCCTTGCTTTTGAAGAATAATATGTACATCATTTACATATCCATAGCTTGTTCATTATTATCTTCAACCATGACTTCTCCAGCTGTTTCTGAAGTAACAACTGTGTTTGCACACAAAGCGCTGCATCCCCTGAAAAAGAAACGGATTCATAACTTTTGGTCCAGTTCTTCTTTTCTCACTTATGATCAAACAAAGTTCTTTTGAGTTGTTGCACTAAGACAGATGACACAAGCTCAGCTTGCACCTGATCGGCGTCTTTCATAACCTAAAAACTCCTTGGCTATTTCAAATGCTACAGTAAACTGACTTTCTCTAACTGATCGTGAACTTCATTACCTCGCTCAGCTCGAGTCCATCTTTTTTCAATCTGATAAATGAACAATTTTTAAACATATACTCTTTATCTTTGCTTACATGTTTCATTTTTGAAGCAATATCACTCATTTGGTTATTTATGTATCCAGCATTTGAAAGGAGAGGAGAACTAGTGATAGTACTAAGCCAATAAGTGTTCCATAAGGTGCTCAAAATGTGTGTATCTTCAATAAGAAGTTTAACTACGTCAACTCTTTTTTGTAATCACCCAATTCTGATTTGAAGAAGCTCACTTCTAAAGAATAATACTGCTTGCAATGAACTCCAAAATCCTCGATCTTATTCAAGGGAATCGTTTGGTATTCTTGTTTCCCGTCAAACTCCGGAGGGCTGTAACCTTTTGGATATGTTCGGAAAGCTCCGATATCGACCTATAAAACAGATTACTTAACCTTCTACGAACCATACATTACCTTTCCGGCGCTCATTGTGCGTAAAGGATCGATAACAATAGCAACCCATGGTTCTTGATACTGCTGATTGAGAGCTTGTGTAGCTACATCGATTCCAGAGAGCCAACACCCATAGCCCGGATGAGAATGGTACCAACCAACAACCTTTATATCAGTTTCAATAACAAAACAATAAAATGTAAAATGGACGAACTCACTTTCTCTTTTTTTCCAATATTCTCACAAAGGTCCGAATAAACAGACATGTATTCATAAGCCTGATTAGCAGCGTTGACTCTGGATTTGGAAATCAGTTATCACTTAGTAACCGTAAGCAACCTAGTCTCAGTTCCTTCTACGGGTAAAGCGAAACTATCAATGACAATGAAAGCGTTACCCTCAATTCTTCCTTGCATCAACCCCATCACCTCAAATACAAAACATATTGTGTCTCAGCATCTTGCTTACCTCAAGAGGAGTGCCTCTCTTAGCATGCATAACCATTTTCAAAAGAGCTACAGCAGAGATTTTGACCTCAAAGAGAGGTGGTTGAACAGTATTTCATAAAAACGAACTTCTTTGAAAAAATGTTGATCTTTTTGCCATGGCTTAGCATTTCGCATTTCTAACTGCTCTCGCTCATTGTACTCGTATATAGAATCTACATGACACACCTAAATTACAGGATTAAGAAAATGTATTCCCAGTCAATCATGATTAATTATTTAGCTGAAGCAGGAACAACTCTCGTGCGCTGAACCACACTGACTAGACGAACCTAGTTAACCGATTTTCCGTTTCGAGAGGCTTCATGCAAAAAAAAGTAAGTAAACAAACCTGATTAGCTGCTTCCCAGTTTCTTTGAGGAACTGAAGCAGCGTTCGCTGTTTCCATACCATCAAGCATGATTAACAAAAACACAGGTCAAAAAGAGCTGCTCGAACACTCGGTAGAGCTTCGAGTTCAACTCGAAATTCAAGAAAAGTGTTCGAATCAAGCTTCGAGCTAGCTCGAAATTCGAAAAGGCTCAATAAGGGTGTTGAAATTATTCTGAGAATTTGCACTCAGATGACGCTAGCGTTCGGTGTTGACGCAAATCTTGGTTTTGAAAACTACTTCAATTATATATATTGCATGTATTAATCAATATAGTACGGTTAGTCAACAATATTTTTATCAGAATGATCATGACGATAGTTTATTTTCATATTTTCAATTTTTATGTATTCGAACAAACCTACACCGATTATTTGGAAAAGAGTTCCGGTGCTCGAAAATCCAGTCAGTTTCTTCTAAAAAAAACAAATGTGAGAATCTTCTTCTTCTTCCGAGAGTGTCTATAAATCCATAACTTGAACCAAAATGGAATTATTAAAATTTTGTATAGAGTTTTGCGAAAAAAAATCTATCGCGTTCCGTGGAGAAACCAGTTTCAAACAGATATATGTGGCGAAGCTCCGGAACCGCGAAACTATGAGCATTTGATTTTCCAAGTTTGACCCTCACCAGCTAATTTATTTACAGGTTCCGTGCTAGACTTTACTTTCATTATGATTCGGGTATAACACTGGAAGAGGATCGAATTGATAACTCTCTTTAATCATTTGAATGCAACTCTTTCTGTTGCCTATGCCGCGTAGAACTGGCAGAAGTAAATATACGGTAAATGAAATATGAAGGATATATGCACAGTAAACAAGCTAGCCTTCCACTTGATAACTTTTCAAATTCCATCAGAATATTATTGAGGAAAGACACTGGAAAATACAATTCACGGGAATGGAAGCAATAATTACATAGTTTTGTTACTATATATAATTTTCTTCTTCTTTGAAACCTTACGAGGGAACCATGTAACACAAAACGAATGAGAATGTATATGAACCATAACATGCAGTTATAAATTTTTTGGTCGAAATTTAAAATAAAATTATAAATATATTTATGAGTTTTTTGGTTCTCTCAGAAAGCTTAGCATATTACGCGAGTAGAAATATAATGAATGGCCTTGGTCCGTTTTAAACTATTGGAGCTTAGAATGAAGATCACAGATTTGAAACTTTCGTAGAAAATTATGACTCAAAATTAATCAAAAACTATGAAAACGAATGAGAAGGAACATTTGAAGATCTGAGATAAGACGTCGCAGTGAAAATGTAACCAGTAGAGTCGCACAACCGCTCAGCTTGAAAATTTTGAACGACTTTCAATCGGATTAAAAAGGTTTGGGCAAGAATTCAGAGAAATTCAAAAACAACAATACAAAAAGATCACTTAGTTGGACGAAGAGAATATAAATAAATATAAATATATGTATATGATATCTGATACCGGGATAAGCAGAGGGCCCGAGATGCATTTTAAGTAGCACACAGGCCTATTATGATGATCCGTTTGAAAACAGAAATGGAATCAATGTCTAGATCTCCACTTAAATTAACAAGCTTTGTCTTCTAGTGTTTTTGGAAACTCTGTTCTGCGCATGATTATCCTTTGGACCTACAGGATCTTTCTCCAAATGAATTCCCTCAACTTCCAGCAAAGACTCATCGTTTCGTAAATGTATTACCTGAAGAAGAGACTCAATTTAGAATTGAAAAAAGGCTTACCTTTTGATACAAAGCCCTGAGAAACGGGTGTTGCATAGCATCCCGAGCAGAAATACGGTTGTTCCCTTCGTACTGAATACAACGTTTGATATAAAAACTAGCATTTACAAGTTACTTGAAGAAACTTTTGAAGCAAATCATATCCAGTTGCGTCTAGTCGTGGTATTTGACGGTTGATAGGATCAGGAGAGTACACCTTATGCGCGTATGGAGCGTAGGCTGATCTTGCACAAATGGTTGGATGCCTATCTTTTCGAGGAGAACCGAGAGTTCTAAACATAATCAGAGTTAATGTGAACGTTACATCCTCTTGCCTGAATATTAATCCTAATTGTTCGTCTGTAGTAGAGCCGGGGAATAACGCTCGGCCAGCAACCATTTCGAACAAAATACAACCTACACCCCACATGTCGATATGGGTTGAATAGTCAGTTGAACCTGAAAGAGCCATAAACATTAGAAAGAGCTCAGACAACTTCGTACCTAACAGAACATCTGGCGGTCTATACCATAATGTGACCACTTCATTAGAATACGTTTTAGTAGGGACTGATTTTGCTCTAGCAAGACCGAAGTCAGCCAGCTTGAGCTCGCCTTTAGCTGTTATCAAAAGGTTCTGAGGTTTCAAATCCCTGTGAAGAACTCGTCGTTGATGACAGTATGCTAGCCCTCGTAAGAGTTGAATGAGAAATAGCTAAAAAGAAAGTTTAGATTAGCGCAAGGAGAAAATGACAAACCCGAACGTTATTCATGCTTAATGGAGCACTACAAGCATCCATGTATTGCTTCAAATCTCTATCCACGTATTCAAAAACCTGAAAAGAAAACAATTATTGTTAAAAGCTTTTTTTTACTCACCAAGGTCAACAACCGATCTGTGTGAATTATATCGTGCAAAGTGACGACATTCGCATGACGTAAATTTCTCAATAAGGACACTTCTCGGATTGCTGTACACGGTGCCCCTTCTTCTTGTTCTAAGCGTATTTCCTGCAATTAACAGAATCTGTTTTCAAGAGTAAGAAACGCTAAATTCCCCCTTCACAAATGTGAGCTAATTCATAAGAATGAAATTCTCTCCCCAGCATTCTGTTCTTCATTCTACTCAAGAGATTAACCATGGGACAAGGACAATGCCAATGTTAGCATATGGGCTGGCACCTCTAAGAGTAAATCGTGAACGGGTTATTCAAAACAACCGTCATTTGTATCCGATTTTAAACAAGAGCCTTTTATAACTAAATTGCTCTCTATTTAAACAAAAGATATTTGCAATATTTCTTTGAATACTTATTTTCCTACAGAAGCATAGTTATTCTCTTAATCTCAAAGAGCATTTTCGGAGGTTTTTCAAGTCTTAGTTAATTCTCCCAATCTTGAAATGTAGCTGTCTGTGAAAATTTTTTAGTTCCCATAAACCCGAATGTTCACTTAACATAGAGGGATTGGATGTTTGAATTGGAAACTTCATAAGTTGACGAGTAAGTTGGGCAGATTGACAGTCGATAATGAAATCCCAGAAAATCTGCGAGCAATTGCTCTGCTTGTTATTATGGACAGCCATATAAGGAATGGGATGAAATTCGTGAGTGTCTGCGTGTGAGAGAGTGAGTGAGCGAGCGGAAGGGGCAAGGAGAGAGAGAGGGAGAGAGAGAGGAGTAGAAGGAGAGTGAAGAGGAGAGATGGAGAAATCTAAAATAAGAAGAAAATGTGGCAAATCATCAGACACACTAAACAGAGTGTCTGGTCCCTATATCCATCCATATTTAGTAAGGTTTGGATAGAGCTTGCGAGACCACATTCTGAATGACATTCGAATTCACTCAAGTGTATCAATAATGTAACAACATGCTACGTTCTCGTTATTACAGATCAATTCACGAAGAATATCAAGCAATAACAACTGAAGCCTCTTAGAGCTCTCTCAAAATAATTAAAGCATCAAAAAAAAACAAAGCAAGATGAAGAGAAGAAACGGATACGGACAATCAATAAATGAAGAAAATAGAAATGATTTACCTTTAACGCAACGTATTTATTTGTGAGGACAGAGAAACCTCTGTAAACTGTAGCGTATGTGCCTTCTCCCAACTTGTTCAACTTTTCGTAAGTTTCTAATTTACCAAAACCAATTTCGTTCTTAATAAGAATGATAAGTAATATCACGATTTGATGGCTTACGAGAGAAGCTCTTCGGTTCTTCCTTGTGAGTGGCTGGTCGAGTGTTGGGGTTCTATTGAGCTTCTCAACTACGCTTATGGGCAAACGCATATCAGCTGGTAGAGATAATCGTTTTTGAATATCTTCCTGAAATGAAAAAACATTGATTGAAATAATGGAATGTGTCGGATGTGTAGGAGCTCAACAGTTATTATGATTACAACATGGTAGCATTTATGAGTTCAAGAGACAAATGTCAAAAGTTCAAAAAGCAGAGCAAGGTGTCAAGGATTTTGACAACTGTTCTTTAAGAACAACGGACATCTCTACTTTCAAACTTAGGAGATGCACTTTTCTTATAAAATTGTCTCATGCCATATTAGAAAAGCAGCGAACGAACCTCGCTCCATTTCCTTGTAGGTTTCTGGCGTAACTTCACATTCACTATGTATCTAGGTGGTACTCCAGTGGGTGTTTGGTCTGACGTACAAGGAGAAACTTCAACGCTTTCGCCATCCGATCCTAATATTGATGTCTCTTGAACGACGGCTGTAATATAAGGCATAACAAGCTGCAGCTTCAGTTGAGGGTGCGAAAAATCAATAATTGTCGTAAGTAGCTGAGTATTAGAAGAAATCGCTTCTAATATACTTCAACATTTAACATGAGTAAAAGAAAAAGTAGTGAAGCTCATTCTAGCATTAAAGCACACATTCTTACAGCTGTCAAGGAGGAAATAAAAAAATAATTGCACGAGAAAGAACATGCAAGAAGCGCAAGCTTCCTCATCTCTTCAATACTTTCATCCCGTCTCGCACTAATCATTATCACAGGTTTTTTAACATAGAAATATATTTACCTAAAGACATTGACATCGAATTTCTCATGCTAGATCGCTGATGAGATCGTTTTTTACCAGAGAATATTCCAAACCAGCTACTGAATGGGAGTTTGTGGGAACTACGAGGCGCAGTTTCACATTCCGAAGCCAGGGGAGTATGATGATCTTCATACTCATCATCAACATCATGTCTGATGTCTAAGGTAGTAGGGGATTCACCAAAATCGTGAAAAGTAGCCGACTTGGAGAGCCGCGACATAACGACTTGTCGGACTGCCGTCTATTGATCGCCCCGCCCTTGAGGCGCACACGCCAACCGCTAATTACGGATCACACCCCAACAATCGCCTTTAATGCAATTTCATGAAAAGCAGAAAGTCTGGCTCTTCTTCTTTTGTTACTTCTAATACTATTCTCTCTCATCATCGTTTCTCTTATTGCATAATATTAATTAGAAGGGGAGAGAATTAAAGATAATTTAAGTGTAGTTGTGATATTGGTGGTATAGTGTTGAATGCAAGAGGAACCCTTTCTGATGCTGACTGTAACTACTAAACCACATGAAGAAAGGAACGACACAACGTTCTTAATTTTCTTATCTGCTTCCTTAATCAATACACACAGCCTGTCAACGACCAAATTAAGCTTGGTGATCACACTCTGAATTTCTTTGTCAACAATGAAGAACGTCTCTCTAGGAACTTCAAAAAATGTCATACTGCGAATTCATTCTTTTTTCAGCAACGAACAAGAATAAGTTCTGAAGAGTTCTCTAGACTGCTCCAAAAAAAAACAACAAAAAGTTCGGTATTCTTAATTTTACCCTAGAACTACTTCGCTAGCCAGTCTTCGTTTGAGGAAGCTTTTCACAATAAACAAGAAGCTACTGAACTTTATGATATTGAAAGAGCTAACTTTATTGCTCGTTGCAATTTTCTCACTGCTTCTATCGAAATCCCAGAAGATGGCTCAAAATAGGGTGACATCTTGATACAAAATAGATAAAACTACCCTCCGAATTTCAATAATTCTTGAAAACTCACATGCATGAGATCCATAGTATCCATGGTACACGCTAGGGTTGTACATACTTGTCGCTCGAGGCTGAATGTGACGATATCGATGATCAGGACGACGAAGTATTGCAGATGGGTCTGTTTCCTCAACGATAACACCATCTGCAGCAAGTCTGAAAGGACAAACTAATCAGGAGATAACAGAGAATCGGCCGAAATTTCATTGTCAGCCTGTTGACACGAAGGAAAACTTTTAAATTAATTAAATACGACTTCAATCAGCGTCTTAGCTAGAAACGGCTTTTTCTTCTTCAGAAAACTTTTTTTTTGCATGAAAAGCTGATGATGCTACACAAAACGAAGGAAACGTTTGTCTTATTCCGGAATAGGAAATGACTACGAACTAAGCATTGAATAACACAAGTAAAAGTAGTTAAGTGAAATAAGACAAACAAACCTATCGGCCAAATGACTCATAGAATCAGAAAGGCTCCATGTCCTCGACGGTGCCGGATGTGCCAAGAAGATGCCGTGGCCATAACTGGGATGGATACCGCACACATCTGTAATTTCAATGGAACGACCTCGGTCACCCCGGAACGCGGCACTGAGACGTCTTTTCAATTTTTTCATGCCAGCTATTATAAGTCCCTTCTCGCCTGAAATTCTAAATTTCTGTAAACACAAAACGGGAGAGAGAAGAATCTGGCAATAAGAAGAAACAAAGTAATAAACCGAACATTTAATAAAAAAAATTGTAGGGAGAATGGAAGATGAAGCGGAGCGTTTAACGAAGAAGCAAAGAGAAGAATTGTGACGTTAACTAGGATATTCAGCAAAGAACACACATACCACAGACTCGAAAGAGGGAAAAGAGGCCTCTATACAACACAGGGTCTTGTACAAACACACTTAGTGACACGCAAGTTGCCAGTCTTCCGTCCCAATCGTTAGATGGACTAGATTACTAACCATCTGACGCTTTGAAATTTAACAAACAAATCAGTGAAGCTGGAGCGCTTTGCGTGGTCCATATCGGATAAGTCAATATCAGCATTAGGAAAAGTTATTGGATTCGAAAAACAGCTTGAATTGGCTGACAATGGTTCAACACAAAAGCATTTCGGGAAATTTGAAATGTTTGGAGAAATGTTGACAGATAGAGCAATACGTTATTGATTGGAGTCCGTTAATCAAGAAAGAAAAAGTTGGAAAATATCGAACGATAATTGCAAATGACAGTTATAGAATAAGAAAAAATGAGAATACTTTGAGATTGTGAGGAAGATAACCATGGTGAAGACATTCAAAAAGACTTGTGTAAAAACTATGAAATGAATAATTTTGTGCGAACATACCGATTATTATTGTTATGATGAAGACAAGGGTTTTAATTTAGGACGGACGAGTGATAAGGACTGAATGAAGATGTTGATGAAGAGATATCTGATGAATATCGTCTGTCCATGTGTGTATGTTTATAAATGTGTGGTCGATAGAAATCTCCTTCTTCATCCTATCTCTATGCATATGTTAAGAAGAGAATCGTTGTACCAGGGCCTAGAGAAATACAGGAAAGTAGCGACACTCCAGATCGGGGTCACTACAGCCACACCATAGGCCTCGCTTTTCGATTGGCCGGCAACCAACACGCGGTAAGACCATTACGCACAGTCCTTTGAGCGAACAACGACGATAAACGCGAATGAATAACAACGCAATGAGAGAAGAAGAGAGAGAAGAAGATGGGCGAAAAACTATTTTAGAGAGATGAAAGAGTGTAGAACTGGAAGCTAAGTATGGAAGAAGAAACGAAACTTCGTTCATATTTTTCTTTTTTCCTCTTCTATTTTCACAGTTTCTCTCACCCAACACATATTTTTTTACATTGCATCTCTTGTACACAA
Organism: Auanema freiburgensis; assembly: GCA_030370435.1. Taxonomy (NCBI): domain Eukaryota; kingdom Metazoa; phylum Nematoda; class Chromadorea; order Rhabditida; family Rhabditidae; genus Auanema; species Auanema freiburgense. The sequence continues at coordinate 1,342,692 of CM059369.1, forward strand.
CAATTTTTGTTTACAGAACCAGGTTAGTAATGTTTGATAGATAGACAGTTCAATTACTATTAAAAATGAGTCAGAAGTGCTCTCTTGTTAGCTGCATGAACGCCAACGCTTAAATTCTATTTCGGCTGTCTATAAGCGAACCTGAACTGATACAGACTATTTGGAGCGTCGTCAGATCTTGTGAAACAAAGCTTTTTTTTTGTTTAGATGAATGATTATAATTTTAATTCAGATTACGATAAACTACATGTATCTACAAACTAGTGGTGCACAGCAATTTTCATTCGTGTTCACCATTACGAAACTCAACATTGAATTTATAAAAAATTTGACTAAAAACTGAGAACGACTAACATTTCTACTGTGATGATTGCAACAAAAAATATCATTATCAGTTATCAATTCTTCTAGGAGGCATGTCTGCGTTAAAAGTGAAGCAAAGGTACATCATTTTTTGCTTAATGATGGTACTGACCGGTTGCTCTTATGTACAACGACGTTTTTCAACTTTTTATCAAAAAATAAAATGTGATGAACTTGATAAGTTGATGAGCAATGGTGATGTTGAAAATTTGTATGGAGAGAAGGATGATTCAGACCGATTCGAAATTATAGACTGATAACGTTCTTTTTACTTTTGGTTTCTTTTCCTTTCTCTTTATAGGTTAATTCTCCTGCATGCACAAACTCTATGAATTCGGTTGTCAGGAAACTTAACGTCAATTACAACTTGAAACAAGAATATCATAACATGATTGCAAAACATTCTGTTAGATGGCGAAAAGAGTAAGATAACTTGCTTCTATCCTATACGATAAAGGAGTCAGTAACGTTAGTCCACACAAAAATTAGGAACTATATGGGGTAAAATATATAGTTTCTTTCAATATTCTGGAATGCAAGATTCTACTCCTTTTGAAGAAATCTTGTTAAGCATCAAAGCTTAACTTTCAGTATGCCTCATCGTATCATCTCCAATTAAGAACAAAAATTGATCGATCAGAGAAGAAAAGTGGAACTGGTTATTGTAAAACTGAAGATGAATGTAAAATTTACAAAAAAGGTCGGTCTTAACAAGCAAATCATTTGGCAGCCATCATTGTTATCGCGAATAGTGGTGTTAACTGATTCTGGAGAAAGAACTACTCGAAGAACGCCTCGAGCTATTATCTTCGCTCAGGATGTCCAGCAGAAGTGGCTTCAAAAATGACTGTCAATATAGCGAACGAACGATGTTCAGATAAGAGTTTGAGTCAAGATGCACCGGATTAACTTAAGTCGACAAATAGAATATCAACTGTCTTGGTGAAACGGAATAGCTTCGGTGCTTGATCATAATGTGGTGCAGTCCTCCGCATACGCATAAGGAATCATAATTATTTCAAGCTCGAAAAAGAAACTTTCTAATCTTCTCGAGAGAATCTTTAAAAAAAATCGTTTATATCAGTCTACAAAATCAACAATAAATTCAACAACAAAACAATAACAAATTTCGAAATGAACCTGGTACTAAGGTTTTGGATCTACTAGAGTACTATCATCAACATAATCAGCAATGTCTGTTTCTTCCTTTTCAGTAGTCCCATTCAGTCGACAAAGCTGAAACTAAAAATTATTACCAAACTGTACTCTCTTCACCTCTTTCATATTGAATTTTCCCATGTCGACGCCAGTGACTTGACGCAATAGAACAGTTGCATACAAACCCTGTATTAAACTGAACTGTACTTGAAGAGCCAAATTCGGTCCCTCTTTTTCAGTTTCGGGAATCGCTTTAGTTGTTAGACCATCCTGAAAACAGTCGTAAGCTTCAAACCTTATATCATCCTATACCTGCAGATAACAGCGAGGCTCTGTATACTTGAAGAACTTCCAAGATACATCAGTAGGTTTTGCTATTAAAACTCTCAGACAATCACCAAGTGCGAAGCGACTGAAGCGAAAATATGGTTTGCAGAAAACTAACAAAATTTTACTCTTCAAGGCTAACGAAAGAATCGAAACTGAGTTCATCCTGAGCTAAGAGATCTTTATACCAGTCATTAACTGAAGTTCAAAAAAAGTGGAGACAAAAGCTCTTTCTTTATACCGTAGTTTGAATCGAAAGATCTCATCCCTCCAGGCAGTGGAATATACACATCATAAATTGAGGAATCGTCTCCCAATAGTTTGCCATCAAATCCGATATCACCTTCAATGCAAGCGTTTTCGCTCAGCTTGATTCGACGAGAAGCTACTTTGTTCCATAAAAGTGATTGGTATGCATGTACATATAAACTGCGCATATTCATCGGTATAGCCTCGGTTATGCACTTAACAACAATCCATAAACACAACAGTCTGGATGACCCATACCTGTTGCCATGTACCACCCTTTGAGAGACATTTTTCAATCGTGCTTTCAATGGAATTTGCAGCAGTAGCCTTGGGCACACACTGTGAGGGTTTCCCATTTCGTTTAGAGCTGTCCTGATCGAAACCAAGAGCGGAATCTGAAAAAGATGATTTCAGCAACTTTCGACTAATAATAATACCAGATTCATTTTCGCTGAGAATATAGCGAACAGCAAGATCCCATTTGCGCTGTAAGATATATTTCCCCACAGTGGCAGTATGTCTACCACAGGAGCCAAATCGCTGAGTTCCAAAGTAGTTCAAGAAACCCTGTTCGCCGACTTCTTTCAAACGCTCTTCGAGAACTGTTTCATGCAGTGGGTTGATACTTCTAAGAAAAAAAAATTGCTACCTTGTAATGACGGATATACCTGAGAATGATAGAGAATCTGTTCCCACTGTGACCTCCCATTTTCAAATCAGAGTTTTTACACTCAAAATCATAAACCCTTACTCCTTTTAACCGCTTGTTCAAGGACAGAAGTCGCGACTAGAAAGTAACAAGTAAACTTTCATCGTCCGTATATATAGAAGAGCGAACGAGGACAGATAAAACCAACCTTCTCGACTCTGCCTGAACTAATTCTTTGAGTCGTAACGGCTCTTCGATCTTTAATTCCATGAGAACGGAACGTAGTGGGCTTCATACTATTCACAAATACTTCATAATATGGAGAAAGGGACTTACTTCAAAAACTTCGCTATCAAGTTTAAAGCAAAGCTTGTGTCTTTATTTTCCTTTGCAAGAGTGAAGTGGCAATGACTTGGGGTATCAGGATGCCAACGCTTGCGCTTTCTGCCATTTTATATGATCATATAAGAACTCTAAATCAACTAACTTTGGATCATCAAGAGTGGCAGTGATTTTATCTTGACTAGTTTCAGTTTGTATTTTTCCTCTATAGCGAGAACGTACAAAAGCATGAATGGATTTTCTTTCGTCCTTTGTCAAATCCTGGAAGTTCTCTTTGAGGAAAATTATAGCACATCGTGATAATCACTTTTGTTGAAATGTCAACTTCGTTTTTTTCTGAGTCCGTCTTTAATAAACTATCAATGTCGTTTAAAACGTCTTCAGCTATGAAAGGTGGTACTGGTATAGAGATATCTAAACTATTATCCACTTTTTCTACTATATTTTGAGCACTGATTTCATCGTCAGATAAAAATCGCAAAACAGTCCCATCTTCTTGAAATTCATCAATGAGTTTGATAAGAGAAAACAGTGTTTTATACCTAATATCTCTTGTACGATGAAATCAGAATACAATTCCTTAAGGATGCACGGAACTTGTAAAGATCTATCCCCAAGGTAACATTCTAGCCCGAATTCTGATTCCATAGAACACCTGAAATAGTTTCAAATTTAGGCAGCCTTGAAATCTGAAGAATGGGATTTGATAAACTACATCAAACCCAAAAGAATATTGGAAATTGTTTTTTTGTTGGGTTTTTTTTTGAAAAATCTGACTCAACTACAATAAGATGTGACCTAATGCGAATTCTTTACCAACAGGCGCGAAAATTTAATCTTTGAAGATTATTTATGTATACTTGCAGCAGCCTGATTATGATTTCAATTTCAATAGTTTACCGTTAATTTGGAAGAAAATGGTTTAGTTTGGGTGTCGCTTTAAAGAAATAATACTTCAGGCACTTGTCAATGGAATCTCCACAACCGAATAGCAAGAGTAGAAGACAACTACGGTAATTCAAAGATTGTAGCATTCAATTTAAATTTTGTAGGTTCAACAACCATATACAAGAAAAAGAATATCAACCAGTAAATGATGAAGAAGGTTCTCCTTTACGATCTGTTCCTGATGAAGTTAGACCTTACAATGTCTCTTGTACAAAATTTATATACAGAATGTCTTCCGTGTACCATTACCACCTAAACTTGCTCACGTTAGAGAGCCTATGATTCAAAAAACTAATACGTTCGCTAATAATTTTGAGGTGCATTTTTTGTATGAACTGTGTTCTAATTAATTACATTCAGGATGGGCTAGATAGTGATAATAATACCAAAGCAAAATATTTGCAAAAAATGAAGCAGCTAGAAGAAAGGCGTGCAAAAGCTTCAGAAGCGAAAAGTTAGTTGCTTGTCACATAGGAACATTTCTCTCTGTTTCCAGAATCAAAGCAGAAGACTGAAATTGTAGAGCCCGCAAATAACAAACTAGATATCAGTTTAACTGAACAATCATTTCTGAGTACTGCACATGGATATCCTAATCCTGTAAGATGCCCATCTTACAAACTATCTATTCCACATGTTCAGATACAATCAGAATTCAGACTATCCAACGTTTCTTCTATACATCCATTTGAAACTACTTTCACTCAAAGTTCCGATAATAATCTTTTCGGGCCAGGTTTTTTTTACTCACTGATTTCAACTAACTGAGCTCTTTAGTTTCTTCGACACCCTTTCGGGAAACTGTTTCTCAAACGAAAAAGCCAGTCACCACAGCTCCAGTCGTGTCTACGGTTCTCAACGGTGGATGTTCTTCCACCAGTTTTGTGCCTACCAATGATGTTAGTAGTAAGATATGGTTCTTTATCTACTTCAGCTTAAGGTATCTATAATGTATGAAACGTATGAAGAAAAACTTGATCGACAAATGAAAGCCTTAACTGTGTGGTGCAATATCATTTTGAAGTGCGATTTAGACATTGCTGAAATCGATCTCGGAAAATCTAAAAAAGGTTAACCTCCCCCAAATCAATTCTTCACCTTTTTATCCCAGAAGCTGATCAAAAGCTGCAAGATTTACTGACGAAACCATCTAAATGTGAGCAGGCTAACCAAGAGGTTGCAAAGAAGTTCAGTTACAAAGATTTTCTGAAAAAGCAAGAACGGGATGCTATAATGGAGAAGTATTTGATTCTTTTCATAATATTTGAATGCAACAATATTTTCAAGAGCGTTGAAATGCTATAAAATAACTAATATTCCTATCAAAATTCGTGAAATGGTTAATCGTCGGGAAGTAGCAATCCGTGATGATTGCGCAGTCTACTGTAATATAAGTGAGTAGGAAAAAACTAAGAAAGTTTCTTGAGCTTTAATTTCAGGTCTGATGAAAACTTTGTTAAGAGTATTTCTGTCATTCAATCCTTTTTGGCTTCACCTAGGGCTAGAAATAGGTGAGTGTCAATATATATGCTACTTTATTGCTCTTCCAAAGTGTTCAATGAGAAAATCAGTATTGGAGAAGGTGAACTATATGCATCTGTACTTTCGAAGTTCATATCTACTCGACTTTTTACCGATCCAGCTATAATGAAAAACAAAAAGTTTGCTCAAGGAACTGTCAAGTATGGCTTTTAGAATCTTCATCTTTTTAATCATACTTCCAGAATGATTGTGACACCAGCTGGCCGTGAGGCGTTACATGCTCATTTTTTGACTCATGCTTGTCAGTACTTCTTCTTTGTTGAGTATGCGAAGTCAGTGGGTGTTTTTGAACATAACCCTCGTATGTTCAACAAATCGTCTACATACAAGGTATCTATTTCGTGTAATGTTCTGTTTGAGTTGATTATTAGTGTCTGGAAGACGTCTTCTCCGAGTTGTCACGCGAGATTCTTTCTGCAAGTTCTTTGCCTTTACATAAGGCGATGGCAAGAGTAGGATTCAAACCAAAGTTCAAGCAGGTTTTTTTAATCATTCCGATTGTTCTCAATACTCATTCTACAGGGTTTTCTGGACAATTTCGATTATAAAGTTACTTGCTTCAATAATTTTTGTGATGGTATAGTACTGGGGTAAAATTTACAGTTTTTGATTAAACTGAGTTCATACTTTATAGAAAATTGATTGAAATTATTTATCATGTCAATCACATTGGTACGAAACTTCGTGAACCAAAAGGAGATCGTCTGAGGAAAGTAGGGAACACAAAAGTGTCTTTCGAAGCCGCCAAACAAGCCGGATTAGATCTAGGAGGTGCTCCTTTATTTCGCTCAATCGTTTGTAATTTTAATCAATCAGCTCTCAAACCCGATGCCATAGTAGCTGGAAACAAGGAAGCGATTATAGAGTTATTATGGAGGCTTGTTGGAGTTTATGTGGTATATAACTGTATCACGAACTCTGTAATGAAAGCTTGTTCAGCTAGAGTCTAGACAGAATGAACTAAGGAGGCTCTCAATGGATTTGGAAAACAGGCGTATTAGTAACATAGGAAGTGCTGCCAATTCCACTAAGCCGGATGAGTTGGTACTTCATATTTGTCGACAAATAGGAGATGCTCTGGGACTAAATGTATGAGAGATTTAGGGAATTATAGGTACTTTTTGTTTAAGGTGGAATGCATCGATGATTTGAAAGATGGGCGATTATTGGCTGGAGCTTGGAGAATGTACAACCCACAAGCACCTGATGTTTCATTTTATCCGGGAAATACTTTGTATAAACAAGTTGTTTCTGCGGTTAGAATCACCGCTTAATTTTTTATGAATGATGTTCATGTTATAGGCGGAAAGCGAATTGGATGTGCCAGTAGGTTTGCAAGGAGCAGTACAGTTATTTTCTTATATGTATCTAACTCGTTTGTTCGATCATCATAAGATAAATTCAGCCGCAATAAGAATACAGAGAGCTTTTCGATCTTATAGGTTCATTAAATTCATAAAGGTTTGTTACCTTTGTTCCTGTGTATCATGTCTAGTCTAAGCTATGTGCTAATACGAGGAACTACTCTGGAGATATAACTTGTGATGTCACTTGTGATATCCAGAGGACCTATATTATCCCCGAAGAAGAATATACTTCGTCCTTCAACACAATGAGTTTGGTATGTCTGTGTTTAGCAGCTTGGTGATAAACATGTCTTCTAGAATGAAATAGTGGAAGAGCCAAAATCTAATGAGAAATCAAATCTGTGAGTATCATCTCTTTATTTTTATCAATTGATGTTCTCGCTTTTAGAAGTACACCAACCAATGAAAACAAAGTTAATTCCTCTGAAGATCTCCTGAATCAGAATTATCGAAATGAGATACCGTTTCGTAAAGAAGAGGAAAATCAGTGTCAACAAACGCTGTCTTACACGAAAGAATCTTGCGAAGATGATAGGCTGAAATCTATAATATTCATTCAGGTGATCGGAAAGGAAATAAGTTATATATATGTTTTTTTCCAGTCATGTTATCGAGGATGGAGAGCTAGACTGCGCTATCATGATTTGAAAAAAGAAAAGCTTCTTATGCAAACACTGGAAGCTGAAAGAATCAAACAGAATGCGGCTGTCATCATTCAAGTTAGCTTTTCAAAATATCATTCAAATGCAGGCTTTTTTTCCAGAAGTGCTATCGTGGATGGTCTGTTAGATGCCAGAATTTGTTGGGCAGCCTGAGAATGTGTCGTCTCCAAGAGAATAGTGCTACTCTGATTCAGGTAGTACAATCTATCGAACTGAAGAGTGCCGTAGTTTTAGAACTATTACCGTGGATGGAAGGCGAGACAATTAGTCAGTTCGCTTAAGCGTGAGAAACTCTTGAAGGAAACGTTAGAAGCGGAACGGTTAGCCCAAAATGCTGCTGTCACCATTCAAGTATGACATCCTCGAGACAGATTTGATTTTGTACTTTTAAGAAACACTATCGAGGATGGTCTGTTAGATGCCAGAATTTGTTGGACAGCCTGAGAATGTGTCGTCTCCAAGAGAATAGTGCTACTCTGATTCAGGTAGTACAATCTATCGAACTGAAGAGTGCCGTAGTTTTAGAACTATTACCGTGGATGGAAGGCGAGACAATTAGTCAGTTCGCTTAAGCGTGAGAAACTCTTGAAGGAAACGTTAGAAGCGGAACGGTTAGCCCAAAATGCTGCTGTCACCATTCAGGTATGACATCCTCGAGACAGATTTGATTTTGTACTTTTAAGAAACACTATCGAGGATGGTCTGTTAGATGCCAGAATTTGTTGGACAGCCTGAGAATGTGTCGTCTCCAAGAGAATAGTGCTACTCTGATTCAGGTAGTACAATCTATCGAACTGAAGAGTACCGTAGTTTTAGAACTATTACCGTGGATGGAAGGCGAGACAGTTAGTCAATTCGCTTAAGCGTGAGAAACTCTTGAAGGAAACGTTAGAAGCGGAACGGTTAGCCCAAAATGCTGCTGTCACCATTCAAGTATGACATCCTCGAGACAGATTTGATTTTGTACTTTTAAGAAACACTATCGAGGATGGTCTGTTAGATGCCAGAATTTGTTGGACAGCCTGAGAATGTGTCGTCTCCAAGAGAATAGTGCTACTCTGATTCAGGTAGTACAATCTATCGAACTGAAGAGTGCCGTAGTTTTAGAACTATTACCGTGGATGGAAGGCGAGACAATTAGTCAGTTCGCTTAAGCGTGAGAAACTCTTGAAGGAAACGTTAGAAGCGGAACGGTTAGCCCAAAATGCTGCTGTCACCATTCAGGTATGACATCCTCGAGACAGATTTGATTTTGTACTTTTAAGAAACACTATCGAGGATGGTCTGTTAGATGCCAGAATTTGTTGGACAGCCTGAGAATGTGTCGTCTCCAAGAGAATAGTGCTACTCTGATTCAGGTAGTACAATCTATCGAACTGAAGAGTACCGTAGTTTTAGAACTATTACCGTGGATGGAAGGCGAGACAGTTAGTCAATTCGCTTAAGCGTGAGAAACTCTTGAAGGAAACGTTAGAAGCGGAACGGTTAGCCCAAAATGCTGCTGTCACCATTCAGGTATGACATCCTCGAGATAGCTTTGAAGTTTTTTTTTAAGAAACACTATCGAGGATGGATTGCCCGAAAAGATAATATGTTGGCGAAAGAAACATATCAACAGATCAGTTCCGACAAGAGATCCTCCAACTCGAATAGGATTGTTGCTCCTGATGAGGTAAAACAAATTTGTTAGATCTCTAATTTTTTTTTATTTGAAGACTATAATATCCCTACGCTACATATATGAGAGTGTCAGGAACCTTCAGAAGGAGCAGAAAACTATAGCTAGAATACTAGAAGTACGCGGCTTGCAGTGATACTGTACAAACTTTTCTTCAGGTCCTCAAACAGAAACAAGAACAGAAAAATTTGTCTGCTCATCTAGCGATTATGGAGAAAGCGGCCGCTAGAATTCAGGTGAAGAACGATGCTCGTTTACTGAATTCTTGTGTTTAGTGTTGGTATCGAGGAGAGCGAGTTCGCATGATTTACAAGGAGGAATTAATTAAACGTCAAAAGCTCATGCAATTCTACAGTCAAACTGTTTTGGAGCATAACGGAGATGACGAGGGTTTCAAATTCAAGTCTGCGAGACAAAGGTTTCTATTCATACTATACACTGCATAACTGATTTTTGTAGACTCTCCCTATATTCGGAGTACTTATTCCACGACCGAATGTATGCTGTTAAAGTTGGTGCTCATGGAATTAGTAAGAACTGCTCGAAATAGCGTAGAAGTTCCTCATATTCCAGACCGCCTCACATCGTTAATTCCTTATTTCATTGTGGAATTCGTAGAATCACTCCAAGGTGTGGCCGTTGTTCTAGATGCTATCGAGAATTTGGATCGTGGAGTTTCGAGTACAGAGATATTAGAAATTCTGTCAGAGATATTAGCTAGTATAACGAAGGTGATTTGAACTATCAATTAAATGAAATGAATCAATCCTCTTTTCAGTGTCGAGATTTGAGGGTACATAAGCCACTTTGTGAGCATGGAGAAGATTGTGTTAAAATACTGTTTCATATTTTCCATGCTTATTATAAAAATACCTCTATTACTAAGAACGCAGTTGAAGGCTTAGTTGCTCTTTATGAAAGACCAGACTTCAAATCATATTTCATCAAATTACCGTTTTATTTGAAAAGCGCTCAGCGCAGGTTAGTTTCCAAACTAAATTTTCTTATACATGGCTGTTGTTCTAGGTTCGAACGATATCCTACAGATTCCCAAGAAGCTAAAAATCTGAGGATGCTACAAAACCTTATTAATTAATGATTTCGTTTTACTTAACGACTATATTGTGTATGATAAATATGAAAAATTATAAGCAGTGTCTAAGACGTGGAATATTTATTTGATCAAAACGTTTGTATGAAGAATTGTTCTCAGATTGTAATCTGCTCATTCATTTCTTTCTCAATTGCAAGCTAATTCGAGGAGTTTGACTCAAGGAAATGGTTATAATGTAACATATTATTTGTTGAAACAAGAGAAGTCCTGAGTTAATGATTATTCGCAGAACCTACTACTAGTAACATGTGACAATTATTGATAACTGAGGACAGAAAGCACAGCATAAGGCGCCTAGGACAGGAGAATGCAACATACCAGTAAAGCGAGTAATTCTCTATTGTAATTATATCACGGTTCACTATCTTTCTCGACTGGAGCTACTTGATGATCCATTATTGGAAAGCTCTCGTTTATGGATATCATCAAGAAATTGTTGTTGGCTCATAAGAATCGCTCGGGCTATCATAGTATCTTCACTTAGTTTGCCAGACCAATCTGAAAAGTTTAATAATGATATTCTCGAGATCATTTCTCAACACAACCAAGGTGCGATATACCAGGGATGTTAACAAAATAGTATAACTATATTTACCTTCCATCGCTAAGAGTTCTTCATAAAGCCCTGCTTGTTTACTTGTACATGGCTTGTCATTCGGTATATGAGCAGCAAATTTGTTTGTTCCAGAACAAGATGGCTTCTGGATAGCTTAAACATAATAACTTATCAATTATCAAATGCGAAATGAGTATACATGATTCTTCATTCGACGGAGTTCGACGACGATTAGGACTTTTAGCATTTACTTTGTCTTCGCTTGATCCAGTGTCTAATTTTCTTAGATACTCCATATACGATTCCCTTGCGACATGCTCTTTCAATTCTTCTTCAGTTCTCTCGTAGTCGGTCATATGAATTTTATCATTGAGCATAGCCTCTTCTAAATGTGAAGTCTCGCTTTGATGAACAGCTTGGGTTATCAAATCGGCATCAGCAGACCCAGGTACATGGCCAGGTAGACCCAACCCAACTCCAATTGTAGCAACCATAGGATCAATTATGGCGTTATAATGATTATTACTATGGTAGCTCAAACGAAGAGGAGCATTCATCTCTGCCGAGGCAGCAGGATGAAACGTGTTTATCGGTTCTAATCGATATTGATATATTTCTACTGGCCTCCCGTACATTTCGGAAATAGCTTGCACTTCAGCATGATTTCCATGTTCGGTGATATTCCGCTTCCTATGAAGATAACTATCAAAATCTTCCGTTATGAATTGGGAAAAATGATCTCTATTGCGTTCCTAGATAAGTAGAGTATCGTTATAATCAAGAATCAATAGTACCATATAATCCATACAAAGTCTCCGAACTTCTGTATGCATTTCTTGATCTCCATAAACCTGATGAGCTGAGAAACAAATGAGATCAGACTAGGAAAAAGTTTACTATCCACACATACCTACAGCACGAAAAAGACAGGCTCCATCACCTTGCATTTCTTTCAATTCCCAACCGTTGGTTGCTCGTAGAAGCTCGGTGAAATCATCTTCTTCCTGAAAAAAGCTAGGAATAACTTCATAATATGTAGTATCCAAATAGCAGGACTCTTTTAAAAATGAACAGAAGTACATAACACGAACTATTCAACAAGTTTCTAGAAATCATTTACTTTATTAGTCCTATGGGCATTCCCAACTTCATCGTCCGAATTCAGAGGTGATTGAGAACCAGCGCGATTAACTGAAAGGTCAAATCCTCTAAAGAATAGATATGGATTTACCTTTCTTGGCAGGAGGTGATAATACTCTGCTGGATGACTGATCTGCATGTTTCAATCTTTTAGCTGTTGTAGGACATCGAGCTTTTTCAATAAAACTGTAATTCATCATTTAATTTGGAACCTTGAGCTCTTACTACAAACCTTGCAGATGTTCCTACATTTACAGATTTATCTCGATCTTTAGGTAATTTTTTGGTTTTCGGTAATATAGTCATCTGCAATGGTTTGTTAACAATTATGCTTATTGTAAGGAATAGTGTAGATACGAATAAAGAAAAATCAATAACTGAGCACAAAAATTCCGAAGGAGTACGTGTCAACGTGTAAATAGCAATATAAATTTGATTGAAATAGGTGAAACGAATATAAATACGTAGAAGACCAGCATTGTACGATGTTAATATATCTTCATCGATTTTCAGTTCTGATAACACTTGAACCGCATTCTTTCTCTCTATTAGAGAAGAGTTTTAATATATAAAGAAACAGTTCCATCTGGAAGAGCAGAGATACGATTCGGCTTGGGGACATTTGTCATGAGATAAATCACATAAAGGCTTCGAATAGTACATATAGGAGGATCGCCATGAATGATGATCGATTCCGGAATCGACTTCTTGTGCTTTCTATAAATTGCTATCACACATATGTAATTATACAATGTCCTCGAAATATACTGACTGCTTCCAATACTTTTCTTTCAAGTTTTCTATTGTATTCTGCTTAGTTCCAATGTTCTTAACGACTTATCTTTGTATTTTTCAGATTTCATCCTAACGTCCAACCCTGAAATGTGGAAAGGCCAACTTTAAATAATACTCGATGAGAGGTTATTGTCGCACTCATGTGTGCAAAGCCAATTTATTGATTTACGAAATAAACAGATAGTTCGCTTACCGCTTTTTTAATTTTTTAACAGTGCGTGTAAAGGAAGAGATGAGCTTTTTCTAATCAATGTTAGCTTCGTTTCTTTGAGGAAAAGTTGTGAAATCGAGTCACAAACAGAAAGAAGCATGGTATCAATCAATCCATAAATAACCGCCCTATATAGACAACAGAAAGCGAAGCTACTTTTTCTATGATGATTTTTCAAAATACAACGAACTATATTACATATCTGTATACAATACACAAAGCACAGAGACATTACCGATCACATGTATACCGTATGATATCTAACATACTAGAAAGGCGGAGCGACGTTGCGAGACCCTTTATGACTTTGCTATTGCTGGCTGCTGCAGCAAGCTAGCAGTGCGGAAGAGAAACAGAAACGAAAATGAAGAACATGTTCATCAATGGAGGAAATTGGAGACTAGAGAGAAAGAAAGAATAGACAAGGGAACGAATGTAAATCGTGCAAAAGCGGAAGAATAGAACGAAACAAAGCGAGGAAATGAAAATAGGGTCTAGGGAATATTACACGGTGTAGTAAGAAAACTGCTTCAAGAGAGACAGATAGATGAAGAGGGTAGAAGATAGTATTGAGAAAGGATTGAGAGGTGAGGATTGGAGAAGTGGAAAAGATGGAGGAAGCTTCGTGCGGAAAAGACAGGGTCAAACGAGATGACAGAAATGCTTCACTGAAGACAACAACAAGTGAAGACCAGAAAATCTGGGAGCTGATCGTAGAGGTTTATCAACAATGTTGAAGAAGATGAGGGACGACTTGAGCACTCAGATGATAATGGGAAGTTTTTGAAACTAGCACAGTTGACAACTATTCGATGAGAGAGGTTGAAGTAACACTTGAACTGTCTCTTAGTTATGTAGCGATAATAACCGGAGATCTTCAGCAGAACGCGATCGGTTTCCTGCAGTAAAACAATGACCATTTCCTGGCATATATCATTTCGTTTCGAAATTGATAACACCTCATGTTGCATGAAAAGTCTTTCTCGTTTTCTGAATACCCATGTTATACACATCACCCTCGTTCCTTTTCAATCTCACTCTCTCTTCCACTCGCCATATACTCTCATCCTCTTTATCTCACTATCTCAGCTTCTAAGGGATTTTGCCATGGAGACAGCCAAATACCAAAGAAGGAACAACAGATACAGCCGCTGCTCTCCACCTGCTGATTTCGTTCTTCATTTCTTTTTAATATATTCTTCATAGGTAGCTATTTTAAATTTAATATAGTCAAATGCATTATTTTTAGGCAGGCTAATTATGGTTTTTTACAAATGATCTATTGTAATTATGTCAACTACGTTAATTATGGAAAAAGTTTAGAAGATTAAACTTAACAGAATCATCGTTCATTTTCAGAACTTAGAAGAGGACGCAGACATATCAAAAACCTACGAGCGATGGGTTTCAACTCGTCCTAAACCTTAGTAAGTCGTTTGACAATTATCCGATAATTCAATGTTTGATCTGATTCCATTAAAATATATTTCTTAGTTATCTGCTTGAGAAGCTTCCGTATACTCTAAGGTTTTATGAAAAGCAATTCGGTGTGGATTTCTCAAGTAAATATGTTGTTCACGATTAGTGTTATTCACTAGAACCCTTACTCATGAATACAGACACCGTCTCCGTTTCTTTTCAAACATTCTGATAGCTTAATTTTTCTTGACGTGAACACTATATTACAGAAAATGAGAAATAAACAAGTTTTGCCATTCCGTAAATGTTTAGCCAATTTGTATATGGTAATATCTATTAATATCTTGACGTTCACGTCGAGCTAGTGACGTCATAAGCATTTTCAAATTTTAATTCAAGACGCACGGTTGTGCGTGTTATTGACTGAGTCTTCAATTAGTTAATTCTTTTTTTTTGCAGCTTTTCGTTCAGTATAAATCCGCGAGGATGGATATATTGGTGGTGGACATGTCTTGTCTCGATAGCTTGCTCATACAATTTGATTTTCACAACATTGATTGTGTATGAAGAAATACAGGAACACTTCTATATTTATTGGATATTGGGGAATATAGTATCAGATGTAATCTTCATACTCGACATGATAGCTTTATCTTTATTAAGTTCATATCATAATGATAAATAACATTTATTTTATCGTACTCCATTCAGACTTCTACGAGAATGGCTGCGAGATAGTAGACTGGAGCTCTACCAAGATCAATTATATTGAAAGCTGGAAATTCTTAATCGATTCATTAGCAATCATACCTACGGATTTATTACTTTTCACAGCGCCTCATCTATCACTTTTGCGAATTAATAGGTTTTTGAAAATTTATCGATTCGCTGAACTTTTTGAAATGGCTGAACAGAAGTTACCGAGGGTATGGAAGTTTATAATGCTTTTCTAACTGGTTTTGCAGGGCATTGTTTCTATTTTCAAAGTGATTGGCATTTGCACAATAGTTTTCCACTGGAATGCTTGTGGTTTCTACATTCTAAGCTTGATTAGTAATGAAAACAGTAGATACAGTGGGTCGTAAAGTTTGAACATATTTTCACACATTTCCTTAAAGTCGCAAACGCTACCTTCGATGATGATGATGACTGGCCGTGGCCATATTTACCTCAGAAAGTTACAAACTTTTATTATCCAACCTGTTCACATTTCGCAGTGAGTCTCATTCGACTTGTTTACGTAACCACAGCATGACATGTAGAGAAGCTGTGACTATTCAGTGTTCTACACAGATGAGGATCGTGAAGCTCATTTTTGGGATTTGTACGATATATGGAAGAATCAGTTCGTGTGTGAAACTCTTAAATCCTTCAAATCGGCATTTAGATCACTTCTGGTCACATTCTCAGACTTTACGAAAAAGTATTCTGTTTCTATATACTGGTCTGCGTTGACTATGACCACACTAGGAGAGCAAGTAACTAATGGAATGAAGATTGTTTCAACTTTACTTTCATTATAGCCATCTCCGAACGAAACATATCAAACTGTTTTTGAGATCTTCGATACGGTTATTGGCATTGTCATTTTTGCTGCGATTATGGGAAGTGTTGGAGACTTAGTTCAAAACTCGAACAAAGTTGAAACAGAGTGGCGTCAACTGATGGACGGGTTGAAGCAGTACATGGACTACAGGTGAGCTACGAACAAATTACTTTTAATTACTCGTCACTTTCAAGACACTTAGACGTTGATTTGCAAAAAAGGATTCTCATGTATTGCGAATATGAAATGAATAAAAAACAGCTAATGAAAGAGCTAGAAATAAAAACGAACTTGCCAGTGAAACTGCACTCGAAGTTGAATTCTGGCCTTCATTGGGACACACTTGCAAGAACTGATTTTTTCAAGGTATTTCTTCGATCATCAGAAAATTTGAGATTTTTTTCTGCTAGGATATAGAAGTGCCTTTTCTACAAGACTTGATGTCTTATGCAGTTCCCATGGATTATGGTCCTGGTGATGTCATTTTTACAGTTGGCGATATAAACAAAGTACGAGAAAAAGACCAATCGATGCTTAATCTTTTTTATACTAAGGAGATGTATATTGTGCTATCAGGAGAACTAAGCTATCTTGATCTACAAACAAGTACACGTTCCCATTTTACACATTTGGATGTGATTGGGGAGCGACAGCTAATCTGGTTCGAAAATCACATACTAGGAAATCGTCGTGGAGGTACTCTTTCATCCGAGGAGTACTCAGAGGTTTGTTAAAATTCTCTCGTTCGATAAAACAAAGATCGCTAGGTATTAATTTTGTCGAGATCAGATTTCAATTTGGTACTCGAGGACTATCCCTGTCTCCGAAAACTTTTTATAAAACGTGGTATGCTTTGAAAAAGAAAATATTATAACTTATGAAACAAATGAGCAGCTTTCGAACTACAAACTCGTTCCGTGGAGTTACGTAATGGAACGTTTCAGTTGGCAAATGCCACGGATGGATTGCGATTAGAGGATAAGTTGGATTATATTAAAAAACAAATGGAGAATTTTGAGAAGGATGTAAATAGGCAAATTAAAAGATTCATTGTAAGTTTTCTTTCGGCTATTCTTTTTCATCTCTAACTATCCCTGTTTTTTCAGAACTCATCAAGAAATATGAAGACGCGATTGTATAAGCTTGAAAACAATTTTCCGGGCAAACAACGTCGAAGAAAGAATTAAAAGTTACTTTGTTTTGATGTAAAATTATCATTTAGTTTGATTTATTCATTAATTTTTCCTTTTTGTTGTTCGAAAACGCTCCCACATTTGTTGATATTGCTCATATCTTCTTTTGGCTTCTTCACTCCACCTCTCTTGTAGAGTAAGTTCATCTGAACCTTCAGTTAAATGAAACAAGGAATTCCAGTGTTTTAACCTTCAGAATAAAAACAATCAAAAGAGTTCTGGAAGCAGTTGGCAATATTTGAATCATTTTGAAGGTTCAAAACAGTCTATAAAATCTAGGTTACAAAGATTTGTTGAATGCTCACCGGGCGGGACAATGGAGCCGAAGGAGATTGTACAGAAAGTGAGGGAAACTCAGGAAGGGGGTTCACCGGTGTTGGCGCCCAAGGAGCATGCTCAGTAACGACTAAGTTAGGTGAGAAAGAGCTCGATAATGGCATATGAACTGAATATTCTTGAGATGTGCCTGAAATGTTTGTGAGACAGTTAGACAGGCTGGTTGCATTGTGAATACTTTTATTCACAATTAATTCAACGTTACTACAACAAAGGAAGAATGTTAATGATAAGATTTCAAAGTTATTACCCGTTTGAATAACATTTCAATAAAAACGTTTGGTTATAGGTAAAGGCACTAGTAAAACATTATTCAAGAATGAAAACAATTGAATCGATGACTTCGTTTTTAGGAATATGATAATAACTTGATAAATGCTCTGAGAACCCAGAGTAATACAGAGGCAGGGAGACGGACTAGCACAAAACTGATTGTAAGAATCGTGGGAAGATTAGATGTGTTACATACAGGGTTTACATTCCTAAAACTCGGAATAATAATTACGATTGCTGCGGAGGGTGACTAGATCATCGTCATCAACATAATGCATTGAGCCACTTTCAATCGCTTTCCAATAATTCGAGTTCATCCAATCGCGGTTTTGCTGAAAAATAAACTACTTTTGGTCATACAGTGAATGAAAATAGTAAGTCGCAATTCGACAATTAGTTAAAGAAAGTTTTGAAAAAGTAAAAGTAACATATTAAAAGATTTTTGTAAAGCTTTGAAAGTTTAAAGAAAAAACTTAAGTAAGCGAACAGAGAATGTCACTTTAACTGATGAAAAAAAGCAAAGAAAAGAGAAGTTGGCTGACAGCGAGTAGTTATTATATAACTTACGTCAGTACAAGTTTTTATTATTTGCTCTTCCTAAAAATTTGGTTTTTTAAATAAAATTGTATCTTTTATCATTAGAGTAGAGCTTCTTTTCTCGCTTCATCTCATTGACATAAGATAAATGGCCGTTTACACGTGAACTTTGGCGTGAGCTCACGTTTCATTTGATGTGTGAAGAAGACGATGACCGGTTGAGCAGTTTATAAAATATAAAACAAGAACGTACTCTGAGCGTTGCAATCTCTCCTTGTTGAACTTTGATAGCGTCATCAACAAACTTATCAATATTTAAGTTTTCAAGCTCGTCCACTGGTACATTGAACTGATCCCCCAAGTTTTTCACCAACGCTTTCATAGAGATTCTTCAAACATCATTGTTCATTGAAGCACAAAAAGAAACAAAATACTTTTTCCCACCAAACCACACTTGTACATTTGCAACATTGTCCATTTTTCGTCCAAAATAATGAAGTTTTTTCAAAGCATCAGCAGCAATTTCAATTGCAATCGTTGTCAAAGCCAATCCAATGGCACAATAAATAAGGGTTATGGCCTAACAAATTAATAGACTTTCTGTTTATTCATTTTGTGTCTTTTAAGATTTTACCAAATATGTTTCGCTCTGCGGAACCAAATCACCCAAACCAATTGTTGTCAATGTTACGAAGTTGAAGTATATAGCCTGAAATTTAAAGCGATGTATGGTAAATGTATATATATATATATATATGTATATGAATAGTTTTCTTTGATTTGTGCGGCGTGATGCTTCTCCAATCGAACGGCTTTTATCATGCACGAATTATACCCTCAGGGCTCATTTGAAGGTCAGCTAATGTTTCAATAAGGTCAATCAATAAGCGCGAACCTCGAAAAAATCCATATTTGGTTCATAAGCAGCTATTACAATTGAACCAACAACAATGTAGATAACAAATGATAGAAACAATATAATTCCGTCGGTAGTAGCGTCATCCGACTCTTCTGAAGCAGCTTCTGATAACGCTCCGTCATCAGAATCATCGTCCAGTATCTACATATGAATTGAAAGTCACATATGAGACAAAAACAAGCTACCTTGTTTGGCTGTTTAGATTCTTTCTCCATCAATCTCTGTTTTTCTTTGGAAGTATAGCGCCGATGGCAACACTTCCGACCAAATCGACTAGAAGCACATTTATAAAAGTATTTTTATATTTTTCAACAAACCGAAGACAATTGACAAACGGCTTTGTCCATGTTTTCAAAACTGTTGCCAGAAATTTACCCAAGTTGGCCAGAGCTAACATAGTGAATGGTACTCCAACTAATCCATACAATATCACAAACATACGCCCATGAAATGTTCTGGGAGCCACATTTCCATAACCTTAAAATTCGAGTCAGATATTCACCTATTCACCTCATACCTATGGTTGTTATGACAGTAAAACAAAACAGCACTGAGTCCATAACCGACCAGTACTCAAGTTCCTCGGACTGCGGAGAGTTTTCATCAGTTATATCTACTTTCAAATAATCTAATATTATGCAAGGATCATTAGAAGGTTGAAGAAAACATTCGAACCTGTCTTCCTCTGTTTGATCCGTTCTAAGATTTTTTTGAGGTCATGTTCATAGCATTTCTCGACAGTGTCTAGGTACAGGCCATCTTCTATCTGCAAGATATACGTATGTGGGTTTTTTTGGATTTTTTGAATCTTTCAGTGTTACATTTGAGCAGTTATGAAACTTATTTAATTTCTCTATGCCAGCAAGAATACATCTTCTTGTTCGGTTAGCTAGAAGTTGAAAATATGTGAATAAGGAAACGGAAAAAAGAAAATAAAACCTGAGAGTCGTCGAAGTTCATGTTGAGGCAGATGATCTCTCTTCAATCGAGACAAGGCAGCTTCCTGTAAAAAACCTATTAAGTAGCATACATAATTATGGTGGTAGAAATGAGAAATGAAAAAAATATTTTTCACGTGACGTTTAAGCATTATGAGCTACATGTTCGTAGTATAATAATGAATTAACTTTTTTCATTACAACAGAGCAAGTCATTGGGGAATGAAGAAGTCACAGGGGAGTTTTTATAGCAGTAAATGAGCTCATCCTAATTTTGTAAATACTGAAGAAACACACATTGTGAACTCTTTTTTCGTATCTCTTCATGGAATCTAACTAATGTCATTTATCCATAATGGGAAATAAGCTCTTTGTTTCGTGAACTGAGCAAATATTTCATGAAGCGTTCCAATGTCGTCAAAAGGGATTATTGAAGTTCAGAGGTCTTGTATCCTTTTATCGCCATTTCATATCCCAAGAGATATTGAAACAAGAGGTATCACAATATGCAAATATTTTACAGCCAACTCCGACCGATATAAAGCGGAAGTCAAAAGAGATATACTAATACCAAAGTTAATCGAGAGTTTCTCTTTTCATCTCTCAATATTCTACATGTGCAAAGATTCTAAGAGAACATATATAAGCGCACGGACTCACTCTACTCAGTCATGGAACTTCCCTAGTGATGAGCAATTGCATACGATAGCACAAAACGAATTTCCTTCGCAGAGCTGTTCCGATTAAAGAAATGTAGCAATTTCTTTATTACGTCTCAAACTCAAATAGTGTTAGAGCACTCTTATGAAAGTCATGCCATTAAAGAACAAACAAAAGAAGTGAGGAAAATATTTTCAATTTATCTTTGAATGGAGAGTATGTTAGAAGATCTAGAAACATGCCCAAGGTTCTTATCCAATAGCTTGTCTTGTCATCATAAAAAGACAGACAAAGGGCAAAGTTGGAGGCATGCCTCAGCATCAAATTCCCCAATATAAAGAAGAATTCACAACTCTCACGCACTACGAACTTTATAATTTACCTGAATTTTCGGTGAAGCTTCAATCTCTCTGATGGCGAAAGCACCTGCCACCACATAGATGGCAACAGCCACAACCATAGCCAAGTGAAGAGCATATGGAGCTAACTGAAACAAAACTTTAAGTTTTCTTTGCTTTTCTCTTTGTTGTGTTTAATGTTGTTTTGTTTTCTACCATGTGATAAGGGAAATAGTCATGGAATAAAAACATATGTGAATTCGAATGAATTTTCATTCCAATATTGGGCGTTCTGGTTTCTCGTCAGTTAATGAGAATGGATCAGCTTCAATGGCTTCACAAAGATCCCAAAGGAGATATTTGAAGTTCTTCTTCATCACTTACTTTTCCCAAAATTTTTCGAAAGCGGAAAAAAAAGCCAGAAAAATCTGATATTCGCAACACAAACGTGCATTAGAAATATCAAGTGAGACGAAAGAGCGATAGATGATGGAAACGACAAAAAAAAAGAAGAAGAAAATCTTTCATTTCCATAATTAAGTTGTTGGTTTGTGCTCAGAAAAAAGAAACATGGAGTAAAGACAATGGCGTATGAAGGAATTCGTTTTTTTCTGTCCTCTTTCGAACATATTCTACATCTATCGGTTTTCTAATAACTTGAACTTGCGGTTCTATTAGTACTTACTTACCACTGGCTTATGACTCGCACCCCGAGGACTAAAGACTACTCTTCTTTTTTTTCTCAAAAATAAGAGGAAAAGAACAAGAATATTTAAATAACAAACATAGTTAGATCTTCTCGAATTTCGGATTTCTAGCAATAATGAAGTCCGTTTCAACCCATTCAGGCAACTGATTATGAATACATATTTCTTCAGCATGGAAATGACTCTTGACTTGATTAATTGTAAGATTGACTTTACATCCAGTGTCATCTCTCATGGACTACACGCCATTTGTCAAGAAAGAATGATTGGAACAGTAATCTTTCTGCAAACTACATACGGTTTTTCCTGTTTTTATAAATACGAACGGTTGCTAATTGAATTCTTTTCATTCTCCATGTACATCTTAGAAATATTGTGATTTCAGGAAACACACATTCACAAAACTCAGCAATTTCCCTTGAGACCGTTGTACGAGTCCCCTAGAACCGAGAGGAAATATGTGTTCAAGCTATTGGAATCTGGTCACTTTATGAGATTTGAACGGCTTTTCATCCTATTAGTTTCTTACTCTTTTCAATGAATTATCTCGGTAAGTAGTGTTTTGGGAAAAAGAAAAGGAGAAAAAGATAATACTTGAAGGTCACTCGAAAAGGTGAATAAGGTTGTAAGCACGTCATTATTTCCTCTCTCGAAACATCTCTTTCCATATTGTTTTGTGGAGATGAAATAATTCATTTCAAACACATTGTTAAAAGCAAATGGAAGAAATTGTTTTTGAGAAGGAAAAAGCTTAAAGGAACAGTAGAACTTTGAAGAATATGTCACATACCTCGGCCAAATCAATTTTTTTCTTTTTAAGTGATAGTGTTTGACGTGCATGGAAAACCATTATGAATATACGTTATTAATATTAGTGTAATATGTTTTCATAAAACGAGATCACGGAGTATAAGATGATATTGGTAAAGAATAGAGAAGACAAAGCTTCTCCTGGTCTTGATGCTCCGCCTCCATTTGAGGACTTTCCTTGACATCTCCACTGTTTCCCTTATATTTTAAAGATCTGGAAAGTCTTTCAAGACTACTCAAAGTGAATAAGGCAGAGAGAAATAGAGAGGTCAGAGAGAGGGGAAAACGGAGTTAGGAAATGATGCTATTCGCTCATGGGTCGAGAGAAAAAGAGAGAATGATTGGCTTGTAGAAGCGAATATTCCAGTAAGATCTCTGCTCCTTTCGAGTTTTGATGATGAAAGAGGAGATAGAGAAGAGTAAGTTTAAATATCAATAAACATAATATTTAAATATTGCTATACTGTTTGAAAAGTTTGAAGAAAAAGAGAAGGATTTTTTGAGAGGAAGGAGATTTGGCAGGCTAAGAGAAGTACGCTTTTAGTGCAATGGAGTGAGGTGGGAAAAGAAAAAGAGAAGAGATCTAAAAAGAAATTCTCATCGAAAGAAAAAGAAAAAAAGAGATTAAGAAGGTTATGGCTATGGAGCTAGCCCAGCTCATGATCTCATTTTTCAGTTGAAGCATTAAGGTCATGGCTCTAGAGTAGATAGACAGAGCATGGATGAAGACAGTATTGTATCGAATTTCATAAATTTCCATATGCGCATATCGAAATTCATTAGACGAAAAGTAGTAGGAAAGAAGGTGGGGGGGGGGGGAGGAAACGGAACTGATTACAAAACAATGAACGTGACGACACAAAATAAATCACTTCATACCTTATACAGTTTCGTAGAGTTGAACATACAAGTAGCAATGTATGTAAATACAAATGAAGCAAAACAGAAATTAGGAATTGAAATGATTTTAATTTAGTTTAGAAGGGAAGGGTGGGCACATTTTAATAAGGTAAATTAACAATTTAGCCGAATGAAACTAACCTCTTTGAGCTTTTTTGATGGATGGTTCATCAGAATTTGGAATTCCCTCAATTGTTATGAAGAGATGATGGCAAGTTCTCTTTCGTTTCCTTCAGCTTTATTAAGAATGAAAAGACAAGATACAGACAGGCTAAAATGGAAACAAATGAAATGAAGAACGGAGAATAAATGACAAGAGAACTACAGAATATTTTATAAAAAAATGAATAAAAAATATTTTTTTCTACTTTTTCTTTCATCTCGAACGTTATTGAGACAAATCTACCACTCTCTGTTTCTTTCCAATCTTCTCTTACACGTTTTTGGATGAAGGACAGATTTTCTCTCTACTTTTTTGAATTTTCCTCCGATTTCCTACACTAATCTCTCTCAGTCCTCTCCAACCTCTCTTTTTAATTTTTGTCTACAAAATTCTCTGATATTTCCCTCTAATTTGATCCGGGGAATCTGCTCTTAGAATCACCTTGGGTTCAATTCCAAAGAGCTGAGGAATTTTTGAAATGAAATATTTTTGATCTTCAGAATTTTGCTGGAGATGTATGATCACGCAAAGCTGTTGAAATCAAGAAAAAATGAGTTTTAAATACACATTGTCTCTTTACATTCCTCTTTCAGAAAATAAAAGCAGCTGAGAACATGTAAGAGAAATTCATAAAGGCAATTCTAAAACTCATTTGAAAAACGAGTCAAAGAAGATTCTGCTCCGAGTTAATTTCACCAAAAATACTGTCAATATATACGACGCAGAAGGACGTTCAAATGTCTGACAGAGAGCAATTTACGCAAATCAAATTGTTTTTTGAAATAACAAGGGGAAAAATGTGAAAAATTAAACAAGAATAGAAGAAAATCTAAATATGGCACGGATGGTGAGGTGTTTGGAAACGCTTTATTCTCGGAGAAGATCGTTTGAAAATCACAAGAATCGACGATTGGCTCATCCGCACATACACATGTGAAAAGAAAATTAAACATTTGAAATGAACATACAGATTTGCTCATTAATCATTATCTGCTAACAACAGAAATATTAAAAAGATATTAAAGAAAGATTCGAACGGAGAGAGAGAGAGAGAGATACTAAGAGCGAGAGAGATAGAGATGTAAAGATGGCGGAAATGAAGGAAGAGTTATGAAGATTGCGAAGTCAGCTCTGTATTGTTCCTATTGTTTGAATGAATCCTACTGAACATGTTAAGATTGCTTAATTTTGATCATGTTCACACAAAATAGATGATTCAATGAGAGCCGGGAAGAATCCAGTTAAAACAGAGACAGCGTTGGATTGTTTTAAATTTAAGGTAGTAGGAGGAGCTTGGAAAGAATGAAGAGACGATGGAAAAAGTGTGAAAGACGAATGAGAGCTAGGAATGAATAATAGAATGATCGCAAGAGAAGTAAACATTTAATTTAATAGGAAAAAATAGAGAATTGGATATGTTAATGTGATGGTTTGAGGCATTGTTGAACTAAAACGCGTGGGGCCGAAATGCTTGAAATTCACGGAAAATAACTGAAGATTCTCCTCTTATTTCGTTCCAGAACCTGATGAGGAAACTCGGTGGTAGAGAAAAGTATGTTTAACTACAACTTAAACTATATACCGAAACTCACATCAGGAGGAAAACAAGCAACATTATAATCTGCCCAGCTTTATACTTCGGGAAATAAGAGCTTTTCCCAATAAGATCGTTCGAGCAACTATGTAGGTGAGGGCGGTCTCCTCATATTGACCTTCACTTTTCTCTTAATTTCTTTTTTCTTCCTTATTCCCCCCTGACTCTCTTGGATATCTCTCTATAAAAAGATTTCTGTTCACTAGACAGTGATTTATCAGCTTGCAATCACTCTGTGGCTAGTTTACAGCCATTCGTTGTATAAACAACATACCTCCTGAGATAACATATGGCTTAGCCACTTGTGCACTTTTTGAGAAAAGAACAAAAAAATAAAAGAAAGTGAGGAAAGCTTTAAAAAGACATCAAAGTTTGGAATACAAATTATGCTCTACTTGATAGATTCTAGTCTTGTCAACAGAATAAGAACAAACGAAGCCATCTGCAAGTCGATTAAACTTTTATTCTCATGTTATTCGAGGTAAAAATAAACAAATAAAAAATGTTCTTAGCTCTTTCTTTTCTGTTTTTTTAAACTTTTTTCAACTCGACGCACAGAAAGAACGATAAAAAGATTTCAAATGAAAATTCTGTTTGAAGCTTCTTTCTACAAGCTCTTACGCTGACATTGTCATTAGAAACATCTGGCATTGATTTGGTGTGAAATAAATAATGAAATGGAACTTTAATAAACTGAAATTAAATAAAATTCGATGAAAAAACTTTTTTTATGCAAACAATTCTGTGTTTGGTTGGCAGTTGAGCCTTTCGCCTTAACTGTGTTGTTGTTTTCTTTCTGAAACTGATAACAAGAAGCAGAAAAAGGAAGAAGCAGATTGAATAAAGCCAAAGATGTTATTGAAGCTTAAGAAAAGAAGTTAAAAATTGAAATTGAAATGGAAGAGATTCATATTCTTAGGCAATTTTCACACAAAGATCGCATTACAATAGAATGAACATCAATATTGTAAGGATTTTTTAGTAATTTAATCTATTTATTCTTATTTATACATATATAGTTAACACTACAAACTTCTTCACTTTTCTACATTTATACTTTTTTGTTACTTAAGCGAGGAAATTGCGATTGTTTCCTCCGTGTTCCGGTTGTTGCTTTACTGTTTTCGTTTTGAACTGAATAATTAACCTGTAATGAATATAATAAGAAAACTATATAAATATCGTAGAAGTTAATGTAAAGGTCTAGTTCGTTCTACAGCTCTCAGCACTTCCAATTGCACTGCAAAGCGATCAGAGACTGACAGCTTACGCTATATACAGTCGTGGCTATTATAGTTCGGGTAAGGTGCCTCAGAGAAAAAACTAAGAAAAATAATAGAAAATTCTAAAAATTTCACTTTTTCAAACTATGATCTAAGCCTGGAAATGGGATTTTAAATCTAAATTTCATCTCTCTTGACACCTTGCCCGAACTATAACAGCCACGAATGTATCTGGATTTTCAAGTACATATCATGCAGTATCATGTATCATCATAGAAATTATCATGAAAAGTAACCCTTTTTCAGAAGAAGTTTCCACGATTAAGAACTGCGAAAGGAATTTTCAATCAATTTTAGAAATGGTTTGTAGCTCACGGATGGGAGATGAAACGTTGTTCCTTCACGTTTGACATCAATTGCCTGAGGTTGAATTCGTTTACCGACTATACGTAAATGAATAAATCTACTCGACCACAAATTAGCTTCATTAGAGAGTGTTTCATCTGCAAATTATTAAATCACATAACTTATGTATATATCAAACTGGTTGGACGTTTTAAATGAATTGTACTCACCATCCATGGGTGTGCCCTCATATAAGCAAGCATCTAACTGGCTCAAAAAACTCAAACCATCAGTACGGGGACTCAAAACATCTGAATATATGGATTCACTCCAACGAGAAACCATTGGGCAGAAACGATAGTTCTCAATGAAACTTCAAACAATCAATAAGAATGTGCAGTTTCCATAGCAACCGTATGTACGGCTTAAAGAAGAGCATTCAAAGCAACCGAGATGCTAATTCAAAGAAAATATTTATTGAGTTATGTACAACATAAATAGTTTTATTAATAATGATTCATATCATTATCAATCATAAGATCAATTTCACGAGGAACTTTGACTGGAATTCTCAAGAAACGATATGAAGATTGAAAGAATGTTATTGTTTGAGAATAGTTTCCTCCCGTCATTTAAGCTTCGCACGGCGTGGTGGCAGCGCTGGTTGTTTGTGTAGTATCTCCATTCGTTGATACAAGATTGGAAACCAATAATTCCTCTTTAGGAGATGAGGGAGGAAGTTGGTCCCATACTTGAACATCCGCTACAAAATATTTCAATCAAGTCGAGTTCTTCTTTAAACTTTACCAGATCCACAGAGTTGAAAGAACGCTCCACTGATTATGCAAATCACAAATATTGTAAGAAACACTATTCTCCACTCTTCTAATGTGCCCTAAAAGTGAGTGATTGCAATGAGTTGTCAACAGGTGGAGGAAGTAAATAGGTGAACGGGTATTACATGTTTCGTAACTGCTCCAATTTGGTAAGGAGCCCATGAAGCTGCGATCTGAGCCCATATGCGACTAAATGCTGCGATTGCAGCTGTTTGAGAGGGAGCTATAGTGATTACACTAAAAAGATAAAATCGAAAAGATTCGAAGGAATTATAAACTAGAGGTCTACCTTGTACTATACCCAGGAATATATCCGCTTACGAACGACATTGAAATACAGATGAGTATAACAGCTATCAGACGTTGTTCACAGTAGCAAAACGATAAAAGTAAAAAACAAAAACCAATGCCAAAAGATGCTTAAATGATTTTTCATCTAATCTGACCCTCAAACCTAATCTTACCACTAGAATTACATATCTTAGTTATGTTAGTGTACGAAAGCCAATCACGTTTTTTTGACTCGTCCGCAAAACCGGCATAAAGAATTTTAGAAAAAAATTGAAAAATGAATGGTAAGGCTGATAGAACGCCATTCTAAAAAACATTATCATGAATACTGTTTCACAATAAAGATGGAACTTACGCTTGTTAAGCTCATATTCAGAACAGTTTTGTAGTATAGAGGTAGATATGTAACTGTGCCAACTGTTATGAAGTTATGAGCAAATGAACTCGCAGCAATCGACCAGACGACAGGAGATGATAATAAGCATTTCCAATCTGCCCTCTTAAGAATAATGCTTCTTAGTTATCACAAAGATATCTCTCACTTGAATTCGTTGTTTTCGATTTCCTGTATTCGTTATAACTTGAACTTCTTCGTCTGTTATTCCTCGTGCTTTCGATGGTATATCTTCAACATAGATTTCCCATAAAACACATAACAAAACACCCATAAAACCTGTAAATAATTAATTTTAATATAGTTCCATAGTTACTTCATCGATTTGCTAATGTTATTAAGAACGAACCGTAAACATGGAAAGCCATTGGCCAGCCACCTCCGAATGGTAATTGACATAATTCCGCAGTGGCAAACATGGCTATGATAACAGATAACTGGAATATTTTTCTCATCAATGACTAATGATTTATCAGTTAATATTAGTTATCAACTTCAACTCAAATATTTTTCTAATTAAGCTGCTAACCTGATTTCCAGTAGTTGCAATAGCTAGCGCTGTACTTTTTTCTGTTGGAGGAAACCATACTCCAACCAGAACGCTCATACATGGATATAGTAGACCCTCAAATATACAATTTGTTCATTTCGTGACAAAAAAAGAATCCCACTTGTCCAAATCCCATTATCAAACGAACAATAATCACAGGAATCGTACCAAACTGCGTTGAAACAGTAGGTGTGATAAATGTTCCCAAGACGTTTACAATGGCACCATATAAAACAAGACGTTTTGGACCAAAAATTCGGTTTAATTTCTATATTAATACAACTTAGCATCAAACTTTCTTCTCTGAAGCTTACCTCAGCTACAAGACAGGCGAATAGACCTCCAGCATAAAATGAAGCGAAGATTACGGCCCTCTCTTGAGATGACCATTCTATTGTTCCATTCTGAAGCGACATTGATTTAGCACACTTGACTTCTCAAAATAACAACTTAGTTACTTGAGAAAGCTTCTCAGAAGCTCATAAAACAAGTAATGAAAAACTTACATAAATAATTTTCGAATCATGAACACCCATTCGAAGTTGAGGGCAAGAATCATCAACGGTTATGTTGCGGTATGATGAACCTTCAGCAAGGGCCTCTTCACTCAACATGCAAACCATAGCCTACAAAGGGATATAATTCCGTACAGAAAAAAACGGATTTTGTCACCATATTCAGATTGCTCCTCATCAAACCTTCAATCGTTAGTGCTAAAGCTATACAGATGGAAACACGAAGACGAACACTTCCTGTCGACCATAGTGAGGTCGTCATTCAGAGCTTTTAACTCTTAAAAAAGAGAAATCTGTTTTTGTACGAGTGACGAAAGTAGATTATTGGAAATATGAAAGATTGTAAAAGTAGCTTCATGGAGCAAGAACGTTAATTATAGATAGAGATTATATGAATTAACCATTCAAATTATAACTTTTCGTTAGATACCGTAAGCAAAATACTGATTTCTCTATTAATATCAGTAGAAAATGATAGGTACGAGCCAAAGCAATTTGGTATTATAAATTCTACGAAAATCGGTCTGGAAGAAAAAATGAGTTTGGGAAAATGAGAGATATGAAAAATAAATCGAGAGCCAGCAAGAAGCTCAAGAGCTAGAGGATACTCGAGCAGGCCGAAATATGCTTTTTGAGGTGAACATTCATTACATCATGGACGCTGATAATTCCTATTTAGACGTCGGTAGATGAAGCCTTTCTGTATTGAAATGATTCCGTAACTTTACAGAATGTGAGAGAAGAAGCGGTAAGTGATAACGAAAGATTCCATAAAATATCAAACAAAACAGGATTGAAATCAACTGTTTTCAAAAACCTTCCTTAAGACATCAAAGCTCATCCATTTTGAACAAAAAAATTGTTGGAAGAAAAGAAATTTTTCACTGACTAAGAGTAATTTTCAGCGGAAATGTTCGCTTTTTGAAAAGTCACACGTCATATACTATGACTGATCTCGAACTCTTTTCCATTTTGATAATTTGGAACAGGAAGTTTCCTGTGAAATAAAGGTTCAGAAGATACTTACTTCTACATTTCGTTGTCTCCCTCTCTTTCTCTCTCGCTTTACCTCTCCAATTATATCGCTATTTTTCTATGCTTTATCTGTTTTTTTCTCTCTATTCTTCTATATGCAGAGTAGTTAAAAATGCACGCAGAGAAAGGCTTATCTCAACTGTATGATTTCATAGCAAAATCCTTTTTTTCTGTTCTTACTGCTCATATACGGTTTTACATGAGAGATGTCTTTACTTGTCACTAGCAGTATATCATAAGTTTTTAAAAACTTAACCTTCAATTCATAAATATATCAAAAATAAAACGAAGTGCGTATGTGGTCGAAATGAAATGCCCTTTTAAAAAATAATGAGAGAAAGACAGAAGAAGTATGCGCAACTAGTGCGATGGTGGGGGAGGGCATCACACACTGCGAGAACAGTATAGCAATAATGAGAAAAGAGAGAGAGAGGAAGAGAGAAAGATTGCGAGAGAAAAAGAATCAGATAATATATTAAAAGTTCGAAAATTTTATTGAAAGGAGAGAAAAAACGGCTAAGCGTCCCGGAAGTAAAAAAATGTTTGAAAGGATAAACCATATATGATGTGAACTCGTAGGTTAATTTGAATAATAAGTTTCTGTTCGTAAGTGAATCTTAATGCTAATTTAGAACTTAGTGCATCGTGCGAATGAGGAAATGAAAACTATCTTCAAGGATGTTTGATGAAAATAGCAATAAGTTTGTAAAAAAAATGCTTTGAAAGCCATGTAAGTCTAGCAAATGGTGGTAAGCAGTAAGCAGCGTGAGCGTATTGATGGCTGAGTGAGAACCCGAGGAAAATAAGCGAAACACTATATAAAATTGAGAGAGTGGAACAGAAAATGAACGAGTTGAGGCTTAAAGAATATGCAAAACAAAGAGAGTTTTTTAAGAGAAAGAGAAAACCATAGAAAGAGAGGCAGAAAAGAAATAAGAACAGCTGATAGAAAATGAAATAACATTATTATGAGAGAGAAGTAATGGAGAAAATAGAATCTATATTCTGATATTTTTTGATTCAACCAAAATATTATAAAATAGAGAAGGGTGCCTGCGGCAACAGTAGGAATTATTTGTTTTGATAACGCTCTCTGCACAAATACTAATTCATTTATTTATACTTTTGTTTCTCCAATTATACAATGTAACACAACCGCTCTACACGTCTGATCATAATGCAAATGACAGAAAACAACCGCTCTCATGTAATTGAAGTTATTAAATGAAAAACTTCAGATGGTTGTCATGAATCTTACAACGATGAAGCTTCTGTACAAGTATCGACCTGCATGATCTTGTCATATTATCTCTTTGATATTGTCGAAAGTTCATAGTGCAGCCTAGCTCTTGCTTCCGTAATGACATCTTCAATGTTGTTAATCAGACCGTTCAAATATGATATATACGCACAGGCTATCTGGGTTATGATATACTCGTCGAATTATGAACACTAAAGATTACCTTCAAAATAGCTTGCTTTGGAATTTTTATGTTATCCTCAATAGGAAGAACAGATCTGAGAATATTAAACATGGCACCCAGTTGTTGGATTCGCTGTCTTTCACGAGCATTTGCTTCTTCTCTAAAACAGATCACTAAGGAACAAACAAGCTACGAAAAGCGACGTACCTTTTAACCGATGACAGTGTCCGATTTCTAGTATGAGAAGGTCTATACCAATCATCTCGACGATTCATTACATCCCACATTACTTCGAAACATTAACGGTAGGACTTTCGTCGCTTTCAAGAAGTGTATAGTAATTTGATTAGAAAAGGAAAATGGAAGTCTCCTTGACCAAAGAAGTAGAAGTGTTTCTGAATGAACTAAAAATGGTTTGTTCTAACTTTTCCATTATCTTTTTCATCCTTTGATGAATTTTGATTTGTCCGCTAAAAGAGGAACACGTGCGTATCATCTGGCTTCCTCTACTTCGAAGTTCTTCTTTCATCTATTTCCTCTCATCATTTCCTTACAAAACTTCCAAATCTCTCTGTTTTCTTTTTTCATTTTTCTTCCTGTTTTTGTAAGCCGTCATCTTTCACTGAAAGAATTGGGTAAAAAATTCTATTCAATCGAGAAGAACTTCGACTAACTCCATGATTCTATGAGGACTGCATAGATATTCTGAGTTCTGACTTTGCTGATTTGTAATAAACACAATAGGAAAAAAAGAAAACACATAAATTAACTGTTAAGTTATGCTTAAACTGTAGAAGAGTGTGAAATCCAAGATACAGTACTATAAATGAGGCTGCTAGCTTACGACATTTTTGGAAATTGAATGAACGCATTGGAAACAAGAACATCAGGAAGAAGAAGCGAAGAATTTTTCTCTTTAATCAAAAAAATGAAAGAAAATTTGTTTTCATTGAAGCAAACTAAATCGAATCGTTTTCCAGAATTGCTTTTTCAAATACATAACTCATTAAAATTGTTTGTTTTGTGGTCTTCGGGAAAGGCCCAGAAAGAAGTTACATGCGCAAGTATGACCTTTTCTCAGATGCGAAAACTGAAGAGATAAGATGCGAAAAACGGTATCTTTGATGCAGTTGCAAATAACTTGTGTGATATTAGGATTATGAAAGACAAACTTAGAAGCTGTCGGTAATCTGGCTTGTTGTCGACCATTTTCAATCTCATCTGCTCGTTTGCCATTTGTCTTGTGCTTATTTAAGATTGTGCATTGACAACTTCGAATTCTCCCATTCACCTCCTCATTTGGAATTGTCTTTCATGTACTCTTGTGTCTATCGTATCATTCATCTCCACTGTCTCTGTCTGAATGCAGTTCAGTTATTTCTTGTATTTGCTCTATTCATATAGGGTCAACCAGATTATTTTGTCCTCCCATCGTATTCCCCTCTCAGCTAACCATCCAGCCATAGACAAACTCACACTCAAGCTCTCACAGCGACAAACAGTTGTCTTTAATCATTCAAAACAATCTGAGAATTCAAACCTTACATGGTTGGACCTTGATGCAACTTCGGTATATTCTTCGAGAGCTGAAAAATGTCTGGTTTGCATCAGAAGTGCAAAAAAAAACTTGGAAGATGCAAGCAGGGTCAGTTTTTTCGGTGCATATCTCTGAAAACCGCATAAACTGGGCAACGATGAAGTAATATTAACGAATGAAACTATATGTGAGGGTGATAACTATTTCATACATTGTACACACGCTTATAACCCCGAGGATTTTCTCAATTTTTTTCATACTACCTGTCAAAATTGCTCAAATATTTCATTTTTTCTTCAAACGCATTTTATCTCTTTAAAAAGTTCGTAGATAGTAGTTTCTCAACGAGTTGTTGTATCGAAACAATCGACCGCTAGAGAAAAGCTACTGCTGATGATGACGATGAAGACGACAGGACGATGATGATTTTTCCAAAAGAGAAACCGTCTGTATATTTCTCTCAATTCTCTTACGTCCATATATTCTTGCATCTCACGTACCATCACAACACCCACTCCTTCGATATGTCTCATTCTCTCCTGTTTACGTACTTCTTCGCTTGTCTTACCTTTCCTGCTCTTCAGAGCTTCAAACCCCAAATGCACACATACACAGTGTAGAGAAGACAGAAACGGAGCCGCGATAGCTGTAAAAGGTTATATCCAGTCTGTTGCTATTTTGATTTTGTTTTTATTTTTTTTCTAGTTTTGTTGTTAAGTTCAGACTCTCCGAAGGAATTACATGTTTCTCAACTTAGTTTTTACCTGTTGATATTAAAATAATGTTTCTATTTTTTGTTCTGATCCCATTACAAAGACTGAATGCGTATTCCTATTCTTTCTCGAACTCTTCCTGTCTTTTTCAATTTTACTATCTCGTGCTCACTCCCTTAATCTTTTCGAATGTTCTTTATTTTCTGGGAACATCATCCGTTTCTTCGTTAAAACAACACATTGCTTGAATCCATTTTTAGATTCCCAGTGATTTCAAACAGACCTCTTTTGCTTGTCTATCAATCTAAGCTCTTAAGAAATCATGTCCAGCGTTTATTTCTTTGTCAACTGTCGTTTTGATCTTTCGATGTAAGCTCTTCTTGATTATATCTTTCAATCAAACAATGAAAAAACATCATTTCACCTCTTCATCATTCATGTTCAATGTGTTCCTATGACACGTTCTATTCGAACGAACTGTTAGCTATGGCTGTCGTTCATGTACGACTCACATCACACTTCGAACCATGATCTGCTTACTTAATTCTTTTCATTTACGAGGTTATGATTCACTTTCAATCTCAGACATAACCGACGTTCAAACCTCACTTCAGATTCTTGTGTGTCAAGTTACTTCCGTTCCTTAAAAGTTTATGAAAAAGGAAGGCGTCATCACTTTTATTCAATTGCATGCACATTTTATTATTACCTGTATTCATTTTCTTTAGATAGAGAGAGAAAGAGAATGTGTCTTTAGAACTTTCAAGAACTGCTTATGAACATGATTTTGATGATTGTTTGTTATTCGTGGCTCATGCTCTGTGCTGTTTCACAGTTTTCATTTTACCGCATTTGCGAGAAAAGAGAAGAAACAAGTCTTTCAGTTGTAGAATTGAAAAGAACGAAACTTTTTGTAGACATCGAAAAAAAGATCCTCTGCTTCACATTTAAAATGGTATGTCCGTCAAGAATACTAATATCCTTCCATCATAGTTTTTTGTTAAGATGTTTCAAAATTTTATTTAAGTTCTTTTCTTTCCTTTCTTATTTCTGACGATAGTTGAGAAAGTAGTAAAATGATTAAAGTGAGATACAAGAGAGTGAGACGCATATATCAACACTATGAACGCTCGGGACTTAGGTATTCGGCTGGTCAGTCTGTCACATCAAGCTCTCTAGTTCACTTAAAACAGTTGCTCTCCTACAATTCTATTATCTCTCGAACTTTCTTTGGTTGTCCTTATATTATTTTACTCGATCTTAACCTCTACTTCATCTCTTCCGTTTCTTAGCAAAGATGGACGAGAACGGCCTTTGCTCTTTCTGTTTGTTCAAATATTCCTGACTGTCCAAGCCCGTCGCATATTGACCCGCACCCATCTCGAAAAGCTGAGATGGGTGAGATGGACGATGAAGACGAATAAGTTCTTGGGGAGAGATGGAGAAAAAGAAGACGGGAGGTCTCGACCAAGTACAGAACGTGATTAGAAGATATAAAGTGAGAGATAAAGTTCAACAGGTATGAAGAGAGAAATAGAGATGAAGGTCAAAATCATCTTAGTAGAAGACCATGATTTCTCGTAGATACCTCCGCATACTGTCTGAAGCTCCTCTCAGAGCACCATAGAATTTCTTTCCATATCTCCGATGTTTTGCTCGAGCCATAAGAGGAGAAAGCAATTGAGACAAGTAGCAAAGAAAGATAGTCATCAGTCTAGAGATTATATAAAAACGTGGCTCTCTTCTTCAACCTCCTAAACAAGAGAGTAACTAGTAAGGGAACATCGTTACATGTTTGAAATATTTCACTATTTTTTCAGCTTTTGCTGAATATGAACCAAAGTTTTGAATACTTTAAATCTTCTAACTGTTGGGTAAACAACTTGATTTGCATTATGTTTACCAACGCATATTAGACTCCGGAATTGTGACATGACCGGTAAAGTCATACCTGTCATGATGATCTTAGACGTCAATCGAGAATTTCTTTGTGTAATTAGCCATTAACTGCTTAGCGTTAACGGAAAGAAATACTTTGCTTCCTTTTTCGAGCTTTTCAACCATTTCACGCAACCACTTATCAACCGAAAGGAAACGGTCACCGCGTGAAAACTAAAAGACACAATATGGCAGAACTCAGCTTCTATCACAGTTTTATACTGTTTCGAGCTTTCCAGCATGTATAGAAATGAAAAAACAAACAAACAAACAATAATGTGCAATGAGGTCTCGAGATAATCATTCATGAGGAACGAGAGTATTGGGTTTTCATGTTTCTCAGAATAACTGACAAAACAGGAAGCGCTTAATATATTGGTGTGCTAACGTTAATTGTATATCTCAATTACATAATTTGAGTTGCTTTCACTACTTAAAATGTATTATGATGACCAAACAGGTAACTAAATATGCATTGGTCATGTGATGCTTTCCAAATTTGGCTTTTAGTTTCTAATATATCCGAGTTCGAAACAATTGTTTTGTGATGCTGTTATGTAGAAGCGACAACTGTCTTGATCTAACACTGTTTTTCAAATTAAAAGGTTTATTTTAGTACTTATGAATTTCTTCTTATTCTGATTTTCCGTATGGGAAATCTCAAATTCCACTTGATTACGTAATCATTTATTTACTCACCTGAATGTTGATTATTATATAGATTATATTGTATTAGAGAAGAAGAGAGAAGAGAAAAGTTGCGAACCAACGAAAACGGAAGAATGTTCTTGCTTGAGGCACAGAAAAGTTTGATGATAAGCTCGTTCGTATTCGATCAGCCCCAGGCGCTGTCATCAGTCCGTAGCTAATCCTGGTAATCAGCTTGGCAGTATCGGCAAAATGCTACTGTTGTCACGCGACAACATACGAGTTAAGCTAAGGAACTGTAGTGAACGGGAGAGACATTGAGAGAAAGACAGAGAGATGAGGAGGTAGGTGGGCAGAGATGATGCTATTGCTTTCTTTGTGTGTCGGTTTGTATAAGAATTCATATGTATGTGCATGATGTCTTCCAAGCAACTTTGTCATTTCTTCTTTTCCCTTGTCAGGCTTTTCGTTCATTTTGTCCAAGTTGTTCCAAGTTTGTCCACGAAACATAATCTGCATGTCATGATTTTTATATCTATTTTGAGAATGAAAACTATCAAACTGTTCTGATGCTTTCAGTCTATTTTCTGATACACCTGTCTCTTACATTTTCATTTGAATTACATAATTCGAACCTTTGCTAGATAATCGTGCATGTATAAGGTTGCATCAATCAGTACTTATTAGCAATTCAATTTGTATACCCCTCATCTCACTCTGCGTTTTGGGTTGTTCGAGTAAAGCAAAAAATAGCAAATTTTGAGGACATCCCGAAGCACAAGCCTTGTTTACACATGTTAGCCAAAGTCCGAAACGACAGAAAAAGTTCAAGCTTCTTTTTCTCTCTACTTACGAACGCAATTCATCTTACAATTCTTCCCATTAGCTAAGACAATCAGCATTTCTTATTTAAACTTAAAACTTTCTGTATTTGACGAGCCATCTGAGGTTATTCCTCCCTTGTTCTATCCTTTTTCAACACTTACCATCTCTCTATTTCTCATCGTTGATTTTTTCTTTTTTTCTGTCTTTTGCTCTAAGCCTACTTTTCTCTCATTTAGCATTTCGTAATTTGACCACCGACAACTACAGCTTGAATAGTTTTCCTGTTCACGACTTTTCTCTACAACAATTTCCTTTCAAAACAATCTTTTTTACTTCAATTTTCTTCGTTACAGTTTGGATGTCCAATCGGTGAAACTATAGTTATCATCAGCCGAAACAGTTTATTGCAAAACTAGGACCAACTTCATTCACAATGAAGAAGAGGACGGGAGAGATATTTTTCGTTCTAGCTTCTTTATTACTTCCTACAACATTTTCACAAGAGTTTCCTATACTGAACACACTCGATCAGTCAAGCTCAGTAACCTCCAACCATGCACCTGTGTTACAGGTTCGGAAAAAACTCAACTTAACTGATTACTATTCTCATTTTCAGGTTTCATCAAGAGAAGGTTATCTACCTGAAACAGCAGAAATCGGTACAACTGTCCGAATCTCACCCAACCTCAAATCCGAAAGTTTACAAATTCTGGTGAACGATGACGATCTTCAACCGGGGATGCCCCCAGCTACTTATCAATATATTTTGACTGGGTTAGGAGCAACTATATTTGCTGTCGATCAAAGAGGATTTGTATACTTGAATGTTCCAAACATTGATGCAGATCCTCCTAATCCATCAACTTATCAATTGAACGTAAGCTCAAAGCTCCGAGAAAAAATATTATTTATACATTACGTTCAGGTACAAGCACGTGAAGTTGATACTGTTCCTATTCGAAGCTCAGAGCCAGTTTCAATAACAATTCATATAATGGATTCGAACGACAACTCACCTCAGTTTGAGCAAGCGATTTATACAGCAAACACGACAGCAGTCGGTGGCGAGAGGCCGATAGTTATGGTCCGTTTTGTATAAACGTTTCACGCTATTATTAAGCGTTTTCCAGATTGTCGCAACTGATGCAGATTCTGGAGCGTATGGAGAAATATCCTACCATATAACTCAGGTTACAAATGGAGCCCAAGATGCATTTTACTATGATTCTGCTACTAATATGTTATTCGCTACTACAAATCTCATTCCCGGTGAACGTTACCAGGTTTTGCGTCATCCGTTTTTGCATTAGAGATAAGTTGTAATAGGTTGTGTTGGAAGCTACAGATGGAGGCGGTAGATCTTCTCAGGCTATAGCGATAATATTAGCAGTTGACCCAAATCACAAAGCTAGTTTGGCTCCTAATTTACCAGGAATGGAAACATTTATGCCGCATCCGTCGCAGTCCGGTATGACCACTCCCATGGCACTCAACAGCTTAGGTTAGTTTTAATTTCATACTGTTGTTGGATTTCATTTTTTGTACTGCATTGACTCACAGAAATTGATTATAAGTTGAAAAAAGTATTACGGTTTGTACATTTAGAGCAAGAAGAAACCATTCAAACTTTCGTAACTGAAGTTTCGGAAAACACGCCTGCTAACACTGTGGTTGTCACTCTAGGGGGAGAAGGAGTCCGCGATCAGCTTTATTATACTATTGTGGGTGGCAATGAGGATGATAAATTTATAATTGATGAAAATACGTATGTTTTCTATCATTTGAAGTATGCAGATCATTTTCATATATAGAGGAACTATTCGAACGACTGATGAGTTAGACAGAGAACGCACTGCCATGTATTCGCTCCAAGTCGAAACACGCAGTAGAAGTCCGGATCAACATCTCTATTGGACTCTTGTACAAATCAGTGTACTTGTAAGTTACATTTATTTTTTGCAATCTTATGTTCTTTTTCTAGGATGTTAATGATAACTCTCCCATTTTTATTGGCCAGCAACCTATTCGATTCAGCAAGAGCATAGATGATTTAGATGAACTATCCTCAAACATGCAAATTGGAAGAGTTGAAGTAGAGGATTTAGATTCCGATGATAACGGTAGATTGGAACTTCGTGTAGCTCCGCCCATGAACAGGTTAGGAGACCATCATTGTTATTCATTGAAGTTTTTGTTAAGATTGTTCTCGATATCTGCTGATGGAGTAGTTTCGATTGCTGGAGATTTTACTGCTGCTCATTTCGGAGAACATCGTCTTTTCGTTGTAGCTCGTGATCATGGCGATCCTTTCCGTGAGACAAAAGCTGAGGTCATCATTAACATCTACGGAACATTGATTACTATGGCTACTGTCCCACCTACGGTTCGGCTTGAGAACTGAAAAAGTCTCTAATCATGGTTTTTAAGAATGAAATATTTGAATATACATCATCGATCGAAGAAGAGACACCAACGCGACCCGATGACTATCTACAGTCCGTTACAAGTTTACCACCAGGTGTGACTCAGACAAGTAAGGACCGTTCTTCGTATAAATTTGATCATATCATGAGTTCAGCGTTCTCTTCTTTCCCTGATCCATCTCCAGCTCCCGCTCCACCAACGCTGCTTCCACAATTCCCATCTATTGAATTGCCGAACAGCCAAGAGAAGGTTTCTTTGATTACTTGCTTTCATGAATTCTCAATTTGCTTAATGCTCAGTTATTCCTTTTTCGTTCTTTAGCGTTTCACCGTAAAAAAACCTAGATGGTAACTACTAACTTCACTCGTTTTTTCCCAGACTACCGACGATTATGATCAACCAACATCGGAAGAAATGCAATCATCGTATACTGAAAGTTCTGGTGCAACCACCAGTCCCCATTCTCACCAAACCCTGCCATCCGCTCAACCAGTACCATCCCATTCGTCATCCTCCCTGGAAAACTTTTCCACTGAACAACAGGTACAGAACTCGTCAGAAATGGCTGTGGAATCAGAGCCGGCTGAGAATATGAACACTTCTCCGTCGTTTTCGAAGAAACCAACCTTATCCGTTACTGAAACTTCACTTGCATCCCAATCATCGAGCACAGCCAGCACTATCTCAACCACAATTCCACCCAGCATTACGGAAATGATTTCAAGCCAAGAGGTTCACCATTTTTTTGTTGAAATTGTATCGAAGGAGAAATTTGATGTGTCCAGGCGTTAAGATTTGAAATAAGCATGAGGTCAATAGTGAGCATGCACACTTTACATACATAGACTCCTATTCAAGCATGATACCCCCTGGAGAACAGTTTTTAATAAACCAATTTCTTTCATTTAGGCATCCTCAACGAACAATCGGTTAGCCCCCGTGTTCAATCCTGCACAAATAAGTGTACATGTTGACGAAAACAAGGCTGAAATAGAAGTTGCCAGAGTAATTGCTGACTTGCTCAGTTTCGAATTATCCGTTTTGTGTTCAGGTACATGCTAGCTACCTAGACGGACAACCTGGGCCAATATCTTATGTATTGCAAAAGGGAGATCCTTCTCTTTTCGCGTAAGCTGAAAAGTTTCATTGATCTAGAAATATTTCAAATTTTCAGAGTTTCATCTTTCTCAGGTTCTATCATATTGCTAAAAGCTCTGGACGCTGAGACTGATACTTCCTACCAAATCCAAGTTTCTACTATTCAGGTAACGAACATTTCTGATTTCAACTATACTATCGAAACTACAGGCTAATCAAATGATGACTGATCCTTCAAGATCTCACTATGTAACGATTGTTGTTCATGTCGACGATACAAACGATTGGATACCAGCATTCGAAGTTGGAAACGAACACTTCACAGTTCCGGAAAACACTATTCCTGGTCAGATAGTAGGACAAGTATCAGCTTTCGACCAAGACAGACAGGTAAAGAAAACTTTGCTGAAGTCAAGAAAAACAACTACAACTTAACCTGTATGACAATAATAAGCCCCGGACTAAGATCAGATTTGAACGGGCTTCCTTCTTTCTCTCTAGGATATTTCGAATCTTCTTTAATAACCCATTGTTAAGGATCCAAACAATCGAATTCATTACCGATTGATATCAGCTGGGGGATTGGAGTCTCATTTCAATATCAACCCAGAAAATGGAATTATAACATTAGCTCGTCCCATTGATGCTTTCTCCGGAGAAAAAATAACAGTAAGTAATATTTCTCAAACACAACTCCACTCTCTAATTAAGTTAAAAATCGAAGCATCTGATGGCGGTGTTCCACCTCAATCTTCTCAAACTTCTGTGTTGGTGGAAGTGGTTGCGACAGCTTCCCAAGTTATACCTGAAGGAAGTCCATTTTCTTCACGTCCCACCGAAGGATCTCTGCAATTCAGTTTGCGCAACTACACGTTTGTCACAAAATTTTGGAGCTTTTAAAAGAACATATTTAGAGCTTCCGTTTCTGAAGCTGTTCGTCCACCACACCTCGTTCAAGTTCTCTCTGTGAACAATAAACCTGCGGACACGCGTTTCATTATTTGCAATATTGTCAGTGGTAATTACCGTGGGGCGTTCGGAGTTGTTGCGGGAAATGACGGTAACTGCGAATTGCGCACTCAAATGGAATTGGACAGAGAAAGCGTTGAAAGGTTATTTCTAAAATTAAAATATCACTAATGTTATTTCTAGGTATTTATTAAATGTCACCGTGACCGCAGGGACTCAAACAGATTTCGCTCTTGTATCAGTTACCGTTCTCGATGTGAATGATAATGTTCCTCGTTTTATTTACGATAATGATCTTGGTTTATCAACATACTTTGCCGGAATTTCTTCTTCCTCTCCTGCGTTTACACGTGTGCTCACTGTGAAAGCAGAGGACGCCGATATTGGGAATAGTAGTATCGTAAACTATGCGCTCGATCAACTATCTGTTCAATCGAAGTTCTTCAATATCAACGCTTTTGGAGAGATAACACTGAAACAGAGTATGCAGCAAATACTTCAATATAACAGATTGTCTTCTTTTGAAATCCGAGTAAGGGTTCTTTCAAAAAACTTTGTTGATGATTAAGTTCAGGTCTCTGCTTGCGATTCGCCAATTTCGGGACAGCAGCTCTGTTCTAAAGCAGATGTAGTAGTGAGTGTAATCACGGATGCGAACAGATTCAAAATGATAACCACTGGTTTGACTCAGCATCAACTCCAGGCACATCAGAAGGTATTATTCTAATTGAAAAAAAATGCTCACGTATCTTTCCAGGATATGGTTCGAAGCTTGAGGCAGTTCACAGGTGATTGTTCGCTGGTGAACATTGAAAAGATGAGTGACGGTGCTGTAATTGATACGCAGCCTCGTACTGAGATCTACTGGTATGCAGTCAACCCAACAACGAAAAAAATATGCAAAAAGCAAGAATATAAGTTAGTTTATCAGACAGAAACATAATCGCAAGAAAAACTTAGGAAACTGTTCGAAACGCCATCTGTTCAAATGATTGCCGGAAAAGTTCAACCCTGGTTCAAGTTAGAGAAAATATCCGATGACGTTGTGGAGTCGAACGGACTGATTGCCAACAATGGAATATTCCCAGCTAATTGGAAGACAGCGAGCATATGTATAAAAGTTTAATATTATAATAACTTTCATTCAAATCTTCCAGTACTGTTATCGTTAGCTGTTGTTATCGCAGTAGGTTCGATTATAGCCATTATAGCAGTTTGCTATTGTTACACAAAATATAAGGTAAACCTGAAAAAAGTTTTAAACTTTTTTATCTTCTTCTTCAAGGTTTCTGAGAGAAATGTTCATGCATATAATCCGCAGAAAACAATGGGCCCATTCTTCCTGGCGAATGGACCGATGGATCATCGTTATGATACAAATCATGAAGTTCAAGTAATAATTTGTGTTCCGTAAAAACTTTACTTAGTGTTTATCTCTCAAGGTTCGAGAAATGACCATATCTGATGAAGACCTTACTTTAAAGAGTGGTTCTGCAGGATGTACAACTCATCCTCGTGGATATACTTATAGGTTCCTTTTCTATTCTAACAGTTATCTTATATTTACCTTTGAAGAGATTACGCCAGGCATCCAAGCTCAGGGTTTGAAGGGGACTTTAGCATCGAAGAGAATATGTATGCTATCAACACACCTGGTCGTCTCGATCCAGTTACTAAGTAAGTTCTATTTACAACAGCATATTTTCAAGTGTGAGGATAGTGATAGATAAGTTTTATCAAGTATTTTACAGCCAGATAGTAACTGCAGGAAATCTGCAACGTAGTAAGTTCTCACGAAATACTGAAGTTGCACATTTTGTTAATTAATAATACTTATATGCTGTTTTAAGTTTTTGAGTTCTTTTTTTGTTTCTGTAGGCTCTTGAGGTTAATCTTAAGACACAAAATAATCATAACAGAGATAGTTTTTTTTCATCTTTAGTTTTCACTAAATAGCCCTATTACTCAAAAAAACATTCCAGACGGATACAGACCTTAGTGATTCCAGCACCGGATTATCCACCTCAAAGAACTGCAATTAACTACCATAACAAAAGTATACTATGATAGATGATAGTATCATTAAACTGCTACGGGATACTTGAGATGGTTATAGAACGAGATATTCAGCCACTTTTGTAGTCCCATGGTGTTTTACACGGAATTTTTTGAAATTTCCTTTACGTATCTCATTTGTTGTTAATCAAAATGTGTTTGACAATATTCCAGAATGGCAACCTTTCAGAGAAAAACTTTTTTCTTTTCTTGCATAAAACGCCCGGCGTATTCTATGTCATCTCCTGCTCTTTTTCCTCACATATCCGATATGTCTTTTTTCCTCAGCTCAAGTCTAGTTTTTTCAAATGTGATGTAGATGTACCTTAATAGGTTTTATACTTTCTCATTCTTCCTACAGTGCTAAGCAGGTGCTCAGAATTTTATTTTTGTTTCATTCGTGTAGTACTGAACAAGTTATGTATATATATATACATTTACAAAGTTATGTTGTGGTTGTCAATTTGTCTTTCTATAATCTTTCATTATTTAATTGCTCAACATTTTTTTTTTCTTTCCAATTGAAGCTCATTTTTTCTGAAACTTTTAATCCATATAAGGATGAATGT
The DNA here is from genome assembly GCA_030370435.1 of Auanema freiburgensis. NCBI lineage: Eukaryota > Metazoa > Nematoda > Chromadorea > Rhabditida > Rhabditidae > Auanema > Auanema freiburgense. Next base: position 1,387,515 of record CM059369.1, read on the forward strand.
TACCCCCCGTAAGTATCATATACTAATCATATTTTTATTGTTACAAATTGAAAATAAAATTGTAACTTGTCATGTAGAAACGAGAAGTGTAATACTACTTCAGAGAACCTTGGCCTACTGCCTAGGATCACTGGAGTGTCCTTATCAAATAATGTATATTTCAGGCCCCGCAGTTCCATTCCTGAGAATGGTGCGCACAGCGGAATGCAACCGTTCTGTGCGTCTGCATCAGGCCTCAATGAACCAAGCGAAGCTTCAACTTTACGTCAGTTTCGGAGATATGTTAATGAAGGGGGCGTGGCGTACGTCTGATGACATCAAGGCACTTCCGAACAACAAACAACTAATATGCTAATTATTAAACGCCACTCGCATAGAATGCTCAGACTCTTAGTGTGCACACTTGTCAATGTTCAGAGTTCAAAAGGAGAAAAATGTAAAACATTGCAAGGAAGAAAATACACCCCAACTGCTTTTTAAGTGAAAACATATAAGCCTTTATTCATTTTCTCTGTTTGAGAACACAAAAAATATAAGTTCAATTTTTAACATGTAAGAATTGAGTATGAACTGTGATGATTGAATTTATAATAAGTACGTGTGTTCTAAGAGAAGAAATTGATAAGAAAATCTTTGCTGTGATCCTTATCCATCTTGCATCAAACGTGTCGTAGTGTAGACATTCTGAATTAACCCTTTAGCTCTTTCAACAAGGTTTTCCACATCGTCACGGTTTCTCACTTGCATTACCTGAATAAGATGATATGAGAAAAAAACAAAGGAGATTTACTGACTTTTCCTACTAAAGTTACCATGGCGAAGGGTAAAAACTTTTCATATGCCTTACGGATCAAATCAACAGTTAGTGGATGTTCTCCAGTATAAAACTCGGTGAAATAACGATGATAACTATCCAGTAATGAGCTCGTGCACTCGATTCGATCCTTTTAACAACTTGAATTCTCAATTTTTCTATACTTCTATACCTTTAGAGATAAATTCCAACAAATGGCTTTTGCTATATCTTCAGCATAACATCCAGAATGACATTCTTGAGTATTTTTATAAATTTAAAATTTCAGGTGAAGAATTCGAACCTGTCCAGTCTATGATGCCTGAAACCTTTTCTTCGCTTCCTTCCAAAAAAGAGAAAACATTATTGGCATAAGGCTCTCCTTGGACTAAAGCTCGTGGAACCTGTAGTTCTTCTGCAGATTCTGTTGCTGTACTATGGAGATACTCCATCGTGAAAAACTTAGAAACGTGCTGAAAGTTAAAACTCAGTTAGGAATGCGTAACCACGTCAAAGTTTAACCACAAATCTGGAGTGATCCACATCATGTCTTTCAAAAAAGTCCTGCGTTTTATCATAATTTCCAATAATGTAAGTATAGTATGACGGAGCAAGATCAGCTATCTAAAATATAAAGTTTAATTTACAAAAGAAAGCTGAAAAGCAGAATCAAAGTAAATCATCAAAGCTCACTAATGTGTTCCAGGAAGTTTGCTTCATGGATAAGGCATGAAGCTGAGCCAGATGTTTCAGTAGATCTCGCACGAGTTCAACCTGGAATTTTGACGTCACGATAATACATGAATGAAGTTGAAAAAAATAAGAAAAAATATGTTAAAAATAGAAAAGTGAAATCACATACTGAGCAACCTTTAAAAGCATCTTGTTGCTGACCACGTTCGCCCATGTCCTCCATAACTACGCACCCACTTCCTCCAGTTTCTTTGCTGTGACGTTTGATATGAAATATTTTTGGAGCAGCTATTTTGGGGTATTTTTGAGTCCATTCATAGACATTGCATTCTCTGTAATAATGGATGAATTTTTACTTCGCGTAGATCACTAAACCCAACCTTTTGAACATTATATAATGAAATTTTCCTTCATCATCTTCTCGCTTCTCTTTCGATACGGGAAGCTTTAAACAGACACTTTTTGGAAGTTCTTCATCTTCCCATCCAAACGTCACACGAATAACAGATGAGGAAGCATAATCTACAAAGAAAATAGAATGAACTTAGAACATGCGCTTTTAATAATCTACCCTCGTCCCAACTCGGTCTATTTAAACGTTCTGTTATCCACTGAGGTTCCTCATCTATTTCTCTACCTAGTTTATCAGAGATACGTTGTAAAAGCCATTGGAGGGTAACGTCAGTTCCGCATAAATATTCACTGTTTTCTTGAGTATCACCTTCCATTGAACGATCACTGAAACCATTGATGATTATCTTCCCAAGATAAATTCTGAGGAGCTGGGCTACATTAACCGGAAGAGAGCAATTCCTAGAATTTTCTTTCACACAACGATTTCGCGTCATTTCTTACCTGTGAAAGAAAAAACCCTTCCTTGCACTGCTTTTCCTACACATTTCTCTCTTTTTTACCTTTGTTAGCTCCCAAAAGACATTGTCGTTAGTGCTTACAGCTTGTTCGTTGAACTTTCCAAGCAAGACTGCGATTTTTTTTCACGGAAAGTTACAACTTTTTTTGAAATTGTAGAAAACATAGAACATAAATCAGGTGACAAACATGGAGAAGAGAAAAAAATAATAACTCTGCTATGTTAAAAACTTATTTTTACACCAAAAAAATGAATGGAAGTTCTTAGGAAGTAAATCTTATGCTACAACACAGATGAAAATAAAAGATCCACCAAACCTCATTCCATCTGAGCTCATATCGTCAGTATAGTCTTTCGGTATTTGCAGAGAAACTATGGATGCCCTATATGCTGATCTTCCCGACTTCGTTTGCATATCCGTAGGAGAATCATTTGTTCCTGAAGTATCTGCCGTCCCTGCCTGGTCGTTTGAGGCAACAGAGGGACTCGAAGATCCACAGCCCATAACAAAAACTTAACGCAGCGGTAATTAAGGATTGTCTGAAAACATGAAAACTGTGCGGAAGGGATAACAGAACCCTATAAATGAGGGTTAAGAGAATATAGATAGTATTTAGGGAACCGATAAGTCAAAAATTGAACGTTTATGAGTTTGAAACATAAATAGAAAGAGTTAGGTGAGTAGTACAAGAGAGAGAGAGTGAGTAATAAGAAAGAATGTAAGAGGGGAAGGCTGAAAGCTACAACTAGATATATACTGTTGCTGAAACATTACTTCCACTAGTCAAGTTAGCTTTAGAAAATGCTTAGTGAAGCTGACAACATGCGATGTTTAAAGCTTATACACATGATGTAAATAAATGGCAATCTTAATTACATGAATAGTTAAGGGTTGTCAAATGTAAATATTTACATACATATGAATACAGGAAATCTCTAAAATTAAAAAAAAACAAATTTTGAGCTATTGTTCACAGGATTCACTGTTCGAGCACGAAGAGGATAGAATTCGATCATCAGGCGTAAACTACAGACAAAGTTTCATACATGAGGTGCTCACTGTTTTTTTCTATTTCATGAGGAGTACAGAAACGTGAATGACATGCTGTTCCAAGTAAAAAAAGAACTAAAAAGTGTGAAATGGAAGGTAAGAGAACAAGAACGAGAGGAAGTTTCCTTCGATTCCGTTTTGCAGACTTCCTACTTACAAAATGTCTTCAATTACACTATTCCGTCAGCCATAAAGCAATTGCATTTATATATTGAATAATCATTACTTATTGAAGTTGGAAGCAAATCAGTAATGTTTTCTTATTAGGAAGAAACATAAAACATACTTCTAATGTTCAGTATTGGGAGGTTAGCAGCAGGCGGTCTGTCTTGGTTGCGAAACTTTACCTAACACTATGAACGTATACGATTGGAGGACCGCAGGAGAAATGTTTGGTGAATACTATGAAGGTAGATCGAAATCATAAAAAAATGAGAAAATATAAAGTGAGAAGTGCATCAAGTGCGCTGGTAGTTCAATCCTTCAAACATCCAGTTATGAAAGGTTTGAGAAGTAAAACTTTATAAAACAAACGTCTTCTGCGAAAATATATTCAAAGATGCTTAACATAGTAACAAATTTTGTAATTTTAACGAAGTGCTTAGATGGGTCGAAAGCTCGACCGACCAACCGCTCACCGGTGTTTGTTCGATATAATGAACCAGAAAAAATTTCATTCTTAACAAAGTAAAACAACAGCACGGTCGTCCATTCATTTTTCATTGTCTGACGCGCTTGCTCGGTCGTTCATTCATTCGTTTCCATCATCTGAAGAGTTTCAGGTCGTTCACGGAATTTCATTCTTGACATGCGCGTCAACAGTAGTTCGGTCGTGCATGGGCATGCAATGCTACACATGTGAGGATAAAACTAGAGTTAACTCATTGAAATGTGAAATGATTTTGACGATCATCACATTTTGAAAGTTTAACCTAATGACTGGTACAATATACCACATAGGCAGAACCGGCTCCATAAATTTCATACCCAGAATTAGTGCGAGCCCTTCACCTAATTTCTTGAAAAAGAGTTAACTATGTGATAAACGTGTCAAGAATCGGGAGAACCTATTATGCTGTGAACGCAAATTCAAATCAATTAGTCCCGAACATTATTTCATACTTTTTCGTATAAATATCGTACCTCATCTCAAATCATACAACTCATCTCAATAATTTGGTTAATGGGAATTAAGTCTTCTACAACAGCTGTCATAGGTTATAGACGTTCTCATTTTTCTGATGATCTTGTCAGGCCAACGACCACCCTTACACCTATTCTGCTTTCAATTCATATACATTCTGTTCAACGCTTGCTCATTAAATCAGGCTGCTAAACGTGATTTTTGATTGTTTACTTCCTCTCGATATATCATGCATTTCTTTATATGCAATAGTTGTGAAGAAAAGCAGTAAAGACTGGCAATTTCGAAAGAGCTCCATAAAGAAAAAACAAACGGTTACTCGTTCTCGGAATATCCCTCTCATACGTGTTTTACCAACTCATAAATTTGCGCTTTACGATCTCGAGCTAATAGATGAATGATTCAAGAGGAATACATTGTTCATCTCCGTCTTCAGACAGTCTTTCCGCGCCTTTGGCGCCATTTTCAAACTATATCGTTCAAATAGTTTTTTTTTCAAATTGGAGGACGAGTTATCCGCGTCGTTATATGATGTGTGAGATCTGGAGACGGATCAACCGCAACCGTTCAAGTGTGATTTATTATCAAAACAGTTTTGTCCTTATTATTAATAAAATACTGTCGATGATTGTATTAGTTGAATGCACGATATTCTCCTTTAAGTTTTTTCATTAATAGTTCAGAGGACACACTTACTAACTCTAACTCAGTTTCTCATTTTAAACTACACTATCTTGTTCTGCTCGGAAACTATTTTTACTGGTGTTTCTTGAGTTTTCGGTAGTTTGTTCCAGATTATTTCTTCTTATTATCGTCCGTATCCGTTGCATCGATTGGATTATCACTATCCCATGTTATGTACAAGCATGAAATCCTGTGAATGTATATATTCATGCCTTTCGTTCTGGATGAGTGGATTTACAACATACTTCGAACATGGGTACTTTTTGGAAAAATTCTTTTTTGATTCTGTCTAATAGAACGACCCTGACCCTCCCAATCATAGTAGTGCTCTACGCATGGATAAGATGAGATATTCATTTGAGGAAACACCAGCTATTCTGAATTAGTGTTATCATTATCCTTATCTAAATATCAATCAAATAATGGATTATCTTTCAATCCTGAATCAACAAAGAACGAGTTTGTATTATTTTGAACGTTCGCATTTTCAATTCTGAAAAGCTTAGTTAGAAAGACCCTTCTCACACGTTATTTCAATCTTTTCTTGAAGATTTAACTTACTTTGAATATTACATAATTCATAATGTATTTTTGTTGGAGCTATCGATAAGGTTTTGTTGTTTTCTTTATCTTTTTGTTTTATCTGCCATGTTACTTGGGCAGATAAAAAAAGTTAGAAAAAATAGATAAAAGTGCCATCTTTTCTTCTATTTTTCTAAAGCTCTTCCTCTCGTCAAGCTTCTCAAGCTCCAGATGAATCTTGCTTCCGCTTGTTTTTCTGAAAAAAGTAGTTTACTTCAAACTATGAAAAAAATTGTTGTTTTTTTCTTCTCATAAGTATTTGGGGAATAAGAGGGAATACAAAACGCTGAAAATTGTCGGGGCTCCTCCAGCGGCTCTTCTTTCATTGGTCTTTGTTTATTCTGAGTCATTTGTACTTGTAATTTATACGTTAATCCTCCCCTCTTCAGCTATATTCAACGAAATGCTTCAAGTTTCCGCTTTCATTCAATTCATCGAAAGGTGTTTCTGTCCTGGAAGAAAGGATTTACTTTTTGATTATTTCTCTCTTTTGAACATGAATAATGGAAACGTGATGTGAGAATAAGATGAGACCATCTGGACAGTTTCATCTGTCCTAGGAATAGTTCAGAAGCCTTTAGTCATCTCAATTTCTCCTCATTTCCATATTACAGCTGGTTCATTCTCCTCCTTTTTTAGGGGCCGAATGAATAAAAACAGCGGAATAGTTTGGCGCCTTCTCAACAATAACGTTGTTAATGATGAATGACTCCAGTTCTTCATCAGTTTTGTTCTAATTATCAGATTTTGACGATGGTCCCCCCATGTTTTCTTGATTTGCGTTAGTTTATTAATTTTCCACCTTTCCTATTGAAACAAAATGGTCTCGTAAATAGATTTAGTTGTATGTAGTCTGCCCGTTTATGTTATAGTATATGAAGCTTTTTTTTTCTTGATTTCTTAACAAGGCTCTTAACAAGACAGATTCTTTTCTGTTTGAAGTAATCAGAAATAAGACAAATCTCACACCAGATTAGTCCTACAAGCCAGGTCATATAGGAACGGGTGCTAGATGATGCTAAAATGAAAATATACATGTTTGTTGACTATACGACCTTAGTAATGCGATTAAATTGTCTTTTCGGAATCTTTTGACCATTTCTTTTGTGTCTGTCCCAACTTATTTTTCATTAAAGTATTAAGAAGAGAATTATACGTAGAGTGAAGAAAAAAAGCAGATGGCTGAAAGATGCAAATGTAAGTTGCTCATGGTCCAATGGGAAAGATTTGTTTCATACTCATTCGTTCTATGGATATCATTGGTTTTCTTTTATGTTGTACTCATGTATCTTTCCCACATTTTTCCACTTACCTTTCTTCGAGAAGTGATTCATTGTTTAGCGTAAACGATATGTTCACATGTTTTTGAATATTTAATTATATGGCCGGTAGTTGAGGGTTGGATGTCCTTCATCCAACCTCGAAACGCTCGAAATGTCCTTGGAACAAGAAAAAAGAACATGAACAGGCTTGTATCGAATGCAAGGAAGAGAATACTGGGATTAGCCCAACGTGAACACTCGGTACAGCGTGTTTCCTTTGACCTCAGCTAATCGAGTAGCAAGCTGATGAACTCGCTAACAAAAGGAAAAGCTTTGAGATAATTCTCAAGTATTTCTAATTGGCCATCTCCTTGATTAAGTTGCTTGTTAGTTCCTCTCTTATTTATGCTCTGTAGATGAAAAGTACCGTTGCTATTTATGAGTTCGATTTTTCTCATAGACATCTTTCGAAAACCACAACTGGGTTTGTTTTCCGTTTTCTGAAATCGAAGATTAAGTTTCATTTTGTTTTTGAAACTAACTTAATTACGTCTGCAATGGCGTTTCGTCCAGCAATTTGTGGTTTTGGACAAACGAAAAATATATTAAATAAGTTATAGAACTGATGTACGCGCTTCCTCCACTCTCAATCAGCTCTAAATCTTTTCGTTGTCTTAGTTTTTGGGCTGGAAGCCCCAAAGAAATTCATATTTTCCGTCTTAACATTGCTTTCTTGTGCTCTTCTTGGAAAAGCAATTCATCATCTGATGACGCTAACAACGACACAATGGCCTAAGGCTACATTGGATTTCTTGTAGAGAACGAACTCTTTCAGCTGCTTTCATAGCTTATTCATTTCTCGTTTTCATCCTTCTCCAGCTTCAAAGTGGATTTCTAGCTTCTATTTCGTACTTGTCCACTACGAGAGCGTTATCATGTTATTCGAAACAGCGGAGAGTTTCCTGTTCACGTTCAGTAAGAGCATGAACTGTTAATAAACTCCATTTCTTCCAAGTGTTTTAATAAGTCTAAATGGAGTTACAATGATCTAGCTTTTCAGCTCTAATTAGGGTGCAATTGATGGTTTTACGGGTCAATCCGTCATTCGTTTTCATTTTTTTAAAATCCTAATGAAGCTATGCTTCATTGAGAAGATACTTGAATTAGTAGAAATTCATTGTGCATACTTAGCTCATTCTTCAGTTAGTAACAGATGTTCTTATGAGTCGAATTAAACGATCTGTGTTGTTAGATTTAGTGTTAATATTATATTTATACTCTATATCTGTGAGCAATCTGTAGACGAGATTAGAGCTTGCCGTTTCCTATACACCTTCTGTTATGACTCTTCAGCTGAAGTACTCAACTTCTTCTGAAGTTTCCTTTATACTATTGTTATCTTCATTAGCTTCTCTCTTCTTATAAAACAACCTCCCTCTCGTTTGCGCTCGGTCTATCTTAAGAGGAAGGAACGACGAGAAGGTTGCTTAATGCACTTCAGTCCGACAACCTTACCGTTCGTCTAACTTCTTACGTCTAACACGTTTTAAATTTCAATTTCGTAGACAACACTTCAATATCTTTTGGGTTCTCTATCCTCTTCTCCGTCTCTTATACCTCTACCCACCTAATGATCTTCTTCTTCTTCTTCTGCTCAAACAAATCCGTCTGTTCCTCAGTTTCCGTTTGTAATTCCGTTTGTCGTTTTCTCTGAAAAATCTCAAAATGATTTCATCTGTTTCCGATGTATTTTAAATTTTATTGTTCACAATTTTTTCAATCTTACATCGGGGTTGAGCCATGTATCATTCATTTAATGAGAAGAAGCTTGGACCTCCCAGTTCTCTCCAAATGGTTGATATTTTCTCGGACACTACTATTACTTTCTTATAATATACTTGTGTTATACGAAATCAAGCTTTTCCTCTTCTCAGTCTCTCTTGTTATCTTTGCTTCTCTTCAAATTGAAACCTTTTGATGTCTGCTCTCGTTCGTCTGCTCGAAATTTTACTTTCCCATAAATTGCTTGAATGTTTGCTTAGTATGTGTGTCCTTCTTTGATGGCAATATCTTGCCATTCTACATGAACCTGACGAAGCTGACATAAAGCTGTTTTGGTCTTATTCCGAGCTTCTATACAATTCAATTTTGCTTCTAGAAATGAAATGTTTCAGCTTATCAATAACTTTCTCAACGATTAATTAAAGAGTAATAAATCGTTTTTCCTGAAGGGATATATAGCGGATTGAGTTCATCTCCCTTCAACAAATTTATGAATTTTGATATTGTATCAACAGCAAATTATTAACTAATACCTTTTCCATGAATTTTGTAAACGCATTTGGCAGCAAGCGTCACATTTCCATTTTATTCGGTCAAATTTTATGCTTTTTTGCAGACGCTCAAACATCCATTGGGCATGTATCAATTTTTCGTTGTCATCTTTTTTTTCAAGGAAAAAATAGAACAAAGACGTCTTCTCGATCAATATTTTATCATATTTTGTGAAGAAAAAAGTTCTGCTTTGTTCTCGATATGGATAATCCATTTGTAAGACCTACTATTAACTATGAATGATACATTACGGAAGCTCTCTGAGGCTACCGTTACCTTTCATTTCTTTTCTTAATGTTGAACGTTTTAATATTTTGCTATTTTTATCTTAAAATCATCAAGAAAAATCGTTTGTTGTCTTTCTTATATCAAATCTTGACCATTTCCTCGTCAAAACTATGAATCATTTTCGTTTCGTTCTTGGCTTCTTTACTTTTTAATGAAACTTCTTCGTGATCATCATGCTCATTTGTCACTTCAAACAAGGAATGCTCACCGCTCACTGTTTGGTCGTTTTTTCCAGAATGAAAACCAGTGGTTTTCCATTTTTCATTCGACACGCTGATTTTTTTTGTGAGCGGTTGACTACTCCGTAGTGCTCCGCAATTCATTCGTTTAACTTCGCAGCTCATTCTCTAATCGCTAATTTTGGCAAATTTTTCTGAATTTTATTTCATCTGATATTTTCGTCATATTGTTGTTGGCAGGTGTGGCTGAAGAATATTGAAAGTTCGCTTTGTTCATTTATAAAGTGGAAATCTTCTTACAAGTTCACAGTTTTTGACCGTGTTGCATCAGACTGGTTTATTTTCTCATCTTATTTCGAACTTTATCTTAATTTCTAGAGAGCTTTACTTTCTCAATAGATTACTGTAGATTTACATCAGGCGGCATTAAAAAAATGACTGCGTTTTTGCCATTCTGTATTGTATTTTCGCTCGTTCATAGTAAAAAAAAATGGAGACAACCATCATTAAGTGACTATATTTGGTCAAAGTCAATAAACTTTACGGGCTATTTAGTAAAATCAGAAGCTCGAACAGGTGGCTTAAAGCGGATAATAAAGATGAACCACAAAAGTGAGTAAAATAATACTTTATTTACGAGAAACTGTATGTGGACATCTCTCGTTTATTAATGTAGAGATTCCTCCGTTTGAACTGTTTGATTAAGGCTCTTATGACAGAGGCCGGAAACGAAAGAAATAGTTTTATAAAAACATAACGCATTTTATTCTCAAAACGTTCCGTCTAGAGAAGTATTCAGAAGACCATTGAAGTATGGCTAACTTGATTTTCTCTTATTCTCACCTCAGTGAGCATAATGATGGCGAATTGATATCTCCTGGTTAGATGAATACTGACCGTTCAGTTTTTGTCGGTCCTCTTTTCAAACTTTCTTCTTTCAATTTCGGACCACTGATTTTTTTCTCTTTTCATGGTCAATAAGAATTTCCTCGGTTTTCATTTATGTTTGAAGTAACAGATGTTTGAAGATCTTTGAATGATTACTTTGCGAGTCATCTGTATAACATCCAGCCTGACCTAATGGGCTGCCTTTGCTACTTTCGACCAAACAGTCATCGTCTGTTTGTCAATCATCCGTGATGTTCTTACCTATTTATCGTCCTATATCTCTACTTGGCATTGATTCAATTTTCGATTTTTCCTAGTAATAAGTTGCTTCTATTGAGCTGTTTTCTAATTTATCAACTTTCAAACGTGACAGTTAGAGCCTTCCATTAAAAGAGTGGAATCGGTTTTGAGAATTTTTCGAATTGATCGAAACATTGAATATATAAAAATAGTCTTCGGGTGGCGTCAAGCAGTTGCTTCTAATGTAACCGCTTCATCTCGCTCTCCCTTTTTCATTTTCCTTTTTATCTCTTAACCTCTCCTTTTAACTCACTCGTATCTCACTATTTCTTTCTCTCAACGTCACTCATTCTCTCATCGGACAAACCAACTACTACCACTTCCAACACTCCCTTGGATGCTCTGGAGACCCAAAGAAAGTCGTGAAGATGAAAGGCTGAATAACGAGATAATCTCTTCTGTGTTGGAAAACTGGCAAAGTTTGTTAGGATTTTCCATCCATACGTTTTAAGAAAATGTTTCGTTTTCTTTCAATTTTCAGTAGATGGGAAGACGTGAAAACTGATTCTCTCTCTAAAAATTGAGAGAAAAAACTGAAGAGAGGCAGAGACCATATAGATTTATTTTTTTCCTGATGTTCTTCATAGCTACTCTAGAAGTGAGGCATTTCTATGATATAAGCATGAAAATGAAATGCCGACACTTGAATGTTACGTGCAGACCCAAAAACCGTATATATAAAGAATGCCATAAAAACATAGCGTTTTGAGAGATGAGAAGAAGAGAAGAGAGTATGAGAGAAAAAACATTCTTAGGTCGGTACCTTCTTACTTTTTGAGACCAGGTGTGTTGGTGTAGAGGCTCTCGACCTGCTCTTATTAGCGTAAGCCTAAAATATCATAACAGGGCGAATTAGAGCGGCCTTTTTTCTTTTTACTATTTTTTGATTTCGATCTAATTTCTTTCACTTCCACATGGATGGTTATACTTAGTTATGCTAAAACTGTTACTTGTCGTCTCAACCTCAGCAACTATGATTATTTGCTTCTGAATGCCCCTGTTTGTTCCGCCCTTTGCTCTATCTCCCCATCATCTCTCAATGCTTCATTTCAGCTTCTGCACACTACTTACTACTCAAAAACTTTTTTCTCCAATCTTTCCTACATTACGTTAGACATTCAACCTAATCTCATATTTTCAAAGAGGAAAAACGGAAAAAAATTTCTATAACCTTTGCTAAAATCCCTTCTTTCCCTTCCTACCCTGCACGAGAGCTCATACCACTTTCATTCCCTTTTCTCTTATAGCGTCTTTTGCATTTTATATCTTCTGAATTGACTCGAATAAATGATTTTATGACGAAAACTCTTTTAAGACCACCCTTCGGAGACAGTGCAATATTATCTTTTCTGCTCTAATTTATAGCTCTTCATAGTCATGCAAGAAAGTTCATGCAAATTTGCAGTGAGAGAGAGAACGATATGAGAGATTTCGAAGAAAAGAGAAAGCATTTGAACTTCTCATCTGTCTTCCACTCCAGCCACAAATCTACAACTTGCTGTCTTCTGCAAAGATGGTCAGATAACGATATTCTATTAGATACACCAAGCTTCCCAGTACGAGAGTTGAGCTGTTCAATTAAGTTGTCTTTTTTCTCTCTCATTTTGAAAACTTTCCTCGAGCACAGTCTTCCAAAACTTAAAAGAACGCCACAAAAATCACAATTTATTCTTTGAATTGTTTTAGTTCACTAAAAGAAGAATCCTATCGAAATAAAGCCAATAAAGCATGAGCGGATGTGTGAAAAGGAATTTTATTGTGGATAATCTATCGTCTACCTGTGTGTGAGTGTTAAGTGGACCTCACTTAAGTAAGATTTTGTTATTATTTTCTTATGCGAGAGGTCAAACAAAAAAGGGAACAGGGTGGAGGGAGCGTATGAAATTAAAAGAGTCAAAGGGATAGTAAACTGGGGAAGCCTGTATATGTCGTCTGCATCCACTATGTCAAAGACAGAGGGGGCACCATATGTGCTTGAATACCGTTTCAAGCCATCTCATCTTCCTAATTGAGTTATTTCCTATAATTATATGTTTGAAACTATGAACTAATTTACTCGTCGCTCATTGAGTATTACCTTTTGAGAACATTAGCTGATTAGTATCGGAATAAATTACGAATGTCACAACGCAACGTTCTCTCTTTTTTTTATTTCACAAAACTGTTTGAGATTTGTCAACCAGTCGAATTCTGTATTCAGAATTCAGAGACAGTTCAGGAAGCTTAGATATATAGCATTGTTATATATTTTAGTTCAACTTGTTTTTTGCAATTTCATAGGGCACTAACATTAGAAGCTACTTATTCTATAATAAGGAATAAGGTGATAGCTTAGCTCTCATTTCTCAAGTTGACTTTTGAGACCCTCCTCAAAAAACTTTCCAGTTTTCAGTATATCAGACTAACATGTTCATTCTATTCTGACTGTTTGACTGCCAAGTTTATTATTAGTTCAAAATTTCCAGAAGAGTTTGGTTTAATTAGCTGAGAAAACAGCAGCTGAATCATCTTCAATACATCCGCATTGAGAAGTCCATGTAATGACCGCACGTTTTCTCTACAGACTGTCCATATAGTGCAATTAGACATTAAAAATTATAATAATTTCCAGTAATTATATAGATTCATTAATGGCAAAGATATCGATTACTTTTTTTTTCTCTAATCCAAAGGAAGAACGTTACAGTCGTATGTAACTGCCGATAGTTCAGCAGAAAGAACCACCTTACTCGAAAATAAGTGAAAATTTTTTTCCGGTCACAGAAAATGATGATAATTACAGTTTAAAAAAGGAGATTCTTCCCGACGATGTGTAGTCTTTACACTACTCAATTACTGTATGTTCAAATAAGGCACTCGTAATGATCTTTAAATGGTCAATAAGAGGATATTTATTTTTGAAAGTTTGGAAGCTGTTTACGCACTTAATTTCTTTCTTTAATTATTGATTGTTTGCTGATGAAAATGTTATTATTTCGTATTTAATTGAACATATCTTGCCTGAATATTAGCTATTCTTTTTGCATACTCTACGAGAGTTTGTCAGCTGTCAAGTCTTACAATGGTATAAGTTTAACTAGACTCGACACAATTATGGGTACACTGGTCATTTAGTACTCTTTTTTGTGACTTCACTTTTGCGTCTCTGCTTCTCTCTTTCTCTTTATTCAGTCCTTTTCTCTCATTTACTCAGCTCTTTTGTTGCTTTTCTTATTTGGTTCTTTCTTTTTTGCCCACTTGAAGTTCAATTTTATCATATTTTCCTTGTCGCCATAAAGGAACAATCCTCCTTATTGCGTGCCTCGAACTAGCTGTTGGGAAATGGATGAGAAGCACAGAAGAGCATCTAATGTTTGATTTGCTTGCTCTTCGAAGCTGATTATTGCTATGTTGCTGACACATTTTCTTTTTAACTAACTCTGTACTTGAAATTCTCATGTGTTTCCTTTTGGCGCCAAAAAGCGTCTAATTTTTCAAAAAATCATTTGCATATGGATTACAAATGTTACACGTGATTCACGTGGAACACTCATTATTGTTTCGTTCACTTTATTTTTGTGATTCATCTGATATGGTTGAAAGCCCTGAATGAAGCAGCAATTCAGAGGTATTTCATTTACAATTTAAAACTGCGACTTGCGCTCTTCTCTTTCTCTTTTCACTTAGTTGTTTGAATGCTACAAAAGCTTAATTACCTTGGCTCTATTTTATTTTTTTGATGACAGACACCAAAGACAGTGGCTAATTTGTTATTCACTCATCATTTCGATGGTATGTACTCTATTGTGCAGTCCTTGGTTTATGGATGCCTCATGGCCTTCGCTTGGCTTCTTGCCATCTGTCGACTAGAGCTGCCTTTTCTCAAGATAAGATCGTTCCATCGTTCTGACAATCTACTCCTATTTCCTTTATCCACTATTGGATTAAGTAAAGCTAGTGCGGTAATACAAGAACGCTGAACACATTGCTATATTCGACGCTTTCATATTTGACCTTTATAGCTATTATGTCTTCCTTGATAGGATTATTAAACAGAGAACAGTATTTTTTCTTTTCTAAATCCTTTTCATTAACTCAGCTTTTCATTACCTTCTGCGAACCTTGTTATATTCTTATTTTACTTGAACACTCTCCGCTCATTTAACACAAAACAATTCTATGATGACTACTTGTTGTAGTTTGTATTATAAAATCAGTTCATAGGAAGTGACAACTGTTTTTCCTTTTTTAGAAATCATTAGTTTATATCTTCACGTTTTTCAATATGTTGGCATAGCTAGGGAAAGCATGTACTTGTCAAGAACAATCTCATGCCTGAGTTAATGCCATCTTTCATCCGAATTCATTCTGACCAATTTTTGCATCATTTCTGTCATTTATGATGTTCAATTTACTAGCTTATATAGCTCAACTCACATTCAATAGTTTCATTGATGCCATTCTTTGCAAAATTATCTCATTTTTATGTATTTACCAAGAAACTCAAGTTTTATCATTCTGTTACATCTTATCCTATTGGTAATCCCTATAGAATTGTTGACCCGTTGATCTTCTGTAAACGCGAAAACCCTTTAAGCATTCCAATATGATGAATTAAACAATTTGCTTTTTGTGATACTCACATTAAGTTCGGCTTTAGAAATATAACAAACTTTGTGAGAGTATGAGAAAGCCTTTTTCTACTTAAAGTCTCTCATTTCTAGCTCTTTTCTATCATTGTGTTGAGAAGGTCTTCATCATCAATGCATTGAGAAGATGGCTTTTTATTCTTAAGAAATAGATATTGTCCTTAGTATCTTTCCAGACTTTCAACTCTTTGATTCTTTAATTTGTTGATCGCCATCCTTGTTGCTCATAAATGAAAGAAACAGGTTCAAATGGTTTTGTTTATGTTCTTAGACAGGCAGTAATTGTTGCTTTTGGCTTTCACTGTTCTCTACTCACCCCCCACTGTGATGAGAAGCGTAGCTATAAATTTTCGAATGTATCAAAAATTATTCAAAACCAACTGTATATTTCCATTAGACTGTATGCATGGGTTAACCAGATGATGTTTACTAATTTTCATGTAGTCATATAATACTATACTGTTTGTTGACTCATTTGTGATGTTAGGGTGGGATCTTGAAATGCTATATGTTTCATCATTTCGTCTATATTTCTCCTTTAACGAACAATTAATTGTAAGTATGCATATATATATATATATATATATATATATATATATATATATATATATATATATATATACTTAATTTGATGACACTTCGCTTGTTTTGGGTAATTCTTAACATTTCCTATATTACAATCAGATATTCACATAACATTTCATTCATTTGACTTTCTTTTCGTATCAAAATTTTTTCTATGAGTTGGATTATGAAATACTTTAGAATATCCATTGTTAGTGAGATTCCTTTTGGAAGCGTGGGAATGTGTAAGAAGTGTTTCGATATTGGATTTTAAAAGTCGTTATATCTACAGGATCTTTTTTCGGGATATAACACTTCTTACTGTTGTGCTATATTTCATATCGTTATATCGTTTGGGAGGTTTTTTTGTTACTTTCCGATTACCTCATTCTCTTCTTGTTTTATTGTGAACCTTTTTCAAAAGTGTAGAAGTAAAAGCAGTTTACACTTTTTTCCATGCTGGTGATCATTACACCTTCATGATAAGATATCTATGGTAGTCATTCGGAATTTGATAATTCGTTCACTTTTTACGCTAACACTTATTGCAGTAACCTTCTCAAACTTTTTTATATTATCTTTCTTATTCTTTCTTATTTTTCTGAAATATTTCAGCCCGATTGATTATTTTCTTTATATAACTTTTCATTGTTTTCAGGTCGTTTTCGGCATGGGAAGTGGCAACTGTGCCACTTCGGCACTTTTAATAATTTTACTATGCAACAAAGGTTTGTTAACAACTATTAATTTTACCCGTACGTTATGCTTATTCATATTTTTTCCAGTTGCTTCAATCGTTGATTGGAATAATATTCAAACCCCTCCTGTGTTCGTACACGAACCGAACGAACGAAAACTTTATTTTAAGGTAATTAAATATTATTTTCATATTCATTTTTTTTGTTTGCTTACAGATTGAGTCCCAGACAGATAGCGACAACGTTGATGCTTCTGCTAATTTGCTATCACTCACGATTAGATGTAAGGCAATTGGAAATCCCAAACCGACGTAAGTACTCTTCTATTGTGACGATTATATGATAGGCACTGTTTCCAGGTATTCTTGGTACAAGAATGGGAAGCCCCTTCCTTTGGGTATGTATGAGGGTAAAATTGCTCAACGATCGGGCGAAGGTAGTTTATTGGGAAATCTGTGAATTTCATTTCATGTATTTACAGGAACATTAGACTTTTCAAAACTAGAAGAGTCTGACGTAGGGGAGTATAAATGTATGGCAAGTAATGATAATGGTACCGCTGTGTCCGATGTAACGCGGTTAGAACAAGCATGTAAGTACATTTTTATTTCTCTTTATATATATATATATTTTTTTTTTTTTTAGGGATTCGGTCATTCCCACAGCAGGACGTGGAAGTGGTTCAAGTTGAGTTAGGAAATCCATATCGGCGTGATTGTGTTCCTGCTGGAAGCAACCCTCCCGCTAGGTTTCATAATTTTCGTTTTCCAATTTTGAAATTCGGTTGTTAAAGAGTTTTCTGGATTTTGAAAGGGGAAAAACGCGGAGTTTTTCACACCGTCAATGGTAGTCATATTTCCAGTAATGACAATGTGAGTTTTGCTTTTTTACTTGTGCTTAGTTGGGATGAGCTAAAACGTTTTTTGCTTCAATTTCATAAAATCACTCCAAAATGCATGTAGACAACCTTTCACATTTTACGGACCACCTGCGAAAAGTAAACACTGCTATCAAAAGCCAGTTTGTCAGTATATATTCGGCGCATTCAATGTTTCGCTCTATAATTTACTATAAAAGAGAGGAAAAAAGTTAAGAGTAACAATACTAGAAAAAAACTGTTCCTGGGTTTTGGAAAATTTTTTGTGGTGGACCGATCAACTGCCACGTCCCTTAAACTCTTTTCCATACGAGCTCTTTTGTTTGTTCGACATGTGGATTGTTATGATCTCTTGTTTTGAAAAGAACGTGCACTCTCACTTTTCTTTGACTTTCTTATGGTACTTTGAATGAAGGTTATTAATGTAAAGGAGGAATCAATGAAGTCCGCCTTTCAGAGGTCAGTAGGGGTCCGGCCTTGTCGCGGAAGTGGCAAATACCCGTCTATTACATTTATTCATACCTGCATGAAGAGATAGTCTAAGACTTCCGCTGACAATTATGATCGCGTTTTCTTGATGACCTAGAATGTTTTCTGAACGGAAAATTCATAATTTTTCAAGAATTCAAAGACTAAGAATAACATTGGATATCTTGGACATAGTTGCGTTATGCCTTACTAGTATTTTACTGTATACTCTTATCGATAATTGCATGAGAAATGGTAGTAAGACCGATGACCCACAACTGAACAATCGGAAATGTAATTGTTCTGCCTGTCCATAGCTCCAAAATCAAGTTAACTTGCATGATGTAGTTAACAGTGCGTACAGAAAGAGCCCAGGCACTGCAGTATTTGCTCTAAATTTCAATTAAAACGTCAAAATTTGCTCCACATAATGAACGTAGAGCATCTAGGAAGTGGTTTGAAAAGAGTAGTTACCAGACGTAGCTGTTATGTATTGTTATTATGCGATACTATGATGAACGATTGGTAGTGTTGAAGGTTTCCATGGCTGTTCTCTCTATGAAAGCCTCTTTTGCCCGTTCAACGGTTCGAGCCCATCAAGATGGACACCAGCAGAAAGAAAAAGCTGAATGTTAGCTTGAAAGTGGTTGGCAGCAGCTATGAGAAATAAAAGCGATGACTGAGAAGAGAGGAGAGTGAGAGACTGGATGGGCGGGGCGCGCTCTGAGCTCTGCCGTGTCTCGCTGCCTCGCCCCCAGCCGTCCACCGCCGCCGCGTGTTGTTCGTCGACATCGTCGTTGGTTGTGTGTTTGGGGCAGAGAATCAATGCCTACTGCGCTTGCAATTTCTTCAATCGGCTATTCCGATTTCAACTGACCCGTTGCTGTGAAAGTGCACGGCTTCTAACAAGCTGCCTGGCAGGTTCCCGTAACCCACTCTAAGTGCAAGCTGCGGCTTTTCGACTCATTTTCATTTCGAGCACGTTGCATAGTACAACTTAGGAGTTTTATTCTAACCTATTCAAGCCTATTTACTATAGCAGTATTTTTTTGAGATTAAATCGATCAGTAACTGTTACTGAAACGTGCTACTTTATTCAAATATCATTAATTTGCTCATCCCAAAATGACTAAGCACAAAGGAGTTTATGCATTTTGCAGCTATCTGCTCATTTTTTTAATTCTGGTACGTTATGACAGTTCCATACGTTTAGGGAACTTTATACTTCCACTATGTTAAAGAAGATGATTTAAAGGAGGAAGGCTTACTCTATACTTGCACAGCCGAAAACACTGAGCTGAAAGAATATAAATTTGGATCACCGTTCAAGTTGGAAGTTACCAAAACTGTCCGTAGGCAATGTAAGTTTAAACCTTTGAACTTTCTTATGAACACGTAGCGCGACAAATTGATTCTTTAAATTTGTATATTACGTAATTACACGGTTCTACTTGTATTTTGTCGTTGCCGACCTTGTGCGACGAAACCGGAAAATAGTTGTCCTGTGAATCGATTTCCTGTTTTTTTTCATCACGAATTCTTATTTTCGAGTTGAAGGTTTTTACCAAAGAAAGCATGAAATTTTGTGGAAATTTTTGTGTTTCTAACGATAGGAAAGTACTAGAGTCCTAGAAAAAAACGTTTTCTATTTACTGTTATCGATAGCCTCGCGTAGACCAGCTTGTTTGTTTTTCGAGTGAAGTTCAGCGAATTGAAGTTGCATACATCGTTAAGATGATATTATTTTTTTCGACTCTTGTTTCAGTTTCAACTGGAACTATAGATTAAGGATCGATTGATCCACTTAATCATATCTTAAGCTGCTGATCATAATATCCGCCTTATCACTAAGCATATAATCTCAATTGAGCGGTAAAGACCATTGAATTTTAAAAGAAGATATACTCTATGTGTATGTTCTTTTGCAAAATGGGTGACAGATGTCCTATGCTTTTCAAATTTTTGTTCTTTGCTAGTCCAGATTTTGTGTTTCTTGCTTCCGCTCTTGATTTCGAAACTTTTGCTGAGCTCAGTAGGAATAGTTGGCATCTTCTGCGAACATTGGTTCTAAGATTATTGATTCCTGTCATTGATGGCTCATGTGGTTGTGTATAATCTGTGATAGAAATGAGGCTGAAGCAACAGATTTTTTCATAGCATTGAACGGTTTCAAAGATGCAAAATATAGGGATTAGAAAATGATGGAAGGGTCGTTTAGTTCAGCAGATAGGAGTATGCTTTCTGTGTTTTCTGGGTTAGGATCAAATTTCTTAAAGTAAATCTATGCGTTTCTAAGCCAGCTGTTTCTTTTTGTGTTTATTCCCACTCTACTGTTGCTTGTTCTTTCATTCAATTAACAGAATAGAAACAATTCATAACAGTTTAAGAGCTCATCAGATGATTTCTCGGGTTTCAGTGATATGTTTTTGAATTTTCATGTCTGCCAGCCAATTATATTGTTTTTAAGCCTGTTGTCCACTATATTTTCCGGTAGCTAGGTTAAGTCGTTCAACCGCGAAAAGAGCAATATGGCCTAGCCAGTTTTGACCCTGTTTTGCCCGGCAGACATGATGCATTTTTCCGACTAAATAGGCTGGCTTCAGAGAAGACGGGCCTAAAAGATAATTAATTTTCCATGATGACTGAATGCAATTCGATGTTCTTAACATTTAATTTGCAGTTCAGTTACAATGCATGCTATATGAAGTAAATAGATCAGAAG
Source organism: Auanema freiburgensis (assembly GCA_030370435.1). Lineage (NCBI taxonomy): Eukaryota > Metazoa > Nematoda > Chromadorea > Rhabditida > Rhabditidae > Auanema > Auanema freiburgense. The sequence goes on from CM059369.1 coordinate 1,408,541, forward strand.
TTATAAAGAAGTTTAATTTCAGTGAAAGGATCTCAAAAAATTGCTCCCAGTCTACAATATGTCAACCAAAGCTCCCCGATAGCTCTTCAGAACACATTTCATAAGCTGCATTGTTTCTTCTCTGGATAGTAAGTTTAATTTCTCTTTATTATGTCAAACGGTTCTAAATGTTTGATTCTGATGAACAAATATCAAATATGTTCATTCAAACTTAAAGCTTTCGGGATGACTCTCCCGGAAGGAAGTTGCATGGGGCTTGTCAGGGGTGTATTATCGGGCTTCAATCTTCTTCCAGAGAAAGATTTCATGGCAATACATAATGAGATATAGTTTGAGTCGTTTCCTTGCCTCAGATAAAAGTCTTTCGACTGAAACAGAAACATTCTATTTTATCTTCGGTTTATTTGGGGTTGGATTTCCGTCTATTCTTCACGTTTTGTTTCAAATGTCTTGTTAGGGAAACCCCTCAATTGATCCGTGGCTTCTTGGTGGCTTTATGCTTTGGGTAAGAAATATACGAAATTCTCCATGATGCCATTGAACAAGGCAGCCTTGTTCTCCTAGGGGACATCGAAAAGTCATCAAGACTGGCCGATGGCAATGGCAGTGGCTGTGTGTCACATCTCTCATTGGAAAAGGAATGACCGTTGTAAAAGATGAGGCCACACTTTCTAATGAATCTCACGATCTTAAGATCGCCATGAATGTGCTCAGTTCAGTTTGTGTTGGCAGTCTTTTCTTGGATTAGTTTTTTACATCAATGTTGTCTTGGCTCGGGTAACTGCCATTATCATTGAATATTAATGTTTGTTTTATTTGACTTCATGAAATCTGTCCGGCTACCGTTCCTAAGAGCGATATATTACATGCTCATATACTATTCATGAAGATACCGTTGTGGGTAATTGATAAAATATTTCTGGGGTTCGCAATGTTGACCATTTATTTCAATTATGTGTCCATAACATTATTGTATTCTACTCTTTTTTATTGTTGGAAGGCAGTTTGTTCGTGCTTCGCCATACGTTTGAGGGTTTTTATTGATCAACTATGAATGTAATTTCGTGAACGGCGGCAAGTCTTCTCTCATTATCGACGTTTCGTCGTTATTGACGCTCAGGTGCATTTAGGTTGATGACTGGCATAAATGCGTAAATACCAAATTATGTATAATTAAGGGTGGTGGGCTATTAGCATAATCCTAAGGTTTATTATCCATTCTATTTTTTGAGTTAATCACTTGTAATGTTATCGTGGTTAAGGTCAACTTGCATTCGAAACTGTTTTTGAAAGAAAAAGTTTTTATTATGTTGCATAAGTCTACTTTTCTGAAATGATTGTCTTTGAAATACTGAGTAGACATTGCAGTAAGATAGGGTCAGATAGTTACGTGAATTGTCTTTCTGTATGGGGCTTTAGTCATTTGAATTGAAAAACATGTAGAATGATAAAAATCATCAGTTTCATCACCTATTTTCAGTCCATTACCGAAGCCCACATGGTTCCATAACGGAATAAAAATCGATGAAGATAAGTCGGAACATTATAGATTTGAAGCTTTTGGCAAAACATTGGTTTGAGTGATATATCCCTTCAGTTTTCAAACAATTTTCCAGGTGTTCAATGTTACACAAGAGAGAGCAGGAAAGTACGATTGTCAATTCCCTGACCATGACTCCTTGGATAGAACGTTTAACGTTGTTGTTGAGGGTTGGTTCTTGAATATATTAACAAACGTTTTGCCATTCTTGATTGATGAGATCATTATGCAATGCTACGCGTATAATAAACTGAAATAACTATTAATAGAGTAATAGTTGTTTTGCTGTTAATGATTACCAAGAGCAACGATGCGATTTGGGCATTGCATCGTAAATTCTGTGCCATTTTTTAAAATCATTAATTCTTCTCGTTTCATAAAAAAATCATACTTTAGCTGCTCCCTATTGGCCTGACGGACCCCCGCCACATACGAATACAAGCGAAGGTGATAATATTGTTTTTGATTGCACCACCAGTGGCAAGCCAGTTCCTGTTGTTACCTTTTATAAAAACGGAGTTGGTAGTGTTCTTTTCCTCTTTTCACGGTTACCATTTGCCTCTTTAAGAAATGGATGAAAGTGATAAACGGAATACAAAATGGGTGATAGATGGCAGCAAGCTCACTATTTATGATGTGAAGAAGGGGACAGGAGGAAGAGGAGACAATGCCGTTTACCAATGTAAAGCTGAGAATAAACATGGCTATGTGTGGGCTAATTTTTTCCTCAATCTGTTAGGTATGAGATCAAGTCGTAGAATACGCATATATGTAATTTATAGCTTACAAACCGCAGTTATTAAAAGATGCAGGTGAAGTAGAGGCTGTTTCTGGCCAATCAGTCACTTTGACTTGTGAGTTTTTCTCCAGTCCAAACGCTAATATCACGTGGAACAGTCCAAAGCTTCAGGTACAGTTCAATTGTTAATTTGTTATTATTATGAATATTAAAGGGAGCAGAACATGTTCAAGTTCCGGCGAACGCACATGGTGTAGGAAAACTTGTCATTAATAGTATGCTCATCTAATCATTAAATTGATAATCATGCGTTTAAGATGTTAAACCTGAAAACGAGGGAGAGTATGAATGTGTTGGTCGCAATAAATATGGCGAAGTTCGAGGAAATGCCCGTTTACTCGTTAGAAGTGAGTATAAGTAATTAGCTCATTCACTCAATTTTCTGTTTGAGAACCAACAAGGCTATTGCCTTTTCAAAAGCCCGAAGAAGTTTTTGCTGCTGGAGAGCCCTTTAGATTACCATGTGAAGCCAACGCAGATGAAAAGCTTGAAATTAAATATGAATGGCTTATTAATGGTGAACCACTACTAGAAGCTCATGTAGAATCTGGACACTATACTGTTTGTTTCGGAACTTTTTTTGTTGTTATTTTCTTTTTTTTAGGTTGAAGCCGATAATACTTTAGTGGTTAAAGATCCCAGTCCTTACGATTCTGCCAAGTATAAATGTATTGCGAGCACAAAACTGGACAAAGTTGAAAAGGAAGTCTCAGTACACATTAAAGGTTTGAAGAATGCATTGATTTGGTCTCAAGTTTCAATTCCCAGATGTACCAGTACCTGTAGTTTCTGCCAAGCTTGAAAATTGTGCAGCTCAGTCTGTTGAGGTCAAATTCCAGCACCAAGAACCTGCTGACACAATATCACCTGTGACGGAATTTTGGTTAGTATTGTCGTTCGGAAGCTGTGCTAAACTACCAAATGCTCAGGATTCATTATCAAATTGATCCAACCACTGATGGAAATCAATGGAGAACTCATCCCGTCCCTGTTTATGCCAAAGATAAAGATCCTATTATCGATGGCATCCGAACAGTATCTGGGTCTGCCACTATTGCCCTGCAACCATATGGTCATGTATGTGTTCGAAATAATATAAAAATATTCTTTAAATTTGCAGTACATTTTCCGGGTTATTGCTCGTAACGCTGTCGGAGATAGTGCCCCAACCAAAGCAAGTGGACGTTGTGATACTGATCCGCGGCAACCTGATAGAAACCCCATTTTTGTTGCGGCTAGAGGAGCAAGTCCAGAAAATATCATTGTAAATTGGAAACCAATGGGACGAGAAGAATGGAATGGTCCTGATTTCCACTATATCATAAAGTATGACTTGTTTTATTATTCTTATCACTATGTACATCGAATCTACAGGTATCGGCCGAAGGACAGTCGCGAAGAGTTCAAAACTATTCCCGTTCGAGATCCATTCGCCGACAAAGTGACAGTAAATGTTGACGAAGATGATAGTGATGCTAAACCATTCCAACCTTATGAGATTCAGGTTGGAACGTCAAATATACATAAAGAGGGATGAATTTTGTTCAGATTCAAGCAGTGAACTCAGAAGGAGTAGCGTTGGTCGAACCACAAATTGAGGAGGGTTATACTGGTGAAGGTGTCCCAAGCAGTATTCCAACTGGGTTCAGGCTCGTTAGTACAGTAAGTTATTTTGAGGAAATTACTCTAGATGGTTAACTTATATTAGGAAGGAACATCAGCAACTTTCGCATGGAACCCGGTAGATCCACAGTCTGCTAATGGTAACTTCAGTGGATATAAGGTGTGTTTTTCAGTTATGTCACGAACATTTTATATATGCAGGTTACTTATTGGCATGATATTGCTGAAGATGAAGATTTCGAAGATGAAGAAGAAGAAGAAATAGTTGAAGCCAGATACCGTCGTAATCATCACACTAAAGTAGGAAACATTTGTTTTTCAAAATTGAAAATTACTTTTACAGCGGGTGAGGCGGCAAGCTATATCCAAACAAAAAACAGCAATTTTCGGACCTTCCTCTTCTACTGGTGTCCTCACAGATTTGAAGCCTGATACTGTTAATTATGCCACAATTCAAGTGCGTTGGAATTTTTTTGGTTTTGTGTGATGTCAGTTTTGAAGGTTATAAATAACGCCCATGATGGTCCAGCCTCGGAACCAATTCGTTTCAAAACCGCAGAAGGAGGTTTTGTTTTTCATTGTTCCGTTTCCTTTATTTTATCTTCAGTTCCAACGGCTGTTCGTAATCTCAGAGCTTATCCTATGAATCCTAAAAGCACTAGCGAGCGAGGAGTAGTAGTTCTTTTGTGGAAGAAACCGCGTCAGGCTAATGGAAAGATTCTTCACTATATGGTCTGAAAAATCCTCATCTCATTAATATTTATTTGTTTTTTTGTTAGGTTAGCCATTGTAGATCTCAAAATGGTAAAGTCATTGAGAAAGATTGCCCGAAGGAAGAAGTTTCTTCAACCAAAAAGCAGCTACGTGTCTCTGGCTTAGAATATGAAACTGAGTATCAGTTCACTATTCGAGCGCATACTAGTGCTGGTGAAGGAGATCCTAGCAGTAGCAAAGCTTCCACTCTGCCAGAGTCTATAACAGCTTGTAAGTTTTTTTTCGTAAATTTTTTTTTGTATTATTCACAATATTCTGAATGTTCTGATTTGCTTTTTGGACAAATCGTTATATTAAGAGTATTTCCGAAGTGTAGAGAAACATGTTGACGCTCACCTAGAGCGAGCGCTGCAGAGGGGCGTGGCGTGAGGACTCAGCTGGCTATTGCCTATCGCCCTAATTCCCCTCAGCACCCTCTGTCTATCTATACACATTCAGTTATTCTTATATACACCATAGGCAGTAGAATATGAGGAATATTGCTCTCATGCTTTTTCAAATATTCTTGCTGCTTTTTATAGTTTCTTTCAAAAACACTCAAGGTAATTTTTTAAACTGTGCTTAAAATTTAGATGGAATATTTTTTATATATTCAACACTTCGTAACTTAGCTCATTTTTCTGGTTCTCTATAGCCTTTTTTTACATACTTCTCTGTGAACATTTCGCTTCATTCGTCATTGGTAGAAGTAGTGTCGTTCTTCAAAAGTTCTGGCTTGTGTTTCAAGTGTCCTTAACCATTTCCATTAGGGGAAATTCGGAAATACTTTAAAAGAGTAAACTAACAACCTCATCTTTTCCAATCTAACACGAACAATGAATTCTTCAGAGAAGGTTTTAGCGTTTTTTGTTAAGTAGATAACGTTTTTGAATACGAAGAACAAGCCTAGCTTCTAGTCTAATTTGATTGCGCCCAGTTGCAGTAAAGTAGTGAATAGAGAACAATTTCAAGGCTTCGATGAACTATTTGTTGTTTTCCTTGTACCATATTTGCTCATGCTGTACCCGGGATTACCACTCAGCAATCACGTTGAGAGCATACCCTTTGGAAAGGTTTTTGTTCATGACAGGTGGTTAAGATGCAACCTATCGGTCACTAACTCCTGTCCCAATGTGCGTTCATATCGGTCACATATGGGTGAAAAATTCATTATTATTCAAGTCATTTCACCAATTACTTCCCAAAAAGACGAGCTTAATTGAGTTTCCTTTGCAGCTGATCCGGGAGTGCCCACTTTCAAGGAAGATGATATAGGAAATGATTTCTTCAATGTTACTTTCTTCCCATCTGAATTTGACAAAAAGGTTCTAATTGAAATACATACGCTGTTCAATCATAATAAAATTATAGACTAATGCTCCTGTAGGTAATCATTTTCTTGTTCAATACAAAGAATCGGACAGTGAAGATTGGAAGGAGTTCAGACCAGACGGTTTGCTTTCGATGAGGATCGAACAAACTTTACATTGTTTAGGAGATGATTTAACAGCGACAGTAGCTGGATTAGTTCCAGGAACTGAGTATGACGTGCGAGTAGCAGCCCTGCAACGAGATGAAATGAATAATGAGTTATCGACCTACTCGCAGATAGGTCACATCACTACGACAGGACGATGTAAGTTTCAATTTATTTTTATCGAGCGCTATTGAGCCACTAATAGATGAATAATTGAATTTTGGCTAGAAACAAAAACGTTTCAACTGTTTCTCTTTTTCCGCCACCATCATGCTGCATTTGGTTTTCTTCTCTCATCAGTTGATTTTCAGCACCACGACAAGCACGTCTCTGGCTTTTATTGCTGATTCTATTGATTCTGCTCCTGCTATTGATCATATTATGTATTATTTGTGTAGCTATGCGACATAGGGGACAGAACTATCCTGTATCTGAAAAAGAACGCGAGCAGGGCAGAGAACCAATTCTAGGCAAGCAGCATTTCGGAGAGTTCAGAAAGTGAGTTCATTTCTTCTCATGATCATGTTTCCACCAGGCAGAATTTGCAACAATTTAACATGTTGTTTATAGCGATGATGAAAAGCGATCGTTGACCGGAAGCAAGGCCGAATCAGAAACAGATAGTATGGCCGAATATGGAGATACAGATCCCGGGCGGTTTACTGAGGATGGTTCATTCATCGGTAAAATATATTCTTTCGAGAAATCATATTATAATAATCTACTTACAGGCCAATATGTTCCTCAAAACAAGTTGTTACCAGCTGAACGTCCTGAAAAGGGTAGTACTTCTACGTTCGTCTAGAAATTTACGTTTTCTGTTTTTACAATCATTTATTTTGAAAACCCAGTGCTCTTTGCTTCGACTCTGGTCGTTTTTCTCCCGGTTGAACAACATTCCCTACATGAAAATTTTGTTTAATGCAATCGGATCGGGTAGTCGCTAATTTGACTGTCTCGTGTCTTTCTTTTCACCTTTTATGTTGGTAATAAGTGCTGAGGGATTGTAGCGGAATATGTATGTATGGTTTGTATATATGAGTATATTTATACATGCACATACAAGTCAAAGTTTTTGCTATCATCTATTAGGGTTATTGATCTTTACCGTCTCTCGTGATCGGTTGCTTTCCGCTGCTCTCTCACTCCTTTTGCTCTTCTGCCATACAAATCCTTTATTAATGAGAATCCTCCTTGTTCTTAGAGAGCAAGTTTATTCTGGTTATTTTTTTGCTACATTAGGTTTGTGAAGTGTTGCTTACTCTTTAGTATAGTGTATGGCCTGATAGACAATTTTAAGTTAAACTTAGATAAATCGTGCCCCGTTTGCCTTTGTAATATTTTTCTGGTTTGCCAAATTTGAAAAGAGATGATTAAGATCAGAATTTGTAACGACGACCACAATGAAGAACTGTTACAAATGCATCGAAATATGAACACAATTGAGAAATTGTTTTTGTGTCATGTTAATGATTTCACGAGCATTTTCTAATTGTATTATGCACTTAATACTAGTGAAAGTCTCATCCATTTCCCGATTTATTCGAACATACATGCGTTCAGACTAAACAGCAGATGCTAGAAATCCAGAAGGCTATAGATTTCTAGAAGTTTAAATTGTCTCTTGCTATCCTTCACTGTGTTTCTTTAGTGTCTCGGTGGTAGTAGCATACCCATTGCGAGACATTTAATCTTATTTGGCTTTATCTATTGTATCTCTTGATTTTAATTGCCTTCTGATTGCGTATGTCTCGTCCAGATCATGTCAAACTAAACTAGTTAATATATATATATATATATATAAATATATATACTCGACATATATTATATGAAAAGATTTTTGTGATCCTGAGTACTATTGGTGTGTATTATTGTCTATTATTTAGTTCGATCTCAAAATTTGAGAAAGAAATTTCAATGTTTTGATTGTTGTCGCTTCTCTTTATTTCAAGAGTTGCTGTGTTTCATAAACTTTGTTATAAATATTGCTTCTTCCGTATCTCTCTGTTTACTGCTGCGAAGTCGTGTACAGAAGCTGATGAAGAAATGAATGAGAAGCTCGAAAATAATAGTTTGGCTTCCGTATTAGTATATGCACACGAAGTAGTTTTTTTTTGAAGCAAACTAGAGGCTTATTGTAAACAAAGGTAGTGGTCGAGCGCTGCCTTGGTAACGTTGTTAAATTTAGTTTTCCCTTTATCGTTTGTCGCCTAGTTTTAGCTGTTGAGGATATTTTTTGGATTATTTACGTTTTGTTGTTGTGTTTAAGAGATAGAAAGGAAGAATGATGGGTTTATAAAGACTGAGATTGACAAAAACAAAAAATATTGAATTAGAAACCGTACATAGGCAGAGTTCAAACAGTTAAAGTATGATGATGATGGGTTTTGATGTGAAGTAATTATGCTTTTGAATGTTTCATGTTAAGATAAAAAAAGAATTTCTTTCGAAAGCTCTTTTCATAGATGCCGGTTGAATAATACAGAAGACGATAAAACAACGTAGTAATCTAATGATTGTTGAAATATAATAAATATATAAATATATTACATTAAGATTTAAAGAATCACAGTACATTTTTGGGTAAACATGGGAATACCAGCACAAAAAATGGGGGATACGTCTCCTAGAAACTATAACAATACAGAGATAATTCTAGCCGTTCAGGCAAGATGATGGGACACTGAGAGTTAGCGAGAGAGAGAGAGAGAGAGAGAGAGAGAGATGGGGTAGGGGAAACAGGCATTGTTCTTCTGAATATGCCAATTTTTCAGCCTTTTGATAATACTTGGAAATAGTGAAGCTTAGAGAAGCTATGTCTTATTTAATTCTCTGTTTAATGTTGTTTGTAGAGAGATTTTGTATTGAGATGATAAGAATTTGCCTTTTTGTCATTTTTTAGTTATTAGAAGGGAACAGAGGAAGATAGAGTTAAAGTAAAGAATGTTTAGAGAGAATTGTATAATGACTAGGATGAAAGTATCGGAAGATCAAGAAAGTACAGCTCACAACACATTTTAAGCTTTAGGTCTACACAGACCACATGCCCATATACATTAAGCCTACAGAACAAAGAGCCAATCATGGAATTTTTGGGTAATCAGATAGGCAATTCAAAACATTCCAAAGTTATGAAAATAAATGTACAAGGAAGGATATCTAGTCTTTTCTATCTTTTTTTTTCATTTGATAAATAGAAATGTTGGAAAAGGAAAGCTTGGCATAGCATTTTCCTACTACCTTACGGTTTTTAAAAATGATCATCGTGTCATCGTGAAGGGTAGGGAGGAGAATTTAAAATTTACAGGTCATTTTGATGTTTGGTTGATGGTAGCTAACTAAGGAGAAGTGAGACCAACTATGGAGCTGTTTCTTGCTTGACCATAGTTGCTAATGGGGTCAAACCTTCCGCTGCTTTGTCACTTCTCCAATCAGTGCGAGGTTTACGATTCGGATTGGATAATCTTTTTGAAATGAATCGAAGGACCTACAACAAGATAGTTAATAACAAAGGAGGATAAGCTTGAGAAGCAAACCTGCTTTCGACTCAAGTCACATTTCTGTTCGATGTCCCTCATCTCTTCTTCGGTTGGGTAATGACCGTTATTGATAACATCTTTGATGTACTCCCGTTGCCATCCCTTCATCCTGGTTTGGAACTGTAAGCATAAGATGAATTTCCTTGTTTCAAAAATCCCTCTAAATGATAAGTCCTGCTCTTTCTTTTCAGTAAAGGAATAAAATAGAACACAAAGATGCTTTTGAGGCTTTTCACTATGGTTTTTAAAATTCCATTTGTTCACATAGATCTCGTGAGAGAATGCAATGCAAGATTTACCATTTGCTTGAATTGAGGTGTAGCTGTGCGAAGTGGACCTCCATTTCCAGTAGTTGGGGAGTTGCTGTCTCGATGATCATTTGCCCATTCTTTTGTAATTGGTAATGAATGCTGCAAACAGAAAATGAGATATGAATCCATGCTAAACGGCACTATTTATGATTTACAAATAACGTCGTAGAGTCAGAAGACAATTTTTTTTTCTCAAAATTTAAAAATGAAATAAGTCTTGGCTCAAGAAAACGGAAAGTCAACAACAGATTGATAAAGTTTTGTTAGAAAATATTTGTTTGAATGGAAGAATTCACACATTTTCGGTTCGATTTCGAATAATAGAAAAAAAAAATATTTACCGTTGCGAACAGATTGCTCAATAGATCTGTAGAGGTGGCGGACAAATCCAACTGCAAAAAAAATAAATGAAGGATTTAACTATTTATAGAATTTCCCGGATAAAACGTCATTTTAAGATTTCCACATCTTCTTTTCAGAAAATATCAATCAAGTTGACAGATAAATAAGCAAAAATTACTTCAGGATCCGGTGGCAAAGAATTGTTCTGATCTGTATTTGCACATAGTAAAGCTATCTGGTTGCTGAGATTGGAAAATTTAGGTTCGTCTGATGGAGATTGAGGAGTTCCACTTATTGAGAAACGGTCTTCCGATTCTGCTACCTGTAAAAAGAAAATTTATGCTGACAAAGTCTGTTTTGTAAATTCGAGCTAACATATCCTTCAAGGGAATATCACAGAATTATTGAGGGTTTAAAATAAAAAAAAAGAGCACAGTAATAAAGATCGAAAGTGGCTATGAACTGAATAATAAGGAGGTGATCGACTTTTTCAACTTCGCCTTCTTTCTCCCAAGAAGCTTTCTCCAAACAGAAAAACATGCTGAGATTATCTTCTATTCTTTCAATCTAATAACTAAGTCTTTTTCGTTTAATAGAATCTTATTTCCACTCTTTCTCTTAAAAGAGATGATAGCTCAACTTATATATTTTAAGCAACTTCGTCATATGAATAAACAATATTTCCTTAGACCACAGTATATGTTAATCCATTTTGATTCGCCTTTTACGACTATCTTGCTCATTATAATTATCTCAACGGCATTCAATTTTTTCAATAACTTCGTCTTTCCCATGAGTCAATCTTTTCAATATAAAAGGTTCATTAGAAATTTCCTCCTCCTCCTCAACCTTTCTCTACCACATATACTCTTTCCTCATATTCATCCTACCTCGGCTGAATGCCTCTAGCGTTCCGTACTACTTCTATCTTTCTCTCTCCCCTTCTGATTACATCAGACATGAAAGCGATATGATTAAATAAAAAACCTCCGCTTGTCTAATGTAGCTCATAAGAACAGAGATCGGACGAGAATAGACATAGCCAATTAATTCCCCGTTACCCGGGGCTACTAACATCCGATTTTTATATAAGTTGGAAAGAGAAGGTATAGAAGCAAAATTACTGACATTTTCATAGTTGTTAACATAAATCAGAGCGTTTGAAAGTTTTTTTTCAGTAACTTAATGCGTTTCTTGTGTACTCAAGAACACTTTAACCAATTATCCGCATTACATTCCACACCTTGCGCTCCACGATTTGGAACTTGCACTGATGGACTGATACGTTCATTTCAACTTGTACATTAGTTCCTGTACAACAGAAAGGCGACCTTATGTTAAAAGCACATGGAAAAAGATCTTATTAACAATTTTGTTCACACGATTTCGCTGTATTAACTCAGAAGAACTTTTCTTTTCCCACCTAAGAACACTGTGTTAAGAAATGAGGTCTATCGGTAATGCCCTTGAGGGCTTCCATTTCTTCAACAGGCGCACTATTACGAACTTAATCTTGTGTGCTTTTTTGTTGAAAGTTTTAATGACATTTCAATTAAGAACAAGGCCAAAACATGAGGAGAATTTGAGTGTTCGTTTGTATTCGAACAATGACTCTAAAAGGAAGGGAAATGCTCATCATCTCTCTTTTTCTTCTTGTACTGTTTTCAGAACCAAAAGGAAAAAAAGAAAAAGGATACAAATAAGTTTTTTTTGTTCTTTAGCAGAGCGAGAAAAAGGGGACATTATTAATAATAAGAAATTGTTTAAGAATTTCTTTCATTTCCAAATTTTTCTTATTAAGTATAATTTACAAGCGGAAATTACAGTAGAACTTACACGATCATCATTTTTAGTACTCGGTGATTCATCCAAAGGGTTTTCATCATTTGGATCTGGTCGTGCTATTGCTTGACTAAGATTTGACACAAACGAAACATCTGAATATCCATGATTTGCCTGAAACGATAACTATACGATAAAGTGAATGATAAACGATTTGCTTCCGATTCCTGATGGAGTGACTCAAGTGATGAGCAGAAGGAAGGAGGAAAAAAGGAAAAAAAAATCGCCGAAAACTAATCATAAGCTTTATTGGTTCTTTAATGCAAACAAGATTGTCCTCACTACAATCTTATTCATCAAAAGATTTGCTAAATGGGAATACAAACATCTTCAAAGAGCTTTTGATGAAGGTGAAGTAGGAGATAGGAAGATCTTATCTCGTAATTATCGTATAGTTTACCCATAAAAACTTTTGAACTTCACTTTCTATAGATACATATGGAAAATGTTCAATGCCGATGGAGTATGATTCCAGAACATGGAAAGTGGAGTGTATCTGATGCTGTGAATACGTAGCATATGATATTTATACTGAGTAGGTCAAACTTCTTCTTATTTGTTAAAGTTTCTCAGGATAGATGAAAGAGAAGAGGGAGAGAAAAGAGACGAGGACTTATAAGGTGTGGATAAGGAAGAAAAGAACTCACAATTAAGCCAAAGAAATCTACAACGGCTGACTCTTTTACCCGTACCACAGCATATTTATATCGAGGTTTCTCCTCCATTCCTGTAATACTTTATATTATAACTGAGTAGATAGACTGATAAACAATGAAGAGTATAAGCAAAAAGCATCAAACGGATATGCAAAAGAAACATTGTAAACAAAGAAAGGTAGATAGATAATCAAGATTTCATTAACATTCTCGTAAGATGGTCGAGTTCTGAGAAAGAATCACAAAATCAAGAATATTATGAGAAAAAAAGTAATTGAAAAAAGAAAATAGGTTATTTGGGCTTTGGGTTGGTTAACGAGGCATAGTTAATGATAATTAACAACCGCTAGATAGCTTCTCAATTGAATAATTTTACTTAAATATGGCATGAAAGAAGAAACCAAAAACGAGAAAAAGAAGAAGAAACATGAAGAGAAAACGAAAGTGTTTAAGAAAACAACGAATAGGGCAGAATTCCAATTCGTTAACTTTGTCGAAAAAATATACAAAAAAGCAGAGAATTAATGCTATTGAGTATGAGAAGCGCACATACTCCTACTCACACACATGCACACATACACTCACACACATACACTCACACACACACACACATACACACACATACACAGAATGAATAGTTGAAGGAACCGTTAGGAGGGTATGCAGTGTTGGCTAGGAATTTTGTTGGATCTGTATGCACACAGGACTTCCTAGTACATTTCAGACTTCAATTTTACTTCTTCTTCTTCTTTTTTTTTCCTTTTTTGGATATAAAAAAAAAATTAAAACAAACGCAAGGTTTCGTCTTAGATGGACTTTTGAACACAAAGCTGGTAGAAACCTTAGAAGAACAAAGAAAAAGAAGGGGGAAAAGAAAGAAAAGATGCTTAAGAGAAGAGCAGAAAGTATAGTTTTGGTTAGTTTCTTATGATGAAGTAGAATCTTGATGATTAAAAGGAAAACGAAAATAGAGATCGAGAGGGAATCCATAAATGGCTGTTTATAAATTTCTTAGAAATAAACTTTAAATTTTGTTGCTCTGACAACTTCATCAATTTGCAACTCGAAGGGAAACTTAATCATAAGTGATAAGCTTCTAGAGGAGTGGCCATGACGTAAATGCCAAAATAACTCAAAATTCTAGTTGTTTTAGCTTTTCGTCCAATCATAAGCGCGCTCTTTGAAACAAGTTAGCTGCGACAGCACAAGGTGAGGTTCTGAGTAAAGATGAGAAGATAAGTTGAAAAAATGAAATGACAATATAAAAAGATGATATAGATTTGTCCTATTTCAATGAAAAGAGAGAGGGTGAATGAAAACATCAGAGGCAGTTCGAAAGAAGAAAGATAGTGAGCAAAGAGCTTAAAGAAAAAGTGACAAGAGCAGAACTTAAGGAGAGAAACTTCAAAGAAAGAAGAAGAGGTAAAAGTAGTGAGGTAAGTATGAGTATAGTATGTGGAGTAGAGGAATAAGCGGAAAGAAACGGATAATGAACGTATACAAAATGCTTTTTTAGATATGGCAGTAGCTCTGAAGATACTGCAGCAACAGCTTTGAACATCAAACTGTTCAGGATGCTTTTTCACGATCCACATTACCAATGAACAAAGAGGTAGAAATGAGGAAAATAAAATATTCAAGGAAAGCATTCTTCTCACTCTCTCAAGAACAATTGATAGGAGATCAGCTTAACCTTAAAGTCTTTCTCTTGCAACTAAAAAAAGAGATTAAAATGTTGGGAAAAAAAAAACTGGCGCATTAACAGAGGGATAGAGAAACAATGAATGACAGACAGAAAGAAGAGAAACTGAAAAAAGTTCTGAGGTGGCAAGACCCAACTGAAAGGCTTCTGGTTAGAGAACATTGGTAGTGATTAGAGCAGAATGGAACAGCAGCAACCAAAGGCACAGCAGCAGTAGCCGTAGCAGCAGCTTTTCGTCAGCGTGAAGCTCAGACAGAAGGCAAAAGCTTAGAGACAGATGAGAATAATAATAAATTTTGGAAAGCAAGTGAGGTGCTGATTGCATGGCTTATCTGGGTGAGGAAAGACAAAAAGAGATGTAGTAAGGGGAGGAGAGTAAAGATATACAGAGACGAAGATTTGGAGGTGAAGCGAAACTGCGAGAAGAGAGGAAGGTAGGGGAGAGTCAGAAACTAAAAGTAGTAAGGCATATTTAGCATGTTGAATGGTTACAAAATATGAAATTTCGAATATTGATCAAATGATATTTCGTTGAAATAGGAAAGAAGGAGATGGTTGCGAGGGGATTTCATTTCGCAAACAGGGAAAGAAACTGAACGACAAGCTATTTGCTGGAAATGATAATGAAGATGAAGCCTTAAAAGCTTTAAAATCTACAAAAATTTCGAATAAAATAAATAAAACTGAAAATGATCAAGAAAAAAAATTTTTAATCGTAAATAACAGATTATAGTATTGTCATCCTTAAATCCAAAAAGAAAAAATTGGAAAAAAGTCATAAATCAAAGACAAAATTGTTTGTTTACATTAGCTTTACAAGCTCATTTAAATTCACCTTCTGATACAATTAGTATTCCATGATGTCTAATGAAGTCAGGAAATTAGAAGAATATCATCGAGTCTTTTCAGCTTTTTCCAATTTTCAAAGTTCTTTTGTTGGCCTTTCTCCTCTAACTCTCCTTCTCTTTCCTACTATCTAGTGTTCTTTCAAGCAATAAGGATGATTACCTTTTTATTTCAATTTACCTTGTATCGCTCAACTCAGCTCCCCTACTTCATAACTCTCTCTTTCTGCTAACTATTTCTCTCTTACTTCATCATCCACGTAACATCAACAGGACGATGAGGGAAGTAAAATGGATTATGAATATGGATGAGATAAGGTGTGATTAGTTTTTGACTGAAATTCTTTTATCTTTTCATAAGATCTTGGAAACTAACAAAAGACTTTGAAGGACGAGAGCAAGTAATCACTTTAATTAATAAGCAGAAAAGAATCAGAGAACTCTGGAAAAGCAGGCAATGTTTTAAAGAAAACATAAAATCCTCAGGCTTAGAAGTAGAACATGCAAAAACAGATGGAAAGCATGGTAATTATGTGTAAGATAAGATATAGGAACAGCTTAAATAAGGAATAAATGAGGGAAAAGCTATGATATGTTTTCTATCCGTTAAGAAGAAAAAGAACAACTATTGTGCTCATCTGGCACAAAAGCAACAATGACGACAGATGATCTGAGGAGTTAAACAAAGTTTTAAATTTCTTCAAAGAGGAATTATACATAAAGAGATTCGAATATCGAAGTGAGAATGAAAAGAAATAACAAATAAGGAGAGGAAACTGCTCAAAATGTTATCATCACTATGCCAACGACGACAATCACAAGTCACAACGACGACGACGACGACAACCCAAATCCATCAGAAGACAAAAAAGCAAGTGAGAAAAAAAAGGAGAACTGAATAATATTATTAAAACTATAAAAACAAATTTATTCAAACTATATTGAGATATAGCTAAGAGTAGATTTCAAGCTCTTTCAACACACGGCTTTCTTCTACTTAAGCCTTTTAGACAGAAGATAAAGCTTAATCTCTCCATCAACTTGTGAGCGTTCTCGAGCTGAAACTTTGACAGTTTGCTATCTCCAATTTCATTCCATTACTAAGGTGAAGAACAACAGGAATACCCAAGATCTGATAGCTCTCTATGCCTACCGACTTGAACTTCCGAAAGAGGGAAAGCTCGAAAACATTTAATGAGATTGTCTAAAAACCGAGATCAGCACTGAACGTAGCTAAATGACATTGGCCCTTCCCCACCCAAAGCCGGTGCTTATCGGAAGGAGAAGTTAAATATTTGCTCGCAAGAGGCCAATTCTCCTACGATTTCTGTTGGTCGGCTGTGCTTTAATAACTTAGAGGCTCATTGATGTCGTCTTTATTCAAAAAGTTTCTTCTCAATTTCCGCCTTCGTTTAACTATCATGACTATATGAGCATCTTACAAAGTGTTCTTCATCAACACTCGGGCAACATGAGCGTCAGAGAAAGAAACGGTAATGTAGTAAAAGTGAGATACGAGTTGTGAACAGAGGAAAAACTCTGACTCAGCTTGAAACTCATAGTTGGAAGGGACAATTAAAGGTGAAATTGACGAACGTGCGAGATAGTAAAAGAGATATAAGGAATGATCGAGAGAGACCTCATATGCAGCTGAATGCTTTACTCTTTTTCTCTAACTATTCTCTCTATCATTTTCATTTTCTAATACAAACTTTATATATAATATTATATATATTTCAATCTCTCTTTCCTTAACATGATCCATCTCTTTTTCCCCTCTCTTTCTCTTCTCATTTTCATAACTTAATCGATTTAGTTCTACAATAGTATAAGGCATAAACAGCAAAAAAAGGCAAAAACAAGAAATGAGCAAAGGAACAAACCCAAATCTTTTTGACTTTAGATTTTGATAACAAAGACGTCTCATTCAGTCTTACTCTCCATTTTTTTCTTCTTTAAATCTCCTGCTCTATCAATCCACTCTCATAAATCTCTATATCTCAACATGTTCTTTTTTTCTGTTCTGTAAGGAATACAACCGACTCTCAGCTTCTGCATAATTACAATGGGAACCCAAAATCACGCCAAAGCGTCCACGTGGAAAATACGTGGTATTAGAATATGGGTTGAGCAGTTCTGGTTAAAATATTATAAATGAGTTTTGAGAAAAAGAAATAATTGAAACTTAATTTAATAATATTGTAGTTTTGTTCAATTTCATTAATGAGAAGAATATCAAATTGCTAATTTTATCAGAGCCATTGGAATGACTTTAAAGAAATACAAAGGTAAGAAAGATGTACAGGGAAAGAAGAAAGAGAACTAGAGATCTAACAATTAGGAAGGGATAGATAATAAGCGACTGAGCTTTGGAGTGAATATATGTAGAAGGAGATAAGGCGCACCAGAATGAAGGAAGCAAATGGCAGGGTTGATTGCGGGAATTGTGACTAATGATCAAAGCCAAATTTGAAGCTTTATCAACTGCTTGTATGCTGATACATGTGAGCAGACTCAAAGAAAATGATATAAAAGAAGTTTTATTTTCCAATTTTCGCTGTTGAAAATTATCATTTTTCATCCAAATGAGGGAGTACAATAGAGTGATAAACAGCTGCAAATTAAAGAAAAAGTGAGAAAATTTGATGATAAAAAATGTAAAAAAAATGACAGGGATAAATATACAGAGAAAGAGAAAGAGAGAGAGACAGGAAAAGAGAAAGAAAGCAAGGCTGAAAACGGGGAGGAGTTGGATAAGAAATGTAAATTACAGGATCTTTCTCAAACGAAAAAGGTTATCAAAGCTTAATGATAGGCCATATAAAGATGTTTGTGAAGCAAAATAAGCTACAAGTATAGTCCATGTAATCTATCAGTAATTCTCCATATTTTCAGTCTTCTTTCGTTTTTAACTTTGTACAAAAATAGAGGAAATGAGAAACGATTTGGCCTAAATGGTAAAGCTTGATGCAATGGCTAAATGACAGAGGAACGAAAGATAGAAAAAAAGAAGAAGAAATATTTATTTTACAGTAAGTTATAAAGAATAAGCTTTATATATGTGTGAAATATTTGTGTTAAAATCATTCTTATGGAAAAGCTCCCTCTCTTCTTCATTCTTACGTTTTTTTCACCTCTCTTCATCTTCTCTTTCTTTTTCTCTTCTTTCTTCTCTCCCTTCCCTTCTTCTTCTCCTTCTTCTTCTTCTTCTCCTTCTTCTTGAATATCATTTTATCAGTCGAGATGTTTAGATGTCGTTTTCTCACATCTTTGCTCGTTTTTCGCACAAAAGTTGAAAAGAATAATCAAACAAGAATGATTCAGAAGATGATCTAAGTGCTTTTATCAGCAATTAGTAAAAAAATGTTATTTTCTTATTTAACGCTTTTATCGTTCAGCCTCCTTTTCTTCCGGAGAATCTGCGTTGGCGAAAATGTCGTTTCCATTTGTGAGACATTTTTTGTCTTTCTGATCACGTAACGTATAATCAGCTGTCTTCAGCTTTTCGTGGTTTGAGAAAACATTGAAATCCCCAAAGTTTTCCTGAGAATTAGACATAAACCATTTAGATTTTTCTGAGAATATCATCTGATGCCTAAGGCGCTTTCATGAGCCCACAACGACAATCCGGCTTCACATCAGGTACCGATTGATAGCGAATGTTTTTCATATCAACCACGAGCTAATAAGAACGAATTTGTGGAGAAAGAAATCGAGGGAAAAAAATAAAGAAAATGGGAAGAGAGAAGAGAAGAATTTTCTATCTTGAATGTCGTACTGTCCGAGTGTCTTACTGAAAGGCAACTATTTTTCTTTGTGTGTTCCTTACATCCACACGCCTCTCACCGAATGCTGGCCAGTTTGAGTATATGGTAACTTTTTTGATACCCCCATTCATTTCCGGAGATTGTAATTATTCAAGAATACTCAGTAAAACCTTGTATGGGAAGGAACGACAATATTGATTATCGTACAGAATTCTCCTCAACGACAACTGCCAATGTGCAGCTGGTGGGATTTTAGGCTGTTTATACGAAATTTCGTCCATAAAATGCGAGAGCGCAAATAAGCTATAGAAATGAAGGAGGGAACATTTTCAAAGGCGAATCTTTTTGACTGTGGAAGTGAAAGAGAATAAATTCAAGTTAGATGACAAAAGTTCAATTTTTCTTAATCTTACGCTATCATTTCAACATCTAAATAACATGACAATCAAAGTCAGAGTACAAAATTGTGTCAATGAAAGAAAGTCATGAACAGTTGTCGCCTGGAAAGAGCTTGTGATATAAGCATTATGCTTAACTGCATGTCCATGACAACGCCTAGTCTGATTTTCAGGTAAATATAGTTGGCACAGAATTCATTCTCTCTCTCATTCCCTGAAAAGGATAAAACTAGCATAAGGCTTGGTTGATTTTGATTGGAAAAGTAAAGAATGAGAGTGAGCAAGTAGAAACGTAGTGAAGAGATAGAGAAATGAAAATGCAATTGGTTATGAGCAAAAACGTTATGAGAAATTGGGTGGATCTAAGTAGTTGTGAGTTTTCCAGAGACTTTAGGATAAAGCGACGAAGGGAAGCAAAGAAATCGACACAATTATTATTAGCAATAATAAGGATCGAAGCCCCTAATTAGTTGTCTCCTGAAGAATAAAGAAAGCTGAAAATAGGAATGAAGAAGTAGAATAATGAATCAAAAGTGAGAAGAGAGTTAGACAGGGTATAAAGAAAGATAGATAAAGAAAGGGAGAGGTGGAAATAGATATTCCATGAAATGTATCTAACGAATATCCAGACGGATAAGCCAAAAACAGCGAAACAATGAGTTCAAGTGGAATCAGAAGTATCGGCGACAACTTCAACATAAACGAACTTTTCTATTTTATGCTAATGAGAGATAAAACAAATCAAACGAAGGTGTTGAAAGAGAGATAAATCTGAAAGTATGAAAACAGCAAAATTGAAAAAAACGGAAAGTTCGTATTCATGAATAAGTGGAAGGAGATGATGAGAAGGGGCAGAGAAAAAGAGAATGAAGAAGTAGCTTCAGAACTTCTGTGTGTAATCCTGCTCTTGTGCTTTTCGTTACAAAATCAGTAGTTGTTATATACAAATGATGATGATATTTTCATGCAATAGAAACGAACATATCATAATAGAAGCTATGAAAAGACCGAAAAAGTTAAAAAAATGAATGAAAACTCGAAATGAGATACCAAAGTTCATCGATATTCATCTGGTCATTTTTATGCTAATCGATGAGAATTTCCATAAAAAAATTGTAAAGAAGGATTAAGAAAACGATGAATAAGGTACTTCATTAACCTTCAAAATGATACTTACAAAGAGAATCCAGGACAATCTGGCAGGAACCATCAAGGTACGTTTTTGCTTTTTTTCTTTTAGTTCAACTGAAAGAACTCTTGCGAATGATTATACAGTTTGAGGAGAGGATAGAAGGCTAGGATCACACCAACACATTTCCGTGCTGATAGATGGAAGCATGGAATTGGTTTAGGAATGAAGGTGGAAGTATAAAGTTTTGAAACCGTTTATGATACAGGCAAAGGCATAAAGAAAGACAGAAATGAAAAATGAAGTAAGGCAAATCACATATAGTATTCGAGAAAGAGAGAGACGTATGTATAGGGAGGGAGAGAGAGAGAATGGTAACGCTAATGCTCTTAACGTAAAACAGGATTTCGAACTGTCATCAACAGACTAAGTACCACTAAGTTCTACTAGAGTTATGATGGAAAAGCGGTAAAAAGAGCTCGAAATGGTAAAAGAGGAGAGGGGGGGGGCGGAATTGAATGTTTAGAGAAAGTTGATTTGTTAATGCGGTAATATTGATCTCTATGATTTAAACTTGTTAACTATCAATGTTTTGAACAGTTTACAGAAAGAAACATTCGAGTGTTCCACAAAATAAAATAAAAATCAGTTGAGAGGAGAAGATGTTTTTGTAGAAATTTGAAAGAAGTCGTTGAGAGAACAGAATCATCTGTAAGAGAGAGAACAGAGATATGAAAAAAAAATGAGAGAGAGATTGTTATCTAATTCCTTAGAAGACCGGAGGGTTTTAACTAAAAAAAAAGCTGAAAAGTGTGAAACAGTCTGGAAGTTGTTATAAATCATTTTTTTTAGATTATACAAAGTGTGTATGAGAAAAGGGGAGGGCTGTAGTAGTAATAGCAGGGAAGAAAATGATAAGGAGATTGAGATGAAAAGCCACATTAGGCTTCAGGAGAGATGTTAAACATTTTTTCACTTCATTCTAAGAAGTATAACGCATATTATCTGCAGATGATTTTATAGAATACGAAATAAAATTCGTTCGTTATTCGGAACTATGCGAAAACGAAAAGGAGGAGAGACACCGTTAGTACCATCAAACACTTAAGCTTTACAGAACTAGAAAGCCTTCTTTTTGTTGGAGACAGGCCAAATAAATAAATAAAAGTAAGAAATAGCGGGTGTGTGAGATCGGGAGAGATATGTCGAGAGAGAAAAGAAATGATAAAAAAAATGTAGATATAACACTAAATAGTTATGAAGTTAATGTAAAATCAGTGTTAGCAGGTTGAAATCAAGAATTGATTTCCAATTAACATTCCAAATGAGCCGCCGGCAATTCAGCTGGATGTTCTTTTTATGAAAAAGCTCTCGATTTTTGATATTCTATTGTCGGAAAATGAAACAAATTAAGTTTATAGGAAGTATTAGAACCTTATATGAAACTTATTAAAATGGAAGAGAGAGTATGCGAGAATAAGAGAAAGAGGGAGAAAGAGAATAGGAGAGAGAAAATCCTGCAGAGGAAGCAGAATGCACAACCGCTCTGAACGTAAAACTGATTGATATGAACATGAAGAAAAGATTTGAATGAAATATTTTATAATTATAATTCGTATGAGAATTATTAATCGAAACAGAATGCCTAATTCAAAAATAAATAAAAATGAAAACTAATTAACTAACCTGTAATGATGGAATGGAAAGTTTGTGTAAATATGACTGAAAAGATTGATAAAGTGTTTAGAAATGCAACAATAAACGGAGAGAAAAAGAAAACCATTTTTTGCATGTGCTTAAGCAAGAGACAGAAAAAAGTACAAAATTTGGAATAACATACATATGATCAAAATCAATAGAGGAAGTTTCTGAAAAGAGAGAATTAGAAAAGAGAACAGCGAAAAGCATGCATCATTAACACATAGTAGGCACAACCGCTCACTATTATATTGAGTTTTCAATAAAATCGTAAAGACACGTGAAAGGCACGTGGAAAGTGAAATGCTAATTGGACATATCATCAGACTTCAAAAACGCAATTCAGCAAGAACATATGCATGAGGAAGTAGGAAGAAGAAGAGATGTAGGAAATCTTCACAAATTTCAAAACGTCTGTCTTAAGCCTTTGATGGAAATACATTGTGAACATAAGGCGCTTGCCTTGCGAAGAAGCTTATCGCCTTACGAGCTTAAGGCCTTAAAGACAATCACATGGGAAGAAAGAAATGAAGAAAATTTCTCTATCGATTGAGCAAAATGACATATTTGAGAAAAGGCATATTCCTAGACAGTATTGGGCCATATTTTGTTGCGAAAACACAGAAAATGAAAGCCTTGAGAACAGTGAAGAAATTCCGTTTCTTATGATATCAAAACAAATGAAGGGGGGAGTAACGAGATGAAGTAATGAATATGATAAGTTGTGTTAAGAGGAGAACAGATTGATGAAAGAAATGAAGAGAGAGATAGAGAGTGGGATAAAGGGAGTTGATGAAGAGATTCAGAAATTGACAACAAGAAATGAAAAAAGGGAGAGGTGGTAAGGAGGGAAGCGAAGGAATTACTCTGATGCTGTGAATACTGGCCAAATGAAAACAAACTTAATGATATATTGTTATGGCATGGAAGACGTTTTGAAAATAATAAGGCAAAATACAAAAGAGCCGACAACGAATAGAATAAAAATAGAAAATACAATGGTTTATGCAATTCAGCTTTTCATAAATACAGAAAAGGCAGAAAAAAATGTCAAAATTATCTGTGAACGTGTTCAAACTTTTCAAAGCTTTCGCGACGAATATGAAATTGGGTAGAGAAAAGGGGACAGGTTGACTAAACTGAGAAGAATTTATGAAGGGACGTTTTTCTCTTCCTATTGTGAATTTTCAATAGGACAGGAGATGAGTAGATGTGAAATAAGGAATATTGCCATAGTGTAGATACATACGTTACCCTTCTCACTCTTTCACTCTCCATTTCAAAGAACTGTGTACTTCTCTTCCAACCTCCATCATCTATGCCTCCTCTCCCGTTTAGGTCATTCTGTTCTCACTAAGCCTACCCCTCCCCTCCCAAACAGTCAATTTACAGAAGAGAATTAGGAAACGAGAGAACAAACAGTTCCATACAGAAAGAGAGACTATGTTTTCATGAGAGAATGCTAGACATTAAGAACTAAACCTAAAGTCAGTAGAGGCCATTGGGTTACATCTTAAGACTATAAGTCCTTACTGACTTGAGCTAAAGAACCCACAAATCGTAAGGAAGAATAAGATAGTATAAGAATAGTAGATTGGATTCCCAGAGAAGAAATATGAAACGTTTGATAGAAAACTCGAATATAATTTTGTTAATAAAAAATCTTTGCAAAATAAAAGAGAGAGAGAGTGTGGGAGAATACGAAGTGCAGTGAAGAACATAGATATATAGACGAATAGAGAGAGGAAAGAGTTGCGTACTAGGCGCCAAACCTTAAGCCGTTGCTAATCCTTTGCAGTTTAGGGATAGAATAAGGCTGAATAAGGCTAGTAGGGCCCAAATATTTCAAAATTTTCTGCTTTGCAGGAAAATGGTTTTTTGTACTTCAACTTAGAATTGAACATGTAGTAGTGCAAGAAGGAATGAGAAATCAGTATAGTCAGAATTAAAAAAAGAGAAAGAGATAGAGAGAGAGAGAGAGCAAGTGAGGCGGTGTCGAGATTGATAGGAAAAGAGAGTTTGTATACATCTGTAATTCATAATTATTTGGTTTAAGTATATGAAATATCTAACTAACTAGCCATGTAGAATAGAATATTAACCGTTATTGAAAATCTAATAAGATATCTATGGCAGTTACGCTATGATAACAAAATGAAATTTTTAGAGAGCTCGTGGAAGAGAGAAACGAAAAGAGGGAGCAAGGTAGGTCTGCAGAGAAGGGTGAAGGATAAAACAAAATAAAAGTTATAATATTGTGTGAAAAGTGTGTGCGAGAGAGAGAGAGAGAGAGAGAGACTTGAGAAGGAAAGGAAGATAAAAAGGGAGTGACAAGAAAGAATGGTGAGCGATACCTAACCTGAAAAAAACTCAAAAAGCATAAAGTTGGAAAGTTGAGCTTTTTGCAACGTAGCTTCTAGTTGCCTTATCAGGTTCGTAATAACTTCGATAAGAACCTAAGTTTCCAAAGGAAATTATATACGTTATCATAATGCTTTTATGAAAATCAACTTTGTTAAATGTGAGATAACATTTGTTGCGAAAAATTTACAATAGAAAAGAAAAATAAATAAAACTTTATCGCTTATTTGAAATCTTTCGTTAAGTTTTAAGCTTTTATCAGCCATTTATGGCTTTTAATTAATTTCTAAATATTTTCCAGCATATTTTGTTAAGTTTCCATTTGATTAATCAATTCGTGGAGAAATGAAGAGATTCGCCTTAGACAAAGTATTGCTCGTTCACGCCAGAAGCCCACACATCGCCAGGTGAAAGATTTGTTTGTCTGCATGTAATTGAGAAAGGCAAAAAGAGAAAAGAAGATTCATGAATGATTAAATTATTCTTTCAGCTTATTCATTTAAGCGATTCGAAAAAGCAGATAGCTGGGAGAATATGATCAGTGGATAGATATGTTTGAGGGAGTAATTGAAATTGAAAGAATAAGTTGTCGTGATGTACTAAAACTATGGCAGGTGCATCTACGTCAAGCATAAGAGTTTGATTGGAGGAGGGGAGGGGGTGAGTAGAAGCAGACATATAGATTAATAAGTAGGCAAGTCAATTAAAAATGTTGAATGCTTCTTATAAAATATTAAAAACGCCATACAGGTGAATAATCAGCAAAACGCATCACGTGTGAGCAGCTCACGTGAATATCAGGCATCCACGTAGAATTTCATTTTCTTCATTTTAAGACAATATAAGCATATGGTTGTTGCATTTCAATATTTGAGTTAATTAATTATTTTTATTTTCGAATCCTAAAATACGTTTTTTTTCCACTTTTGCCTGAGAAACTTTTCATAAAAGGTGCTCATTAATTAAAAATAATTCATTTAATTAACATAACAATGCTGTAGTTAGGACGACAAACAGCGTGTCCTACCCCTCTCAAACACAATTGTAACTATAATTAATTTCAATGATTAAGTTATATGCTAGGAACGTTTTTCAAGCTCAAATGCGCTCCATTCTTTTGACTCTATACTTTTGTTTTAATGCTTCTTGGATGCCTTCTGGAGTTTGTCTTCCTTTTTTGATTCAGAAGTTTATATTATAAGCTTCTCATCTAGCTTACATGCGGCTCAACTCATAGATGGAAGGAAAACGTAAAAATTGAAAATAAACAAAAATTGTATTATTTTCTTCATAATTTTATAGCAAAGCATGAACTGCAAATAAGACAAATAGCCACAAATTGACTTGATCTAACGAAAAGCTCTGCGAAAGAGGTGAAAAGCTGGAATGGAATTTCAATTGATGCCTATTCAATATAACAGTGAGCTCACCAAGGAGTGAGACATTTCTGGAGAGAGAATGTATGGTAATAGAAGAAAAGAGTAAATAAAGCATTTAATAAGTGAGTTAAACGTTAAATTAGGAACAAGGAGTGTCAACGAGAAAGCTGATCAGAATTTCATCAAAAAGATGATAGCCAAATCCAATGATGGCAGAATGAAAGCAGGGTCGTCACGTAATAGGGGAATTCAGGGAAGATGCTGTATAACTCAAAAATCTTTTCATTTGCCGGAACGGATCTGGATCTTATTTACATTCTGCTTCGTTTTCCAGGAGGTTTGACGAAGATTATATGTTAAGCTTATTCTAGAGCTTAAGCTCTTATCTTCCATTTTGTGGTATTATTATATTTCACAAATAACTGAGAGGGTGGACAGAGGATGAGAATGAAGGAATATGAAGAGAGACAGAGATGGAGAAAGGACGAGTCACAGGAGAACCGATGGAGGGAGTTTGAATAAGATATCTCTTAGTAGAAAGAATGCTGCGAGAGAAAAGACATTTTATGGAATAATACTAACTAAAACAATGATCTTTCATAGTAAGAAAGCTCTGAAAGGGGGCATCACACTGTTTAAAAACGCTTGAACATTCTATTCTTCCGGGCCATTCAGTTTTTTCACAATTTAAGTCATCGATGTTTGTATTGTAGAACGGGCCGCTGTTTCAATTTGTGATAACGCTTGTTCAATCTAGAAAAAGCTTAATCGTACAACTTTGCGAATTCAAAACTCATCGAAACCTGATAAGCTGAGATTGTTTGGTCGCTTGAACGTGTTCGAGTTCGTCCACGTGTAACTGACGTCATCAATGATCTTCCCCAACTCGATTTAGAATTTCTATCTTTACGTCCAGCGTTCAGAATAGACTGATCTCGTTTATGAGGGAACACAGCACGATTCCAAGACACCAAGCACATAGTTATCTTAAAGTTATCAACGAAGCTTCTCAAAGTGTTTACTGAACCTACAAACGAGCAGATAACCATACCAATTCCATAGCCGTAAGCTGCAAAAGCTGAATATGTAGAGCTGAAGAAAAGTATACTAGGCGAAGCACGTAGAGAAGTACGAACTTGTGTGGACAACTAATCGTCACATCTCTTTCCGTCAATAAGAGCTGGGCCTTGTTCATTCCTCTACAGTTCGCAAAAACTGTAAAAGATGATACATATATAATCAGGCATATGATGTATTTCTTGATAAATGAAAAAGAAACTTATCGAATAGGGTCTTTATGGCTGGGATAATACGGTTTGCATTTGAAGTTTTGAATGATAGAATATTTGGCGGGTGGACCTTCGAAGCCGATGGTCATTTGACACACACTTACTCTCCCTGAACTTAAATAGTACGCGAGCATCATATATATTCGTAGATGATTTACCCAAAGTTATAACGTATAAAGGAGTTATCAGGTAAATTATTATGACGGAAATCGGCAATACGCCCTGGCAAGCAGAACATCAATTCAAATGGAACTAAAATATGCCAAGTAAGCCATGCAGCTGGAATTTCTGCTCTGAGAACATTACCTACACCACATTTTTTGGAAGTATGGACTTTGCATTGGATGTCAACAAGATAAATACTGTCGAAGGTTGACTCATCATTCGAACAGACTTCTTAAAATACTCAATGCATCGATGTTTTGCTCGGATAATCACGAACTTACCAGAGGCGGCCATTTGGTTCGTTGAAGGTAAACTAATACGATGAGCATAACAGGCCAACTGCCTGAGAACCGTTACTACAACCAGCGAAAGAAGCATTATGCTGGACAATAAACTTTTACCAGCATTTTCCCACGTGGATATTTCACGTGAGTTCACTATCCACGTCAGCGTCATGTGTGCACATTTTTTTCGACGCCGTAAGTTTGATTTCGAGTAACAAGAGATGTTATTCTTTTTTTTCATACATACATGAACTAACCTCCATTTTTTTTTAATTTTTACCAAATGTTGTCAGAGGATTATTTCTTGACTGCAAAAAAATAATTCGAAGAGATTATTGAGTAGAAAATACGGTTTTCCTCAAACCTCATAAGATGAACTCGCATTATTTGCATCTCATTTGATAATCTCCACCAAAACAGAGGTATTTAATACGTAAATTAAACAAAATCCTGCAGGAAAAGGTTACATATGTTAATGTCGTGGCTATATAGTTAACAAGAACCAATCGTCTTTGTCATTTGTCGCTTTCTAATCCTCCTTTGGCCTATGAGTCTTATAGTTCTGAACTTTTGAAGACAAGATAAATGACTGAAATCTCATCTAGTTCCTTTGCAAAAATCGATTATATTAGCAGTTGAAGTTATTAGAGTTCTAAAATTTTTCAGTTCTTTCGTTGTCTCTTTTGCGATAGAGGCTCGTCGTTTGCCCACCACTCTCGCAAGTTAACCTTTCGAGGAACTTTTAGAGAACTTGCACCTCTTTTTTACACTCATCATTCCTTAACTATCTGTAACAGACGACATTCTATGTTAAGTTCTGTTGCCAGAAACGAGTCTAAAATTAAAGTTATAGTCGAGTACATCATAGTTTTTGTTCTTTCTTCATAGTTTTTTTCACCGATCTGTTCTTAATGCAATTTTAGGTAAAGAAATGAAAAGATCTTCATCTTGTAAACTCAAGTTAAATATGGTTATCGCCGAGATGAAGAAGGGTTTCGCAGAAAAACGTTTTCAACATTCATATCACACTCTGATATGTCTCCGAAGAAAGTTTTTATCGTAAATCTTCCTCTCTCTTTTCATCTATTTCAACAGGTATCAGGAACTTGTCAAAGTGTGATAATAGAATATCATTTTTTGATTTCCATGGGAATTCGAGACTAAAGTTCGAGAGAGAGGCAATAATTTAGAATCTTTACCATTTCTCTTTCAAATACATTAATTTCAATGAAAAATCTGCCAGTTATGAAGTGTTATATGGAAAGAGAGGCTGTGGGGAGTTGGTAGAGATTGACAAGTTGGGACATGTGGGCGGGTTACAGAATATATCAACTGGATCATGTTATAACCCGCGGGAAACAGTGGCACTGTTTTGCACAGAAAATGGAAATCTTATATATTCCCAAACAACTCGTCTTTCTTTGATCTTGTGTTCCGTTTTATTAATATAAAGAGTTTGTGACATAAGCAGCGTTCTTCTGCCTTCTTCCTTGCTGATGTTTTCTTTGTCCGAGACAGAAGCGGATGGCCTGTTTCGGCTAGCCCTCTGGGTCACTCTCTTTTCTCAATAATGTCTATAACATCATTTTTGACCCAGTCTTCAAATAATATCATCAACTTCATGATTCTATAAAGCTTCTTCTATTATTTGTTGCATCTCGTTACTCTGTTGATCTCCTTTCCCTCCCCTTGTTCGACACACGTTTGTTGATTTTAATCCAAGTTACGTTTTTCTTTCTCGTGATTACACTTCTAATAGTTTAAGACATCGGTTTTTTTTAAATCAAAGAAGATCACGATAAGCTCTTGCAAAATCTTTTGTTCTCATCAATCTTCCACTCTTTTTCTAATATTTTCTTTTGTTTAGAGGAACCATCTATTGCTCAACGGATTTTCTATGTATTTCTTGTTGATTTTCACTCTCGTTACCAACTTAATATGCATCTTCCCTCAGAAAAGTCCATCAGGTAAAACACCTCTAGCTCGATATTTGATTGTTCTTATCATCTCTTGTATCAGAAAATGCGCAGTATTGGAACGAGTTGGCTTCTGAGAGATTGAAAGAGAAAATTCGGTTGAGACCTTTAGCAGGTAAGTTGATATAAAATTCCTTTTGAACGTATTTCGTAGCATCGGTGGTTCAGTGGTAGAATGCTCGCCTGCCACGCGGGCGACCCGGGTTCGATTCCCGGCCGATGCAACTCTCTTTTGTTACTTTGATTCTCTTTTTACAGGTAGTTTTCCAAAAAATGTTATTTTTTTCTTGGGGGATGGCATGGGCTCAACAGTTTTAACTGGTGCTCGTCGATTGAAAGCTCAAAGGGAGAATAGGGAATATTTGAACAAGCCATTGAATATGGAAAACTTTGAGTTCACGGGTTTAGTGAAGGTAGTTGCGATCTTACTCGTTTCATCTGAGTGACATAATTCAGACAAGTTCATACGATAAACATGTAACAGATTCAGCAGCTGGTGCTGTGGCTTTATTCACCGGTCATAAGGTAACTGAGAAATCAAATTATAAACGTATTTTTTAATATAAGCTTAGGTTCTTCAAAAGTCAATAGGAACCATGCCTGGTAATACGAGTAATATTATTTTCGATGAAGGAGATTCTCCCGATTGCGCAATAGATTCAAAATATTTTATAAATGATGGAATAGCAGAGCTAGCTGTAAATAAGAACAAACACGTAGGATTCGTCACGACAACACGTATCACTCATGCGACGCCTGCCGCCTTGTATGCAAAGGTTGGTACAATGAGTTATGTTTTCGATAGATAAATAGACCAGTTTGTACTGATATTTTTTCGGATTAGGAGAACGAATGCAATTGTAGAGAGAGAGAGGGAATGTAACAACATAGATGAGAAATAAAAAAAGTACAAATTAGTTGTTTAGGGTGTTAACAGATATGTCGAATCCAATGATGATTTCACCCAACGAGTTTTCCCAAACTGTAGAAAATTTGACATCGCCGGACAGTTGTTAAATCATCCAGCGGATAAATTCAAAGTATACCCTTTTCTTTAGTAGAGATTTTATGCAAAAGCGAAACTTTAAGGTATTAATGGGAGGGGGCCGGTCTGGTCTTCGTCCACAAAGTCGAGGAGGATCTCGTGTTGATGAGCGCGAGATTGATTTGGAATGGCAGAAACTGGATACCTCTCGCCGTCTCATTAATTCATTCCAAGAACTGGAAGATTTCAAGCCAAGCAATGATGAAAAAGTATTGGGTTAGTTAGAGAAGAAAACGCCGAGATTGTGCAAAGCAATATTTTAGGATTATTCCATGATTCGCATTTCCCTTTTTACTTGGATGAAAAAGTGAACGGAACTAAGACTGTTCCGAGATTATCAGAAATGACACAAAAAGCCATTCAAGTTCTTCAAATAAATAATAAAAATGGATATTTTCTCATGATTGAAGGTTAGCACATTCATTGGAAAAAATCTTCTAAATCAGTAATCAGGCGGACACATCGATATAGCTGAGCATTTGAATCAACTACACAAGAGTTTCGAGGAAGTTTTAGAATTAGACGAAGCTGTGCAAATGGTGAGTCTATTGAATCTACTAATTCAAAATTAAAAGCTCCTGGTGAACTATAGTTGAGCCATTCCATGTTTTCTTTTTCGAAAATTGATTTCTTAGTCGGATGATGACACAGATACAGTTAGCAATGAAGAGTCAAAAGAAACATGAACGAAATTAAATAAAGAAATAATTTCAGGCAAGAACATTGACCGATCCAGCAGAAACATTGATCATTGTGACCGCTGACCATTCGCATGCTTTATCTATGCCTGGTTATCTGGGTACATCTCAGGAAATTTTAGGTTTTTTTTCTATTTGTTTTCATAAAACTCCGGATAAAATCCTCATATTATCGAACGGTTCTCCATTTTCTATTCCAGAAACATTCAATGTAGAGAATCGTGATCAAATGCCAGGCTTTCTTTTCGCTGCAGGCCCTGGAGCGAAAACAAGGAAGAATTATACAAATGAAGAATCGAGTAAAGTTCATGCACTATCAAAAACACTAAGTATTAACTATAGAAAAAAAAGATTTTGTATCCCCTTCACACATATATACTGAAAGTGGATATCATGGCGGTGAAGATGTACCGCTTTATGCTCATGGTCCATATTCGTGGTGAGTTTGTATGAACTTACACACTTTGTCACTGTGAACATTCAAGGCTTTTCTCGGGATCTCTGGAGAACACTGAAGTGGCCTATAGGTTAAAGTACTTATTATGTCTCAATCAAGAATCGAGGCTTTGTAACGGTTTCAAGAACGAAGATACTGAAGATGTTCTGCTCGGTACCAGCGGTATGTTGAACGTGGGCTAGTTGATCTAGTAAGTTTTCTATTTTCAGATCTCGTAACACGTGTAGCACCTAAAACATTGCTCACAATTACAGTTTTAGCTTTATCAGTAGCTTCAGTTTCTTTAATCGCTTCATTGACTCTCTCACTAATAATAATTTGCCGGAGAGTACAAAATAACAATAAGAGTTACTGTCTCTCTTAGACACCCGAATAGCTACATGAAGGTTAGGCAGCATCTGCTGGAGAGTTATATGGTGTTTGTAAATATTCTGTGTTTTATTTATTCACAATCTTTAAATAAAGATGAAACCTGTAAACTGTAATAGGAACGAATAGCCTGAGGGCAATCGAAAGTTTTCTCGAAGGCTTTCTTTGATTGATCACTTAGCTGGTTGACCTTCTCAAATTCGACCAAACAACTTTTACCCAAAGTTCCAAAAGATTGAAGGACAAATGATTCATAAGAAATCTTTGGATGAAGCTTTCAATCTGTATGTGGAAGTGAGTCTGTGACCTTTCACAGTCAAAAGTGAGAAAAGGAGAGACTGGTTAACTCAATGCCTTGTTGTCTGTTTTGACAATTTTCTCATTTCTTAAATGGGATTTCCATGTGTGAAGGTGATGCGAACAGACGAGATGATGAGTCAGACGACTTAAACCATTCGATAAGACACGAAGATGAATCGGAAAACTCGTTTTGGCCCTGAGGCATATCTTGTCTTTGGCAGATGAAAATGACGTTGTCATTTTTTTGTCAACCGTAAACGGTGAGACATCACTCAGACACTCATAAAGCCGCCTAGGGGCAACGACGTCATCAACGGCATTGCTTTCTCATGTTTCTCTCTATTTCTACTATCTCTCCTATATCATTCATCATCATCTGTACTTCCCTCTTCAGTAAGAAGTTTGTTCTCTTTTGCCATAATATAGAAACTGATTGTATGACCCTGGTCCCGCCTACAGCCATTTAAGACACATGTACGATACCATCCTCCCTTTATAAGGAACAGCTCTAACATCTGCACATCACATCAGAACTTCTGCCATCGCTGAAAAAATGTTTCGATATTTTGTTGTTTTATCCGTTCTACTCCCTTCAGTAGCCGCTACTTTTGGTATGTTTGAGTTTAGCTCCAAAGTCTCATACTATGTTTAGGAGGCTGCTGTGGAATGTCTCTACCGCCACCACCTTGCCCCCCACCTGTGTGTGCTCCAATATTGCCACCACCACCATGTCCTCCACCTCCAGTCTGTCCACCTCAGTTCTGTCCTCCTCCTCCACCTTGTCCACCTCCACCACCTCCTCCACCTCCACCAATGTGCCCACCTCCACCACCTCCTCCTCCAGTTTTCAGTCCCTGTCAAAGCTATGCACCTGCTCCAGTGTTCGCTCAGGTAAAACTCAATAAGCTATGGCATAAACTTTTTTTGTTCAGTATGCTGTTCAACCAGCTAATGATTGCTGTTGCCGTTGTGGAAGTCCTTGTCATTACAGAGCTCGTCATCGCACACATGGGTCAAAGGTTTGAGAAATAGTCGTTATTAAGTTCTCTAATCAAAAACTGTATTAGATTTTCTCCGCTGCTTCTATCGAAGCCGAAGCTGAAGAAGATCCAACTTGTAATAGCCGAAAGTTAAAGGCTGTTATTGAAGATGCAAGTTTTTTTAATTATTTCTTTGATCAAGAGTGAATACAGTTTCTTGGCGAACAGAGTGAGCGCGCGAGAGAACAAAAGAAAAAAAATTACAGAAAAGTATATCACAGATGTCATTTGTTTCTTTTAACATTGCCATTCAATGGAAAAAGATGTTTAAAGTAATCTCAAGGCCATTCTCGTCGAAAAATGTTGACATGGAACAGTTTTCGTTTCTAATTTTAAGACTGAGAAGCAGTGCTATCATAGAAACAAACTGAAACGTAATGTGTTAAGAATACCGGTTCTTTACAATTGCGTTTGAATTTGAATTTTCTTTGTATTTGAAGTACCGATTGATATGATATTCAGATCACAGAAGGAACAATTTTTTCTTAGGCAATCTTCTTTTTAGCTTCTTCTTATTCTTTCTTTCTCAAACCGGAACTTCAAATTGTGACTCACTTTCATCTTGTTCAATTCATTCTATGAATGCAATTATGCGTGTCGTTCAAAAAATCCGATTCCAACTTCACAAGACAACCGCTCATCATAAATTGATGAGCGATATGAGATGTTCACGTGAAAGAAATTGTCGTCACACGTGAGCCGCATCATGAATCTAATTTTACAGTGAAAGAGAGATGTATAGAGAGATGATACGAGATGATTTCTTAAAACCTATTTATAAACAGAATAATCATAACAAAGACGTATGTATTTCAGAACATAACTGAAGATCCAACCATCTCAAAGAGAGCAATCCAAAAGGCAGCTGAGGAGAAGCTTTTCGGTAAATTCAATGTAATCTGCGCTAAAGGAGATTTCTCGTATGTCGCATATACGGAAACCTATTGTCAATATTCCAATGACGATGTCACATGCTATGCATTCCGTCCCATGTAACTTGGACGATCTTGAGCAGTATGGTGTTCATCTTTTCCACCTCTTACTATCAAATATTCACAACTCACATTAGAAATAATTTAGATGCTTAACTATATAATAATAATATAATCTGTATATCTCTGAACATTCACACATTTTTTAGCATCGTTCCGCATTCATCTCTGCACCCCAATTACCATAGAAATAGATTGAAAAAGACAAAAAAAAGGACATATAAGAAAAAGAATCTTTTCTTACATGCCATTCACGATCCTCACCTTCGGTGTAGTTACAGATGAACTACATCTTAGCAACCACACATATGATAGAGCAAAGAGCTTTTTTCCCCATTATCCTAATGTTCTAGTCACCCCCCATTGACTTCCTTCTCCTCTGAACTGGCCTTCAGATCATCTATTGTTTGTAGAATAAAAATAGATGAAAAGAAAATTTGCATTTAGCAGCCATTTCTTTAAATTCATTTCCTATCTTTCACACTTCTTCCCTTTTCGTTCTACTGTGTTTCTTCTTATTTTTCTTATGTCTTCATTATAAAATATGATTTGAGCATGTCATTTGTCTTCTCTTGATTCCTCAAATAAATACTGGATGATAGATAGAAAAAGTTTCAATGACGAATAGTGAAAATTACAGGAAACTCAAGTTGATATATAACATTTCTCATTTGGCAACAAAAAGAGTACAAACTCAGATTTCCGAATTTCACAAATTGAACTGGCAACACAACACGAGATCTACATGTCTTCATTAGTTATTCGTGAGAGCTTCACGATTAAAACAAAAAAAAAAGGCGATCTTTAACGCGATGTGATTAATGTTTCAGTTGACATTACCTTTTCCGTCGAATCTTGTTAACAATCCCTTCTTCTTTCCTACATTCCTTTTAGTTTGTTATGCATTTCGTCTTCTTTTTTTTGTTCAACGGGTTCATATAAACATTTTTAGAGTTCAAGAAATCTTTTTCGCTGCTCATGACAAAGATATATACTTGAACTACTCGAAAGCCAGGTTGTGTTCTTCATGCGGAAATTAATTCGAAAAAATATATTCCGCTCAACCTAAAGTTGAATTTTTTCCTTTTTTTTTTTGATTTTCATCTCATAACAATGGAAGATTATGATGCTCCTTTCATAGTGGAAATCATAACTTTTCCCTCTTTTCGAAGCCAAAGTAGAGGACAAAGAAAGATAAAGAGCGTAATAGAGAGAGAGAGAGAGAAAAAGAGAGAGGAAGAGAAAGAGAAAGAAAGAAAGTAACAAGCACATAAATAGATATAGAGAGATTGAGGAAGAAAAAGAGAGAAGGTGGGAATGAACGTAAAAACCTCGTATAACATTGCACTAGTTTATCGTTACATCGCTAATTCTATAATATTTCTTTTTCTTTGTATATTTCTCTTTTCAAAATATTCGAAATCGGATTAATCTTTCACGTCAAAACTTCACGTAGATTCACTTTATCATATGTTCCTCGCACAAAGCGGTTGCGATTTGTGTTTTTGTTTTCTCCATTACGCTTAAAATCAACAAAAAGAAGTGAATTCGAAACGTAGACGAGAAAACACCTTTTGTCCTTTTTCTTCTCAAATACCAGGTAATATAAGTTTTTTGAACATTTGCCTACTCAATACAACAATTAGAGAGACTAAGTGGAAAAGAAGTTGCAAAACAGAAAAAAAGTCTGCTTCCGTTTGATTTCGTCTATTTAATTAATTGAAAAGTGCAAAGTGATTAATTACCTCAAGTAGCGTGAAGAGAGAAAACAATTGCTGAGAAAGTGGGAAAACATATTCTATAATCATCATGATGCTGTGAACAAGAGCATGATATAGTATCTTTACATCATTGATTGAACGAACTTTCAAAACTCGGATGTAGTAGTTTCCTGTCTGCCCAATACGTTCTGAACTGTTTCTCTTCCGATTTCTTCAGATTATGCAAATGCCAGAACAGTTTCGAAGCAGAGATTAGAGCTATTCTCTTGTCCGTTAATTGTATTTTTTCAGGTTGAAAAAAACATTTTGAAGGAAGGAAAAAGGTTTCAGAGCCCAGATCATTGGTTGCTTTGATGCGAAATAGTGCAAAGTATTACGCAAAACTTGCTTTTCTCAATTTTCTTACAAAAAAACGAGGAAGATCTGAAAATGATACGATAGTCAGGGGTGAGAAAGTGATGCTGTGATGATGAAAGGTCAATTCACACCTGCTCTCACATGCTCTTTTTTGGTTCAACAAACCCTTTCGCATTTCCAATCTATTTTTCCACTCTAAGCTACTTCTCATTATAATTGGCTTGTGAAGTGAGTGCTTGTCGAACGAAAGCTGGGAAGAAAAGTGTTGAAAGTTTGATCCGAGTCTCTTGCTCAGATTGGTTGCTAAGCGTTAAGCTTCATTTGTACTGATGTTTGTTGGAGAAAGTTTGTATTTTTTGAATAAGAATAAGGTAAATTGATCTCTAGAGTCATAACTAAGTGGAAAAAGAGGAGAGAGCGACTTTCTCATTCATCGCAATCACGATATACAGAAAACAAGAAAAGGGCGTTAGAGAAGGAGAAAAGTATAATCCAGAGTTTTTATATTTTTTAATAGCATAATTAACATAAATTAGAATATTAATGTTCTGACGATATGTATGTGATTTCCGCAAAAAGTCAATGGCGCAAGCGATGAACGTATGAATGAAGATAAAAGAACAGAGAGAGAAGGCTCATTTCAAGAAATATGTCGAAGGAAAAAGCATAACACATTCACTGAATCTCCTTCTCCAAAATGAATGAACTGAACTCATTTACGTGTTTCATGAAAACATGTCATATATGACAATTCATTTCTCAGCTGTTCATTCAGAAGCAACATCTTGTAACTTCTCAGTTATTGAAGAGGATGAATTACTAACGATTTACAACCACTTAAGTAAGTTTTCCCACGCTTATTTCCTCCTTTTTTTTTCCTTTTTTGACTTTTAAAACTTCGTATCCTTTCCATTGATTTTTAAATAAAAAAATTCGATTTTCTTCCATCCAATACACTGCTCTCATTGACGGGACGACAAAAGGGCTGACCATTCGGATTGCTCTTTTGTCTTTAAAGCTAATTAAAATTATATTCAAATCAAGAGAAGAGGTTGACTGACCATACAACTCTCGAAGAATTAGTTTTGTCCGAAATCGTACAGCTTTTTTCACCTTTCGAAGGATCCAGAGATCTGAAATCAAAAACGATGTACTCAATTCCGACACCACTCGCTCACTCTTTCTTTTGTTCTTAATTTTCTTTCTCTTCCTTTGCTTTCACTTAACGAAACAAAATTTTCATTTAAAAAAAAACTTTCCTCTCTATACATTGTGTTGTTTTCAAATCGAAAAAATTGGGAAGAATTTGTTTTTCCGTGAAAAGCGAAAGAACGGAAAAGCATTGCAGAAGGACTAACGATTCATACGCTTCGGCTTCCATCTATCACATCTAACGATTGTTGTATTTGATTCTATCATACAGTTTCTGTATCGTCTTTCTTCAAACTACCAGAGAACGACAATAGAGTCTTCGAGTATTAAGAACAGTGTACAAGCAATAGACGAGAGCATTTGATAGCAGAAAGTTACTTCAGTTTTGATCATCATTAATGAAATGGTGATGATGAGTTTTTAATAAAATTGAGAGTAAATAAGTGCTGAAACATACGAACGAATGGTACGAACAGAAGTAGTAAGATGCTTTTTGAGAAGAGCGAATACACCGTCGACATTATTCCTCCATTTTCAGTTTATTCTTGTTCATTTGATTTTGTTTAGAAAACGATACTATGAAAAGAAGAAGAATGAAAGAAGAATGATTTCATATTGTTTCAAATAATTATTTTTCTTTGCACAATCTTCTGTTCAAATTACTTTTTTTCCGTCATCGCTAGCTTGTGTTATTCGCTGAGTATTCCTCTCTATCCTATCCAATATCTTTTTTTTTTCAGTTAGATATGGAAGCTTCATTTGATTATATGCCCGAACAAGATATACCACCGCCTGATATGGAAACTGCTAAAGGAATTATGGTTATTATCTACTGTGTTGTTTTCTTCATCGGTACACCAGGAAACCTTTGGATTGTTTATAAATTATTGAGAGCCAGGTAATCTTTCTTCTCATCTATTCCATCCCGTCATTCTCACTTTTTGCACTCTTTTATCAGCTCCTTGCTCTTCTTCTGCAGCTTATATCTCTATTTATAGATTATGGAGCTCTTCTGCTGCTCATCTTACAGTATCGCAAAGATCTCGTTTATACATATTAGCATTAGCTTGTTCTGACTTGTTACTTCTACTAACTTTGCCATTCACCGCTAGCTACAACTTCTATGGGACATGGATCTTTGGTGAAGCTGTCAGTTTTCTTTTCAGTTTTTTGTATAATCTGCATTATTTATTCATTCTTTTCCAATATTTTACAGAAAGAAAATATTTGTTCAATTTCAGCTTTGCTACATCACTTTGACAATCGAAATAGTCACAAAGATATTCTCTGTTGTCCTTCTCACTGTAATGAGCTTGGAACGATATGTCATAGTATGTACAAGGTTTATCACTGATAGTATCACATGATATATAATGAAGCATAATCATTTATAGGCTCCGAAATTCCTTCCAATCCTGGATGTCGTTAGTTCCATTGGCCTTGGGCACATTTTTTGGTGTCGTATTACCATCCATATTTCATTTTGTTCACATTATTCATCAGAATATTAACTTCGATGAGAGTGAACGGATGGATGGTGATGAGGTACGTGTAATCAACAATAGTTATCATCATAATGATTTTCATCTTTTTTTCTCCTCCTTCTTCTTGTTCATAAACTATCCTTCTCCTTTTCAATGAAATTGAGCTAATTATTAAATTAATCCAAATATTTTGCATCAACAAGAAAGTAAGAAAACATCATTCGCCATGTATTGAATGCGTTTTGATTACATTGCATGTTTACGTACACAAAAGCTCATTTGCATAATTTCGAACAAAAAAAACGAGAAAATTTTTCATTTTGCTTGTTCGTGAACGCACATATCGGTTGAATGTTTCAAATTCATATCATTCTTCTAATTTTGTTACTTTAAACAGAAGAAGAAAATATTTATTTTCAGTTTCCCGTAACGATCTGTATACCAAACATGGATGAGAATATCTTCGTCTACTATGCACATTATACCTTCGTGACAGGATTCGTTATCCCATTTATAATAATGACCTCATGCTACATCTTGCTAGTACGTCATGTAAAACAAAAATTCCGAAACCGCAAAGGACACTTACGTGAGTACTTAACTTAAACGCTTTTCATTTTTCTTCCTTCCTCCTCTGCATACTTACACGAGAATTTTATATTATTTATTGCAGTTACCGTATCTGCTCAAAAACGCCTTCGGGAGCCACGTTATTTGATGGAAATGAGAAAGTCAATTTGGCGAATTGCCATCTTCCATTTCATCTGCTGGGCGCCGTTTTGGCTATTTACCATAACTCCATTTTTTGTCAGGAGCTTCGCACCAATTACAACAATCTGGTCAATAATTTTCCTTGAATTTGCTCTGTAACTTTGCACTTTAGGGTTGTTTATGGACGATTATTTGCAAATAGCTTACCATACATTAATGCTGCAGGTTTGTGAGAATTCAAAGTTAAAATATTATCCAATGATAAACAAAAATTATTCTTTTGATTGTTCGCTTTTCTTGTTTTTTTCTTTTTTCACACAGTCAACTTTGCTTTTCGAGATAAATACAATGTGAATGCTTTAACTACATAATAGTTAGCAAGCACACACATGGTTAGCTGAAGGAATCAATCGCTTGTCAATCTACTTTCAAAGTTGATTTCGAGAGTTTTACAGACATCTAGCACAACATAATGATATCTTGTACTAACTGTTCAAACCATATACTATGGACAATTGTGTTCAAAGTATATTCTCTGAAGCATTTCTGACTGTATCGAAATCTGAACGCCAAAGATAATGTCAACCATTAGCATTGATGTCAAACTAGTACCAAAACCAAACTAAGAAATTGGAAAAAAATAACAACAGAAACAGTTTAAGAGCTTGTGTAGACAAACGCTATTTTCAGGAAACTGGGTATTGTACGCTGTACTGAATTCAGATGTCAGGAAACACATATACCATCAACCTCAGAAAACAAAGATTTCTTACGGTTTCAATGCGCCTCGTATTTGCCACGTAACATTATCAAGATGAAATCGTTAAAAGTATTATGATAAGAATAGTGGCGCCATTAAATTGCTCTCATGTATATCTTATCTGAAATAGAAAGAAATTTTAAGTTTATAAGAAAAGAATCTATCATTTACTCATTGAATTTTTAGCTCTGGTATTAGTCCACCCACTCTCTTTACCTTATCAGATTCCTTTCTCAGTATCGTTTTATACCTTTCTTCCCGCTAAACCTCGCATTCTTCTTCATTATTTTTTACCTCTCTATGTATCCTGCCGTTTTCATGTATCTTTCACTCTCTCTTTACGGGGGAGCTCTAACACCCGGGTATTGTCTGTGCGAGTTCTTCCATTTATCTTGTTGCAATCTATTTATGAATATGAATAAATCAATATATACATATATTGTATATATATGTATGTATTCATCAATAACGAATCGTGAGCGTTGTATGTTTATATTGGAACTGTTCCTTGATTTCTGCGAGATGAACTCCAGACGTTGAGAAGGGCTTTTTGTTGTTGTACGTTCAAAGGTTGTTGCATGAACCTGATCAGTCGAGCCCGACGTTCAGAATCCGAAAATGGTTGAACTCTGAAGTTTAGTCATATAGAAGGACAACATGAACTATTCACCCAAAAATTTTCTGGAGCTCGTTCACTTGTTGACCATTGTAAGCGAAATTGAGAGCATTGGCACATATGAAAACCTTAATAACATCATGTATGTGAGAGGGAGTTTGATAGAACTTACAAACAGGAGACAGTAACATGCCAACAAGGTGCTTCTCATCACGAACGTAGACAAGTTACAGCTGTCTTCTCTCATTTATAACAACTTGTAACAACCAAAATATTTATTCAGCTGCTTTTTACATATTTCTTTTTAGAACGCATTCAGGTATAACGACAAGTTGATCCACCGGAATTCGTCTAAAAAACAAATATTTTGCAATTATATGGCTTACAAATTTCTACATTATTTGCTGTTTGATTTTCAGATGAAAAAATGCGGTTGAAAGTTAAAACTACCAATCGTTGATAACATTGAAGTGTCAATCGATTGGTGCTTAGCAAAGCTCTTTGTGGAGAGGTGGAAAGTGATGCTTCTACATACATATTTCAAACAATCCTATTTAATTACGATTGCTCTGAAGAATTTATCGATAAAGAGAAACCTAACGATTCTAAAGTTATGCTTATCAGTCTTTGTCAACTGCTAATGATGCATGCACATATCATTACCTCGCTATACGTTGTCTACCTGAACCAAGTTTTCTTTTGTAACTCTGGGTTTTCTCACTTTATATAGTATCATGTTATAGTTGAAAGGCTTCGTTTACATTTTGTGAGATTTAAATATATCCCACACGTTAGCGTTAGTTTGACACTGTAGATCATGTATGCATGAATCCTATGTTTGTAATACCAATTTGATATCTACTGTTTCTGCAGTCATAATGTGTCACCCAAAACAGTCTCATCCACGTAGATTCATCAAATCTTACAGTTGAATTTGAGTTACTTCTTTTCGTTAGAACCTTATCTTCGTTATCTAATCTTTCTCGTAAAGCTTTACACATCATGTGAGCTTATATGCGTTTTACACAACTGATATGAGGAACATCTTCAAATTATTTGAGCCATTATCGCTTGTTATTCAAATATTCATTTCAGTTGGCCAACCTCCCATTCTCTGAGAAAAGTTTCGTCATGGAAAAGGTACAATGATGCTGGTTTCTATATATATTTTTCTATTTGTTGTAGAGATACGATGACGAAAGCAGATTCACTACTCCTGCTCATAGTCGTCAAACATCATTCGACATCGGTCAGCAACCGATTCTGAGTCGGTTAAATCAAGAGTATCTAGAGCAACACAGCACTATATTTGAAACAGATGAAACCGACGATGTTAGAGTTCAAATATCAGAACCTCGGCACTCTAGAACAGTTTCTGATATTGTTTTAGGGCTCCATCATCGCTCTAATATTCCTGAAGAATTCCAGAGAATTGGATCTTCTCATACTGTACGATACGGAAATAACCACAGGACTATAGATATTGTGGAACGATCTGCAGATGACATTATCAGAGAAACTGTACGAGAAGAATACTACAGGCCCTATAATAATCAAGATCTATCAACATCCGTTGTATCAGTAGAGCGCAGAAATGCCAGCTCCCACCTCAACTTGGCTGAGAGTAGTATTCCAGCAGTTGCACTTGCAAATATGAAGGCTGAAGTTTTCCTCGAAATCCCTATTATTCGTGAGAATACTTACGAGAATCCATGGAGTCTTGAAAAATTTGTGGAGCGTCGTCCTCATCTCGTGCGAAAAGATTCTGAACATGCACCATACACCGTCGAAGTTCATTCAGAAATTAATCTTGCTAATGCTCGTGCTCTCGTAAAAGCTTCTTACTTCAGCAGAAACCTTTTGGATTTGCTTAATATATCGATTGAACAGACTGGAAGAACGACTATGGTCCGTTTCATGCATGAACTGTCAACCGCGCGGAACCTACATTTTCTGCTGCACTGTGGAGTAGAATCAGGAATTGTTCAGCAGGAATCTATATCAGCATACGATGCCCATGAAAACTCTTCAGTTTATGTGAACAGAAGAAATGATAACGAAGCTCACTCAGCTTCTCATCACTACGAGTATTCTTCAGAACGACAATCTAATCTAGTTCCCGCAAGTACTCATCAGGATGTTCACGTAGTTAGGAGTCATGTATATGACGAAGCTACTGCCGTACCTACTGAAACTATACCTATTATATCCTATCAGAACACCTCTGCCCACCAAGAAGAATCTAGCTACTCATACGTTAGGTCAGAACAGGATTACTCTTCATCCAACAATCATTATCAAGAAACGGTTTCTCATGTTTCTCATTATGAAGAGCCTGTTATTACCTACTCTTCTCCGATCACTTCA
This sequence comes from Auanema freiburgensis, assembly GCA_030370435.1. NCBI lineage: Eukaryota > Metazoa > Nematoda > Chromadorea > Rhabditida > Rhabditidae > Auanema > Auanema freiburgense. The sequence goes on from CM059369.1 coordinate 1,452,485, forward strand.
CAAGAGGTCCACGTTGAAAGTGTTCACACCTACCATGATACACCAGCTGTGATTGAAGATACTATACCTATTATATCCTATCAGAACAACTCTGCTCACCAAGAAGAATCTAGCTACTCATACGTTCGGTCAGAACAGGATTACTCTTCATCCAACAATCATTATCAAGAAACGGTTTCTCATGTTTCTCATTATGAAGAGCCTGTTATTACCTATTCTTCTCCGATCACTTCACAAGAGGTCCACGTTGAAAGTGTTCACACCTACCATGATACACCAGCTGTGATTGAAGATACTATACCTATTATATCCTATCAGAACAACTCTGCTCACCAAGAAGAATCTAGCTACTCATACGTTAGGTCAGAACAGGATTACTCTTCATCCAACAATCATTATCAAGAAACGGTTTCTCATGTTTCTCATTATGAAGAGCCTGTTATTACCTATTCTTCTCCGATCACTTCACAAGAGGTCCACGTTGAAAGTGTTCACACCTACCATGATACACCAGCTGTGATTGAAGATACTATACCTATTATATCCTATCAGAACAACTCTGCTCACCAAGAAGAATCTAGCTACTCATACGTTAGGTCAGAACAGGATTACTCTTCATCCAACAATCATTATCAAGAAACGGTTTCTCATGTTTCTCATTATGAAGAGCCTGTTATTACCTATTCTTCTCCGATCACTTCACAAGAGGTCCACGTTGAAAGTGTTCACACCTACCATGATACACCAGCTGTAATTGAAGATACTTTACCTATTATATCCTATCAGAACACCTCTGCTCACCAAGGAGAATCTAGCTACTCATACGTTAGGTCAGAACGGGAAATCACCTCATCCAACAATCATTGCGAAGAAACGGTTTCTCATGCTTCCCAGTATCAAGAGCCCGTTGTAACTTATTCTACTCCCATTTCCCAGAGCTCTTATCAGAATATTCATTCGACTACTACTTATGATAACGTCGCAGTAAGAAGTACGGAATTGGATAACGAGATTCGAGATACGATTGAGAGAATACAGTTCCCACTGCATGGAACTGTGCAGTACGTTTCAACGCAAGTAGTAAGACCTGCTTTAGAAACAGTTACTGAAGAGCAAGTTGTATCATTCACGGATAACAGTGTTACTATTTTGCGCGAGCAACTACAAACCTGTGAAGAGAAGCTGAAGCAGAAAGAGGCTCTGGAAGCTTCAAGACGTAGCGAGCTAGAGTTCCGAGCTGAACAATCCAGGTTGAGATGTGAAGAGGTTGAATCGCAAATGCGAGAACTTACTAAGAAGCTGGACTATTGCGAAATGAAGCGTCGTGAAGATGCTTCACAAAAAAGCAACGTCAGTCAGACGGTATTAGAAGAACGAAACCTTCGTTTGCAGTTTGAAAACCAGGTAAATGAGCTTCACGTCAAGCTAGCTGAATGTGAACAACGGTTAGTTCATGAAAGGGCCGTACAAAGTGCAAGTCTGCTTGAGATGAAGAACAGAACCGATAAAGAATACTCCGAGAGACATGAGATTGAAGCACGTTTTACCAGCCTCCGTGCCAAGTTTGGAGAGCTTGAAAATCGGTTCCAACAACAACAGCAAGCAGAACGTGCCGAACGCCTTATTGAAGAGAGCAAACATAAGGAGATCATTGAGCGTGGTCAAAGAGAAATTGCAACTCTTAGATCCCAGCTTGATACCTGCGAACGTAGGGTACGTCAGGAATCAATTGACATCTCCGCTATCCATGCTCAAGAAGCAGAGCTGACTCGCCAACGAGACTATTTATCTCAAAAAGAGAGTGATCTGCAGAACCAGATTCAAGCGTATCATAACAGCCGTACACAAGAATCTATCAGAATAAGAGAGCAGGAAGAACGTTTCCAACAAGAGCAAGCCAACTTACGTTATGCTCAAGAGGAGATTGGGCGTCTCCAAGGACAATTGCAACAAAGAACAAAAGAGCAGGAAGCGTATGCAAGAGAGCAACAGAGAAACAATGAACTATTGCAAAAACAGTCTACAGATATTAAACTGCAGTATGAGGAGATCAATTCGCTGAGAAAACAATTGGAAGAGTCTAAATTGGTAATCTTTCCTCATTCTAAAAAAACCCAAACACAAAATTACAGAAGGAGCGTGTATACGACGAAGTACCTGATGAAAACCGAGGATCTCCACGTAGTAAGAGGTGAACAGCTTATAACCGGGTGGTCTTTCATTCACAGTCTTTCAGCAGAGGAAACTTGCACTTCGAAACATTCGAGACTACAACAGTTATACAAAAATCAATTAAAGGTGAGTTTTCGAGTTAAATTAGTAGGTTATCAACCTCAGTCTCTCGAACTTCCTGACCCCATAGCATGTATATCTGAAGCCTTGCAACTGAAATGCTTCTCCGTTCTCTCATTTTCCCTCTGATTTTTGTATTACAGAATACGCTTTGGACGAGAATGAGTATGCGGAGATTGAAACACATAAAAGTAATAAGGTTTTCATTCCATAAAGAAACGTTTGAATTCAGAGTCTGAGCATATCTACGAAGAACCAAGAACTGCAACTGTTTCTAAAGTTACTTATGCTGAAGCTGATTCAACAGATGAACGAAAAAGGCACCTCATTGATGGTAGTTAAAACGAAGGGTTGTGTTTAGCTTAGCCTTCTCTTTTACAGTATCATTACCATATGGCATACATGCAGGCATCAACGTTGGCAAATCTGACTCTGGACACAGTAAGTTTTCAATGAATGCTGAAGCAAAAACATTCTATTCAGAATTCGAGAAAAATGAATATGCTGATGTTAATGTTGATTTGACCAGAGATGTTTCAACTAGTGGCATAAGCTCGAGTCAAATAAAAAATATGAGCAAACGCAACGTCTGGGATCACGAAGAAACCACCTCAAGTGCTACACATTCTTCTGCTATTCCACACGGTCCGTCCTTCTTTAGTCCTTCTGCTTTCCACTTTCTTTCACCCTCAACTTCGTCTTGCTCATCAGATACATCAGAAAAAAGTATGGGAATCTTCAAATTCCTTCGCACCCATTCTTTCATTTATAAGTTTTTCTATTGTTCAAAGTATTTTCCGAATACTCATCGACTTCTCATTATTTTCAGCCTTTTGGCCATTATACCTTTCGTATTTAAGTATTTATGCTCTTCAAAGTATTTCAAACGATAGATTCACTAAACAACGTCAGCACTTGCACTAGAGCATTTGGTGTTACATATAACTGATGTTAAAATATTTCATTCTGTGTTTTACCTAATCATCTCATGATCCAGCTTTACCTTTACCCTCATCCGGCTACTTGCATAACAATATCAATTTTTAGTACAGAGCATCCCTCCACCATTGAACATCGCACAATCTACTACTGAGAGAGGAGGTAATTGATTGTTCATTCCGTAAACCAAGGATGTATTTTCCCAGTTGATATAATTGATGAAAGCGGACAAAAACACACTGCCGTGAAAGTAGATCAAACCCACTTCTCTCCAAAAGAAACGTATAGTCATGGAGGTCTTGTTGAAAGACGTCGTCGTGAATATGAAGAGTATGTTCTGCTTAACAACAAGTTATTAATCAAACGATTTAGTTTCTTGAAGCACCTTACTCCATCATACTCAAGTTCCGGTAGCTCTCACACTTTTGAAAACAAAGTGAGTGATAATACAGTGACCAGCACTGAAGAAATAGTGAAGCAAGAGGTTCGCCGAATATTCACTTCGAAATTCTATCTATTCATTTAGGTGACTGTTTTGGAAAGCGTTAGCTCACCGAACCATACCATTGCAACTCGGCCACATGTGTATGAATTGAAAAGGTATACTTTTCTATCTTTCGTGTAACCATTCTTGGTTTCTAGAGAGTTCGAGTTGCCTCATGTATCTAAACCAGCTCCATCACCAACTCCTTCAGAGACAGGATCTTTGAAAAGACCAATAAAGAGACTAGTGGATAGTTACGTGTAAGTTTTCTTTCAATTTCGCTTGGTCAACACATTAACAGGACCTTGTACAATCTATATGACACCTATGTAAATTACATCATTCGTTCTGATCGTATTTTCCATCTGCTTGAAATACGCGTTATAAGTTTCAAAATTGATCCTGCGCAGCCAAAATATTTTCTTTGAGATAGTTTTAGCTGGCAGATTGGATCCTTAAATCATTCGGATTGTTCTCCCGATGTTGTCGTCCTTTAATTACATTCTTTGACTATTAACCTTAGGATACTGAGTAGTATCAAGAAATCCAGTTCCCCCTTCTTACCTCTATGACTTCTAGATGGGATGAGTTATTAGTTGAAAGTTAATGCTTCGAAGTTTTAGCGCTGCTCCGACATCCGCTTCCGTTTCTATCGAAGGAGGCAAAGTAAATGAGCTAATTTCACGTTTCGAGCACAAGAAGTAGAATCTATCAATATCTATGATTCAATAATATTTATTTGATTTTGATAGTTCAATAAGCTTGCTAGACTTTTATTCCACTGCAAATAAAAATTGTATTCATCTTCTTCTTTTTCCTATTTCAAAGCTCTTTAGCTTTTTTTTATGTCTTCCATTTATGCAAATTTCGTCCATAGCTTATCTAATTATCTTATTCTTATACTTCACCTTACTGTCCTTCTATGTAGCACTTTCATTCTCTCTTGCTTGCACATACAATCAAATATGCTTTTTGCATTCAAAAGGCTATAATGTCAATCAGTTCGTCGCATCTGTCTAATCGTCCGTTTTCCCTCAGACGACCCTCTCTGTTTTCACTTAGTCTTTAAGCCACAATAATTGCTCGATTCCACTTTCTAATCCATACCACATGATAGTTGAGGTTTACAATGTGCAATATCTCCAGTCGTTTAGTTTGTTCTGCTATTTTCAAGCAAAAACTTCTTGCCGACCTCTTCTTTTGTACACTGATGACGGAACGGTTGCCTTTACTAATTTTCTTTTTTTCTTTGATTCTCCTTTACTCTCGCTGTGTGTTGCACTCTCTCATTATTTTCTTTCTTTCCCATTTACATCTAAACATGACAGGACAGCTGGTTGAGTAGTCATGAGTCTGCCGCTATAACCTCATCGACCTCTTGCCTTCTTTGACCACAAGGCTTTTGCATATACATGTGAAATGAATTCGCCATTTATAAAGCTGGTTCAATTCATTTTCCTAACCTCCAGTGTTACTTCATTTCAGTTCTAATTTATTGTTTTGGCTCATTCATTTGTTTTTTTTCGAGATGAATACCAATCTAATTCACTATCTTTATACTGACTCCTCGAAGCTTCCGCTAGCATATTCTCGATTCCTATAACTCAGTTGCCCACTTTCATTGTTTCCGAACTCTTCATATCTCCGTTCTTGCTTTCAGTAGCTTATTGAGATTCTCAAAAGTTCACTTGATCTCTTTACTAGATAGAATATCTTTCCTGGTGATGCATTATCGTCAGGCACATTCATAAGCGTTGAATCTAACTTCCGCCACTTGTACGCCTTTTTTCTGACTCTTCATCCGACATATGGTTGATTACGAATTCATTTTTTTGACGCTAAAAGAAATGAAATCAACATTTGCGCTTCTGAAACTTTTTTCTGTGGGTAGCGACTGCATTGCTTCATGATTTACACGACTATTTGCTTTTTCCTTTGGAAATTTAATCTTCGTTAGTGTCAAATAGATCAATGAACATGAATCAATTTGTTTTTGGCTAAAAAAGAGTCCGAAATGTAATGTTTGTGAGTTATTTGGGAAAAATGTTTCATTTCGATTGCGCGAAATGTTACATTACAATAGTGAATAGGAAAGATAGAAATGGCATACATAACTATGTGTAGATGTGAATAAACGCAACGTCAATAACTGAAATGAGAAGAGACCTGTGATGTTCAACCATCTCTCCGTAGTCTATTGAATGCGTGAAATCGATTAGATTGTCGATTTTGCGGCAATTGACGAGAGAATTGAGAAAGAGAGTAAAAGAGATAGAGAGAGAATTTTTCTGTATAGCTAAAGAATACCGAAACCCATGATGGGTCATTGAACGACTAGTCTTCTGTTGTCTAAATCAGAAGGCACCTTTAGGCCATGAAAACCATGTTTTCGACTTAATTCTATTCCCTGGTTGTGATGTGCATCGTTGTCGAGTCTTCTCAGCATCATATGAAGGGATATCTTCTTGAGTATTCTTTGTCCATTCCTTTTTATGTCCGAAGGAAACAATTTTTTCTCGAATATTCTCCTTGTTCGTAAAGCTTCTCTTTTTTCCATTCATTTGTTCCGATGGCCAGTCTGGGCCTGGAGTTAAACTGAATATTTCATTGGATGAGTTGGCTTCGAATCCTCTACCCACTAGTTTTAACGTCTTCGATCTCAATTTGTTTGACTTTTAAAATAAGTTTATTCCATAACTTTCGTTCTTATGAGAGAAATTCAAACGTGTTAAGTTGCGCGATTGAAATTATGAGGAAGCAAAAAAGAACTTCTGGCTATAGTAGCCTGTCCATTGTATCTGCAGAATAAACATGTTTTTTTCATTTTGTTAATGAAAATAGAACCAAGACATTGTGAAGATGTTCTCAGTTCTCCGAGAAGACTTTATCCAATTACTTCTTTAGCTTCTTAAGCAAAAGAAACAAAGATTCTTCTTTTATGGAAAGAAGAGAGAGAGACGGAGGAGGGAAAGGGAGAGAGGGAAGGAGAGATATATAAGTGTAGCAAATGAAGTTTAGAAATAGAAAAATAAAATGAATATGTGAAGAAATTATGTATTTTTCCAGCAACAACCATCTTTTATCTCCAGTAATAGGAGATGAAGCTATTGAGCTAAAGAGCTTCATTATAAAAATAATATATTTTCTCTGCTTAATACTTCTTTACGGCATTTCCATTTTTAATATTCTGATACATATTGGTCAGATGATGAGGATGAAGCACGCTATTGACGAGAGGCTGCTTCAAGATGCTTTTCCTTTAATTTTCTTTCTTTTCTTTTTCTCTCTGTCTCTCGTTATCATCCATTTTATGAAAGATATATTGTTATTAAAGCTTTCAGCTATAGCCAAAGTCATTTTGTTTTCCAAATTGGCTTGTAACAAATTATTATAATTAATCGCTGCAAGTGGGTCTTCCGGCTCATATGCTTCATTTCAAGTGTTTGCGACCTTCATAAAAAAAGTTGCCAAAGAAATATCTCTTGGCATATTGGAAATACTTCCCATTTACTCTACCTATAGCTAGCTTTATCGATTGTAAGTTGACAAGCATGAAGCAAAAAGAAAACTGGCTAGAGACTAAGTAAATGCTAGAGTGTTAGACCATAGTCTTCAGTCGTTATCCTTCAGCATCGGTATGAGATTCGAGCTGGAAAGACTTCCTGAGAAGACAAACCTGCTTTTCTAAACGTAATCTTATATTTTCTTTTTATCTTCTGGGTTGACATCAATGTTTTTGAAAAAAATGAAACAAAACGATGTGAGCGGACCTGTAGTAACTCAGTTGCTTTATCTATCAGTCGATGTTTGTCTTCGTATAGGCTGCAAAATGATGATGACAAGTTTATTGCCAATCCCCTCTTTCCTCTTCGATTCTCCTTTTTCGTTATTCTCTTTCATATTCCTTTCTGGCTCATTTTCAGGTATCTTTCTCAATATTCATGTCATACAATCCTTATTATTAATATTCTTCTCCACTTTGCTACAATCTCACTTATTTTCGATAAATCTCTAAAATTCTCTCAGCAGCTCGTTTCTCATACATCAATATTATATGGATCATATGTATTTACTTCATTCTCTCACCTTTTTCTCAATTTCTCTCGAATTGATTGAAACTCGTCAGAGTCATGGTAACTGACAAGTTATCCCATAGGATATTTTCCTGTTTTTTTAATATTTTACCCACCTTTTCAATCATCTATTGTGTTCATTGGCCGTCAATACTTACTGTTCGAAAGGGATGAGATGAAAGTAGTTAGAACATCGCCCATCATCCTCTCTAGTGATGAATTAGCATATTTGCTTTTGTTTTCTTTTTTATTCGTAAAGTATTTCTGTCTCATATGAAACATGCTTCGTCATATTATCGTTCAACCAACGACTCGGTTTCAATAATACAACAACTGACCTAAGCCAAATCGATTTTAACATTTGCGAAGCTCGAAATTCATTTCATTTACATATTTCCTTTTGAGAATTGTTGATGCTTATCGCTTTTAATCTTCATTTGAGTTCGTTTTCAATCTCGCACTCACCACATATCTAGTGAAGCCCCATTCTCGCCTACATTGAGCCTTCATCATATTTAGGTTTCTCATCCTTTTTTTCTCTTCAACTCCAGATTTTTTCTCTTTGCACAAGCTTATGCTTTTTGCTCTTCTACTCTCCTGCGTTTATTCCTTAGTCGTTCACCCCATGGAATGCTAATTGACGCACGCTACTTGAAAAAGTTATTCATTATAGTTAGCGCGAAGTGAACGGTTGTTCCCTCTCTCCACCTACTCGTAAGTTCAGTATCTACACCTGAATGTAGTGTCTATGAATTAAATTTTTGCTTTTCTCAATAACTGTCATTAGAAACTCATCTCAACTTACTACACGCTTGGCATATTATTCGGAGGTAGTTGTCCTTCCGCGTTATACTTCTTGAAGTTCACAACATGCGCTCTATAATTACGCAAATTAGTTTTTACTCATGCCTTCCGCTATTCGAAGATTGTGGAAAGACGGAGAGACGGAAATCCAAAGTCGATAAGAAGAGATTTTTGGTTGGCTCTCTTTTCGTCAATCTTCAATATTATTAAACAATCGTTTACCACATGTTCAAGTCCCAGTCTTGTAAATTCTTATCTTCATTTTTAATAATTAAAGCCTTAAGTAAATAGTCATATTTTGAGGGAAAAAGTTGTTCCTAATCTTGTCTTTCCTTTTAAAAACATTTTTCGTTGCTTGTTGATTGTACTCTGCGGATACAACTTTTGACTTGTATTGTCATGTATACTTGGGCTTCGTTTGGCACATTCATGCATTGTAAACCATTATCTTGCCGTTCGTTTGGTTTTTTCTCACTCTCATTCTTTTCCTGCTGGCCGAAAAGCATAGAAAAGAGGGGAGAGATAGATAGAAGTGAGACAGTCACAAATACGGAAAGAACGATTAGTTCTCAGGTTTTAAGCTTTATCATACGAATACACGCTCTCAGTTTTATTGATTTTATTGTCTCGAAAAAGTTTGAGTGAAAAGGGAACATCTCTTTAGACGTGTTGTAGCTCAGCTGTCACCTGATTGCATGTATCCGTTGTTGTTTAGATATCTCTTTCTGATATTTCCACACAAATCTTAAAGTTTCATGTAGTTTCATAGCGTTTTACTTGCATCTCAGTCTCTTACCATCTTACACACTCTAAATGCACCATTCTCTCTCACAACGTTCTCCTGTATACTTTTCGATGTTGTTTCTCTCCTCTCTCTCTCACATCTTATTCCTGCGTCAATCTTCAATGATGACTCTGTCTGCTACTACCTTCTCAGCTTCAAACTTTTCTCTTTACATCTCTCCAATTTCTAATCAATCAATAAGCATTGCTCTTCTCTTGGGATCGTTGTGCGATAGCAACAATGGGCAACATTTCATTTGGCCGCTCAGCTGCTCATCATTCTGCATACTTATAAACTTTTACTTTTACACTGAACTGTTTTCCTTAGATAGCATATAGACTTTTCAAAATTGAATTTACTGCTGTTTTCTAATCTGTATACGTTCTCAATACAAAACATTCCTTCTAATAATTTTTGAATCAACAAATTGGCTTGAATAAATGCGGTATTAAGATGAAAATTAGAAAGATAGAAAAAGTATAAACGTTACTATGTCTACTAAACTTATGCTAAAGAGCTATAAAGAGTCAGAGAGAAAAGAGAGAAAAGAAGAGGGAAGACAGAGTCCTTTCGCCTTTTGTTTACTCTGTCTTCGTCCCCTCTTTCCGCATTTGTCCTCGTCTCACTCCTTCTGGTTCATATGAAATTTACGTTGATTTCCATTCTCGTTCTCTCGCAGATGTTCTACATAATTCGGCTTTTCAAAATCTTTTTAGTCATGAAAGGGCTTTTCACTCTTCTACAAACTACTCATCATTTATCAGAGTTGAACATGTTTATGTAAGAAGCAAATCAACCATGCTTCTGATTCATTCCTAATTTTCAACATTATTCTTGTGCATTTTTTGGATGTCAGAAAATATTTTTTCTTTCTTTTTTTCCTTGTGTAAACATCTTCATGGATGTTCCCATTCAATTTTCGAACAATTTTTATATCATCGACGACTGAAGAGAATCGTTCTCGCTACAGCAAGTCGCAAATTGTTTACTGGCCATAAACATGAGAGTTTTTTTTTTTAAACTTGACTTTCACTCTGACATAGCAAACGAACTATTCTTGCTTTCCTTCATCCTCATCAGAATTTTTATTACTTTTATGCTGTTTTTTTCTCATATTTTGAATTATTTGTGCTTGGAAACTTGTTTGAAATGCTTAACAGAAGTGTTCTTCATATAATCCTCTTAAAAGGAAAAAAAGCAACTTATGAGGATATCTTTACTTCAGCTATTTTCTATTCACTTTTCCTAGGACTTCTTTTCATCTGCTTTAGCACTCTTCTGAACTTTCATTTCTGTGCTTCCAAACACATGTGTTCTCTTTAAAAGCTCTAATCTCGCATCTTGAAAAACTCTTAACAATAACTGTTCTCATTTCATGACATCCATTTCAGTTCAACCGAAGTCAGAACCTACTCTTCAAGTGGCGTCCCGCCTACCAGACCTGAGCCGATTTACGATAACGTTGCTACAGAGGTGCTCAAAGAGTTTCTTATTCGTACCTCATTATTTCACTTATTCAGGAGGAACCTATTTACGACACCATCGCTGACGATTTGGATAAGGAAGAGCCAATTCAAAGATCTTGGGCGGTTAACACCAGCGCGCCTAACGTAAAACTTGATAATCATAGATCAACCGTATGTATATGATATTTGAAGCCATGGTTAACCTCTTTTCTCAACAGATGACAGATTTGGATTACTACTCATCGAATGGTCATATTGAAAATAATGTTGATAAGTCATCTGGAGAAGAAAGCCGAGTGTTACATGAGTGGGACCCTAGACCCTTAGTTCATGAACTATATTCGGTGAGTAAAGAGATAGCTGGAAATTTATATTTGTTTTATTATATAGGTATCCTATGAGCCTCGAGTAGAAATTAAAAAGACGCGTTTCGTGAATATTGAAGGACATGTTGATGTTCCGTCGGAAGAAACCAAAACTGTTGCTGAGCTTGAGAGAGAGTGGAAACAGCAGTATATGAGAACTAGAGAAGGACGTTTACAAGTTTTTGTTGTAAGTTACGCATTATGTACTGCAAGCTAAGACCTATTTAGTCCCATTGTGCTGAAGAGGCTCCAGAAAACGATTATGTTCTCTCAGGATGTGACATTGATGTCAACCGTGAAGAACGTACATTCCGTATCAAGGGAGGACCGAAGAAACTTAACATTGTCATAAGGTGGTGATCCATTTTTTCAACACATTTATTATATACTTTGTTCAGAGTTCCTTCAAATGTTTTCGATAAGTGGCGTCAATCACTTGCATCTCATTCGGCTTCATCTCAGACCGATGCTTACTTGAAACCAATTCCTCGCTCTCTCCCCCATATAAATAAGGTAACACTCGATAAAAGTTCAGATCAAGCATACTCTTTCCAGCGTATTGTTATCATTGAGTTGGGATCCTGTTCGATCCGTGGTGGAATTTTGAGCCAAGAACCCTCTCTTCCTCAATCCTTTTTCCCAGCCATCGCTGTGAGAATGGAAGATGGTACTCTGGTAGTTGGAGCTGATGCGTATGCACCAGAGGTAATAAAATAGAAGAGAAAGAAGAAAAATGTCAAGTTTAGGTTCGCCATCGTGGAGAATTTATTTGCCCAATTCAAGCTCATAATCCTTCTCTAGAAAGATATACCTTAAATAAGGATGTAGTGATAGCTTGTCTCAGAAAAGTAGTATCAGATTTGGGTGTTGATCCTAGTAGACACGAAGTTCTTCTTTCCATTCCACAAAATATTCCTAATGCTCTAATTGGTGAACTGGCAACAATTGCTCTTAATGATATCAATTTCAAGGTATGTTTTATCAAGCATTCAGTTTTAAACTTGTTCTTCTTCTAGGGAGCTGCAATAACTCGTCAATCTTCATTGATCTTGTATGCTTACGGAGTCGAAACAGGAGTTGTCGTTGATATTGGAGATAGACTCAACATTGTTCCAATATTCGATGGTATATTTTTCCTTTTGGTTTCGAAGTGATTGATTGCGTCATATTCAGGATACGTTGTTGATTCCGCTATCGTAACCATTCCCTATGGAGCTCTTCAGGTGCGAGAAGCACTTCGAGCCAACTTGTGCTCCAACAATAGAGGACTATACTCGTTCCAGTCACCTGTTGAAAAACTCATTTTGAGATATGTAATGGAACAAGTGAGTTTGACGTTTCATGTTATTAATTGTATTCTTCTCCGTCTCAGACTAGCTATGTGGCAGAAAACTACGCTGAAGAAGAACAAGCCAATCATCCAGAAGTGAACGTTTCTCTCGAATCGTATAACATGCCACCTGGCGCACCTAGCACATTCAACGTAAATTTCTAATTTAAAATTTTAATTGGAGTTTCCTTGTCCAGATTGATGGATCTCGCTTTACTTGTACAGAAGGCTTTTTCAACCCAAAGAAGTGGGGATTAGAGTCAAGATCTTTGCACCAGCTCGTTCATGACGCTGTCTCTCTTAGTCCCATCGATAGTAGGAGAAACCTGATGAAGTTTGTCATAGTGAAAATAAATTTACTCATTTTTTTATTCCAGGAATATCTTCTTAGCTGGTGGAGCTTCGCTTCTGCCTGGCCTAGCTGTCAGATTAGAACAGGAACTAACATCCATTTCGGCAAATACTATCCACACTCAGGTTTGTTCATGATAAAATTGCAAGATACAAACTTTACGTGTTAAGGTACACATTTCACCATGGAGATACAACTCTGCCTTCTTGGGAGCTCAGAAACTAGCAGAGAAGCCAGGCTTCGAAGATATGTGTATAACTAAAGATACATTGGGATCATATTTGAATAATTTGTCCAAACCACAAAACTAAACACTGGATTGAATAATATTCCTGTTATTAAGACGGACTATGCAGTTTCACATTTTTACTTATAAGAGAGTAATGCTTAAGAAATACGAAGATTTATTTATAACACAATGGTTAAGAGCTATGGTAAAGTTATGTTAGTGAATTATAGACAAAATTATAATTAAATATTCAGTCCTTTTCATTATTTTTCAAAATAGTCAGTCAGTTTAGCTGTCGAGAAACATTGTGATAAAAACATATTATATTTCAGTCTTTTAGTACTGTATTATTAAGAAGATTTTAAGCTTAATGAACTTTTTTTGTTGTTCTCAGTTTTTCAAAGGGTTGGTATCTATTGGGTTGAAGTTAATCAATGATTTGGATTTTTTTAAATGTTCAATTATTGTTTTACTGAATAGTTTAATACTTTGTGAATCAAAGTTTCTCCTCCTCAATGAGGAATATATACTTGAGCTCTATTAGGCCTAATAGTTCCATTCCTCAGAATGGAGCGCACAGCGGAATGCAACCGTTCTGTGCGTCTGCATCAGGCCTTAATGAATCAAGAGAAGCCTCAATCTTACGTCAATTTTCTGATTATGCTAATTACCTGGGCGTGGCATGCGCTCGTTAACATGAAAGTGCTTCCGACGGAAGCGAGTAACTAATATGCAAATTAGTGAACGCTTCTCTCAATCTGAAATTAGAATAAGGCAATCTTCAATTTTCCACGTCGTGTTTCACGCAACGACTGTCTACAAGCTTATACGAAGCCTAAATTTAGTTTTTTGACGTTTGTGTGAAAAACTCAGTTACAACTTTTATTGAAACAAGATTTGTTCATCCGATTATTCTTGAGGATAATAGTGAAGTAAGAAGTTGAAATATACATTTGTGAAAATCACAGAAGTGATCCGAAGAGAAAAGAAATAGAATAGTTTACAGATGGTGAGAGATGAAGGACCTGTACAGAGATTGAGCATGAATGGAATAAACAAATAAATTCGTTTTCAATTTCGTTTAAGCATTTCTCGGGTTTTTCATTGATTTGAAAGATTTCACTGGGTTCCGGCTAGAATCTTTTGGAGTAATAGTATATTTTTTATATTAAGGAATGTTGCACAATATCCATTAAAATCGATGTACATTCTGACCATTTGAAGAGCCAGCTGGAATAGGCATAGTTAGATAAAGAAAAAAAAATACTGCGAGCTACTTATGTCTTCAGTAGGATGAACTTGATTTTGGTGATGTGAAGGTATTGGAACTACTACAGGAAATGACGGCGTTGACACAGTAGCGATAGTTTCTAGAAACAATTTCGATTATGTCATCATATTAGTTATATAGTTAGTGAGTTAATCTGTATAAACAAAAGAAAGAATTAAATCATAGAGGGAAACAAAACTAGACAGAACTCATTGAAAATAGGAAAAGAACTTAGAAATTAACAAAGATGCTGACTAAGGTAGTTAGAAAAAGGAAATTGGGTTTCATGTGAATCGTGCCATTCATTATAAGCTGAACGATTTCGGTTAATCACTCAAGTTGTTTTCGACACCTTCATCCACTATTCGGTTCATCATGCTGTATCACATCAAAGAACTACAGCTTTTTTCTATCAATCAACGCAAAAAAACTGAATTCGTCAACTTTGAGTTATTTAAGAGATATTTCATCACACACAAGTTTAGTTCATCATTATTGAGCAGATGAAATCAGAAGCATACTTTCAGGCACTTAAATTATAATTTGAATGAAACATGCACGAGGACATTCAAAGGATGGAAGTCAAGACAGTTTACTTACCTTGATCAATTAATTTAAATGAGAGAACCTGAATATATTCAACTCTTATCTGGGGATGGTATTGTTTTGATATTATTCCCGTTTCAATTTGAACAATGGTTGAATTTTTACTTGCTTTCCAGCAGTCAAAATCTTTTTAGAGCGAACCTGATCGATGCCATGGTTCTTCGGCTGATCTCCCATTGCGTGTTGGAATTCCATTAGTAGGTATAGTTCGGAATCTTCCACTGAAATTATGAAATAATTCAAAACTTTCATACTAGAGAGAAAAGGTACGAACTACTTCTTTTCTTTCACAACACTCAAGCCACAGACACAAAATCTTTTTTTTATGTTAATGTATACGACCACAAATGAAGGCTAACTATTCGATTCTACTACTGTTTCATTACATTTTCTTTGATTAATGACAAAATGATCTTTGTAATCATAAAAGCCATGCAACGTTTAAGCAAATCACAGTTTTTCTCAACTTACTTTTCATAAAATTGAATAAATTGGAGATCAGATCTATAAATGAACGAACCATATATGTATATATTCAATTTTAATTTCATTTTGGGTTTAGTATCACTTATGAATAGTATTCAACGAACTTTGATCTACTCCGTATTCTATTAAGACATTTATCCGGACTATTGGCTCTTTCAAGAGTTCTTTGTCGTTCGTGCTTCGCATTATGATCTCTGACACATACACGTCGAAGCATCGATTTCTTAAAGATTAATACTTCATTATTTTAATTGATTTTCATTACATTTATTACCTGCTCTTCCAAGCTCAATTCACTAAGTTTATTTTTGTGAGGAGTCATAACGATCTCTCTACGGTCTTTCACCAAACTGAAAAGAGGAAGCATTTATTTCCATTAATAAAGCTGATTACATGAACGTCATCAAATACAAAAGTGAAAGCTGAACTGACTTTATTTTACTGGCACTGCCAACCAATGGATGAACTGATCTCTCGGCACTTTCAATAGAGTACAGAGGAGCAATTTTATCGATACCGAAGAACTCGTCTTTATGTTGAGTGGGCATTCGGACCATGTGTTCTTCAACCATCGAATAACCAGTCTGTAAAGAAACAATATGTTAATATTCCGAATTGTCGAGAAAAAGTCTTTTCTTCGAACTCAAAAGGAATTCGAATTTATGTAGTTTTTCTCAAACGAGGAAATCAGGATGTTTCACTATCATGGCAAAGTTAGAAGGCGCCAAATTACCATGTTAACTAAGCTACAAGCCGCAGGTAAGTAATATAAAAAGGCGAGTAAAAGGGTTTGAAGCTGTCAGAAAACGAAAGACAAAATGTGGACACTTGTTATTTTACTTTTTCCAGTCATAGAAAGTTAACAAGTAAAATGTTAGAAAACACCAAATTAAGCGGTATGAGTTTGCGAGCGAGCGAAATAAAGGGGTTCGATATGTAGAATAGATGAAACTCAAGCGGAAGGTAATAGATAGAGAGATGAGGAGAGAAAGACAGTAAGAGAAAGAAAGCGAGAAAGAAGAGAGCGAGATAGAGAGAGAGAGAGAGAGAGAGAGAGAGAGAGAGAGAGAGAGGGGAAGAGAGAGAGTGATAGGTGATAACCTCATTCAGCCCGGTCCACAAAGTGTCGACTATATGGAAGCCTGTCTAAAATATATTTCATTCCAAAATTGAGTAGAAAAAAAAGAGAAAAAACTAAAATTTTCCCCAATTCATTAATGAACTTATTAAAAATTAAAATGGAAACCCCTGGTATTTGGCAATTGTCTAATAGTATGTCGGACAAACTTACAACTAAATTCTTGTCTATCACATAGTTACATTCAAGATCATCATCATCTTCTCCCAGCGGATTCAGTAATGCTTCAGCAACCTTACAAGGATTATGATTGATAGCCATATAGGATTCTAACCTTCATCCATCCCATATAAACAATGAATTGAACCATAGTTGTTACTGGGAGCCAAAGATCAATCTATAATTTCAGTACAATATTGAAACTATTGCATACAATACATCAACTACTACCCCGCTTTTCTTATCTCCTATTATGACAAATTGTCTTCCAATTAAACAAATAAGAAAATAAAACCGAACGGCTAAGAAAATAACCTTAAATTAACATATTTTATTGCCTACAGCCGTTGTTCCAAGAAAATCTGAGAAGCATGAATCACCTGTGGATAAACTAATGGAACAGGAACCCAGTCATATTTGAGCAATGAAGCTAGTCCATGTCGGAATTTCCCGATTTCCTATAATTTTCATTGTTTTTTTCGCGTATCTTTAATGTTTTCATAACAGAAATATAAAAAAAGACACTCACATCAACAATCTTATCCATCAAATAAAAACTTTCAATTTTACCAGCTTGTTTACATTCATAAACAAGTGTGATACTCCATTGAATTGGGGCCCAATATCTTTAACCAATGTTGTGAGAGCTTTCCATTGATGAGAAGCTCGTTCAAACCTGCTATATGGGTCTTTGATTTCATCCAAAATATCCATTTCTTCTTCTGTCATTAAGCCTGCTGCAGCTACAGTGTCCATTGTGGGAAATCTTTTACGAACCTTCAAAGTTATGCTTTTATTACATTATTATTCTATTGTTCTGTTCAACCTGCATTGATATATCGCGAAGCACGAGAGCTTGAGTGAGAACCATATACCGCACAAGGTTCCGACGCTGAATTCGAGTTTCTTCGTCTCGTCCGCGAATGTAGCAACCGAATAGGATGGAAGCACTGAAAAATCCGAACCTACTATATATATACAAACTTCCTTCTCACTCGTCAATCCATCCTATCCCGTTCAGTATGCTTCCCCATCGCCCGACAACAAAAGTTACAAAGAATCCGAGCATGAACGTCAACGGGATATTCGAATCCAATTTCGAGTCCAAATAAATTATAAGATTGGAGAAAACTCTGAAAAGAATGCAGAAGGTTATTGACAATTTTTTTGTTTATTTCTTACATCTGATGATCTTCTTTCAGAAAGTAACGATAAATACAGGAAATCAACAGAAACACAACTGTCCAGAAGAACAGTTGAAGACAGACGGCCTATTTATCTAATATGAGTCATTGTAATGAAAAATACTAACCTTCCATACACTTCCTCTCCAACGAAAAAGTAACTTAACGAAACTCTGAAGGTTTGTTTGAGAAACATCGAGAGTGTATGAGATTGTCATCTTCGATTTTTCGAGAGCTGCTTCTTCAGCGCGCTTGTATTCCTTATTCTTATCAAATTATTTTTTACTTTTGATTGGATTTCTTATATAGAGTACTATAACTGACCATTCGAAAGCATTGGCATCTTGAAAGTCTGAAATATATGAAATAGAGATACTACGGTCTTACAACTTATTGTTCAAGACAGCCAAGAAATGAAAAGAATGTTTTTTCTCCAACATCACCTTAGTGTTTTTCTATCTCAGATAAAAAAACAGTTTGCATAATTACAATCGAAAAGAGAGAAAAAGAATTATATTTTATAATAAATGTAAGTATGGACATATAAGCTTGGGAACATAATTGCTATCTAGATAGAAGATCAAACTGATCAGCTCGGCGTTTTTTTCAGAGCACACAAACGATTTTTTTTTTTCGTATAAGGTGATGACAATGGGTTCGATGATGGATGAAAGATAGAATTTGTTCGAAAAGCTGAGTACTAAGTTCCTTATAGAAACGACAGAGAAAAGAGGAGATGAAGAGAGGTACAAAATAACAGAGAAATGGGGGGGAGGGTTTCAGAAGAGAAAGAAGAGCTTGACAAAGTTTAATCAAGCAGAAATGAATTCCATTAGAGTTTGAGTAGAAAATGGGATAAATACGGCAAAGACAAAACCATTAGTTTATACCTTTGGAAGAAAGAAAACGAAATTTGATCCGAAATATCGCAATCACAATGTGTCTTCTTCTCATATTATCGTAAGGTTTCCCTTCAATAGAAACACGTCAAGCTTAGGCATCGGATGTCTTATAGGTCCAAAACACTATTTGAAACATGAAATAAAAAGAAGGACGTAGAAAATCATATAAGGGCAAGTGAAATGATGAAGATAGAATGAGAAGAGAAGAAGAGAGAGGGAGTAAAATTTTGAGAAGATAGTAAAAAAAAGTTCTTACTTCGGAAAAATAAGAGCGAAAAGCATAAGGTTCCACAATCGGCAGTTATTCATACTTTTATAAGCGAAATTTATCCGCCAAATTGGATTCAACGGATTAAAGAAGTTGTAAAATGTGGAGGCCGGGAGAAAATAAAGGAAGGGGAGTGTGTGATGCCATTTGTCACTGAAAGATATCCAGGCAGCAGAAACTTGATAAGAAGAAATTGAATACGAATAATTAAAGTTATTTGAAAACAATGATTCAATATAAGGAATGGAAGGTCAGTTCAATGATTCAGTGAGAACTTCTTCATTGCTGACAAAGACGGAAGTAAAACGGCCATTAGACATCTAAGGTTATAGATGAACCAATTCATGAAACTCGGCCTGAGGGCTAAAGAGAATCAAGTGGGAGAAGGAGTGAAGACAGCATGCATTTGAATATCAATTACGGTCAGAGAGTCAGAGAGTCAGAGAGAGAAAGATGAGAAGAGAATGACAAAGAGGATCAGGAAAGAAGAATCGAAAGGTAATGTTAATGACCCCGGAGTGTAGATGCAACCACTCATCACGTCATCTTAACACAAATAAATGATATGCTAATTCCACGTGTTTCATTTAAATCTATGAACATGCTAATGGGGTGGTAATCTGGAGGAAGTAAAACAAATTGAAGAACATATTCGTATGCAATCGTAAATGAATGAACTTTGAATTATCCTACATTTCACTTTCAGAACAAAACACAAGAAATGGCTTCTATTATTTTTCAACCATTCAAATATTCTCCACAAGTTTAATGTTCTTTTAAATGATGTTTAGAGAATAAATTTCGGTGAATTGTCAGTTAAGAAAGTTTTTCTTCAAAATTCATATGAAAAATCGTTCATTCAGAGATTTTTTACTTTGAAGTTGTAAGTTGAAAGGATAAAATGGGTGCAGGCGGTGACAACCACCGGTACTTTTTGCTGATGGAGAAGTCGTTGCAAAGACGGACATCAGACCTAAAACATGCTTTTAATGTTCTGATGGCGAAGAATTGTGAAAAAAATCGGAAAAGAACATTGAACCAACTCGAGATAGTGACTAGAAAAAAGAATGACAAGTTTGTCTGGATTGTCTTGGAGTTCGTTCACTGAATATTTCGTGTCTCTCTCGTCCATCTGTCCCTCCATCTATCCCTACCATTTATTCTGTTCATTTTATAATTTCTTTAAAGATACAAAGCTTAATACTTGATCTTGTCTCAATTTTACACTGCCATTCATCTGTTTCCGAATGCAGAGGAAGATGATGATCGGAACTTGGTAATGATGGATCTGATGGTTGTGGACACGCAATGACAGACAAGTTAAAATATGCTCATATAAGGAGAATTCAACGAATAGAATTCAGAAAAAAGCTACTATTTAACTAATAGAGAGGTGATGGTTAGCTCAAAGCTTGCAAGAGAGATCAAAGTAAAAAAAAGGAAAAGGAAATGTTCCGAAAAGGGAGAAGACGCGTAGAAGGAGGGAACGAAAATCAGATGCCGCAGGATGACTTGACTGATCTTATTAAAGAATAAAGAAGTGTATATAGGGTTGTATGTGTATGTGTATGTGTGTGTGTGTGTGTGGATGTTTGAACTTTCATCGAAAACTTCTGGGGAAGGTATAAAACGAAGAGAAAAATAAAATTTCAAAATTCATGGAATTCTTTTCTTTTTTCTTCATCTCAGGTGTCAAAATGCTGCAAAGAAGTTTTGTAGTCTTATTTTGCTTGGAAATATGCGGATTACTAAGCACTCGAGAAATTTGAATTTCCAAAAATTGATAGATTATTAGAATGTGAATGGAAAAAGAAAGAAGCAACACAAATGACTTCTTGCACGTATCGCTGTCCTAAAACGAATTTCGAACTAAAAAAAAATCTCTCCCTTTTTCTTAAATAACATGTTCTGGTTGAAGGCTCTCCGCCACAGAGACAAGAGAAGTTCTCAAAGTAGTTGGTGGAGCTAGCACAGAAAGAGAACAAGTACTCCTTTTTTCGCCTCAAGAAGAAGAAATTTAAAAAAAGGGTAAATGGAAGACATTTGTTTGCATAAATGACCAAAAGGAATATAATGATCACTATTTTACTATAACAACATGTTTCCTGTCTCTACCACAGATCAATCAAAAAAAATCATATTCGTATGCGTGATATTGTCTGTATCAATTATAATATTTCTGACATTAATTATAGAAGAGGAATGGTGCATATTTGTATTGAGCTCAGAACAAACCTATATTTCAAAAAAAAGAAAAAACACTTGGTTATTGCTTCTGGAAGGATGAGAGGCTGAGCTTGAATCAGAAACAGAGAGTAGAGAAGACAAGAAAGGAGAGAGAGAAGAAGAGCGAAAAGATGTTTTCAGAACGGCTAAAATGGTTTTTCAAATCAAAAAAAAAGGTTAAAGCTTATTCCCTGGGTAATCCGATATTTGAAGTCGCTCACTTGTCATCAACAACTCCTATATGAACTCTAAGTAACAAGAGAACGATAGAGAGATTGGAAACGAGAGTGAGAAATTGGAAAAGGAAGGTGAATTCACCTTTTTTTGTTCGAATATCTCTTAGAAGTTAATGAATTCAAACAAAAAACCAGAACTAACTACTCAGGAAAACTTTACCTTTATAATGATCATGGAGTTTTACAACTTTTTCGGGAGAAATACAACCGCTCTGTACTAGCTGTGGTGTGAAAATGAAGTTTATGAAGTTTCACGTATAATTCTACGAGATCGAATGACATAGTGGCAGTAGTTTTTGGTGTGAATAAACAGATCACGTACATAATCTGAGAGAATAACGTGAAAACAAGAAATTATCTGAAAAAAAGGAAGCCGTAAGAAAAACCCTTGAAATCTCATGAAACCATACGGAGCTCATCTCATCCTGTGGAGAAGAAGATTAAATATATAAAATATAAGTTTGAGATGCAAAACACATATCATCAATGTTTCGATAAGCGAACTATATTCAAAAACAGGCTACACTTTGTTTCTGTTCTTGTGAGTAAACAAGGCAGTAGAGATTAGGTGTGCAAAAGATGCTTCAAAAACGCCCAACTTGAGCTTCATCCATAGGAAAATGAAGTTTCTGTTGTCATGGCTTGGCCTCCGAGGATTATTGTTCATCATATTAGACGCTCGTTCCAACTAGTTTTGTTTTGTTTCACTTCTAACTCGTCCTTTGGCTTGAGCTGCTGGAAAAGAGGCAGGAGCAGCAAATACCAAAATGAATGCCCCGAGGGTAATCTACGTTACAAGAGTAAGTGAAGAGAAGGAATGAGGGGAAGAGGGAAAACGAAGAACGAACAGATGGAAAAGAGAGGAAAAAGATTAAGAAAACAAGAATAAGAATAGCAAGTGTTGATTGATGTCAATCCTTCAATCCCAAATACTCACATAATTCATTTCAGAATGCTCCGAAACGGCTAAACTGTAGAAAAGAATAGAGTGTCATGCTTTAAAGTATTCAATTTTACATAAAGCTGAGGTTCAAAATTTATATTTCCGAAAAAATAAAAAAAAGGGAAAAAGAAAAACAAGTCTCTTTATGGAAGTATCCCCGTATATATACGTCGAACACGGAAAGAAAGAGGGAAAAATTGGAATGAGGATGAGGGAAATGAGAAAGATAGAGAGAGAGGGATAGAGAGAGAGGGGGGGGGGATAAAGAGAGCTGATACAAGAAGAAGAGAGAAGTTAGGAAGTTTTTTAATTTTTTTTTTGTAAATTTCCTTTCATCATAAAGATACGAAATTCCTTTTTTTCCGTAAAGAAGATATGAGAGATTGAAACATATGAGAAACTATCGTACACTCATTGAGTGCACTGATTATTTTACACATTCACCCACATAAGTGCGGGATTAAGAGAAGGACCATAACGTCTTCTAATGAAAAAACAATTTTCGCATACTTCCGCATACTCTTTTAAGGAAAGGGAAGATCATCTGGAAAGAATGCTGATTAAATGCAACTTGTCTATCCTCTGTACAGACTTCAAGGCTCAAATTTGATAAGACAGATGCTAAACTCCTTTTAAAAATGTTTTTCTGGTTTACTTCGAGAAATGATTTCCTGATTTTTTTTTCAGATTTGACAACATCAAGATATAGAATTGAAAGAAGGTAGATAGAGGGTTCTGAGAATTCTAGTTTCAAGAGCAAAGATATATAGTATGCTATATAAAGGAAAAAATACAGAAGGAGAAGTTTTCAGGATGAAGAAAGATCGTTAGATTGTGAGTTAAATTCTTATCTCATTCATATATCTCTACTTCTCTAAAGAAAATAAACTTATCATTCGAAGTTATCCATTGTTTGCTTCGAAAAAACAACAATAATCGACTTATAAATGGGAATGATGGGATAACATCATTAGCTACTTATCATCTTCTATAAAAACACAAATCCTATTGCCCGAGGGCAAAAGAATGCTACTTCATGAGACATCTTCGTATCAACATCAACTGCAGAAGAAAAAAGAGCTCATTCATTCTGAAACCATGACCTGCTCATATTGCCAGATGAAGACAGAATGGTGACAAGCTGATTCACGCCGGAAGAAGGTGAAAAAGCTCTGTTTTTCACAGCTCACTCATTCATTTGTCACAATTTGTCGTCATCTCTCGCATTTTTGAAACATTTCTTCTTTTTTTTTCTGAATTTCTCTTGAAATTACTTTACAAACTCGCTTCGAAAAATAAAAAAAAAAGAACTGAACCTTTGAAGCTTCTCTCTTGTTTCTATACGAATGTGAGGACTGTTTAATCAGTAAGGGTTACATTGTTGAAATTGACATCCCCCAAATGAATAAGAATCGTTTGAAGCATCTGGCGAATGGGGTGTTGAGAGACATTTTCAAAAGGTTTTTTCGTTTTAAGCTTTAAGTCTAGCATTCGCTCGAGGGCATACTAGAGAACTCTAATCACTAGTAAATGCCGTTGATGTTTCCTCGCCATATTTGTCTACATGAGAAAAAGCAAAAAAGTAAAAAAAGTTTAGAGTTTCAAGATACAGAATAGGTAAAACCCTTCCTCAACTACATATTCATGAATATTTTGAAAAACTTTATTTCTGTTTCTGCACACGATACAAAGATTTCAATGTATTCAAAACATGTTGTATAGTTGACGTACTGTCTTCTATAGTTCCTTGTTGAGGTAAAAAAACAAAACTGTGGTAATAATCACTCGAAGAACTCTTTTCTGTTTCTAATCCGACTGTTCGAAACTCTTTTGAAATTGAACTACCACAACGATGAACAACCGCTCTGTTCATCTTCACGTGATACAAATGAAAAAGCATACTATACTAGTAGCGAGGCATATAAAGCTGATGAGTTGTAAATCTAACAGTTCAACAACAATCGTTTTTGAGGGAAACAAAGAGGTTTTTATGCTAACCAGCATTAACTCAATATGTTTTTGATATTGAGCTGTGAGAGGATAGAGGATAGAAAACACAATTTAACAATGCTTATTATGAGTGTTCTCTGCTTTAAATGGAAACTGAAATAGTTGTAAGGAGCAGGATAAAATAAGAAATATAATCCGTAAAATACGAATAGCTTGAACTTGTATTGATTCCAATTGATGGAATGACTTTCAAAAATATATAATGATAAACAAGATGTTCATCGAGTGACACACTACTCTTCAATGAAATTTCATGAATTACTATAAAAGTGACATGAATGCTCACGTTCCTCCACATGAAGTGGAAGGAGAGAAAACATGTAACTTTCGTCGAGTTAAATCTCATTTAAGACTTTCTTCAAAAGTCTTTTTTATATGCACAAAATGGTCACGCCTTGGGCTTTTTCAGAGAACAACTGTCGTTTATTTATTGAAAAGATGGTGTCGAAGAAGAATCACAGGTGAATAAGAAGATAATTCTTCTCACAGCAGAAAGGTAAGAAAAAAATACGCAAAAAATGATGTAAAGCTTCAACAAGTTGGTGAAAAAATTATAAATGATGTATTAGCAGAGTTGTAGTAATTATGATTATAAAAGGAAGAAATATTTCTCATTCTATACATGCTG
This sequence comes from Auanema freiburgensis, assembly GCA_030370435.1. NCBI lineage: Eukaryota > Metazoa > Nematoda > Chromadorea > Rhabditida > Rhabditidae > Auanema > Auanema freiburgense. The sequence goes on from CM059369.1 coordinate 1,477,659, forward strand.
GTCTTCTCTGTGCTACGTGAAAGAGTACCCAGATTGAGCAGCAGAGATTCAATGAAAGTTCGATATGACTTTTCTATCCGAAAAAACTGCTAACAGGAAAAAACGCCTTATGAAGATGTGTGAAGCAATTCAGAAACGATTGTGTTATTGGAAAGCTGCTTTTGTTCTAAGAAACGAAGAAAATAGTATTATTACTGACAAAATAATCTTTAAAAGCGTGTGTGATGTCAGATGAGGTACACACACTGCTAATTGACCAACAAATGCCAACGATCAGGTGTCATATGCTGGGATAACCGCAAAGATATGTAACAGAAATATTTTATATTTTCATCTTAATTTTCAAAATATTGAGAGCAGAACATGAAGTTTGAATGTTTTAAAACACAAGATAAACTTTGCTTTCTAGAATAGTTTATAAAAGGAAGGAATAACATCTGTTGAATGAGACTAGGAGAACAAAAAAGTGTTTCGTCTCGTCTCTCACAATATTTGGGAATAGAAAAAACGAAAAAGGAGGATAAACATAGTAAGAATGAAAGGAAGAGGATTAAGCTGGCCCAGATGTCTTCTGAGTCTGCTTTAGGGCAAACGAAAAGCTAAGAAAGAGCTTCGCTGCAAAAGAGATCATCCAAAAATTAGTTGAAGTTTTAAAGTGTAAACAACAGTTTCTGTAAATTTTTCAAAAACATATTCAATTACCTGAGATGTTGGATCGTTTTACAATTACGAAACTGTTCAGGAATGTGGTTTTCAGATGAGTGAATGAAAATTTTGCAGATTCCGACCTACGAAAACGTTGTTGATGGGCATAGCTTTTCTGATCCATGCATATTCGCTTAATGATCTGGCACATATAAGAAAAACTAAACCTTCAAAATGTGTATCAGAATATTGTTGTTTCTATGTTGGCTATGTTAACAACGATCAAAAGATTATTATCCTTCTCCAATGTGTCTCTTCGCTGTGGCGGAAGAGGTGTCATATTAGGCTCCTGTGATCGGTGACGTGAGCTCTTCGAACAATAAAAAAAGCAGTTCTCCCTGATAAAGTGAGAATAATCTCTAAAAACTGATATATGAATATTTAGAAATTTTCAGCCAAAATAATATCTGGTCTAGGCAGGACCCCAATTGAACTATCCCTCGTTCACGTACCATTTTTGTTAGGTAGAGAAGTTCTGATTCGATCGAATACTGCAGATTCACTCTGATCAGCTTATCACTCCTCGTCTAATAACGGGAAAAAGAGAGATATTAAAAAACAAGGAACGCGTATATGAATAATATCTTGTTGCGACAAGAGAGACGAAACTGTTCTTAGAGCTCTATCATAACTGAGTACTCTTTTCCAACCGTTTTAAGAGAAAAAACGAGGAAAGCGATTGTTCTGATAGGAATTCATCAGAATATATTGTGCTTTGTTACATTTTATATATAAAAACTAATTTTGATAAGTACACTAATCTGATGTTTGTGCCATCTGCTCGAAGTAATTAGCTCAAATGGACAGATTATCTTTAATAATTTGAGAAGCTTTAATATTTCAGGCCGCCTCCTTAAATTAATGTGTTCATTTTGTCTACCCATGATATAAAAATTTCTCAAGAATATTATTCATCTTTATAATCTATTAACATTCATCTAGCATGGGTTTTTGTTTGGTAACGATTTAAATGAATATTCGGCCTTTTCTATAACTTTCTTGAAACTATGATCGTGTCTTTTTGTTTTCCAGAGTAAGGAAGAGAAAATCAGAATTTACATGGGGAAGCTCCCTCCTAGCTACAGGAAAGATGACGAAGGAGAAACGACGAGAGCCGTGGAAGCAGCTTATACGTTATATGACTATGCTCAAGTTTTTTGACTGAACTGTGCACTTAAAACACCATGTCCTGTTTTACCAGAATTATTACGAGCCAGAACATATTGGTGTTATCAGCTTTTGCCATACTATTGGATACAGCCAGGATTTCGTAGCGTTGATTGATCTAAATGACAGTAGCTCTACCTGTGGTCAAGTAGGGGACATGCCTAGTTCTAATTATGTCTCTTAAGATTATTCACAAAATTTTCTTGGGAAAAGGAGAAGAGCCGGGGCGTATGAACTGGGCTCGTTCAGCAACAAATCTTTCAGATATAACTTCGGTCTCTTCTAATGGATCAGACGGAAAACAGTGTCTCTTATTTTCTATTTTCAGCTAGAAAGAACTCATCTGATTGTGCCGTGTATGAATTCTAATCGCATATATGTCTTGGAAATAATTCGTAAAACGCTTCGTATTGCCAAGGTTTTTTTTTCATTCAAAACAACAAAGAATAATTTCAAAGGTCATAAGAAGTAGTGATTTATTGAGTAGAGATGTTTCAACTTCGTACTCTGTACACACCTTACCCATAGTCGGAGCTCCAGTCCATATTTCAACAATGGGGGATCGTGAAGGCCACGCTAAGGGTAATTTTAGGCTCACCTCATTGGTTAAATGATGCCAGTTTAGGAGACTTCGTTTTACTGGATAAAAAAACATTTGACATTCGAACAAGAAAAAAAACTGATACCTTCAGTGGGTATGGTGGAGATTTCTGTCTTCAAACACGGCGCAATGTGCTTATGAGTTGTGAATGGGGTCATCCAAGATTATTTCGATATGGTCTGTCCGTAGATGATTTGGAAAACGGTGAGCATTGCTTAATGATTGTGAGTAAAATCTCTTCTTCAGTTTCAACTACGTTCGGGAATTCAATCCACATTTGGCAAATTGCCCCGGGCGTTCTCAAACAAACTATTGAACTCGATCCACGATTTGGCCAATTTACAACCTCTGTTAGGTAGAAAAAAATCGTTCTGAAACCAGAAACACAACTTAGTTTGTGTTCAGATTTCTTCACAATGCTGATTGTAACCATGCCTTTGTCTGTTCGGCATTAGGTGGAAGTATATTTCATCTCCACATGGACTCAGTCACTGAACGATGGACAGCTGACCATATTCTCACATTTCCACCTTACAAAGTTTGAGTTAATACAATTTTCGGCTTTGTTCCGTTACTTGCCATCACCGTAAGCATCAGAATTTATCTCAAGCGAAACAGTGCTCCCGGCGTTGGCGTTGCTCGTTGAATCTGTAAAACAGAGTAAAGCAGTATTTGGATGGTAGCTCGTGGATATGAGACAAGATTTTGAGTTTTAATTTTTAAAAAACTTTATTTGGCTTGATTTGTAATCCAAGACATAGACGTTCTTCTCTCAATTCATCGCCTATCGAGAGATAGAAATATTCTGGCAAGATTTCGTTTCATATATGTCGAATCCCGGATATTTCATAATGTGGTCGGACACAAGAAGAACATAATTCAAAGCGGTGTATGTTCCGTTGATAGCTTTGAACATTTCTTTCCACGTAAAAAAGTTTGGTGCTCCTGTACGACCGATTGAATGTTGTTGCGCACGTGAGAAATGAAAATGAGGTGACGACAGCTTTGAACGCGTCAGATTATGGAAAATGAATGAACGACCGATCTGAGCGCGTCAGATTTTGGAAAATGAATGAACGACCGATCTGAGCGCGTCAGATTTTGGAAAATGAATGAACGACCGATCTGAGCGCGTCAGATTTTGGAAAATGAATGAACGACCGTGCTGTCGTTTAGTTTGCTCAAAATGAAAATTCTTTATGTTTCATTTATTGGACCATACATCCGCGTGAGCGGTGTGGGGCTTTTTCCTATTTTCTTATTACGATAACTTTATCAAAATTCATCGGTTTTCTAAGATTTTTTTTTCTCTTCTCTTCTCACAGTCATAACATTATGTTTTTCTCCTAGTAACGTTGTGGGAGGAAAGATTTTATTACTCGCAAAAACAAAAATTTTGGTTGCGTTATTTCTAATTAGAAAGTGTTGGTAAAAAACGGATCATCACAGTTTTTTCACCATTTTTTTTCAATTAAGGTAGCTAATTGGATGAGTAATGAGATACCAGCAATGCTCACAGACATAGTTATCTCATTGGACGACCGATGGCTTTATGTGGCGGGATGGTTCCATGGTTACATTTGGCGATTCGATATATCTGACCCTTTCAGGATTTCATTATCATGCAAGGTTTTTAAAAAGACACTGTTGTTAATTGAGTCATGTTCTACTAGATTCATGTTGGTGGCATATTATCTAGTCAACCTGGAATAAGTTTGCAACCAGAGCACAATCACTTGGAGATTGAAAAGGTGCTAATTAGTTTCATTAGCTCAATATCAGTACCAACAATTCCAGAATAACAATGAGGCACCAGGCTTTCGAGGTGGACCGGGATATTTACAGCTCAGTTTGGATGGTAGACGACTTTATGTTTCTAATTCAATTTACAAAGTGTGGGACGCTCAATTTTATCCGGAACTATCAAGGTTAGCGAAACTATTCTACGTTTAGATATACCTTTTGAACTCAGCGTGGGGGGACAGATTTTGCGAATCGATATCGACAAAGATGAAATGACAGTCAACAAGAGTTTCAAGCTGGATTTAGCTGTAAGTTCTGAATATCACAGTTAGATCGATCTTCCTGTATTTCAAGAAAATGGCAGGAGGTCCTTATGTAGCCCGCGAAATGCACTTCTTGTCTGGTGATTGTACATCCGACAGCTTTCATTAATACACATTCATTGTTTGGATATTTTATGTTATTAAGTACTTTAATTATGCTGATAAGAAGTGAATTGAAACCCGAGAAAAAGATAACGAGTGTAAAATGTTAAAATGAATTATTTCATGGAACTATTGGATTTTTCACTGAACAAATCTCCCTAGCATAGCACAGAGTGGCTGAAATTTGAAGTCCCCAGTTTCGAGGACTGAAAAAAATATATAATACAGAGCAGTGAATCAATAACTTTACCATCTAAGAGCAAATCTAAATTTGCTCGGAAATCCTGATAATGATTTTGCAAAGTCATACTATCGCCTTGGTTGAACGCTTTGGCGAATAGAATACAGCTTTCACACATCTGAAATAACAGTGCTAAGGGGAGTCTACAAAGTCTCTGTACTTTTGTCACAAAACTAAACGCTTTATTGATAAAAACTATATGGAAAATTGTGTTTGTTCGAACTTCTCTGATGAAACGCCTAATGATGAAACGAAAAATTAGATAGAATGTTGTGTGAACGTGCTAGTACCTGTGAGAGTCGATCATAGCTGTCACACTATCTGCATGCTCTAACTCCATCTGAAACAAGTTATTATCTTATCTTATTCCGCTCATCCACAGCTCACATTGAAGTTTTCCCATAAAGGATTTACTGTTTGATATGTATGAGAAATCAAATTACTCAGTACACGATCCATAACATGCTTGTAGTAGAAAGCACGACGATCTTCTCCAGGGAGCAAATAATGATTTCGAGTTGAAAGCTAAAGAGGTTCTTTATGAACTCAATTTTACACTCACATGGATAATAGCGTCGAAACCACTGAATATTTTCTGTAATCCTTCACCTATGATTTCATACCCATGTTGATGCTTCTCGGTTATAACGACCGAAACTATCTTTGATAAAGTAACAGCTAAACGTCTTCCGTTTGGACCACCAGCACTGATGGCAGACTGGTATTCAGAGGGGAGATCTGGGCAGAAATATTGGACTGACCCTAGAACCTTTCTGGAAAGAAACTATAAAAGTTTTTAATATGAAAAAATGACCTCTCAGATACTTGGCACCGGTGTAAAAACAATTTGTACATGATATTTGCAGCAATCCTAACTTCATTCCTCATGTATGAGAAGAGCTTAGATTGTGAATTCTTTCTAAAACAAAATAGAACAAAATCCTGTTTTTCAATTTGTTTAGAACAGTACCTCGAAAAAACTTCAAAAATGTGAGTCAAATCCAATATCCTCGATTCATGTTCTGTTAAGAACTCTTTGAGAAATTTGCCAATGAGAGTGTTAGAGTCTCGAACCTAGGATAATATTATAATCTAGCGAGAAAGTCGAGAAAAACATTTTTCTGCAACTCATGTAATTCCGGATAGCGTAGATTATTGTCATGAGCTATTTCCTTCATAATGGCACCATACCATAATATGTTCGAACAAAGGTTTTCTGATACTAGTATTGTCGGTTTTATGAACAGAACTTCTCCTGTGGAAACGCTGACAAAATCTGAAGCAATCGATCAAATTTGGAAAGCAGTCCTCAAATTACAATTCCCATTATCCTTATTGCTTATTACACCATCTTCAAAGTCGATCAATCCTTTCTCAGTGAACAGATACAATGATCTGTAATGAACCATGTAGCTCAAAGCAAAACAACAGACCTACTTCACAATATGAATATTCACTTTTCGGAGAACGCGGGAAGCTATGTCGTTGAGGAACTCTTGAGATGTGGAAAGGTTAAACTGTAGGAATGTGGAAAGCTCTGTTGCACAGAGCTGTTCTTCCAATAGTTTCTCACAAACACCAACAAAACCGGAGAAACTCGTAACGTAATACATGATTTGAGTTAACTTCTCGAAGAAAGTGCTGAAGCTCGTTATTTGTTGAGCGAGAAAGGAGCTGAAATCGAAACATGTTAACCTAACATTCATCACTACTTACCTGAACATTTCTATTTCGTCCAAAACTGCATTTCGGAATATCTCATCACATCCTACACAAAAATTGGCTATAAACTTCTTCCTAGTTTCCATCAGCTGGTTCCCTAGTTCCAAGTGCATTTGCAACATACTATGAGAAAACTTGATCCCAAATCCACCTTGATCACGAATTTCAACCAAACTAGGTAGAACAAAAGCAGAGCTCTGATACACCAACGTTGGGAAAATAAGAAAGAATGTTTTACCCCTTCTTGCGTATTAAAAAGCTCTGAGCTAATCCCAGAATAAAGAAACATAAGATTTTGGATAACTTCCTCTTTGCTGAATGATAAAATCGCTGTAGAACAACAATATTTGAGTTATAGCAATGAATATCTTACCAATTTTAACTTCTGAGTTGTTCAAAATATTTTCATCTAAAACCCGAAGAGAGTCATCAAATATTAGTTTTCTGAATGGGCTAGATAATCTGCCTTTCTCATCCCATGGAACTCGTTTGAAAGGCAGCTCTGTAAGAATTTTGATTTTCACGAACATTAACAAGAACTGAAAAACCTGGTTCCATTTCTTCAATGTTCCATAAGCTTTCTCTTAACACAGATCTGAGGTCAAAAGGCAAAGGATGTATTGCATTCGAATGCATGAACGGTAGCTTATATACTGATTGCAGTTCATCATCTTCTGATGGAAACGGCATGCGGACCTGATTAAACTAAAACTTCGAAATTAGCAGAAGGAAGCTTCACCAGGTTTTGCTTCAGAGCAAATTCACAACAAGAAGTATAAAACAGGTCATCACGAAGTTGTCTGAGTGCAACAAGGACAAAATAGGCTACACATTCATCGACGTCAATCAACCTATCTTGAAAACTCAATCGTAATGAATTGATAGCAATGAAACTTAAAAGACCTATATAGTTATGAAGAACTGCAGCAAGAGCTGTTTGATTCTCGAAAATGCAACTAATCCTAACTTCTAAACCAACTCGCAACTCTTTCAAGGAAACCTATTTGAACTTATGATGTAACAAGCTTAAAATAAAACGAATACCGCTTCGTTCTTTCTACGTATAGGTTTGATCTTGAGCACATTGAGCATCAACCCAAGGAGATGAATAGCAGACTTACTGTCGGGTGGAGAATAACTCTTTCCATATATTAGGCAGGATATGTCTTTTAACATCTGAAGTTCTAGATTCCCTGACATACTTTTTAAGAAATGATTGAAACATAAAGAATGATTTCATGTGAAAACAAAATGGATTTCATCGTTCGCAACATGAGAGATAATTTAATTCGAAAACTCTTCAGATATACAACAAAGCATTCAGTTAACGGTAACAACTAAGCAACAATTATAACAATACTAACTAACTATGAAACTAAGCTTCACCACTTACCCGTTAGTTTCCCGACGATAACCGATTGTTCTTGTTCAGACACGGTTGAATACCCAGCAACCTTGGAACATATTGGCTTTTAAATAAGTTTCTTAACCTCACTTGAACTGAAAGAGAGCCCATTCCTGACGAAGAAATACGAACAACACTTGATAGACCCTGCATTTCCGCTAACGGCAAAGTTGCGACGATGACCGATTTACTTCCTGTTTTTAATTCTTATTTCAGAAAACATCATGAACTGTACCTAAAACTCCTTCACACTTTTCTATTTGAGCTCGTCTCCTTGATAGATCTTGAAGAAGACTTTGCATTCCTTCTCCACCCTCCAGAGTGATTTCTGTACGGATCACGGGTTCAACTAAGTAAGCACCTGCGAGTGAGAGAGCTTCGGTTACACATTTATGAGCACAAGCGGATACTTAATGTCGAATCGAAAGTTAATTTCAGTTAAATTGTTCAAACTTATAGCAGGATTAACTTTGCCTCCACTTGCTGTCAGCTCTTTCAAGGATACTGAGACGTCTTGGACCGCGAATCCTAAGATCGGGCCATTGTGCAAGGCATTGGAACAACCTTCCTTTATTGCTCTCAACCATTCCGGTCTTGGATGTCTTGATCCAGGTGGCAAGTCAAGATTTAGCTGTGATATAATATGTATCTTGACAAATTCATTACACTCACGTTTTTGAAGGCTCCTTGATTAGTAGCGGGCTTAACCACTAAAGTTATGGAGGCAGTATGATTTCTGTCTTTCTCACCCTGTACATCCTCCACAGTAGCAGTGTGTTCGTAAGACTCATATATAGATTCCCTATAAGCTATCTAACAGAAGAAACTAAAAATAAAATCATTCTCGAACTTGTAATGGTCCAAGGAATACTTCCAACCCATAAAACTGTTTGAATTTATGCTTGATAACTTCCAAATGAAGCTCCCCCATAGTTTCAACCACAGTCTGGCCAGTATCAGGTTCCCTTCGAATCTTCAAAGAAGGATCCTTTAAGGAGAATTTACATAAGTACGAAAAACGAAGCTCTTTTTACGTCAATACTGAGCTCTAAGAGAGCTTTCTCAAACTCGTGAATGGCTGCAGTAGTGGGAGGTTCAATACTACAGAAGTATACTGGTTCTGGAAAGTCAATACCTGGAAATCCAATGATTAGAAAAGAATACGCATAGAAAGATACCAGAAAAAACAGCTTGGCTTCCTTCTTCGCAAACAAAATATTGCTGACTGTTAGGCAAAGACTTTAGATTTTCCAATGCTCTTCTTGATGTACTTTCGCTGAAACAAACATATTATATTCGCTAAGAACAGATCAATGCCTCAATAACAGAGTGTCTCCAGTTTTCGTATGCTTCAATCCGGAAATAACTACGATATCTCCTGTACGTATGGTATCTCTAGAAATTAGCTCATCGCTCTGAGGCTCGAAAAGCTAAAGACGAAAAGAAATTCAACATTTTCCGTGACATGATTACCCTAAGGGGACCCTCGGATACCTCTCGATTAGGATTAAAAACAGAAGTATTGTTTTTCAATTCACCTGTATATACGCGAGCATAACTTAACTGTCCTTTTCTTTTATCATGTAAAATCTGGAAATTGTTTAGATCAAAAAAAAAAACATTCACCAACCTTGAACACAAGAGCTGAGAATTCATCCTGAAATATCGGTTTTAGCTGTTCTATTTGTTCTGTGGGCGAAGGTAGAAACGCTAAGATCTAGGAAATAATCATCAAGAAATAACAGAAAAGGGAACAGCTTACGTAATCAAGTAAGGGTAAAACACTATGAGCACTTCTCAAAGCACTTCCTCCCCCTACAACGACACCTCTTTTCGATATGCTTAGTTTTCTCAGAACATGAAGAATGTCTTCTTCACTAACGCTCTCCACGTCTCCTTTGTTTTGATCCAGGAACAAAGACATAAAATCTTCATCCAAGTCAGCGATCCCATATAGTAAATTTTCTTTTGCCCTTATCAATCTCTCCCATTCTGCAGTGGAATTCTAGAATTCCTGCGTCTTTTTCGCAAAGTCATAGATATACCTCGATTTTCCTCCATTTCGATGTTTTATCCAAAGGTAAAATATTTCCTTTTATCACATCGATGATTGCGGAAGCTGGACCTACTGGTTCTAATGGTTCAATAGATGTGAGAGCTGAAGCAGAGAGCTGAAGCTGTAGCAAACTAGAACAAACCTTTCACTCCCAACTTCTGTTCAATCGAATCAACGGCTTTTGAGAAATCACAGTTTTTTTTATCAACTTTATTGACAAAGAAAACTGATGGTAAGTTGAACTTTGATGCTTGTTTCCAAACAGTTAGTGTTTGAGCCTTAAATTATTTTTCAGATAGGACTTTAACAGGTTAACCCGAGACCTGGACGCCTGCATTAGAATCTAGAACAGTAACAACCCCATCAAGAACTCTGACACATCTTTCAACCTCAACTTCAATCTTTATATATAAGATCTTGTATGCTTAATTCACACACCTGTGAAATCAACATGCCCCGGAGTGTCAATGAGATTTATTTTATGATTTTTCCAGTTGAAAGCAACAGAAGCAGACTGTACAGTGATTCCTGATCTCATAAATATCATACTATTCTTGAATCACTTCAATACCTCGTTCCCTCTCTATGTCTAAGTAATCAGTTACGGTATTCCCTGAATCTACATCTCCCATAGATTTAGTAGTACCGGCCAAATAGAGTAACCTTTCTGTTACTGTAGTTTTTCCGGCATCTATATGAGCAATAATGCCAATGTTTCGGGTCCTATTCAATTCTACTGCTTTACTGTTTCTCTGAACTGATGAAAGTTTTCGACTTAGACGGGAATGCACAAACCAAGTTTCTATTAAGAGAATACGCCCGGAACGTATTTTTCCAAAACAGCTGCTTGTATGTCATTACAAATAAAAATATTTTATAGTTATTCGAATGGTTGTCTTTGATATTTTTTGAATATGGTTCAGTATTTGCTAACTATTGAGTATAGTAAGCTATGAGCATTGGCGCCAAAGAAATATTAGGTTACTGTAGCAAGCATCCGTATTACAATTGTCATTGCGTACTTCAAGAAGACTCTGTTTTTGTAAGCATTTGGTTCTTTTAATTATATAATCATAAATCTAATCCTCTCAACTCTCTTTTATCTTCAGAATTAACAGTATGGCGACTGCTTTGCAAGATATTGAAATTTTGGTAACCATTAAAATCTTTTAACTTTTTCAAGATGCTATTACAGTCGAAGGTTCCTGAGAGCAAGGAAACTGACTCGGAGCAAGATGATTTACTCAAGTTAGCTTTGTTTAAAGATTTATGAAAAAAATCAACAAAATCAGGTACAAAAAGCTTGAGAAACAAATGAAACACTTACAAGTCATGGAAGACTACATTAAATTGGAGACAAGAAACTTGGAGAAAGAATTGCTACATGCTCAGGAAGAGGTGTGCTGTTTTTGTATTATACTATAATCACAATTATGATCAGGTTAAACGAATTCAATCTGTTCCTCTTGTAATCGGTCAGTTCTTGGAAGCAGTTGATCAAGATCATGCTATTGTTGGAAGCACCACAGGTACAGATCTATCTAAGTCTACTCATATAATTTTTTTCAAGGTTCCAACTACTATGTCCGTGTATTATCTATCCTCGATAGGGAGTTACTTAAACCTGGCTGTTCTGTTGCTCTACACAAGTATTCTAACGCTTTAGTGGATGTATTACCTCCTGAAGCTGACAGTTCCATCCAAGTATAGAATTTTTGGTCATCCTTGTTTTCATCTAGTTTCTTTAAGATGCTGAGAGCTGATGAGAAACCTGATGTTTCGTATGCTGATATTGGAGGACTGGATATGCAGAAGCAAGAAGTCCGTGAAGCTGTTGAATTGCCTCTTACTCATGGGGAATTGTATCAACAGGTATCCGATAGAGCCTCAGTTTTTCATATCGCTTGTTTTAAGATCGGTATTGACCCCCCAAGAGGTGTTTTAATGTATGGACCTCCTGGTTGTGGAAAAACAATGTTGGCAAAAGCTGTTGCTGCAAATACTGCAGCCTCTTTCATCCGTGTAGTAGGATCTGAATTCGTACAAAAATATCTTGGAGAAGGTAATTCAACAACTTTTTGTTTCAAATTCGTTGTAATTTTTCTAGGTCCTCGTATGGTTCGTGATGTTTTCCGTTTGGCCAAAGAAAACTCGCCATCTATTATTTTTATTGACGAGATTGATGCCATTGCTACAAAACGTTTCGATGCTCAAACTGGTGCTGACCGAGAAGTTCAACGTATTCTCCTTGAACTTCTCAATCAAATGGATGGTTTTGACCAAAGTACTAACGTTAAGGTATACCAAAACGTAATTTCTCAGTCCCGAACTATATGTCATAGGTTATCATGGCTACTAACAGACAAGATACCCTTGATCCTGCTCTTCTTCGTCCTGGACGATTGGATCGTAAGATAGAGTTCCCACTACCCGATAGGTTGTTCCGTAGAGCTGAGCCATTTACATGAAAGTGTTTTTAGAAGACAAAAACGCCTTGTATTTACAACTATCACATCCCGAATGAATCTCTCTGATGATGTTGATTTGGAAGATTTCGTTGCTCGTCCTGATAAAATTTCTGGAGCTGACATCAATTCAATCTGTCAAGAAGTTCGTTTCTTTCTAGTTTACCATAATAAATTTTCTTTAAGGCTGGTATGCACGCTGTTCGTGAGAATCGTTATATTGTCTTGACTAAAGATTTCGAGAAAGCCTACAAGAATGTAATGAAAAAAGATCAAAATGATTTCGAATTCTACAAGTAAATACCGGTTGAACCCATTATTTATTTTCTTATCTGAATTTTCTCTCTGTCAATAAATTTAAAGTTATTCCAAGTGTGTAAATTTATTACATGATAGTACATTAAAATTAAGATTATACCCGTTTTGTGTGAGATATGTCCAGAGTTATTTTCCCACGAAAGGAATTCTATACTTATTAGATTTCTCTTTTTTTAAACTTGGGTTAAAAACTGGTGAAGAGAAGCATCGATCGTAAACTTTTCTAATATGTATCCAATGTTCATCCCTCAGATCAATTGGTTGAGCCTGCTCCGTGAGACTATGTTTTACCTTTGAAAACCCGTTGTTAAGTCTATACCATACTTTCCTCCTACCCGTATGTGATCCTTGACGCTACTGGCCGCATAATTACTACTATATGGACAAAACGGACACAAGAACATAGGCAACCGAACATGATGCTGAAATAGTTCTTTGTTAAAATTAGTTTTATGATGAGAAAATCATGTGGATTGACCTCTTAATGAAGAGGACAAAATGCAAGTGCTCTGGCATATAACATAAACGTTATTCATAGAAGTTAATAGGTTTGAAAAAGGCTTTCTTACTTGTAAGACGTGACGCTCCATATGACGGACATTGGCCATCTTGCACATGTTACATGTATTTTGGCACTTCAACTTAACGATAGGATCATCGACTCTTGCTTCTTCTTGAACTTCTGTGGAATCGGGTTCAAGAAGATCTTCAGGCATTTGTTGAGGATCGAATAGGACTGAAAACGAAATTCTTTAAAGTTTTCTCTGACTGTTCCTTGTTCACCATTTCTTTCATTTGAAATAATGGAGATAGTTGAAGGATCAATAGCTGAAAGGCTTGATAAGCAACGTCCCTCTGTCACCCAGTCTACTAAATCTGTGACGACCTGAGTAACATCCGGATCAATGCAACGTAGAAGCCTACGATCAGCAAAACATCTGATAGTAATGAAACTTAATCACAATTCGAGAAAAAACAAACTTACATATAAAGCCACGTATCAATGTCTTTTGAGTATGCTTCTTTAAGAGATATGGGCCTTAACTACAATAACAAACTAGTAAGATAGCTAAGTACTGTCTTACATGGACACCATGTCTTCGCTTAATATGGATTTCCACGTTCGCCTTGTGATACAAATTGCAAAAAGAACATAGAGGGCAGCGGAAGAGTGGTTTTTTAAGATGGCTTCTGAAGCTCTGGTGGAATCAATAGTTCTTGAATGAAATGTAATACATGTATATGTGTTGTTTCTTTTTTTGATTAGGTATTGCCATATTACATACGCGACAAATCGACATACACATGGGCGAGAAAAAACGAGATGTGTTACTTGTGTTTCTATTTTGTTGAGAAGCATACTGAAATAAATTTTTCTTTGTGAATTCATCTTTTAGTCAACGACCTCAAGAGATTTTGAAGCGTAATCCTCATCTATCGAGATAACGAAGTTTTTGGGATCGAATTCTAAAAAGAATAGTCAGTTAGTAGAGAAATACTCACTGACCTTCAACATTGAGCTCTCCATCAGTTTCGTCAGAACTACCATTCACTTGTCTATTTAAGGAATGACAACTAAAACAAGTGTCCTAAGAGAAGTCAAAAGAAAGCAAACCCTGATGTTATATTATTTTGAGCACAATAGGAAGACATTTCATCGATAGTTGCGAACCGTAAAACATTAGATAATGTTTTACTTCTCTTTAATGAGTTGAGTGAGCGCTGGATAGTTGAATCGTCGCTCTGAAGACTTGATAATTCAGGATAATGGCTACTTCTAACTTGGAGAGGGGGGTTCAACCGATTGACTCCTGACGAGTTTGCAACAACTTCTTCCTGGCCAGACCACGAAGGAGTCTTAAAAACCAAAAGAAATAAATATTATCATAAGCAAAAACCTCATGGTATGCTTCAACATCTAGTTGCGGCGGAGAAGATGGTAATGACAATTGACTCTCACTCTCCAAAATATCACGTTCATAATATATATTCACTCTGACCTGTGAAGAAAAGCTGAAACCATAATGTTTAAGTAAAACAATAATCTTTGGAACATACTTTTCACCGTCACGCTTCAGGTTTATGATTCTTGTTCGCCAAGGTGGTTTACAATTCATCCCGAATCACAGATTGACATTAACCTCTTAAACCATACTAAATTTCACAGAGAGAAAACGGGGAAAAAATCAATAATCGGTTTAGAATAACAAATTATTGACCTAAGAGTTTTTCAATTCGGTTGATTTTGTTTGAAACGCTCGGTGTATATATATTTAAACAATATAGCTTTTTTAATTACATATTTTGCAAGAGTTTTTATACTTAGTGTTTCGACTATAATTTCGATAATATTTTATTGATCAATATTCAAAAAATTTACTTTTCAATCTCGCATGAAAATATGGTCGGTTCACCAATGCGCCAGCGCTGAGGAACAACCGCATCCACCAAGCGGCCTTGCAGAAACAAATTCTGACAAAGGGAGCGTTCACCGTTTCTTTTAATTTTGTTTTTTTCGTAATTTTTTGTTCTCATTTCATATTGAAAGATAGACATTGTTATAACATGACAGTTTAGAGCTCAGAAAAAAGGCACGAAAATGAACTATTTATTTACTATCACTTCTCCATAGAACTCTTAGCAAAGAGACTTTATGAGCTCTTTATAAACCTCGACAGTTCTAACAATATCCTCATCTGAAACGTTCAAATTTGGTATGATTCTAACTCTGTAGTGATCAAAAGCCATAACCAAAACATTATTCTTGCGGAAAAAGTCTTGAACCTGTAAAACACATTTTGATATAAACCCGCGACTTCGAACGGAACATACGACTCCAGGATTTACTTTGTTTTTACATTGAAGAACCACCATATTGGTGCTGTTAGCTGTATCTACAAACAAGCTCTGCAAACATATTATCTTTGAGAGTAAATTCTGGAAGAAAAGCTAACATTCTTCAAATTTTCTGGAGTGTTGTTGTTTATGGCATCAGCAAGAGTTTTGGCAAGCCGATGATCACGTTCGATTGTTTGCTTAGCATTGTCAAGAGCGATAGAAGCAGCAGAAGCTAAAATTCCAGCCTGACGCCATCCTCCACCCAGAGCCGGCAAATTAGATCATTAGATAAGAACAAAAACGTTGATATACTTTACGTGTATGTCTGGCGCTGGCGATGAATGCTTCGGATCCTACCAGTATTGAACCAATAGGTGCTCCCAATCCTTTGGAAAAACACATCATTACGGAATCAGCATGAACAGCTATGTCCGAAATCTCAAAACGGATAAAATAGCATTTCCTGAGAGGACCCGTTCAATTTACTTCTACTCCCAACGCAACAGCAGCATTGTATATGCGAGCTCCATCTATATGAATCTTCAGGTTGTGTGCGTCTGCGAGTGCACGTACGTTTCTGAGCAAAAACATCGTTTTTTATTTGGATAAAACTCAAACTCTAAATATTCCAATGAAAGAGGCTTCCCGCCCGAATAATTATGAGTTGTTTCTAAGCAAATAAGCTTAGTTCTAGGCATGTGGCAGTCGTTAACACGAATGGACTCTTCAATCTCGGATAAGTTCATCATTCCGTTCTCATTCACATTCAATGTCGTAGCAGAAACACCTGTCAAGTTCGTGAAATCCTCCACAGGTTCTTACATACTTGCCAACTGAGCATAATTCCCTTGCTCCCATCTGTGGATATGATTAGATCTGCCCACTATGATTTCATCTCCTCTTTGGCAATGAGCCATCACGGCTATGAGATTTCCCATCGTTCCACTAGCAACGAACAGGGCTGCAGGTTTTCCGAACAAAGCAGCACATCTACAACGTCCTTTAATAAGTTGATCACAGCAGAGAAGTTAAAAACCTCTTTTCTAAAGCATTAACAGTTGGATCTTCTGCATAGACATCGTCGCCCAAAAGCGAGTTTATCATTGCTTCTTTCATGGCTTGTGTAGGCTGAGTTACCTGAAAAACGATGAACAGAAACCTCAAATGCCTAACTGGGACTGACCGTATCCGATCTCATATCAATAGAATCAGCAACATTCGTTTCAGTGGTAGTATATGTAGTATAGTTACTTTGTGCAGACATTGCTCGATGAGATGATCTAACTTAAAGAATTATCTAAATTCGGCAGAAAGGGTATAAGGAAGTACCACGTGAAGTGAGTCGAGAAATTAAGAATCGAGCAAATCGATTACCGGCCATCCCTTTAAGGTGATAAGAAAAATTGTAAGAAAGAAACGTTGGAATTAATTCTTTGAATGATGACAAATAAAGAAGCATTCGTTAACATAAAACTTTATATCGTAAACTTTCGAAAATCTTGTTCAATTCATTTTCCAATGCTGAACACATTAAACATATAACTGTGTTATTTGAAGGTTAGTAATTACATTTGCATATCATTGATACGATTAAGACTATTTACAATGCGCGTGACTTCGTCAAATCCATTAGACTCTTCCATCTAACTCTTAAAAAGAATTATACACTTAGGTTATCATTATATGTTTCACCTGAACGGCATCAACAGCAGCTAGCAAATCCAATATGTACATGTCTTTCTGTTGAATATCGCCGAGGAGCATCTCTCTCATTTCTTTGAGTTCTTGTAACTTCAAGGATTTGTGTCATATATCAAATGATTCAATGTTTCACCTCTTTGAGCTCTGTTTCTTTTACTCTGGCCTCAAGAGTAGATTGCATCTCTCTCTGATAATGAGCACGCTCATCTCTACGAGCTTCCAGAACTGCACAATCCATGACTAAATTGTTTTATGTTCAAAAAACACTCAACACACAGACCATAATGCTGTTCTTTTACTTGGGCGCGTAGGGCAGTTATTTCCATATCTTGAGATTTCAACATCTCCAAGTACTGTGAAAAATATTTTATTTTGGTAGTTAAAATAAGAAAGTCACCTTTTCCTCTTTTTCATGCATCATACGTAGGTCACACTCATACTTTTCTTCTGCAATGGATCAATTACGATATTGAATCTTGTATTTGATGTACTGTTTTGCTTCATAATTCTCTCCAGTTCATCACAATGCTGTTGGATTTGAGAAATAATAGGAATTTCACGATTGGAGCCAAAGTCAACCACTGACAACTATCAGAAAGGTGGATAAACTTAAAAACACATAAGAATTCTCACCGAATCCTGGAAAACAGGGGTTTCATTGTTAATCTCCTCCTTTCTTCCGATGACAGAGCTGGTCATATATAGATAGATTGAGGTTCAGAAGATAGTCTTACCATTCTCGCGGAAGTGGAACACTACCCGTCTTACCAAAATCGGGAATAACCGATAGCTTCTGAGATATTGCCTCAACCTGTGAAAAGAATCTGATGGTGTACTAAACGAAATCGGGAAATTACTTCTTTTGCTAACGACAAGTTGCTTTGATAGATACTTTCACAAGTTTCCGACATCTTATCGAACTCGGTTTTCAACTGGTTGTATTTTTGCTTAAACTCATTTCGATATATATTATGCCAATAATCCGCAATTCATTTTACCTCGTTCACTTTGTTTTTATCTTCGCATTGTTCTATCTACAATAATTCAGTTAAAAAACTTGAAAATAGAAAAATATGAAAACACCGTTTGTATGAATGACAAGTCTGAGTCACTGAATTTCAGCAACGAAATGACGGGAGTACAAACAGATTCCGAAGATGTTCCTGATTGAACACAGGCATCATGACTTTCAGCATTCTTGTTAAATGTAAACTTGAATACTATTCGTAATAACATTAATTGAAGACATTACGTACGTCGATCAAGCTATTTTGCTCAGGAGCAATGGTTTGGATCACTTTGTCGGAACAACTGAATTGAATCATGATAAAACTATGAGAAACATTTCATACGCATGGAAAGAAGAGTATAGAGACTCTTCTTGACGAACGGATTCCTCATCTGGTTTAGGTAACGTTTGGTTTTCATTGCTTGTTAGCAGATTGCTTTGAATAACTTCAAATCCGAAATCCAGGCTGTCTGAGGAAGTAGAGTGAGAGAGAGAATTTTCTGTATCCTCGTTCTTATTCATTTCTGAATTGAATCAATGAGGTATACACCTTCGTTTTCTACAAATGTGAAAGGGAGAGTAATTTTGCGATTTCAAATCAGCTGAGAATGATAATAAAGACAGCAGCAGAGAATGAATGATTCATTACAGTATATTTCATTTATAGCTAGCTTTGGTCCTAGATGTTTGGAATGAAATTACAAAATCAATAATATTAGAAAAGGAACGAAGTTTTTGTTGATTATTAGAGTGAATGTTGACAGCTTTTATTTCATTACAGTCTTTACATATAGAAGAGAAATGTCAGGTACAGCCCCCTGAAGAAAATGTGACTAAAAGACGTCGCATTTAAAATAGACAGCAACGAAATATTGCACAAAAAAATTCAAAATGAAAATTATGTCTTAAGCAGTCTCGTTTAATTTTTAAGCTTTCTTGCTTCTAAAAGTTTGAATTTTCTTCTTAAGGTTATGGTTGATCAACATGAAATGGAAGTAGAAGAAAATATTATTAAAACTCAGCCGACTAAAATATCCTTCGGCTTAGCCAAAAAGAAGGATGTTCAGTTAGTTGCCGTACCAAAGGCAATATCAGCAGGTAATACAGATTATAACAAGACCGCAAACAATTTTTTTCCATTAAGTTCACGTTGATAGTGATGAGGAAAGGGAGTTGGAAGCCGGTGAACGAGAAAAAAAAAGAAGAAAACTCACACATTTTGAGGATGGAATTTACCCGTATGATTATTCGAAAGTCTGCAGCGTAAACAATTCTGCTTATAGAAAAGATTCTGATGAGAAAAAATCGAAAACTATTATTCCTATGGTCATTGAAAATGATTGGAGGGTACAGAAGTTGCTTGATTTAGAAAAAGAAGGAAAGCTGACTGATCAAGACAGGGCTAAACTTGCATTACTCACTGAAACCAACCCCTTCAAAAAATCAGAGGTGTTATTGATTATCATGCTGTTTTTATATTTAACTCTTTAGAATGATGAATCTACTGTAGCGATACCTCTTGATGATGAAAAAATAGTAGAAGACGCTGATTACACTGCCGTAAGTTGAAAGTTCAAGCTGATATAATATTATCTACGCTCAGGTTCCAATAGAAGATTTCGGCCTTGCTATCCTACGGGGTTGTGGATGGAAAGATGGAGAAGGAATCGGAAAGAATCCTCAAGTATCCTTTGATTAAGTAATTTTGAATTGTTATTTTCGGTTAGGTTGTGAAAGTACAGCTTCCCGCTCAAAGGCCGAAAGGGTTAGGATTAGGGGCAACACCCGCTCAACCAAAGAAGCCTGGCTCAGCTAAAGATAAGGGAAAAGATGAAGAATTGAGTAAAGAATTGAAGAAAGATTCGCTTGTGAAAATAATAAATGGCAGATTAAGTGGAAGTTACGGCAAGGTAAGACCTTTCTCAAATCTTCACTGTACTTCTGGTAAAGGTTGAATCTCGAGACGATGATAACAATAGTTTATATGTTAGATTAGCTCTGGGAGGAACATCTGTTAAGGTTCAGTTTGCTTTGTTCTGATAGTTTCCAACTTGATTACTCACAGGTGTCTCTATTTGCTGTTGAAGCTGTAACCAAGAAAGAGTACGAACGTGATAGTAAATGCTTAAGTTAGTCAGCAAATCTATTTTATTAACATGAATGGAGTTAAGATAAGAAAGATTACGACAAGGAGAAAGAAAAAATAGACAAGCGTAGGGAAGAAATGGATGCTATCATCAAAAAGAAGGATTCCAAAGATTACGAAACGTCAAATAAATATTCTAAAAGCAGTAGTAGTAGTAAGAAAAGCTTGTCTTATGTTGATGTGAGTTAATTTTTCTCCATTTTCAATCTATTTTCTTCTGTTTTCAGAGTTCTGAAGTTTGGGTTAGGCCTGATCTCATGGTTCGGTTTGTAGATAAAGACTACAAGAAAGGTCGTTTGTTCGGGACAAAGTTACGAGTGGTGGATGTAGCTTCCCGGAAAGATGTTTCGTTGGAAGATGACGCTGGTCGTATGTATTATAGTAAGAACATCATTAACACAGATATTACGCTATACTTTCAAGATTTACGTCAATCCTGGATGGAAACAGTTATACCCCGAAAGGAAGGGGATCGAGTGATGGTTGTACGAGGGAAGTATTCTGGTTCAATAGCAGTTATGGAGGAGAAAGATAAAAAAAATTGTTTAATTATAGCCAGGCTTTTGAGTTCAAACAAGGTAAGATTATATGTATAATATACATGTATTCATACTTATTTTTCCGGATAGGTTGTGGAGTTGGATTTTGATTATGTCAGTCAGTTTGATCCCAAAGACGATGAAATTTACGAGGATTAATCTACATTTAAAATAAAAACTTGATTACTTTTCATGCTCAGTTTTAATAGAACATGAACAGAAAACATCTTCCAATTATTTATAACTAGTTAACTTTGCTCAAAATAGCTTCAGCAAACATTTATTCCTCTGAAAATCAGGTCAAGCGAAACACGAAGTACTCGCCTAACAGTTATATAAACCAGAATACGAATAAGGCCATTAATAGTCTGCTTCATGAACTTGTGATTCGCTCTAGCTCATCGTGAAATATATTCTATTATCTGATACTTTGCAGAAGAAATGTTCTTACCACTGCTTGTTGTTCTGATTTTACCTACTGCTTCTCTTTCAAAAATGCTACATTTGACCATTCGTGAGAATGTAACTCAAACATGTCCTCACAGTATGTTTTAAATCTAAGACGTAGAACAATGTATGACTCTTTAAAGTGAAAAATGATGTCATCGATCGGTCATCTGTTAAAATGTCGTTCGAACTCATTTCTGGAGAAGATGATGCGGATAAGGTAAAACCAAACAAAAAATCAAGTTAAATCCGGTTAAGGCTACGATTACTGACGTTTACGGAGAGAGCAAAACCATATCTTTCCCAGCTTGCTATCGTGCTCGACTCAGCTTCCGTATGAAACGAGTCATTAAGAACCCGTAAGTCAACTAGCTAGTCATGATATCATACATTATCTCAGATATGTTGAAGCATTTTTGCAACTGGGCCAAAACATCCCCTGTCAAGCATCTGGAGGTCGTAGACTTTCGGGAACAGATACTATTTGTGCTAATATAACACGTACCAACTGGTGTCCGAAGAGTAATAACCAGCAGCTACGATCTATGTTGACTGATAAGCAAACCTGGTAATATTCATAGTGAAAGAATTTCATACAATTAAGTTTTAGCACCTTCTGTCATATGTGCGAAAGCATCGATTGGGAGAGTAAAGAGGCCCAAACAGCCAGAAGGTATTTCGTGAATGAAGGAGAGCAAGACAAATGTGATGTTGAACAAGACGTTCAAACATTAACGTTCAAGGTGAATTTCACTTCTTGAGTTTGTAACTAGAGTGTTCGACCAGATTTGCACCCCATCTAGGGATGAGTTAAATGAACGCGATGATAAGGAGAGAGAAGAAATGGAGAAATACTGGCATTATCTGAAGCAGGTAGCGTTACTATTTACGTTGTAATGAAATTTGCTGTTTTTGCATTTTGTTTGAACATATTAACCAAAAATAAATTAACTCATTGTTATTGTTTTAGGGTGTCTTAACCGCTGTTGTACATGTTTTGGACCGCGAAGAAGTTGAAGGATCGAAGAGAGCTCAGTGCCAGAAGTTATGCGATACCTATGAAAATAGAAAAGGTGTTAGCTCAAGTTATAAGGTTAGGAGAACTAGTTTTACTTATTTGTCCTGTCTGTGTTTCAGAAAAGTTTGTTGAAATCTATAGAAGGAATGTGTGGACCTCAAGATACCTACGCTGCATGTGTGTATCACACGGTCAAATTTGATATAAATGAAAACCTATAATGCTATGTACTGATAATTAGAATAAAATTTTATTTCAAAACGAACAAAAGAAACAAAAAAGTCTAAAGTAACAAGATAAACAGAAACTCACTCAGAACTAGTTCTAAAATGATTAGAATTGAAATAAACGAATAAGGCTGCCGCTGACAATCTGGATGTAAGCTCTTCTTCTTCTACACCATGGGCGAACTCGACCTATAACAAGAGAAAAATAAAAAAGAAAAGAAAACAGTGAGTTACAGATCCCCAAGTCTCTGCTTGAATTCTTTGCTCGAGAGTAGCTAATTGAACAGCTTCAGGTCCAGTAAGATTGAAAGTAAGGACGTTGTATGGAAGTATGACGCTCTTAATTGATTCTACAGCATACTGCAATCCGTTCAGAGCCCAGAAATTGTGAGACAAACACCATTTCTCAACTCTACGTCGGTCTTCATCCGAGACAGGGAATGCTAAATTAAATACATTCCGAAACGATAATATCATCAATCGACTGACTGAACATATTGTCAACTGGGTAAAGCTTCGTTCCGAATCCGTTATTAGCATGTTCTATTACTGGTTTCCAATACTTCTCTTGTGCACTTAACAACATTCAATGATCCTAAGAATCACGAGTAATATGCTCACTTATGCAGTTTCGATTGTTCAGAATTCCAATATAAAACGGTATCACCATCCAGATATTCCAGAACTTTACTTGTGATGCTTTGTCTTCAAACATCATAAGCCTCAGTGGTTAAAAGGAAAAAAAATTACTTAGTCATGCCAAGTGGGTTATCTTGAGATGTGAAAGAAAGTCCAGTTAATCTCATATGACCAAGCTCTAGATGCTCTCCTTGAGAGGCCCATTCTTCTGCAACAGCTAGCGCCAGTGGTTCAGATTCAATCTGAAAGAACTTTCCTATGTTTTTTAAACAAAACTTTTTATTTTTAGATAGAAGGTCACGTTTTTCTACTTCTCCAAGTTCCCTGTTTTGTTTGCATTTCCATATTTCCGCATTGGAATCAGCCAAATGAGTCAGGAAAGGACAGTTCTCTAGGCTTATCAGAGCTGTTCTCTCCGCCGACAATCATATTGATTTTTCCTATGAAACAACTCAGTCATACATCACTATCAAAAAATAAAGTTATACTAAATTTCTTTTTTTCAGCTCTCAGCTATGACTTTACATAACATTCTGTTACATCTCATAGGTGTGGCACTGTTTTTCACGGTAAAGACCATTTCTTATTGAAAATCAAGTAATCAAAATCTTTAGCTGCTCGCACTCCTTTTCTGTGTTTGCCGAATTGCTGATTCCGCTTTAGTCCCACCGTCACGATTATCTTCGAGGCAAACTAGTTCAACAAGTTTGAATAACATGGATCCCGCAAGTAATTTGGATCTTCCTTTGAATTTCATTGAAAAATCGCAAGTTGTTAGCTCAAGCACTAAACATCCAAAAACAGTTCCTTTCATTTAAGGAAGAAGAGAGAAGGCGCTTCATATATTGATTGAAGAACATTGGTGATATTCAAGAACTCTTCTATCCAATTTTTCATTGAATTGTAATAATGTAAACGGGTCCGTTTGATAAGCCTCAATAAACATACTTGTAAAGGTTGTCCTGCTTGCGTTTTGAGTATTCTTCCATCCAAAGTTATTTTGTATATTGGGAAATTCTCTGACTTTTCTTCTACTATTCCAACTTCCTAATGAAAAGTGTTCTCTCGAACGTACTAGGATGAACTAACTTTATAAAACCGTCTTCTTTTTGTAAGTGCAGAAGCTGGGCTTGGGGTAGAGAAACTTCTCATACAGATAAAACGAGATAAAGCTTGCATGATTACAACCTGAAATACTGTCAGCTGAACTACTAAACTAAACAATATGAAGGTAGTTTAGATGTAAGAACATCTCATGCTCGCACAACCTACCATATTATAAAAATCTTTATAAACTCTTTAAGAAGCAATATATACATAAATGGCTTAACTAAATGCATGACAAAAAGAAAAGTACTACCAAAACCAGTACGGCAACACCTAATCATTGAGCTTCAATTTCTTTTTCAATAGATTCCACAGAGTTTTCATCTATGAGAACAAAGCGACGATGCTCTTTGCTGAACATGTACATTTCTCCTTCATATACATCAAACCACATGGCATGTAAGAATACCTTCTTACTTTCTAGGAACTCCTGCAATACGTAAAAAGATACATATAGAAAATCTGAGCCACTGACTTTGAGGAAACCATGAGAACTTATATGTTCCAACTGCTGAAGGGTATTAATTTGAGAGAGTTTATCCTCAACACCCCAGCGATTCTCAGGATCTATTTCAGCTGTGAAACTTTAACGAAAGACGGTTACGTTGGACAAACATGGAGCGATACCTGTAAAGGGCATTGTTTGCAATGAATTTCACAGGTCCAGGCTGCGCAAGACGTTCCTCAAGTTTTTTGATGGATTGATAACCATGTCTTCTGAGCCAATGATCCATGGGTGATTCCGGATCAAAAGTATGGGGACAGCAATGCAGATTATACAGAGTATTTATTGCCTAAAAAGAAGCTTTAAGCAAACGGCAGAAAGATATGGCTTGCTCGAAGCTCAACAGACGTCATGCCTATTAATCATAACTCACCTTGCAATCTGAATGCCCACAAACTATAACATGGTTAATTTTACCACGTTTAACTGCTAGCTCAAGAGCAGCAGGCTCAGTGGTAACGGAAACTTCAAAACCAGCAGAACCTAAGTTAGGATTCTTTATAAATAGTGAAGGAAGATACTAGCCATAATTATTCGAATGAGGGATCATATTTCCAGAATTTCGCACGACAAACATATCACCGACTTGTGATTGTGTAAATCTTGCAGGTAGAATGCGCGAGTCCATACATGTGAAGAAAACAGCAGTAGGGCTTGGATTGTCTCTTATTCTTTCGAATTGCTTAACCTGTATCGAGAAATTTCAGACAGTAAGTGTGTTGTAGATTTACTAAATCACTCCTAACAGTTTTGCGAAAACGGATAACTCCATCAAGAATTTTTTTCAAACCCGGCATTCTGTAAACTGAAACTGAAAATCAATGAAATTATTAAGATATAGGTTGCGGTAAAAAACACACAATGTGATAACTATAAGGTTAAATTATAAGCTTCATTCATTAGTTCATCACTCAATCTGGTTCAACAATAAATATCAGTTGTGGTATGAAGCAATGCGCTCCTACAGTCTTGGTAGTTTTGCAACCTGGAACGTTTCCCATTCTAGACATGTCTTGAGTTGGATGACAAGAAACAAACACCTTAAAAGTATTATAATTAGTCTACAAAAAGATCTATAAGGCTGAACTAATCCGTAAATGTTTTATTATTTTTTGAACTGTCTGAATGCTCATATGAGGCAACTATCCTTCCAAAAATACAATCGTAACAAATAAAAGTCTACCTAGATCTCTGTACTTACAAGCAAAATTTAATTTTTTTTTGTTTTACTGCTATAACCGGGTGATATTTCTAAATCCTCGTATTTTGGAAAAGCACTTGACGTTGCTCCTGCATTTTTCCCTTCGCTATGTACGTTAGGAGCTTTTTTCTCGGTCAGGTTATTATCCATAAGCTGCGCCTAAATCGGGTCAATCTTAATCTTTAGCTAAAATTATATTTACTTGTTGTTTCGCAGCATTGATAGCAAGTTCTTGTTCAGATGGAGGAAACCTTCTGGCGCCGCGAAGCCATGACTGCCATTCTAAGCTTGGTTCGGTGTTACTACTGCCGTCTACGCGTTCATATCCTCTTTAAATATAAAATCACTTCCTTTTTGAATTGATTCAAACCTGGCTACGTTCAATCTGGAGTTTGTTATTTCATAGTATTTGTGACCCAATCCGTCTTCGCCAATGTAATTCTGAGGAATATAATAGACTTATCTTTTAGCAGAACAAAGTATTACTTTTTTAGACCAATCTTTTTTCAAATACTTCCCCAAGTTAGAGAGCACTCGAGCCCATGCTCCAGGGCGACTCATTATATAAATAGTTAAAAATTCAAAGCTTAATTAGCGTGCAATTGTAGAACGATTAGGTTTGAGCGGTTCAGTTAGAGGCGTATGTACGTTGTTTACAAGAAACCGCGCGCATCAATGTGGTGCATACCAGCACCCAGTATTTGAATATTTTTTCGAATTCCTCTCCACCAGCGTTTTTATTAGAAATTGTTTTCTTTCAACATTTTATTTTTGGATGTTTCCAATGTTAAGTTGATTTTTCTTCATACTGTATTTTTTTCTGAATTTGTATTCCCATCAAAGTATTTTCGAAGATTTTTATCGGAAAATTAAAATCTCGTTCATTTTTCGCAGTCAATATAATCAAGCTGTTTCTAGCTATGTCATTCGGCGAGGGTCTCTCTGGAGCCGAATACTTGGCCTCTATTTATGGAACTGAAAAAGATAAAGTTAATTGTTCATTCTTTTTCAAAGTAAGTGCTCCTTTAACATCAAAAATTATCATGAGATATTCAGACTGGAGCTTGCCGCCATGGAGAGAAATGTTCCAGAACTCATCATATACCAACATTCTCTCCAACCGTATTGTTAAAAAACTTCTACCATAATCCTGTTGTTGATGTCAGACAAGCTGATGCTTTCGATAGTGAGTTTCAAACAGCGAGACTTTTGATTTACTTAAATTTCAGAGGTGGGACAGAGAAACGCTGAGGAACAAAAATATTTCGATGAGTTCTATGAGGAAGTTTTTAGTGAAATGGAGAGGAGAGTGAGTTAACTTCTCAAAGTTTCAGCATTTACATTCGTTTTCAGTATGGAGAAGTCGAAGAAATCAATGTTTGTGAGAATATTGGAGAACACATGGTTGGAAACGTATACGTCAAGTTTAGAAGGGAAGAAGATGCTGAAAAAGCCATGAAAGAACTGAACGATCGTTGGTCAGTATTTTTAATGGTTCGAGTCTTCTACTGATATCATAGGTTCAATGGAGCTCCAATTTATGCTGAACTCTGTCCTGTTACCGATTTCCGGGAATCTCGCTGCAGGCAGCACGAAGTGATTACTTGCTCCAAAGGAGGTTTTTGTAACTTCATGCATTTGAAAGCTATAAGTTCGGAGCTAGGAGAGAGGTTGTATGGTCGTAGAGGACGGAGGTAAGAGATGATGGTCTGACCATTGAATTGACTTATCATTGTTCAGAGCTGATTCTGCTGGCCACTATCCTTCCATGAGAAGAGGTGGTGGAGGTGGTGGAGGTGGAGGTGGTGGTGGAGGAGACCGCGATCGTCGTCGTGGAGGAGACAGAGGAGGTGGTGGTGGCCGATATGACAGACGCAGAAGTAGATCTCGTGACCGTCGTTATTAATTGATTTGATCAATGTTTTGTCCTTATTAATTTGAAGCATATTTAATCTCAATGCGTTCGTTGGTTCCTCATGGTCTACCCACAAGATCTACTTTTTTTGCCTTCATTATGTATGTGATTTGGTTTTAGATGCAGACTAATTTTCCTCACAATCGGAAAAGAACATTATATGTTGGAGGTTTCGGTGAAGAAGTCACTGAGAAGGTTTGCTATTCGTTTTTGTGCATGTATCATTTGTTGCCTTTGTAGGTACTAACCGCAGCTTTCATTCCATTTGGCGAAATCGTTGCTATATCAGTTCCCATGGACTATGAATCTGGAAAGCATAGAGGTTTCGGGTAGGTAATTGAAATACAAGTTTACTTAACTCATCTGTTCATCCAGCTTTGTTGAGTTTGAGTTGGCGGAAGATGCTGCAGCTGCAATCGATAATATGAATGATAGTGAGCTATACGGAAGAACAATAAGGTTTGCTTATATGATTAAATATTAGTTTGTTACTACCGCTTACAGATGTAATTTTGCCCGACCCCCCAAAGCAACAGAACGCTCCTCTCGTCCAGTATGGGCTGATGATGAATGGTTGAAAACTTATGGCAAAGGCAGTGGGATGGTTGAAGAGGGCGATGAGCAGGCAGAAGAATCAGATTCTTCGAAACTACCTCGTGTCTATTTGGGAGTCAAAGTTGGCATTAGGTTCGAAAGATAATTTTGAAATCTTGGAATGTTCTTTGTACAGATACATCGGCAAAATTGTGATAGAGTTAAGATCCGATGTTTGCCCTAAAACAGCTGAAAACTTCCGTTGTCTGTGCACAGGCGAAAAAGGCTTCGGATTCGAAGGTTTTTTTCTATTAGAATACTTTTGAGTGTTGAATTTTACTTCAGGCTCCACTTTCCATAGAATTATACCAAAGTTCATGATCCAAGGCGGAGACTTCACTAAAGGCGATGGAACTGGCGGTAAATCTATTTACGGACCCAAATTTGAGGACGAAAACTTCACGGTATAACGAGAAAAAATTGTTTGTCGGCAATTTCCATATTAGCTAAAACACACAATGTCGGGAACAGTATCCATGGCAAACTGTGGACCGAATACCAATGGATCTCAGTTTTTCATATGTACAGAAAAGACGGAATGGTTGGATAACAAACACGTAGTTTTCGGCCATGTTGTCGAAGGAATGAATATTGTCAGACAGATTGAACAGCAGGTGCGCGATCATCTCATCTTGGCATGACATATTTAATCTTATAATAGGGCACACCGGGAGGAAAACCGCAAATGGCCGTTAAGATAGTCGACTGTGGTGAGCTAACTGAGAAGCGCGCTCCTGTATCTCAGAAAAATGATGTGGACGAAAAAGCACAACAAGACGTTATAACTTCAGAACCTATGGTTGTTGATCCTGTTGCCTAATTATGTAGATCTTTTTATTGTTTTAATATATTTGGATCTCTATTGTTCTTATTACTACCGACCGGTTTCATTGCCGAGTGTACTTTTTGTCTTCATTCATAATTATATTCTTATCTTGATTTTCATAGATGAGCAGCAAAACTGGAGGTAACACGGAGCCTATGCCCTTTGTTCGCAAATGGGGATCGGCTGTAACAGATGAGGTTGCAGGACCTCCACCTCCGCCCGACTGTCAGGAAGCATTTATTTTTGTTTTCATTCTGTTTTTTCAGATCAGCCCGATCCTAGTACCATTGAACGTCGAAGTCGTTCACCATCTCGTTCTCGATCACCACGATCACGCTCTCGTGAACGTGAGCGTGAGAAGGATAAGGATAAGGATAAGGATAGAGAAAGAGATAGGGACAGGGACAGGGATCGAGACCGTGATCGGGACCGTGATCGAGACCGTGACCGTGATCGTGAGAGAGACCGGGATCGTGATCGCAAACGGGACAGAGACCGAGACCGCGATAGAAGAAGGCGCTCGCGATCGAGATCGAAAGATCGAAAGAGAAGGTCTCGTTCGAGAGAGAGATCCAGGCGCTCTCGCTCTAGATCTCATGAGCGTAAAAGGTGTGTTTACTCTGATAACAGAAAAAAATTTTATATTCAGAGAGAGATCTCCTGAACCACTGCCAGCTCCAGTTGGTCCCAAGGAACCTATTATCAATCCATTAATCCGAGAAGAGCTAGGTTCCTCATTGTCTCATTTTTCTTCCATATGTATTTGTTATAGCTAAAGAAATTTTATCGGGTGATAAGCCAGCTGAAGCTGCGCTTGAAAGAAGAAGAGAACGAAAAAGCCGTTGGTCCACAAACAAGAGCTTTGTACCAGGAATGCCCACTATTTTGCCTTCCAATCTAACTGATGAGCAGCGTAGTGCATATTTACGTGAGTGTTTTTTGAATTTTACCAAAATCCTTCATCCATTATCTGGGTAAGTGCAGTAAGTCACTTCTTATATTCTCTCTTTTCATCTTTCCATCTTCTAATATTAACCACGGCTTTGCCGTGCATTTCAGTTCAATTGGAAATAGAAGATGCAACAAGAAAGCTACGCCTCGGTGATTTCTCTGGACCTGTAGATCCTGCGGAGAGGCTAGTTGAAGTCCCTTTTCAGATTGAGATCGCTGTTTAAATTTTATTGAAATGTGACTGAGAGCTTCTAATGCAATTTTTTGAATTTATTTTTGTTATAATCATTCCGCAGCGCGCGCAGTTTCTCTCTTAAGACCTCGTAATCAATCTTTAGCCTTTAGAAGCAGAACGTATGACTAAATGGATGATATATCTATTGGAAA
Organism: Auanema freiburgensis; assembly: GCA_030370435.1. Lineage (NCBI taxonomy): Eukaryota > Metazoa > Nematoda > Chromadorea > Rhabditida > Rhabditidae > Auanema > Auanema freiburgense. Next base: position 1,508,557 of record CM059369.1, read on the forward strand.
GCTGCTGTCTAATTTTTAATTAATTTTTCAGCCTATAGCTGCTTAGTTAAATATACGAGCTTCAGATTTAAAAAGCTGTATGCGGATTACTAAATTATTTTAACAGATTAACTATAAATACTTGAATCAAAAACCAAAACGAATCCGCTCGGTTCTCAGCTTACTTTTCGTTCTTTCAGGAGTCCCTCTCCAGAACCCATATATGATAGCAATGGCAAACGGCTGAACACTCGTGAAGTTCGTAAACGTCAAGAACTGGAACAGTTACGACATGAAAAGATCCAATCATTGCTTAAGATCAATCCTAGTTTCAAACCTCCCACTGACTACAGGTTAACTATTATTTCAGTTTCCAGGTCAGCTATACGTCTACGTTCAGAGCTCCAAATATCAGATTGCATGATAAAGTGTGGATACCACAAGAACATCATCCTGAAATTAACTTTGTTGGTTTACTAATTGGGCCTCGCGGTAACACTTTAAAAAGTTTGGAGATGGAAACAGGTGCCAAAATTATCATTAGGTTAGTCCCTCTAGTTATGCGTTTGGATTTCAATCTTTTTGTAGAGGTAAAGGTTCGGTGAAAGAAGGAAAACTTGGTAGTCGCATGGGACCTTTGCCAGGAGAAAATGAGCCTCTACATGCCTACGTTACAGCTACTGATCAAGCCACTATAAAGCGAGCGTGTGAGAAGGTAGGTAGTCATTGATGGTCAGCCTATAGTTTTTTTTTGAGATCCGACAAATAATTGCGGAAGCTACCAACATTCCTGATGGTCAAAATGAACTAAGAAAGCTTCAATTGAGAGAACTAGCTTTATTGAATGGTACACTACGCCCCGAAGATATAGCTGCCAGTACGCGTTGCTCGAATTGCGGGTCTGATGAACATAAAACATGGGAATGTCCGGATGCTCCTAATGTTACCGCCCAAATTATTTGCGCAAATTGCGGAGGTTAGAATCCTTTCATGTTTGTATTTCATTCAGCTTTTCAGCCGCTGGTCATCTCACCCGAGATTGTAAGACTCCTAGAGTCGATGGAGAGATGGGTGCCGCTATTATGGATGATGAATACTCAGCTTTAATGGAAGAGCTCGGTGAGAAACCTAAGATACCTAATGGAGCATTTGGTCTCGGAAGGGTAAGCTCATTTTCCTATGTAGTGCTAACACTGTTCTCGTAGGGCGGTTTCCCACCCCGAGGAGGTTACGCCGGTGGTGCTGGTCGTGGTTATGACGCAATGCCACCACCCTTCCCTGGATTTTTGCCTCCGCATGAATTCCAAGCTCAATACTATCCTACAACTACCGCTCCCGTTCAACAACGTGGACGAGGAACTAACGCCTCGCAACAGAGTACTCCAGCAGCCCCGACCACAGCTGCAGCTGCTGCAGCCGCGTATAGCAGAGGGTACGAAGAAAAAAGTTTCTTGAAATATAGTTTTTTCAGTTGGTATCCTGGTTCGTCACCGTTGCCCGTTCCTCCTCCACCTGTCCCAGGAGCGGGAATCGTCCCACCTCCACCACCTCCTCCTCCACCACAACCTGATCTATCGAAGTTATTAGCTCCAGCTCCTCCCCCACCTCCTCCACAGTGATTCCGCGGTTATCTCAATAAACAAAGTTAATTCTCGAAAATATATTTTCGTACCCCTTCCCCCCCATCATACATTTGTTGTACTTTGTTGCTCTTATTTAATCAGTATAATAAAAAGATTGACCATTGTCTGAGCATAACTTGTTTGGTATTCAAGAGACTGGTCACGCACCTTAATGCTCTGCATTTTTGGAGCAGTTTTGTGTACTTATACGAAACTAAATTAGCACAACTTCGGCCTAGCTATCTATCTGAAAGTCTCAGTTAATCTACTTGTTATGTCTATTGTGCATAATTCACCATGTTTACCAGCTTTGTGCAGTAGGTGGAATTCAGTTTGATACGATTCAAATGCCTGAGAAGTCTCACTGTTCCGGTAACACACTATCGCTGCACTTTGAATACAGAATTGTTTGATCTACTTTCTCACATCAGTCTTAGTGGAATAAGATGGAGAGAAGTCGCATCTCATCATGTGTAACCACGGCAATTTAGAAGTACTTCATATAATATTCAATAAAAAGTTTTGGAATAACCGAGAATGTATCTCATCCTCTTCACTTCGAAGGTAAGATTTTGGTTCTTCGCTACAATTATCAGTTCCTACATCTTTGTGAGAGTGTTTTAGAACAGAACTAGAGTAGAGGGCATACATATATACAAAGTCGCAAAGCATTAAATGATAGGCGTTCGAGAAATGAACTAAACTCAATCTTTCGCGTCTATCGCTCAACTTTTTCAAAGAATACTCGAAAGAAAATTTATTGTTCAATTGAAACAAAACAGTTTTTAGCACTTTTCTTTATCACCGTGAACCTTGATGTCCAGAGTAACATAAGTCATATCGTAAACTCCTCCGATCTTCTCCTTAGGGACAATGTATTCACTAGTACGGATGCAACCCTACATATTTGATTCTTGTACTTTAAACTGTTGTTACGAGAACTCACATTTTTGGAAACGGCGCAGTTGTGCTCAATACGGAGGAAAGGTTCAATGCTGCCGACCTGAAATGAACGAATCTGATCCGTGTTTGGATTAAGAAAGCACCTCATCTTCTTGTCCGAAAACTTTGAAGTTTCCTTCAGAATCAGTAGTTACTTCTCCGAGAAGATCATTGGGGTCGACTGAATATGAAACAAATGTTTGAAGGATTGAACTCTCAGAAAACTTACGAGTGTCCTTATCCCACAATTGAACTTTCACACTTGGGAGACGTTTCTTATTGCAGACTGCCACGCCTTGCACAGTTACGTTCTGCATTTTAGCAGAAACCGACATCAGACAGCATAAGCCGAAAGCCAAAAGGATCAGACAACGCATTCTCTGGAAAGTCAATATCCAACTAGATCAGATGAGAAATCTTCAGAAAAATTTAGTTTTCAACTAAAAGTTGGTGAGGAGGACACGGCACGGTTTGTCATCTGTGGAATCTTTTATAGTGGCGGCCAGCAGCTGTCAGAGGGGCGTATTCGTTTGGAAGCAAAAGAAATGTAAGAAATACAACAGACAGATGATACAGTTTTGTTAGGACTTATATTTGAAAACAAATGAAGATGAGAGTTAAATCATTCTTTGATGTTTTGTGTTGAACAAAGAGTTTACAGTTAATACAGTATTGAGAAATCTGCTGATTAGCTCATCTGTTGAGAATGACTCATTTCCGAGTCATCTGTTTTCTAGCTAACAAAAGACTATCATGACTTCTCAGTACACACTCAAATGTTGTGACCGATTGAACGAATGTTTTAAAAAACATCGCAAAGATAGGAAAGAAGTTACAAATCGTGAATTTTGTTTCATCACTTAGCTTGTTTACATTGGAGGAATCCTCTTCTCTTCTGATCTGAGTGGATAATTTATCAGATCAATCTCTCCATTGATAATGGCCGGCAGTTGTTTGAAATTTCAACTTTTCTAACAGAGTATTCCTTTTATCTTATAGGTGTCTGTTAGACTCTCGGCATTTTCATTTTGAAAAATGCTTCACATTTCTCCTTTACGGTAATTTCTGTAAAAGAAATTTAAGAGAAAAAAATTGAATGACATGTGATAAGTGAAAGAATAATTGAGAGAAAGTAACGGCAGTGGAATCTGTATTGAATTCAGAACCAAAACAACATTTGAGAAAAGAAACAACAGCAACATTTTATCATTTGCATAAGTTGAGAGATTGTAATCTTGGCTTCACAGTTATAGTTCCATGCCTAATATTTGGAGCGTATGGTTCTGTTTTTCCCAAACACATCAGTTGTTTTGCTGCTTCACGATACTTTCTTGATCTCCATAACGTGATGTAAAACGTTTGAGAGTAGCAAAGCATTGCAAAGAAAACCTGAAGAAAATTTGTGATCAAGAGTTTCAAAAGATATAGAACCATATTTGACTTGATATAAACAATTACTAGATCCGAAAAGTGGAGGTAGTTTGCTATATCTACTCCCACAAGAGCTATGTACCATGAAAAAATGAAGACACCTGCGGACACGCTTAATCGACGTTGTACAGCTTTGGCTCTCATGAGATTGTCTGTGGTTCCTGATACGACAGAATGAAGAAAAAACTTAAATGAAGGAAAAACTTCTTTTTCTTATTGATATCATGGCTAGTATGTAAAAAATAACTACTAATGTGTTTAACATAACATTCGAAACACTGAATACTCTCGACCAAACAGGTGTAAGTACTGTAAGAAGATTACATTAGAAACAGGTAATCACCGCGTGCCATGCGGTGGGTTTTGATAACTTGAAATCAAGACTCACTCAGAGGTGGATTACATATCGGAATTTCTACGTCATCTGCATAATATAAAGTCAGAATGGAAAAAAATAAACCGAAAGCTGTTGCTGGAGAAGTAATGACCAAGATATAGTTAGTCGTACTACATGCTTGTTGCCTAGAAAAGCTATAATATCAAACGCTCCTTCTGAACGGAACAACCAAAACGGACGAGAAATAGCCAAGAGCAAGTCGACAACGAGAACTAATGACATAACTGATTGGAAGTTAATAAAAAACATATAAGGAAATAGTAAGAAAGAACATGTTCTTCTCCAAACTTTTATGCCTGTGATCAGAAAAAATACGTTCACTATTTCGGAACAGCAACAAAATATATGACTGATAGCAGTTATAAGAAGTAATAGTCCTTAACTGAACAATTAAGACAGATTTCCTTATTGAAACCCACCAGATTTGTTACGCAACTCCGCAGATCGGAGTGTTATAAATACTAATGAGATATTGCCGAAGTTTCCAATGAAGTTCATAATGATGATTATACAGATCAGAATAATTCTATTCAAAGCAACAACTTCTTCAAGCTCCATCCTGTAAACAGTAAAAGTGAAGAAACCAAAGATGGTGTCGGAGATAGAAAAGTTAAGTAGTGAGGAAAGGACTAACACAAGAATCAAATAGTCGATCATGAAGCTTTTGTGGGGTGACATTTGGGTATTGACATATTTGCGAATATTATGGTTTCACATATTTAAAGCTTTCACCTGGATATGCTCGGGCGAATACATCTGAAGCGAAAACTACAAAACGAGTGTGTTGAGCAGGAAACACTCTCGAGAAGTTGGAAATCATAACAGAAAGCTACAAGGGATTACTTAAATATTATCTCATTACTAATTGTTGTATTCTATTGATCCTGTGGGATTTTATTGAAGTTTTTTAAGCAGAACGCCATAAATTAAACTAGAAAACATATATCTAAATCGCAAAGAACGAGAGAAGATTATTGAAACATTTTTTGTCATTTCTTCTTGTTCTCATTATGTAGAGCAAAGTACAAGCATTCACGGAACGTCGACATTTTAATCAATTTTTAAAAGAATAAAAACAACAATATCTAGTTAATGATTTATGTACAGATAAGGTTTTTTTTGTTTCTAATCCATCCTATTCGTCTAACAAACTTCCTTCTCTCCATGGACGATGATGTCTAACGTGACATAGGTCATATCGTAAACTCCTCCAATTTTGTCTTTTGGAATAGTATAATCAGAAATCCTGGTACAACCCTTAAACCGAAAATTATTTCCATTTATCATAGCTGCTTACCTTTTGAGCATTACAGTTGTGATGGATCCTGATGAATGGCTCAATGCTTCCGACCTTCAAAGCTGCTTTTGACTCTCATTAAGCTTTTGTTAATACCTCATTTTCTTCTCCGTAAAGAGTGAAGGTACCTTCTTTGTCTGTGTGAATATCAGCTAGCAAGTCATTAGGGTCAACTGAAAAATCCTAATCTCATGCGTTCTAATATGAGTATCTCACGTGTATCTCTATCGTATAACTGAACATGAGCATTGGAGAAACGTCTCTTATTGCAGACTGCTACTCCTTTGACAGTGACATTCTGGAGAGTTGCTGAAACGGAAGCCAAGCAACAGAAGGCGAGAACAAAAACGGTGAAGCGCATGATGTTTTGTCCTGAAGAAATGATTACTTGAATGAGAAAATGGGAATGCAAAAGAAACAAGAATCAAGAACATAGTAGGATGGGTCATATGTTAGAAAGCTCATGTTCTGTTTCGAAGTTCAAGTAGAAAGAATAGCCGGAGGCGTATTTAAATAGTTTTGGGGGCATCCTCTGAACAGCTGCTATATACATTAAGATTTAAATGAAAATCTTTAGAGATATAATATTCACATTCATTACATACAGAGGATTAGACTGTTGAAAAAAGATGAATATAGAGATAGAAACTCATACATTTTTAGAGAATCAAAAAGAAAGGAATGATTAATGTTAATACACAACAATTGGCTCAGGTGATTTCAAATCACGTGCTGAGCTTTGATGAGTCGGCAGAGGAAAGTGGGAGGATTCCGAAGAGACATTCATCAGAAATTGTCATGACCGGCTTCACTAATTTTAAACTTTAAACTTAGTCACTCTTCCCTCCCTGTTCCAATCGAACTTTCAAACAGAAGTTTTGTATTTTGAATGATGAAGTGTTGTTTATAAATTAATACTAGAACTTTTTTTTTCGATGTAGAGAAGAATAGAAATAGAGTTGTTCAAAGCAGAACAGAGCTCAATATACTCAATCACTAAAGCTAGAATAAGAGTTTGAAGTACGTGAAAAGCTTATACTGTTTTTTCAAACTGTGTCTTTCTATTTCTAATCTGCGATTTCGAATTTGTTTCGATGTCTCAACTAGAGTTATTTTTAAACAAAACGTCAAAGCTGTTCAGTGAAATTTTATTGTAAAAAGAATGTTCATTGTTAGTTTGTTCGCTTTTGACTCAATTCTTGTGCGTACTCCACACAGTGGAGATATGCACTTGTTCAGGGCATCAAAAAGAGACATGAAAACGTGCACGCGTACCGACATTCGAGGTTCTAGATGTTGATCGAATAACAAGTGCTCATCCAAAAGTTCACAACGTATCTGTATCTTAGAAGCTTTTCCGAGCTAAAGGTTTTTCGTGAGAATTTTATTAACAGAGATCAAGGTAATGCCTGCATCTACAAGTTAATCTTCGCTCTCATAGCGTTCTACCATCTGTATCAAGGTATTAATGTTTTCGTTGGTGGAGCTGTTAATAAATGATTAGAACGATTGATGATAGTGATACATAGTTTTAAGTCTCAGAGATATATGACATCACGAACCGCAAATTACGAAGAGATGAAATTCAGTTCTATTCCGTTTTCTGCCATCCTCTCTAAGGGAAGAATATATCGACAGCCAAATAATACTTTGAAGTACTACTTGTATAGTCCACGTAAGGATTGAAGCAATATCAGGTTTATCAACTGGTAGGTCAGCATCACAATGATGTTCATTTATAACAGTATCAAAATAAAAACGGAAAACCGATGTGTTTCAGTGAAGGTATGGTTAAGAAGGATGTCATGATTAAACACACCGCTCATTCGGATGCGTGTTCCTATGAAATTAATGATAAACAAGTTTCATTTGAGGCAAAGTGATATAACAGCTCGGTCGTTCCTTCATTTTCTATCATCTGGCGCTTGACTCGGTCGTTCCTTCATTTCCCAAAATCTGGCGCGCTCAATGCGGTCGTTCCTTCATTTTCCAAAATCTGGCGCGTTGACTCGGTCGTTCCTTCATTTTCTATCATCTGGCGCGCTTGATGCGGTCGTTCCTTCATTTTCTATCATCTGGCGCGCTTGACGCGGTCGTTCCTTCATTTTCCAAAATCTGGCGCGCTTGACGCGGTCGTTCCTTCATTTTCCAAAATCTGGCGCGCTAAGCGCGGTCGTTCCTTCATTTTCTATCATCTGGCGCGCTTAACGCGGTCGTTCCTTCATTTTCCGAAATCTGGCGCGCTTAACGCGGTCGTTCCTTCATTTTCCAAAATCTGGCGCGCTCAATGCGGTCGTTCCTTCATTTTCCAAAATCTGGCGCGTTTACTCGGTCGTTCCTTCATTTTCTATCATCTGGCGCGCTTGATGCGGTCGTTCCTTCATTTTCCGAAATCTGGCGCGCTTGACTCGGTCGTTCCTTCATTTTCTATCATCTGGCGCTCTCTCTGTGTTATTTGAGGAAGGAGTGTTGTGTGTTTTTAGATCACTTCCTTCTGCTTGTATTCTAATAGCTTTCAATAGTTTCGAACAAAGAGAGGAGACTGTACTATCAAGAAACCCCAACGAGAATTCATCTCAAACAACATATGACACTTAGTACTGGAGTTATTCGAAATCATGATAGATATACCTTATCTTCAAATCATTACATTGTATGGAGAAAAACCATCCTCGACCTTTATTATTGAATTTGGAAGTGTTCCTAACATATAGAATGAGAGAATAAATATTCTTTTTGAACGAACGAAAAAGGAAAGTCTAATGAGCTGGTGGCACGAAAGGGATATGTACAATTATTAGTACGAGCAAGATAGGTTTTGAAGAAATTCTGAATAAGCTTTGTGAGGGAAATAACGAAATTTACAAAAAATTATCGGAGGATCGCAGTACATGTACCCAGGAGAAAGGCAAGATAAGCTTTTGAATTGAAACATTCAAGGAAGATCTCCAGTATTAACGAAATATTTCAGTTGATCTTCTGAATTCACGACTACAAGGCGACGTTGCACAACGTGGTCTCCACCTAATGCCATTAACTGTTGTTCGACTGGAAAAAAGTGATAATTTTGAAAAAAATATCTCAACTCACGTGACAGAGGTTTGTTTGTTAGCATATTAGCTGTTATTCCAAACTGGCGAGCAAGATCAGGGTCTCTTTCAAGTGCTTCGCGGATCTGTTCCAAGGATAATGCTCGTTTATGTCTCTCATTGGGGCATCCTTCAACATCTGGACATTTCTTCTGTAATATGACTTCATTAGAAAACAATTCTTCCGAAACTGTGTACCTTAGGACACGCTCCAAGTGGACATATACGGATTAGGCAGGTATACATAACTTGTGGTGTTGTTTGATACCTGAAGGACTCAACCACTACCTAAAAAAAATTCTCTACTCTCCTTCATTCTATATCTATCGGGAACCTTCAATCCATACTCTGATTGAGAAGGAGGACAAACTAATCCAACAAAATCAACAGGACAGCTTTCTTTTATTATAGGTAAAACTTCTTTCTCCCATTCATATTTGGGATCTACTGGTTCAGACTGACAGCCAATAATAGACATGTGATCGGCTAGAAATGAGGATAGAGTAGAAAAATATCCTGAAAACATGACTACCAGGAATAGGATAGTGAGGAGTGAAAGCAAATGTAATCTTTGAGCCAACGACTACTCCATCCACAGGCCTACCATCCTTATAAATGTCAAAAGATACTGGCTCTTTTACAGCGGTCACAATCTTCTGGCTGGATTTAAAAGTTAAAATAATGTGATAATTTTAAAACTTGCTTTGTTGAAGCAGCAGATCCTGGCGCATGAACTACTGTTGGTGCACGATGAAACACTTTAGTTGTTGTTTTGACAGGAGTTGTTGTTGTCTGTGACGAATTACATAACGATTATACGCGTGTAAGAAACTCACAGGTGCGGAAGATGTCGTTGATACCTTCGTTGAAGTTCGCCTGAAAGCAAAGATATTATAGAGGGAAAATTCAAAAATAACAGTTCTACTTTTCAGTCTATCTATCTGTATATGAAAAAAGTGCGTGAACTAATGTACCTCTTGGTTTGTTGAGGATTGTTTTTAATATTTGTCATTGTCTTGCTGTTTCTATTTGAATCTATTTGGTTTTTCTGTAGGGTCATAGGTTGATTATCAATGAGATGGCTTAATTTTAAAAGCATAGCCATTATGTCTCCTTCAATATCTTTAATGGGCAAAGCTGTCACTTCTTTGGTAGCTTTGCGTAAAAATAGTCTTGATTCTTTTCTTAAAGGTTTCTTGGACTTCGAAATGCTTCCTCGATTTGAGGGATGTCTTGGAAGAGGTAGTTTTTTCTCATCTTTGTTCGGCGTAATTAAGGATGATGTTCTGTTCGTAGAGTTTAGGGATTCCCGTCTATGTACAACTCCTCTGCTAACAGATATTGTCCTACGAGGATTAGGAGTTGTAGAGAAATTTGTAGCTGATTTGGTTGTGATAATTGTTGAGCTAGAGAGGGCTTTGCGGAAATGTTGCCGCTGGGCAGGACGACGTTGTTTAGAGTGCGAGTGAGTTGGTTGGAGACGTTTTGCAGGTGTTGTTGAAGGCGATACTGTGGTTGTGGTTTGAGGAGCAACAGTGGAACTTCTTCGTAGCTTGGCTTGTCGGTTTTGTAACTTTTTCATTGGTCGAATGGGCTTTGAAGGTGTTGTTGATGAGGGTGCTACTGTAGTAGTTGTCGCGATTCCACGAAGAACATCAAGATCTTTTAAGTTTATTTCATCCGATTTCAGAATGTCTTCAATTGGCATTCCTTTTCCCAACAGCTTGGTGATATGTTCAAGAGTTGGGTTCCAAGATATAGTAGGAGAGCTTGTGGTAGTAGTTGTTGTAGGAGTTGAATCTGATTTTCTTCTCAAGATTCTTGTCCCTGGCTTGCTTGAAACTGAAGTTTGATTGTTAACTGGATGGTTTGTTGCTAGCATCTGTTTTGTTTGACGAGAGGATACTTTTCCAACCATTTTACTCTTCGAATTAATAGTTTGACGTTGTTGTTTAGATGGGCTGGGTCCCGTTTTTTTTTTCAAGCTCTTTGCAAGGGGTTTGATGGTAGTAGGCACGGTAGAAGTGGTTGTGTTATCTAGAGAAGGCTTCTTGTTCTGACGATTGCCTTTTTTTGTAGATTTTTGGGATTTCGCAACAGGTTTTGTTACCTTTTTTTCTTGTTCGATTATTGAACGAGCCTTGTTTTCAACAAGTTGCATTTTCCTCAAATGCTCTTGGATCGGCTGCATTGTTCCTTTGCCAGTGGTTATCTCTTTTTCTGAAGTTTCAGTTGCAGTAGTTTGTTGTTCGGTTGCAATCGTCACTGTGGTAGTAGTGTCAGTTAAAGTAGCGGCTAGCTCTGAACTAGCAGATCCAAGATTTTTTCTTTCTGTTCCTTTTGTTATGGTAGTGGGCTCAGTTTTGACAGTCGAACCTTCCTCTCTTTGGGTTGTAGTGATGGTACTACTATGCGAAATGGAACTTGAAGTAGATGTATCGGTAACAGTGGTCGTCGCTTTGGATGGTAAGATTGCCAAGAGCGGCTCTTTTGTGGTGTTCATTGAAACTCCATTTATGATCATCACCTCTTTACTTTCTTCGAAAGTTTCCACGGGCTCTGGAACTCCCGTGGGTACTGCTTGGATAACCGAACCATCTGGTTCAAACTGGAGTTCTGAATTGCTGCTTGTACCTTCGTGGGGTCTGATCTTGTCTGACTGGGAATTCACTGACACTGTAGACGGGGCTATGGATGATGTGGAGAAACTTACGGCAGTAGAAGAATGCTCGGCTGAAGTATTATCAGAAACATTGAGAGTTTCCGCTTTAATAATATCTGTTAAGGTTTCGTTTGTACTTGTTGTAGATAAAATTTCTGGAGTAGGTGCAGTAGAGTTTTCGTTAGAAGCTTCCGTAACGGTTGTTGTGCTAAGTGAAGCGGTTGTTGTGGAGGAATCTACTGCGATTGTGCTCGGGGGGGAGATAGTACTAGTGCTCTGAGTAGTGCTAGTGGATGCGAAAGATTGGTGATCAGAGTTTTCTGCATTGGTTTTCACTGAACTATTGGAAACGCCGAAGCTAATTTCGAGGACTCCATTGTTGGTTTCAAGATTCGGTTGAGCAACGCTTTCGGGTTGCACATCTTTTTGTTCTCCCAATTCATTTGTATCAAAAATACTGAAATTAACTTGCGTTGTTTGAGTTGTTGTGCGGGGAGTTGTGGTAGGAGAAGCTGTAGTCTTAACAGTTGTTGTAGTTGTTGCAGCCGTTGTGGTGGTTGTAGTCGGGCGTGTGGCTTTGGTAGTGGTAGTTGTGGAACTGGATGTAGATGGCTGAGCTTTCGTAGTTGTTTTCAACGTAGGAGTAGTCAAAGGTAACTGGAATGTTTCCTTTTTAGGAAGAGATGTTTCTTTAGCCAGCATAGAGAACAACGCATGAGCAGAAGCTTCCATTTGTTTGGTTCTGAATTTTATTTGTTATTATTTGGAAATAGAACGGAGCTGCAACATACGTGTCAGTAACTTCATTAATAGGTTTTATAGGAGGAACTGATACTTTTCTGACGTTTGGTTGAATTGGGCATTTAGCCTGATATGTTAGATCGTCTGGAGTTATGAAATAGAGGGGTTCAACACCATCTGTTGAAAGAACTACTTCTAAAACCATTTCGTTCCCCTGAAACAAACTTTAGTAACATTTCAGAACGCCAAACTCACTTTGAATCTGATACTGTCGCTACAGTTCTTACTAATAGTTGGTGATGGGAACAAATACTCGAACGAGTTTTCTTCTTTTGGCTCGATACGGCAAGTGAAGAAATCATATAAACCGTATAAAGCTCCGGTGTATGGGAATTTGCTTTTCACCCGTACTAGAACTCCATCTTCACGACATTCTTGTTCAAACTTGAATGATTCAGACACTGAAAAAAAACAGTTTTGTTCGCTTTCCGTAAAAAAAAAGCGAGTTTAGTTAGTTGTATTGAAAGTACTTCTTGGTAAGAGAGGATAAAAGACTTTATCTTTAATCCTTTTCAACTTCTTTTCAAAAACAACCTATTGAGCGTTAACGTCTCTTGGAAGTTTTATAACATGATGCTATTCATTTTTTGAGGTCAAACACCGATTGAACCACCTCATTTCAATGTTCTGTGACTGCTGAGATTGTGATCATCCGATCGTTAATTTTAGGATTAAATAAGTTTCGTACTCTTTTATGTCGCAGGAGTTTAAAGTTTTTTTTGGTTTTGAGTCTTCGGATCTTGGGAAAAAATCACAAGACTCAACAGTCTTTAGAACCCAAGAGACAAATTAATCAATTATATATGGAAGGATGAGAATAAATGCTAAAAACGTACTGTTATAGCAGTTGTTTTCATAGTAATCTATCCTAAAGTTAGGATTGTTGTTCAACTTCACCGATCCAGGCTTTGTCAACTGAGAGTTTGCTGATAAATGGCATCCACCATCCGTACGGTTGAAGCTGATTGATCGACAAGGGAATCTGAATGCAAGTTATCATATTTAATTTATGTACTCACGCAGTTTCTTCCAAGCATTCCGTTAAACATTCTTCCAAACTGCTCATCTTCACCACACGAACAACTTCATTATGGTCCATGAAGCGATCTGATAGGAATGTAAAGGCATAATCTGCTCCACATTTACGAGTAGCTGTAAGATTAGTTATATGGAGATTGCTTTCGATTAACTCACAGTTCAAACAATATTTCCAGTAAAAGGAGTATCTGTCGTCTGCTTCAACATAACCATCCACGTTTTGGAGTTGATGAGGTTGGAAGACATCGCACTGATGAGAGAATCCATCAGGTGAAGGATGATGATTCATAGCAGCGCATTCTAATTTCCTACCTGAACAAACTGTTACGATTAGGAATAGGTGTGTTTGGAACCTGGCACTACAGGATCTTCGCCGAGATTGCATGCACTTTGGCAAGACTTCAGATTGAGGCGTGCATTGGTTACGGCTTTGAAGTTTAGTTTCACTCTAGGCCACCTCACATAATAAGAGTTGCAAGTTGAAGGTGCTGGAACATGTTGAATTATACAGCAGTGACAAGCTTATTCACCTGTATACGCCAGAGGCAGTAAGACGAGAACGAGGTAACAGATGCTCCTCATTCGTCGCTTGGGAAACTTAATTGAGCGAAAGCCTATATAAATTTGAAAAAAAAACTTGAGACGCGAGTGAAGAACACAAAAAAGACTTGAACTGAAAAAAATATTTGAGATTGAGAGTTGTTAAATAATAACATTTAGGCTACACAAATAGTTGAATTAACACGCAATAAAAAATTAAATGTATGAAGTGACCGTTTTCGAGTGAAACTGAGAGATCCAACTATTATGGAAATATAGGTTATAGAAAGAAATTCTGTTCCTCTTAAAAAATCAGCGCGATATTCCCTAATATATCCTACTCAGCTTTTTGAAACATTGTGTTTGGTAGCCAGAGAAGCTACTAAATGAGAAGTGAAAGAATTGCCAAATGGAATATTAGCTGATATGAAACGACAACAATTGACAGAAGGTCAAGGCTGATGCTTTCTATAAAAAGTTGAACGAGTTTTTTTTTGAGTTTGTTGCTAAATCAAAGTGCTTCGAAAGAATCACACTAATTGAGCTTGGGGACACTTTACAGTGGTGTGTATGGCGATGTAACTGACGAGTGAGCTACTTCAACATACATGTGTATTCATTAGATCAGGAACACAAGTAACCTCCATAATAACGAACGATAAGATGAGGACAGCTCTTAAACAGATAAAAAACGAGAAATAGGTGTATATTTCCAGGGTTGCTTAGATATAAATGGGAATGATTCGCAAATTGAGGACACAACCTGATGCAACATTCGTAGAAAGAACAAGCAGAAATTACTCGTGGACGAAATTACTTCTGGACCAATCAGAAAATACAAACTGAGTGTATGAACATATTCAAGATTTTTAGAGCTTGTGCAGTTCAAGGACAAGCCAGCAGGAGGTCATATCGTGTGTAAGAAATGTGGTAGACAGGTGAGGAGAGAATAGAATTTAAATAAATGACTGGTCATCAGAGGCTTAACTGGAAAGAAAGATGTCTTTTTCGGAGCAATTTTCAATGATTTAAAAAGCGTGTCATACATATTCTAACAACATAGAATTGAATAACGATTCGGATGTTTTCAAACTATTAGAATGTTTATGATGGATGTGAGTAGGAGATGTAAAGTATTCAAAGTGAGAACACAGATAAACTGCATGACCGAAGATTGACGAATAAAATTTGACATGATACATCCTAATAGGGCGGGATTCCTTCAATGTAGAACAAATGTGGACCCTAATGAATGAGTAAACTTTACCACTTCGGAAATTTGCTTTATGAGTAAAAGAACAAGTCATAATACTCTGAAAACAGCAATTCCGGGGACAAACGGGATCAAGAGGACAGCGAAATGAAAAGAAAAATGTGAATGAACCTGATGACCTACTCTAGCATTAACTACTGAGAAGTAGTTTCCAAAACATCTGATACAAAACAGGGTTAATTGATTAAGAACGCTCATCAAGATTATATTTCAAACAATGTGTAGATGTTATTTCTGGAAAACATAACAAGAAGTTAGTGGAAAATCTCAAGAAACTACACTTCAGTTTTTGAAATGATTCGCCTTACTCAATTCTTCTTATTTAACATTTTAGTGATGAGGAAAGAGGGGGGGGGATGGGTTATCACAATTCATAAAACGTTCTTGGCTAATTTTGTGAAACAGAATCGATAACCTATTTCAGAGAAGACACATTTTCCCTGTTTAAGGAACTCAACCGCTCTCGCGTAAAATATGAATAGAAATGAATTTGAGCTGGAGCACAAGGAGAATATTCTTAAATCGTTTAGTAGCTTCTAAGGAGTCATGTGAAAAATGAAAAAAAGAAAAAAAAGAGGAAAAATCTCATTTTGAATGTACTTATTGAGTGGATCTGGAATCCTATTATAAAAATCATGAACAGGGCATTGGTCAAATTATCTATGAACCTGACCGGATTACTTGATTGGATGATCGGACTGCGGATACAGAGTTGAGGAGATTAGCTATGACTCCCATTTCAAAGATGATATAGGGAAATAAGTGAGTATAGATAGTACTATGGAGTAAACAATTTGAAACGGAATAAAATGTAAAA
Organism: Auanema freiburgensis; assembly: GCA_030370435.1. Classification (NCBI taxonomy): domain Eukaryota; kingdom Metazoa; phylum Nematoda; class Chromadorea; order Rhabditida; family Rhabditidae; genus Auanema; species Auanema freiburgense. The sequence goes on from CM059369.1 coordinate 1,524,445, forward strand.
AAAGTGAAGCGTACGTTTTTCGCGTAAGTAGAAAAGTTTGACTAAATGGAATCTCGGGCATTAGTTGGGCTACATGACATGACGTTAGCGGCCTTGACCGCCTCACCTGTACCATTCCAATGCCATCATACGTAGTTTACCCCATTCGGTATTGTCCTCTTCTTTTTATTTTTGCACAACTAGTATTTTTTATATATTTAAAGTATTTTTGATGTTATAAAGTATGGGAGCGATATCTGAACTCCATAGAGCTTTTCATATCAGCAGCATTTTTCGTTTCAGGGTTCTTAACAATAAAACGATAACTTCCTTTCGCATGAACAATTGTTGATGGAAGAACTAATTTGTTTCTTTCTTTCCCTTTCACGAATTTATTGAGATGGTTGTTAGAGAATTAAATTTGTTCTTACGAACTCTCGAACAGGTGTTCATCTGTTTCAAATGTTTATTAAATAAATTACTAATACTGGAATGCTCTCGAAAGTATATTAATTATTTGTTCTTAATTGTTATCATAAAGCCATGGTCTTTATATAACGACTATCATCTGCCAAAGTGTGCTGTCTGAAATAAAAGGTGATATTCGTCTATATAATAGGAATGTTACAATATTGATCTTCCTGCTGCTCTCCTTCTATGTCTTAGAAAACCACTTCCGATTGATATACACATCGCTAGCATAGATATAGTTAACAGTATTAAGATTGATATGTATAACGCTGGTTGTAAACAGACTTCTACAATAATCGAAGAAGGATGTTGTAAATAAATCTACCATTACGTGGTAATCGTGGACCTGTATTACTGTCCCCTCTAACACGAAGACGCGAATCTACTCGTATTTCACCAGAATCATCGAGTGACCTAACAATTCTATCAGGCGAAGGTGGACATGAAGCCTTAAAAGATATCATTCTACGATAGGGAAAGAATCTATAGGGAATTTCCACCGACTTTTTCCGATGAACATTTAATATTCTCCTGACAAATTGCGACCATACAAATAATATCGATGTGCTCACTTCCATCTATCCGAAATGCTGATAGAGTTGCTTGCCAACCATCAGGACCCAAGAACATGGCTGACATCAAACTTGGTAGCAAAGCACAACTCAAAAAAAATGCATTTCTTCAAACTATAAGGAAACTTACCCATCAGCAATCAAATGAATCGAAGATGGAGTGCCTGTTCCACCAACTCTGTTGGCAGAGCAGTCTACTATTCGTAGATCTTTTGCTACAAATGAAACCATCTTGTTTCTTTATGTGTTCGTTCCTACCTGGTAAATCACTCTCCACATGAGCTACTAAAGTCTCGCCTATGAAAACGCTGTCCACTGGTTTTCCCTTTTTCGTAATTCTTAAAGAGATTTTCCTCCCCGAAGCGTTTTGAGGTAAAGCCACAGGCGACAGACCTCTACAAATCTAACTGTTTATAGCGATATCTTTCCGCTAGAACATTACCCAACATTCAGTCCTTGTTGTAAAAGAGTAGACGAAGAGTTATTGAACGAACATGACGCGTGATAAAACAAATCATTCACTGTCGTTACATCGAATGGGATCACACGATCGTTTGACATCACTATCATCACGGACATAGAGCCGTTCTGTAACCAAGTATAAGTATTAAACGAACTATGCTTCAGGTGAAAAAATGAAGATGTAGATTCGAAGAAATGATAACTCACCAATTCGATTGCGTTACAACAAGTGTTGTGTTTGGGTCTGGGGATGAAAAGAGCAAACTCGGACTTCTCCTTTATGATCACACGACACTGTTCAAATCGCTCAGCTGCATATACGGCTCCAGTGTATTTAATCTTCAAAAACCAAACTGAGGGACCTTACATTACTCTTACCGCTTCGTTCAGTTTAAATGTGACGTTCATGCCGTGCTTATAACAACTAGCAAATACTTTAATACTATCTGGTCGCGCAAATCCTATTCCCCGAGACTCAGGTAAAACAACAGGCTCCTTACCCACATCTTCTTCTTCAAATGACGAACTCAACCTTCAAAAACTTACAATATTAACAGATTTTTCATCAGCCTTACGTCATGATTGCATCAAGCTCGTTTTGTTGTTTAGAATCTCTTCGCTTCCCGAAGCTAGCAGCTAAGTTTTGTATGGGATGCAGAAACTCTGCAGACCAGTTTTGAGTAAAAAAATGTGTGGAGTATTAGTACCTAGTCTACTAGGTTCTTGCCTAGTCGTTGCAGTAGTAGTGCTGCTGACTGTAGTTGTTGTACGGCGAGTATTCGAAGACGTGTGTACTAAAGGAGCTAGGGTTGTAACAGCGAAGTTGAAGGTTGAAGCTCCGAACGGCAAATCCTCTGTAGAAGCAGTAAATTCTGAGCTGGCAAAAAGAAATATGGGATCCTCCAAAGAGCTGTCGGATTTGGAAAGGGGTAAGGAAGTGCTCGAAATTTCAGGAACCAGTGTAGGATAAAATGAAGGTAGAAAGGTACTGCTTGATATCATCGGAATCAACTCCTGTTCAGAACCTCAATGACTGAATGTTCGAGGCAAGAAGTATGAACTAACTTATTACAGTCGAAAGACTAGATGCGGTGTAAATTGTGAATTCAAGCCGCGGTATTGTGAAAGCATCCTCATCTCCCACTGTTATATCAATACTTGTTAACTGACATTCAAACAAAGTTGCGGAGAAAGCAAAAAAACTACAAGTTATTCTAGATTGACGACATAATTGCCTTAAGCAATCTGTTGGAATGAGATTTTACTAGGTCTTTTACCAGCAATGTTCCGCGCTCTTCACATTCAGATGAGGTTCATTGTTTAACTCTGATTTGAAAGATCTTCCTATGACAAATGTTCGGAACTTGTCATCGCTTGAAGGAGAAACAGTTAGGGAAACAGGTTCACACGCTAATTCATAAAAGTCAAAGTTCTCGTCAGGAGCTGGAATTGAAAGATAGCACCGTCAATAAGAGCAGGCATTGCTTACCTAAACTAGCTTCTGAACGTGATTTATCCAATAAAATGCATGTCCTTGAGGTTACATCATAATTGACTGAACGACACCGTCTAGCAGAGAGACACTTATTGAGACATTGCTCGATCCCGACTTCTTAAACGAATTTTATACCTTGTGTTATCAGAGCTCCAACATACTGTCGAATCTCTCAACTTCTGTTGCTTGCGTCATTTTCGAAGTAATCAACTTTTCAAATGAATATGGCCTATTACAGCTATTTGAGTCTATTTCGTGTGGGACACAAAAAGGTTCATAAAGATCCAAGTTAGCTGATGGAACAGCTACTTCCGATGATTCATCCGATACGAAGCATTCACTACTAGATGGCGAAAACTATAAATTAAACAATGAATAGAAAAAATGATAACAGCTATACCTGAAAAGATCTACAATGGAAAAGTGTTGTCTCTACACATTCTCTCATACAGTTCCTAATACTTCTTATACCAATAGAGACACCGAACGATTGCACGTCGGATCGTCTAACTAACAGAAACTCTACTCGTCCTAGAGGGCATCGAGACGAAGCTAAATAAAAGAAATAATGTTTGAATGCGTTTAAAACCAATCTCACGATCGATGCAGTTATTTTCATAGTAAGTTACGGCCTGTACTCGTTCCACATCCACATCTCTTCTCGTTTCGTGATACACAGCACATGTCCTAAGAAGGTTTGAAATTCAGAAAACATAAATAAGCTTACCGTCTGAGACTATTCCACTCAAAAGCTTTACAGTCTTCAAAAAAACAAGCGTATATGCATTCCTCTTCCGAGTAAGCTAATCTCGTTTCTCGGTTCGTTTTCAAACGAACACCTCGTCTCCCATCTAAGGCAAATGCTGATCCTTCACATCGAGGAGGTATTCTAATATTGCAGGAAAATTATTGAACTCTTTCGCTTGACTTTCAGAATGGTAACCTTAAGCAAGCCTTCTCGAAGAAGTACGAGCCCTCTTTTATCTCGACATCCTCAGAAGAAACTAACTGATCCAACGTGAAAAATTCGCATGTTGGATTTCTTCCCGTTAGAAAGTTAAACCCTCGGCAAGCGAAAGGAGCATCTGTGAGGGGATGCGTATTTCGACGACAGTGAAGAGAACAGGTTGCCAAATCAATCTGAGTATATCAGTTTTTGGATGACCAGAGAAAGTAAAATAATACTTTAGCAATGAACTGAGGTTTCGAAGATATGGCTCCTGTTAATCTGACCATAGAAGGACGAAGATTAGCTGGGCAATCTCCGATGGGTGTGATTAGACATGAACCTTAAACCAGTGTTTCAAATGTGCATCTTTATATCTTATCATTCCAAACCTTGGATAACTATCAAAAATAACAGAAATAGAGTGAACATAATATGAAAAGTTCAAAAGAAATAGAACAAAATACAGCCAAGTCAAGAATGAGAGAGGAATAAACGAATAGTATACAATAAGAATTGTCTATGGAAGAAATAGGCTACAAGTGGTCATCCGAGTACTAAGCAAGGGGCTGTCTACAAAAGACCGACAGGATGTCTACGTTTTGAATGATGAAGACGTTATCGAAAGAGGAATGAAAAAGAGTAGGCTGATTTGGGATAATGAGGTGGGCACTAGTAGAAGTGCGGTGCAGCTGTGTTCATCGGACGTCGATCCGGCTCTCCATAAGTACTGTTCTTGTTATTATTCTCATATAAAACACACACTAGAAATTATGAGGTTTATTCATAGAAAACTAAGAAATGATAGAAAAATCATTAGCACTTGAGTTCGAAACATGAAAAGTCCATAGTACATGGTAGCCGGCTGAATATATGCTTCAGCTCGAAAGAGACTTTATCCCAAGTACGCGCGAGACAAAGACAACAAAAAACGAATGGAAATAAATGTGGAAGACTTCAGAAAATTCTTGATGAGAAGCATATTAGAGTTACAGCATTTGAATGAGAAAGAAAGAAATCACATATAGTAAAATAACAACGGCAAACGGTGTCGAATGGAAATGGACTAACCGCTAAATGCGTCAACAAACATAAAATGAAAGGTCTTCAACTCTCGAGATACGTGAGAGAAGTCACGTCAAGTTCAGGAACGCGTAGATATGCTAATTTTTCGAAAAAAAAACGCAACGGTTTTGTTTCGACTTCTACTGTTTATGTTCTTCGATTCAATCGTACAGTGCGAGCATTCGTGTTTTTGCAACATTCAGACTCACTTCATTATGTTTGATTTCTAATATTCATCTAACTATTCCAGCAAACAATGACCCTTTTTCCTTTACGTTCAACAAGTTCGTCTGTCCTTTCCCATGTGCCCCAATTATGGGCATTTATCGATTTGGTATGTCTTATCACATATGTTATGAAAACACATCATTGTTCCTGTTGTTAATCATGATGAATTTTAAAAGATACAGTTCAAACTTTATCAATTTCCTCGTGTTAGTCAGTACTTCTGAATTCAAATATATATTTATATAGAATATCAAGATACCAATAGACATTTTCACATTTTGTCTGTTCTATAACTTGTTTATTCCTATCATCTGATTCCACTTTCACAACGATATTTTCAGTCTAGCATTCAACTATGAAGATTACTCGCCCTTCTTTCATTATACTGCGCCAGGTTTGTTTAAGATTTAGTATTTTCATAATGTCTCTTAAAGCTTTTCGAGAAAGAATCTTCCACCTATTCATATATTCTCGGTTGTGAAGCTACGAAAGAAGCTGTGATTATCGATCCTGTAAGAGAAACAGCTAAACGAGATGCCACAGTTAGTATTCATAGGAGACCTGTTTAAACAACTCTTTTATAGTTAATTGAAGAGTTGGGGCTTCAACCATTATATGCTATTAATACTCACGTTCACGCTGACCACATAACCGGCACTTTCGCTTTGAGGGAGGTTGCTTCTTATCAATGTTTTCTTCTCAAGCCCACTCTTTTTCAGTTTTTCCCTAAAATAAAATCATGTGTTTCTGTCGCATCAGGAGGCAAAGCTGATATACTTTTAAATGACAATGATGTCATTAATTTTGGAAACGAAACTCTTGAAGTACGTGCAACTCCTGGTCATACTGACGGTAAGCACTCCAATGATATAATCTTCCAGTCTTTCTTCTTCCAGGATGTGTTACGTATGTAGATTTTTCAAATAAGAATGCTTTCACAGGTGATGCTCTTCTGATTCGTGGTTGTGGGCGTACTGACTTTCAGAAAGGTAATCGTGTTTCGAAGTCCATTCCATGAGCTCCTGCCTATAGGCTGTTCTACAACCCTTTACCGTTCTATTTGGAAAAACATTTTAACACTCCCCGAAGAATTTAACTTATATGTTGGCCATAACTACGAAGGAAAAACATTAACGACGGTAATTTTAATGTTCAATGATCCATAATAATCTGTTTGTTTACAGGTGTGGGAAGAGAAGAAGTGGAATCCTCGATTGACAAAGAAGGAGGATGAATTTGTGGAACTGATGAAGAACCTTAAACTGGCTTATCCCAAACAAATAGGTGATCTGATTCAATCGAACATTTTATTATTACTGTATTCATTACAGAAATGGCTTTGCCAGCGAATCTACGAGATGGCGAGCCCGCATAAATTATGGAGAAAGAAACTTCATTTGAGCATTTTCGTATGATACCACAACTTATATATAGATATATATATATATATCTTAGGCACATCGAATGAATAAATAATTCTAAAATCAAACTATAACCATAAAATAAGACTAGCTGATCACGTGAAAGAGTCAAGAGTCGTAATAAGGGAAGACAAAAGGAGTATGAAATTTGACTTTTAAAGAATCTACGAGACCATTTAGATAGTCCAGCGACGACGAAGAAAAAAGTAAAGCGTTTCATCTGAAGAACTAAGAGTGTCTAGAGCATTTAGCTTAAGGTTCTTCTGTTGTGAGAGAGCAATGAGCTAGAGTTACACCGGTATATAAGGAAGAAATCATCATCATCATGAGTCTGACAATAGTTAGAGAGACATCTTTCCTGTTATTAAGTTGCGGTGTAAGTTCTCAGTGAAAGGCACATATATTTTTTCCTTAGCATCGTATACATACACTTTATTCTTGGGCACGCTCAATGAGATTCCTTGTCGCTGGAAGTGAGTTTTCACTAATTTGAATGTCCCTGTAAAAGTAAAGTGGATTTATAAGGAACGAGCAAAAAACTGCCTTACCGGTTCTATCTACATCAGGACATAATCTCACAAATTGAGGAACAGCATAAGATGCCAAGGACGCTGATAATATTTTCCCCAAGTCTTCTAAGAATTTATCGTCATTGTCGTCTTTTGTGGAACGAACTACAGCTGCCATACCAGCCCTTCCTTCGTGTCCTTTAAGATTTCGACATAATAGAAGAACTAACATAGTTCAATCACACCTGATATTTGAACTCCGTAAACTGTTGCATCAGCAACTCCTTCAATTGGATGGAGTATAGCTTCTACTTCAATAGTGCTAACGTTTTCTCCTTTCCATCGGAATGTGTCCCCTGTGCGATCTTTGAAATACACATATCCGAGTCGATCCCAATGTAATAAATCTCCTGGAAACTAATATGTTTAACACTACTAGATTGAACCGCTTACCAGAGACAAAACAACTATCACCATGGCTGAAGACATCACGAATAATCTTTTTGTTCGTTTCGGTTTTATTCAAATATCCTTCGAATTGGAGTAAGGGATTGTTTTTTCGGATGGTGGAAACCATGGCTCCAGTTTCCCCAGGGTTGCATGAAATGCATAAACCAGAGGGTGATCGGAGAATTTCTCCTGTGACATCATCAACTTTGATTAATCGTACAGGATGCATTTTCTTTGTGAGTGGACTGATTGGTAGAAACCCACAAGCTCCGACGTGACCGTCAATATTGACTGGAAAAAAGGATATTAATTGACACTTTCATAATTTTTCTACCTAAGTTAGATGTTCCTTCTGTAGAACCATACACTTCGCCGATGCGAACACGGAATCGATCAACAAAAGGTTGCCAAATTTCTGTTCTCAAGCCATTTCCATAGAGCAGGCGCATCTTATGAATCGATTCTTCATATGCTACAGGTTGAGCCAACAGGTAACGGCATATTTCACCAATATATTGTGAAGCCTAGAAGAAGAGTGAGTTTCAGAAAAGTTGAAACGAAAAGATCCCATACCGTGCAGTCATACTTCACGCAATCTTTCCAAAAGTTACTCGCTGAAAACTTTTTCCGAATCACACAACAGGAACCACAAACTATAGCTTGCCCAACACCTATTGGTAAGATTGCAAAAAGAAATAAATCAGAACAAAGTACCTAAGATTCCAGCCGCTGTATGGTATATCGGCATAGACACGTATATACGATCTGAGGGGTATATACGGAAAGATTTTGCTGCTCCTACTGCCATGGAATAAAACCTATTCATAAGATATGTTTACTTTAGTTGTTTCCAATGTTGTTTTACCTGAAGTGTTTCATGACAGCAGCTTTTGGTAGTCCTGTCGTTCCACTAGTGTAAATGAAACAGAGTACACTTTTGAAATCAACATTGTCTAATCTTTTTGGCTCTACGGTTCTTTGCCTGATGAGCTCTTCGTTCAAATCAGGATAACAGTCATTTGATTGGAGTTGGAAGACTTTGCGGTCGTCGATATTTAAACATCCTTCATCGACACACTCTTTCAAAACTGAAAAATTATAAAGTCTTGAACTTGAATTAGAAACATGCATTGATAACAACCGCTTCTCAAGATTTCATAATAGGAAAATGATGACCAACCATTTCAAATGCAATGTTGTTTGTCAACTCTAACACTTTAAATAATTTCAAATTCAAAAGAACTTCAGAAGTTTATCATAGCTGATACGGGTCAAAACCGCTGGCCTTCTTGCCGTTCGGCATTGGTTATACATCAACTGAGTACGCTATCTCTCGTTTTCATTTTAGTGGTAAAGTTGAACTGACCGTTAGCAAGCAACTTGCTAGAGACGATGACTTTAGCATTGCTTGTTTGAATACAATGTGCCAACGGTTCTTTTTTCAAGTTACTGTTAATCCATGCCGTTATAACTCCAATTTTTGCTAAACCCATCCAAGCAGCAACGAAGTCAACAGAGTTTTCCATGAACAGTGCAACAACATCACCGGCACGTAAGCCTTGTTTCTATATGATATAGGTAGGAGTTAACTCTATGATGAGAACAGAAATCACTTGAAAGTAATTGGCATATCGATTACACTCCTTATTGAACTGATCATAAGTGAAGCTACGACCAGTTTCTATATCAATCATGGCCGTTTTGTTTTCATTTCTTGAAACAAATGATTGAGAGAGAATGTCTTTGATCCGTAAACTCACTTTCGGACAACATTGAGAAAAATTTCATGAAGACCTTTGTTCTCACGCAAACGCCTCCATAAATCGAACTTTATTTCGAGAATCAGAAACAAGCCGCTGAAAATGATGTTCAAACGATGTATTGCAAAGTTAAAAGTACCTCAGATCTCTGTTCAGTGTTAGATATGAGCGATGAATAAAATCACCATACACAAACGTGATATATATCGTCAGAACAAAGGAAAGAACTAAGCCAAGGGGCATACTTTGGAAGAAAACCGCAGTGGTTATCAAGAAAACTGTCAATAGTTCTTCGATACGCATGTGAGGCAGTATTCTGAACACAAAGTATAAGAAAAGAAAGAAGCAATTTCTTCAGTTTTCCGTTGAGTTACAAGAATTCTAACGGAATCATGATTATATGAAATAAAAGAACCAGAAGGCAAATATTTTTTTGTCTAACAAGAACAATCGATTAATTTAATAAAAACTGATCAGAAGGCTTCGCAGTTCCTGAGTTTCAGATAGCAAAGAATAGAAAGTTTAGAATACAATTGTAAGCAACTCACTTGGCAGATTTTTCCAGGATTTCTGGAGTCGTCATGGTGCGTGACTGCACCATGTTGACCCGAATCAACAGCTGCAAAAAAAAGTTGAAAAACTTGAAACTTTCAGAAAACGAATTGAAAAAAAAAGAATTAGAAACTTTCGGAAAAACCGCAAATATATAGATCATCAGACACTTGTTCGATATATATGCTTAATAAGTGGGAAAAAAACAGTAATAATTGATCAAAACCGAATGGTGCCCGTGTATAGGCCAAATGCCTGGCGGCCAGGTCATAAAGAAAAAGATTTAGTGGGTGCCTTGGACGAAAGTGAAGACTACCGAACAAGAGTAAAGTGGGATATTAAATGTTCAGGTGGATGATAGTAGTGAAAACGGAAATTTAAAGAAGGTGAAAGACATTTATGGAGAGTTACAGAGAATAGAGAGAGGTAAAGAAGAGAGCTGAAGTAGATGATGTTGGTCGTGGTGTCGGTTTGATGACCACACTTTCGATTTATAAATTGGGGACAACATGTCCAGGGCGACAATAACGAACGAAAATCGGAGAGATTTCAGAGAAGAGGATGAATAAAGAACGTCCGATAGAAGATGGGAGTGTGGGGGTATAAGATATGGAAAGAATTCTGTTCCAATTTTCTTTTGCATCAGCCGAAAATGAGAGAACTTACAGATTCTGAATTTCGAGGTGATATTGAAACAGTGGATATATCGCAGTTATCAATAGCCCTGTGACCTTAAAACTTTTTTTCTCCCCTTCAAAGCTTTGGAACTTTCTCTCAATTCGGACTATTCTTTTTTTCAAACTAGATTTGAAAACAAAAATAAAGAAAATTATTAAAAGTTCTATGAAGTAATTACGACGACGTTATGAAAATGGACACAGAAGGCAAAGTGGGACAACTTCAGATATTGTCTGGCCATTGGTGTGTTCTTAGTGGACAGGTCACTCAAAGTTTGGAAGCCTCTGATCTTTCTTTTTATTGCAATGATTCATGAAAAAAATTACAAAAACTTCTCTGTAAGCTTTTCGACCAGATGATTTTATCTTTTGCCTTCTACCTTTCATAGCATCGCTTGTTCAAAACTCGTCTAGAAACTTTACATTCTCAGCGAAATTGCTGATCAATTTTATGGAGGGGAAAAACGAGACCCGAGAAGTAAATTGTCCAGAAGTGCCGGAATGATGAAAAACCAAGACATTACGGATTGAAGGACCGTGTTCCGGATTTGGTTAAGAATTTTCTTTTTTTACAGTGGTTATTGGTTTCAAAACTATATGTTATGGTTACGGCACATATATCGGTGAGAAATAACCAAAAGAAAAAAAAAGATGAAAAACTGTTTCGAAAGCCGAAGCAGGTTATGTAAGAAAGTAGAAAAAGCCGAAGAATTTCTCTGGGAATTTTACTGGAGATGTTGTTAGGCGAAGCTTAGCTCGTGAAAGATGGATGTGGAAATGATGAGTTAATGGGATAAGGAGATAGATGGTAACAAGCATTACTTGCTTTCTACTCCTAGCAAGATGCAAGTTTTAACTGGTCATACAGTCTATCAAGACTAAATTGGTGATAAAAGCACGTGAGAGTAGAAAAATACCAACCAACCAGCAATACTTGGGTAGATGTTTGATGGCTGCTGTTAGGGGACAGATAGATTAAAAAGGAAAGGAAACATGAAAACGAAAGGAAATAGAAGAGAGAGGAATCAAGAGAATGAAAAGAGAGATTCCGAAAGAGATACATACACTACACAGAGAGTTTCATGAAGAGATTGCTGAATACAGACATGAGCTAGAGGGAAGAAGAACCTGTTATCGTTCCTCCGGTCCTTACCCATCATCAGTTCGCCTATGGGGATGACCAATCTGAAGCTGGTCTTATCTTCTCCTTGGCCAACTCTGTCTTTCACTTGTTTCTCCTATCTTCTAATCACTTATTGTTACCTTATTCACACCTAATCCCTAGAAGTGAAGAGATGGGGCAATGCGAGAAGAATATAGATAACTAGCTGAGCGATCAAAGAAAAGTTCAATTGGAAAATGAGAAACAAAATAAGTACAGGTCGAAATAATGAAAATTTCTTCAAAAATGGTTTACAAAACTCTCAGAATACGAGGTTGCTTACAAGCTGGACGTTCATAGTTCTATGCTAGGAGAGTGATGTCATATCACGATAGATAATCTTCTCTGTTCCTGTCTGAAAACATAAGGAGAGGTTCTGGAAGGTGGAAGAAAGGCTTTTGATGATTGGTCAGAGAAATGAATTGTTCGAATAGAACAGATAGAGGCCAGCAGATTTTACTATTAGCCATTTCCATGAAAAAAGTCTTGAGGTTTCAGTAGAAATGTTATTCAGAAGAATGGATAAAAAGGAGGGAAAGTATGCTAAGGTGAGGCAGCAAAGGATTGAGGTCAAGAGAGAAAGGACCTTAGATGTTTCACGAAGTAGCTCATGCAAACCATGAAAGCAATCAGATTACTATAGGATGGATACTTCATGAGAATCTTCAGAACTAAGAGAACGGATACGAACAAACCATATACACCAATAACAAATAAGGGCAGAAAGAAAAGATGATCAGGAAGGAAGGTAGGCTTACACAAATCCAAACAAATGAACATATAATATGAAGACCAGAAACTATAACCTGCCTGTAAAGCTTCAAAAGCGTGTTCTGGTTGGAAATCCTATCTTCTCACTCTTCATTTAGCCCACAACTGCTTATCTTTGGCTACACTTTTACAACCATTTTCAGATTTCCTCTCAGAAACTTTCTAGTCTCAATCATCAAGAGATTACATGACTCAGACGCTTAACGATACATCACTAACAACTTCCTAATATCACTTCATACGAACAATCCCGTATAACTGGGATTGATGCCCAAGTCAAAAACTATCCACACAGAATCCTGTTAGATACTCCCGATAGTGAACACATTAGCAGATAGCTAAGCTTTAAATTTAAGAAATCTTCACCCTCAATTAAGAAAACTGAACAAGGAACGCGATAACCTTTATGTCATCGAAATAACAATAACAAAAATTTAAGAACGTGGTCTCTCCTTCTTTCCCTTGAAGAGGGCAATGAGGGAAGTGTTGGCAACCTTAACGATCTTGAAACGAACTCCTGGAATATCTCCGACGGCGTGACCGGAACGTCCGAAACCGGATACGAGAACTTCATCGTTTTCCTGAACGTGAAAAATAGAAAAAAATACGAAGAATTCCCTTACTTCAACAAAGTTCAAACAACCGTCATTGGGGACGAAGGCAGTGATCTTCTTTCCGTTCTTGATCAATTGGACACGAACACACTTACGGATAGCAGAGTTAGGCTGCTTAGCTTCTACTCCGCTTAAACATGTAATTGAAAACGAGAAAAGTAATATTTAAAACTTACATCTTCTCAAGAACGATTCCCTTGGCGTGGGAAGCTCCTCCGAAAGGATTGGACTTCCATCTAGTTCCGAGATGAGCTTTCTTATAGTCCTTATCACACCATCTTTGGGATTGATGATGCTTTCTGATTTTGCGAGCCGTACAGATTCCCTTCGGCTTTCCCATGTTTTCTTAATAAAAAAACTATTTTATATTCAGAAAAAAGAAGATGAACATGATGTTAGAAGATTAATATGAGAACCATTGTTGAGCCTAACATTAATTAACAATATAGACTCAAAACAAACTATAATCATGAAGAAAACTAATAAATTCGAGTAAATATGTATAGCATTTGAACCGAATCCCAAAATTTCTGCAAAAGTTGGCCGCGTTAAAGGACGGGACTACCGTATCTCTTTTTGCTACTAACCTGCACATCAAAGTAAAAATATTAATCACTGGCTATACGCCAGAGGATTGATGTAAGTACTGTTTGATTAGTTTGGAATGAATTGGTTAATTAATATAATTGATTTGCTTTCAAAAAAAGCTCAAAATTTTCCAAAAAATGTATTCTCATTACAAAGCTCAACATAAGGTTTTTGCAGAGATATATTCAACGTGGAATTTTCGGGACCGTTTCAGGTATCTAAATGGCTTCGCAACTTTTCATATATGCTTCTCATGTAATACCATTCTTTGTCTTATGGATAGCTCTTCTATTCCCGTTATCCAAGTATGAGCTACCTTGGTACTGGCTTCAACATGTGTTACAATTCGTAAGTCGAGTGATTTGTGGCCAAGTTTTTTTCTTTCTTACAGCTTCCGGTCTATGCTGTTTTATTATTAGGGGTTGGTTAAATTAAATATTAAATAGTCTCGAATTTTCCTAAAGGTTTGTATTTGGTTTTCAGGTTTATGCTGCCTCATCTGTTATTCACGGGGTTGCCACCTTCAATGATTGTGTTGAAGCTCGTAATGAGCTCGTTGTTGAAATCAAGGAAGCTCGTGATGAACTTATGAAAAAGAAAGTCATATCCGCTTGAATATGTCTGTAAAATATTTGCCGAAATGTGATAACGCTTTATCTTACGGTTCTGGAAAGTTTTTAAACAAGCTTGTTAAAATTCTTAACTTATTTATCGAATACATTATGTTTTATTATTTTCTGTTAATTACAGCCTTGTTTCATTGGATAAATCGGCCGATTCTTTCATGAATAGTTTCTACTTCTTTACTCATCTTCGACCAAAAAGTAAATATCTGACTCTTCATAGTGCGACCGAATGTTTGAATGAGGCTTGCTCGTCTATACATTTTCATACGGCTACATATCATTTTTTTTTCAAATTTAGAGCTTGGAGTGTTTGTTACAATAAGTAGTCAGAAAATGGGCTTTTGACTAAATCTCAATGTATCGAATTCCCTGGTGCTTTAAAAAAGTATTTACAGATTTAAGGATGTTTGCTCTTATTATAATTCACGAAAGTTTCATTTCATCCAATTGACATTGTATGCATGTGTATGTGCATGTGCCAAGTTATCAGACCTTAAGTTGGAAATGTAGAGGATGATCGTAGAATTAGAAGAAGTATTTATTTCCTTTTTTTGACTTGATCAGTATAGGTATTTTCTGTGACGCGAACAGAGACAATAGCTAGCTCCTGGTGTTTTTTTTTTATTTGAATTCTGTCCAGTCCATCTTGACAGTTATTCCGAAAATCATTCATCCCCACTGATGTAATGAATCCTTTAGGGAATAATATAGAAGAAACCATGAGATAGTTGGTGGGTACTAAATGGGTGGTATTGAGATAGAGATGTTGAGGATAGCTCTTAAGGCGTCATCTGGGCAATGCATATCAGATGGCTTCCACGGCCTCAGACTCAAATTGAATTGAGGCGCTATCCGGTCGTAGTCGTTTCTTAATTGTGGCGTCTGCCGGGTCTTTCTTCATTTCAAAAGAAGCAAACTTACTAACTTCCCAACTTAACTATGAAATCGTCAGTTACACAGTTTCTTAGTCAGGTTAGTAAAACTTTTTTCTTCTAAAACCATTTCATATGAGTTTGAGAGTATAGTGATAAGTCTTATTCATTGCGATAATTACTTCTTAAGGACTATTCGAATGTGATAAATCAGGTTCCATGAAGCATATTTATATAGAAGTATAGAAGCCATATGAACTATAAAGTACAGATATGAATCAGAATATACAATGTGGTCTTAGACGTTCGCAGACAGATAGAGAGAAAGTATATGCTTCTTTTTCGAATAAAATACTGAAAATTCAAGTGAAACATTCACTTCGATGAATGCTTCTTGTATAGATGTTGTCAGAATAGTTCTCAACTTCTGCGTTGACGAAACTCTTTTACGATGTGCAATAGTGAAGGAAAAGCTTCACGAACCATCTGAGCAAGTCCGAACGCCAAAGCAGTAACCCGCAATTCGTTGTCACAGTTCGGAGTCCAAGCGACCTATAAACGATAATAACAACTATTACGTTTGAGTATCTCACTTTTATCGAGTTTTCGCTGAAAAAGGACTGTTGTGGTGTGATCCGCACCATTACTTTATCATGCTTGACAAGGCTCCACTGTTCTTTCGAAAATGTGCAACCGCAAGCCATGAGCACACTTGCGAGGCTTACTGATTGAGTTAAAATTCTTGTTCTGAAATTACCATTTTGATTAAAATTAGTGTTCTTGTAGTTTTTGCTGTGAGGGATAGAATGAGAAAGGTTGCCCACTGAGTATTATTGAACTAGGATTTGACGATAACATACCCAGCGAGGCTATCCGTATTAGCTTGAATAAGTACTGAACCGCCGAGCTCTCTCAGTTCATAAACCGTGATACCTAAAATGGTCAAACTATTTTACGAAACTGAACTCAACCAACCTGTGATAGGATGCTTTACTTTAGCGATACAAGCTGAATCTGGTTCATCGAGCTCTCCAAATGAAATACTGAACAGCTTCTTGTTACCTTCTTGTAATAGAAGTTCATCAGGGAACAAGCTCGCTTCATTATCAAGAGAATAAAGATAGTTTTCTATATAGCAAATACCTGTCATTAAACGGAAACCATCTTGATCGAACAGCTCAAATTCAACTGGGTCAAACATAACTGCGTTTTTCATTACATACTGTTGAACGGCATGTGTGATCTTAGTTTCAATTTCATTTATAACATTGGATAAATTTTGCTCACCTGCCTAGTATCTGTGATTTTCAATATAAGGTATTCACTCTTTTGAAGAATAGTAACTGGCTCTATGCGAGTGAATTGTGGAGCAATTGCCGTAGAGAAGCGTCTAAAAAACGACTTTTACTTGAAGTTCTTCAAAACAGAACATTTCATTATGTTGAGCTTCGTAATGTAAATGTAACATTTTCTCAGAAGTTTAAATCATCAACTTTCACACAAAACAAGTCTTTCGGTTTTCTATTTTCTAAATTTCTCATACTCGTAATTACTTTTTATTATTATGGGGTAAAGAGACATGAGGGTTCTCAATGATAAGTCATCCTACTTACCTGGCTTGTCTTTGTAATTGAGCCGTTACGGACTGTCTCCTACCAGCCATGCTTGCATTCCTGGACTGACTACCTTGAGACGATCTTCTTTGGCTTTGTTTGAGCTTAAAAAAATACTTTTATCCACTCGATTTGTTATAATTCTAAAGGTGTAGAGACACATCCTATCCCCGTGTAGGAGGAAGGTGTATGCTAGCTAAAAAAAGCAGAATAATACCCTCTTTAAACTCTGCTCTAACTATGTAAATCATATTCATTTGGGGGGAAACGAAAGATATATGTAGGCTTTTTAAGAAGAGCAATAACATGTTCGTTAAAAGTATGAGAGAATCCTTTCATTTAGTCTCACAGTAGCTAATTGATCTATGGTACATGCGTTTGTGCAAAGGATAAAAGTGAGAGTGGTTTTTAATCAAAAGTGATAGGGGAATAGCCGTTTAAAATCACTCACCGGCTGGTAGACAATGATAGAGGTTGTATTACCTCCGTCTGAGTCTTGGAAATGTCCTAATCGTGACATTCTTCAACTTAATCACAGATCCAGCGGGTAAAATGGCAAATAAGAAGAAGAGTAATGAGGAAGAAGAGAGATGAAAACTGGGGTGGGTGATGGTGCCTTTCCTTTTTTGAAGCAGTTTAGGAAGCGGGGAGGGGAATCGTGAAACAGCAACAAGAAGGAAGAAAGAGAATAGAAAAGAAGAAATCTCCAGATGACAACGACATCACAATCGAACCGGACAGAATTAAAGAAAACCGAGAAAAGTAATCAGATTTTAGTGCAAAAGATTCTTTGTTAGGAAGGATGTTAACCTTAAGCTCTTTGGTACATCACCACCAAATGCTTAATCTATTTCTCCATTCCATTCAATCGTTTCCTTTGTCTTGACATAATTCTGAGTTCTAACTTCGTAAGTTTCTCCTATTGATCCGTTTCTGGTTGTTTTCCTCAGAATAATTGTCGGCACATTATATTATGACTTTGATGGATATGATTTCTGCATGAGCTCTTTATACTCAGTCCAATCACTCACAAATCGCTCAATATTATCATTTCCCAGTCTCTCCCTCCTCTTACTTACCCCACTTACTTCGACAGAAAATGAAACTATTGGGAACGCTGTTTTCTGAGCCTTAGGCGGAAGTGAAGTGGAAGGTGATTTTTAGCGAAGAGCTCACTTAGCTTGAAATCTGTCTTTACAATCTTATGTAAGGAGTTATTGTGTGCGATACATTTTTTTGAGCAAAATAATATGTTTCTGACCAGGAACAGCTTCTATGTTTGGAATCATTTACCAGAATGTTTCGAAGAAATGACTTTCTCATGAACTGCTGTTGTTTGCTTCGGATGTATATGTCTTGTGAAAGAAATCTGCAGATTTTTCAATAGGACAGAATGTTATAAGCATAGTCTAAGAATAGAGGAAAAATTACTAGAAATATGCTTAAATCTGTTAGAGTTTTGGTTTTTAGGCTAAGACTTAATTGGATATATGGATATGTATGTATACAAACGCATATACGTATGTGACTATTATATACTATATATATATATATATATTTTGTGTATATATAGCACATGCACTCTTAGATGACTTTACTATATCTAGCACTGACTTCTTTTTCCATGATTGCTACCATTCAAAGAATATTGAGCTGGTGAAAGCACAAAACGGAAGAAAGAGGACATGATGTGGGAAAGTAGAGAAAGAGTTTAAGAAGACAATGACTTTTCTCTAGATAAGAAAACTGAGGAAAGCAAATCTTAGCATGAAAAAAATATAATTGGACAAGTTAGTTTCGATAGAATTGAGGATGTCTTCAGCTGAATTTGAATATTATCGTCTGATGATTCTTATTGAAATTTGAGACTGCGGAAGTTTTTGTTCTAAGTCTTGCTAATTCTGAATCCAAATATGACCAAATGCTTTACTTGGTCAAAGTTTTTGTCAAAAAAGACAGTCTTGAATAATGAAGGAGTTGAAAGTTGAGCAATGCGAAATGGAGAGGATGTGTGGAATGACTGATCGCATCAGATGACAGAAAAAATACAGAACGAAAAGAAAATTGAGAAAAAATTGAGTGAAGAAAAGTTTCGATGAGCATCAACAATCACAATGATTTATAATATTTAGAAGTCGGCATAAATAGAAATCAAATTGTGACATATAGTGAGAAGAAGCCGAAATTTACCCTCGTACAAGGTCGCCGAACATAAACTATGGAAGACCGGGTAAATTACCTCGAAACTGTGAGGTAGAGAGAGTAAGCAGGATTTCAAAAATGAAAAACTGTTAGTCAATGTCAATGAAAGCTCAAACCATATGCTTACTGGTGCGAATAAATCGTATCGTTTTGGAACACTTTTGATATTTTCGAGCTTCCAGATCAACTTTGTTCAAAACATTAGATTCTATCGAAACAACCGTATTATATGCGTTACACACGCAGATATGAATGAATATTAACGTCACGCGTTTTTTCACGTGAGCATTGGTATGATTCACGTATGCTAATAAGACGGAGTTTTGAAATTTAGAAAGACAGCATCATTGATGGAGAACACTCGGAGAAAATATTGTTGAGTGAAGGGGTGAGAAAAACAAAGTCACAAACCAGGTGAACCGCCTTCATAATTCCGGTGACATAACTTTCAAAAAAAAATTCGTCTCTATGTTTAAGTATTCAAAAACTTCAAAGTTCTGAAGAGACGGACATCTCATAGCTCTCTTCCAAAAAAGTTCGATCAAACCATTTCCAAAAGGAGGTTTGTAAGAGATGTTATCCGCAATCTTATTATCGAAGAATGGTTTGCAAACAAGGTTATTTTGACCTTTCTCCATAATAATCATCTCGTACAGAGCATTTAATTCGTGAGAGAATATTTAATTATGTTCTCAAGCTTTTCATCATCCACACTTCTTTTATGGAAGTTTTCTATTTTTATGCTTTTGCTTTCCTTTTTGGGATTGGAAAGCAGTATAATGGCCGTTCACCGGATCTTCCTGTTATGAAAAAGAAAAGCTCCCTTTCAAAGTCTTTGAAAGACAATTGATTTTAAAACGTGAGCATAGAGATGATTTTCGAATTTCGAAGCTATAGATAGTAAATAATTGATCACATAGTTAAGTAATGGAGCATTCTGATCTTTTGACTAGATGGGCTGAAGTAGCATAGGAGATTTGAACTCTCATAGTATATCTCTCATCTAACTTTAGGTTTTTTTAGAGAATGAAAATGATAAAAGAAATTATTTTGTACCTCATCACGCAAACCCGCGCTTTCCAACGGTCGGCTTGCCAGTGGAATAGCCAACCAGGCAATTTTCATTGACGGATTCGACATAGTTCAAACGAATGCTGTTTAAAAATCCTTTTGTACAATTTGAAATGATTGATTGAAAGTGATTGAAAGTGAATCAGATGAAGCTCGTAATCGAAAAAAAAGATTTTTTCACTCTTGTGTTGTTCAGATGGCTGTGCTGATGCACTCGCACAATGCTTTCCAAACAATTTTCTGAGAATATTAGATAATTGACACAATTTTTTCTTAAACATTTCTATTCTAATTTCAAGATATGAGAATGGATATTGCGCTCAGATGAGCTCAGATGTAATGAATTGATAGTTAAACATAAGCCAATCAACTACCTCGGACTCAAATAGACTAGCACTTTTTCATTAGAACCTACAATAGTTAATCAATAGATGATACCGTCAAAAGCTTTAATGCTCCAATGTTAAAAACATTCGGAAATATCAAAAAGAGATAATAATGAACAGGGAGAGGAAGAGAGTGAGAAATGGAAATAGTTGGAACTGAAACGAATGTATCCAATTTCAACGTCGGCTTAAAAAAAGCGAGAAGGCTCTGCGGGACTATTCGAAAATATGAAAACTCTAACTGCTCTTTTTTTTGATAAGTTTAAGAAAATCTGATTATTATTTTTCGATTGTAAAACAGAATATTTATAAAGTCATTAAAACTTGATGACGAACATGTACGAATGGTGGACGTCTTCACTGACGAAACGTACATGTATCATACAAGAAGCGGTAAACATGTTATAGAAATTTATATGAACACCCCTTTTTCTCTTTTGAACTGGATGCCAGAAAGAAGATTCTGAAGATAAAGGAATAGGAAAGAAAAGTAAAACTTCAATGCCAAGATGAATGGAATGAATTTACCTCGTCGTTTGCTTTTTTTTCAGCTGAGTTAACATTCCACTCTTCTTATTTGGCATTATATATCTTTTGTCTGTTTTCATTTCCATTTTTATGCTAATAGGAAGAAATGGAAATAAGGTAATCCGAGAGGAATTTCAAAGAGGATACTGAAGACATAACTTTGAAAGTCATTTGTGTCCTTGGTAGAAGCTTGAGGAATGGAAACGAACGACCCACGAATAGGAAACAAATTTATAAAAACAAGAACACAGCTGAATAAAACAATAAATGTATGTGTAGAATATGTATCAGACACGTGCTGGCGTGCAGGTATTCGTTCAGTGAATAAGAATAGAATGGGTTAGATTGGCAAAGCGGATGCGGAAGCCGTTGCAGTCCTTGTGTGGTTTAGTTAAAAAAAAATTTGATGATAGGTTTGATGGAAAGATATGCCGGGAGTTCACCACATGAGATGAGGAAAGGAGAAAGTCGTGGGGAGAAGAAGCAGGATGAAGCTTTTGAATAATAGGCTAAAAGAATAATGATGCTTTGCTACTTGTAACTCTTATATGAAATATTAAAATAGACAGAGATTAACGAAACGCTGAAGGGAAGAAGAAATGAAGAATGATGAGAGTGGATTGGAAAGTTGGAAAATATGGAGGAATTTCATGATCACTGAATTTCCAGAAGAGATTCTCAGCTCGGTTACTACTTCGAGTGATTCCAAGACACAGTGAGCAGTCCTCGCTGTCCAGACAACTTACAAGCACACAATTCAATTTCTACGTTTTTTCAAAGCTTCTAGTAATTGCATACCTCTCTATTCCATAGTAACAAGAAACACCTCGAATATAAAATGTTCATAACTGTATAGTTTGAGTGTGTCTTCCGAAAATTGAAATCGAACCTATCCAGGTTTTCAAGATCTGATAGCTTATGTAGCATTGTGTATGCTTTTCCATCTTACTAGTTCTCAGATTGGTGAATACAGGCTTTTTCATTATATTCGAATATGATTTCATTCTCCGTAAAAATCTTCCAAAGACGCATTTTTGCAAACTGAATAATGCATTGCTTGCAGTTTTGCTCAAAAAATCTGTCTCTTCCTCTATGAATTTTAGTAACGAAAAGCGAGAGAAGTTTAACCTTTTTATATGCAAATAATTTCATCCCACATTCAATTTCCGAAAAGGGTAAACTATCTTGTTCCCAGAAGAATATTAGCCTAACTAAGAATGCTGCCTCTTCTGTTTTCGAAACTAAGGTAATAAGGAATGAATTCTCAGTAATTATCTAACTCGAGAACTTAGAAATTTCAATGAATTTTCGCGCTTCATTCGATCAAAGACAAAGAGAAAACAATATTAAAGTAAGCGGATGCGCTCGTCGCAACATTCCATAATTCAAAAAATAATTTTATTTTGAATTTAGTCAGAGCATCGAGCGGTTGTTTTCCTTTTTTTTTTAATTTTTTATTCATTTTTCTTCTAGTAAAAAGCATTTTTCAGTTAATTTACTGAAAATGTTGTTGGCTTCCGTGAATTATTACTAATTTACAGAAGAACATTCTAAAGATTCTGAACAGAACCGACTTAACTTTCAAAAACCAAAAATCTCTCTACATCTTATCGAAGGCTAGACACAAAAAAGAAATAACTAACCAAAAATGGAATAACTAGTGAACAAAAGTATGAAAGCAGTTGGTTTAGACTATCAATGATATGAACGAAAAAGCATTATATAGATCATCAATTCCTGATATATCATTGCAATTTTATATCTTTTTTAAACCAAGAGCTCGGAAAAATTGATTTTCTCCTTCCATACAGTGGTATAATCAACTATACATAGCAATCTGGAAACTATTTCTCAGTTATTTGGAACAAACAATCTTTAAGAGATTGCATATTTCAAGATGTTCTTAGGTTAGCTTCACAAGTCGGATTCATCTATGTGAGAGTCTGTGGACTCATTTTTCTTGATGAAGTTAAAGCTGATTGAGAATCTATTTATCATTTTAATCTGTAAAACTTGGCGGTTTTTGTAGAGCAGGGGTATCACCTATGAATCAAGGACAACTCATAACTGCTTCAAAGTAGTCAAACGAGGTTGATGTTTGATGCACCTGCCAGTTCAGAAACAGTTCTCTGTGTTTGATAAATCAATTAGGATCACTTCAATATTTTACTACTTGGTTATCCTGATCTCATTCATATGGAGAATGCAATTCACTCATTTGTTCTTATATTGCGATGTCACCTGCAAGTTTGGTTTTGAGGTAAAAGGTAGAAGCCACATTTGGTTTAAAGTGCTATGTGGACGTGTTTCTCGTATGGCTTCCGCTTTTTGAAGTTTACCCAGGGCAAACAAGAAGCCGGCAAGAGGTTCAATCACAAAAGAATTCCTTTTCTTTTCTCTTCTTCTTTCCCAGTTTACACGTTGATTTCAACAGCTTTTCCGGTTATTCCTGAAAATTTGTCTTCAGTTAATTACGGGAACAAAAAATTTCGCTAGTTTTCCACTCATATCTCATCTCTTATACTCAAAAAGTTGTTAATCAGCACAATAAGATTTTAAATTTCAAACGCTTGTGCTTATAATATGCTATTTTCATCAAAGGTTTTTAGCCGTGGTCGCCAATGAAACAAGGAAAGCTATCGAAGCGATCGCGAAGTTCTCAACCCAAAGGTCATGAAACATATTTTTGCGATAAATGGTCTGGTAATCGCATGCAGGTAATTTCATTTTTTTATTCTTCTTGAAATCCGTTCTTTCACCCTTTTATAGAACTCCAGCAGTCAACCAGTGCTTGTGACCATTCCAGTGGCTAACAATCAAATATCCGAAACTTATCATCATAAGGTATGTTTATTGCAGTATTGATTGCTTTTTCACACGTATTGATGTAAAATTCACGTGGGTTTTGCGTGAGATCATTTTGAACTGCACAGACTTAGCGAATGGTTGGTTTCATTCATATCCTCGTTTTCTTTTCTTTCGTATGACGTTTTTTTGCTCTATAGACATATACACATATCTCAGTCACACCAAATCTCTGATTCATTGCAGAGTGCCTTTTTGCAACTCTGTTGCTACTAAAACAAACACATTATTTCATTTTTTGTGTTTTCCTACATATAATCTTAATGATTACGATCTCGTATCGTTCATCACATTATTCATCCATCAAATTCTTATTTTTTCTTCTGATGTCTTAATCTCCTCCTTCTGACTGCGCGAAAATTTAGTTAAAAAGATGATTGAATGTTAGAAAGTAGAGACCTTGGTCATAAAGTGTCGCCCAAGTGTGGGAACAAGACGATCTATTTTCCAGTTTTTTTCAACTTCTCCTCTACGATTCAGTTGCCTATCCCCTATAGTGCGCCCACTCTCTAAGTTGGTATGTGTTATACTCTGTGTTCGCCTCGCTTTCATTTCATTTCATTTTCTTATTTGTTTTTGTTTTTCTCTCTCATACCTCGTTCGAAATGCCCTTGTGCTGACCTGAAATCCACATAATGCCTTTACCGCACGCCGCTTTCAATGATATACTCTTTATGATTTCTTACAGAAATATTTTACTCTGTCAAATTCTGAGAGAAATGTGTGATCAGATGTGGAAAGTCAATTAATGAATTTCAATCAATCACTCTTCTTCTTTGTGTTTGACTGTTCTCTTCATTTTGGTGTTTTTCAATGATAATGTCATCCAATGTCCTTCGTTTCATATTCTTCAATCAACATCACATACTCTGAAACAAATTTTAATCTCCAAGTTTCCTTAAATATAAAAGAAACGCCGAATTGTCTGAGCGTCCAACGATCTTCCGCTTCAATCACAGCCAAGTACTTCCTTCGCCACATTCTAATGTTGAATCTCGTAACTGTTTTATTCTGCTCGAGCTCAGTTTATAGCCATAGTTGGCCAGTCTTCCAGATATCAGCCGAAAATTTTGCTTGAGTTTTCTTGTGTGTATTTAAACTGAAAGTATTGTTGAACACAATTTTCATACTATGACATGAGAAATGTCGTTTTTAATTATTTGGGAAGAAGAAATGTGACAGATCCATTTTAGTCAGTTTACTTCATGGTTAAGTAAGTCGAACTTTCTTTCTCTCAAATTCTTGTTAAAGCTTGGTTTCATACTTGCTGCTATTATTAACTAAACTGATATTATAACGATCTAAACGTAATGAGAGTATAACAAACTCAAAAGAAAATTTGCAGCTTATTTGGATAAGAGATTTATCTTCTTATTGCTCTTCTTCTTCTTTCCAAACAGATCTAAGAATCTTTCTCCTCTTTGTCGTACGTTTCTTCTTACCGATAGTCTCGAGCAGTTTCCATCTTGACCTCATCGTTCTTCGAGTTCATTCTTTTACAGAATTTTTGATGAAGCTTATCCTTTTCATGTGTTTTAGTTTATAAAGCGTGGGAGAAGATCCAAGAGTTGCTCGTGAGCATTTTGTCCTATATATTGAGTTGTTCCAAATCTCTTTACGTTTTTTTTATTATGCTCCATTCTTAGCACCCATCTTCTGTTTCCATTTGCTCTGTCTATTCCGGGGATGACCAACCCCAGCTGCTCCATTCTTAGCGCCCATCATCTCATAGTGATAAAAAGTTTCTTTTTAGTTCAATTAGTATTTGCTTCAATCTTCATTCTCATTCACACCAACAGACACACACATGCAAAGACACAAACGCTCACATCTGGCTCCCATATTGTTTTTATCGGGTCTTCTGATTTTTTCAATTTCATCCAAAGCTCACTCATCGTAATTGAACATTCATGCACAAAATTCAACTAAGGAAAAAATATTTTGTTGGTTTTCACACCTTGTCCTCCATCTGTTGACTTCTTCTCTGCATGGTTTCTTCATGTTGTTAAGAAACCATTTGACCTGTACACCTTCTACATCTGTTCATTTTCTCCTTGTGATGTACTACTCCTTTTCTCGAACTATATAATCACCTCTCTCCATTATAAGAATCCTAATTTTCTCTTACGTTCATTGAACTGGAAAACATCCTATTTCTCAGTTGTGATCAACTCAGTTTACCAATGATCAATCTCTCAACTTCCAATTTCGACCACACTGAAATGAATGTCAACTGGGTACATTCAAAGACTGAAGTAGAGAACCGAGAATTCTTTGAGAAACTCCTTTCCATCGTTGTTGCTTCTCGAAAACAAAAGAATAGCAGTGTATATGAGCACTGAAGCGATAACTACCTGGAGATTATCATTTTTTTCTATTAAAATTTATTCTTGCGAGAAATTCGTATTTCAGGAATTCCTTGAGAGAGAATTAGACGGAGTGCAGAGAAAACGAACAAGAAAGTGCTTCATACTTCCGTTCAAAGTGGTTTTTGGTGTTTTCATTTTCGACTTTTGAACCTACTTCTTCTTCATCCACATATCAGCTGAAATAGCAAGAAAAACTGCTTTTTTTTCTAGCTCCTTCCCTTATTTGTAAAAAATGTTATGCAAATGAGTCAACAATGGTTTATCGATTTGTGTCATCCACAACACTCAACAAGAAAGGCTTGACCTTCTTTCCTTTTTTATTAGAATATTCTATTGATAATAAACTTCTGCATGTATGTTATTTACAATATTTGTGGGAACTAGTAGCTCTTATTTCATTTCATTTGACTTTCCGCTATCCAAAATCTCTTTTTTCTTTCCAAGTTTTCCTTTTTTGTTTTGTTCCTATTCCTCCTACTCGTCTCCTTCAATTTTTGTTTGAAAAAAAGCGAATGTTGCCATTAGCAATTCAACCTGTGTAACAGAGAAAAGCCAGATGGCTATCTAATCCATCAGAAAAACGACCAAAAAAAGCAATTTGGGCTTAGAAGCCATCGTTTCCTTTCTCCACCCATCTTCCTTTTCATTCAGTTTTTTTTTCTGAGCAATGACCAAGCCGCCGGTGTCTAGGAAGCAAGAATGACAAATGTGTGTGGACAAAAAAAGGCTCGTCACTCATATTTTCTCTTCTTTAACAAAATGTTTGTTTCTCTCTTTCTCCTTCTTTCTATCTCTCTCTTTTTTAATTATATGATTGCAAGTTTGTCAGAGGCTGTTAACACAAAGATAAAACATCCAAACGCGTTTTCCATACAAAATATGATGATTTATGCTAACCAAATGATCAAATACAGAACATTGCTCAAACAAATCAACACTGTGTGTTCAATACAGTCCTTCTGATCTTTTCACACAATGTCTGTTCATCAAGCTTTTGTTTTTTCTTCAATTCCTATAAACAATTTAATCGATAAGCGATAGTCAGAGGGCACTTCCTTTTATAGGCAATGATTCATCTGCGCACAAGTTGGCTTGATTTAATCCCCTCCTCTGTCTCTCTCTCAACCTCCTGATCTTTTCTTTTTATTTTCTTTGCGCTGTACCTCTCTCAAAGACTTTTTTTTCATTCAACTCAACTTTCTCACATTTTTCCCATACAAATCACATGTTTTTCAGTTATTTTTTGGGAAAATTAATATGAAAGGGTCATTTATTCTGTCGTTTTTGTATTATTTGTAGCTAAACAATATCACCTTCCCAACTCTTTGTTGATCTCTAATTTATCTTATAAACTGATCTTCAAATCTGATTAACCGATCAGAAGATTGGTTTTCCGTAGGCAGTTCAATACTTTGCCATTTTATCATTTTTGTTGGAAAAATACGTCTTACTCCAAATAATTATTTGTTTGTCACTAAATGACACATTTCGTCTTTTGTCCTTCAAATTATGCTTATAATGCCAACAACATGCCTTCCGGCTTCATTTGAAAGCGTAACATGTCCTCCCTCCTTCATTCTTTCCACATTACTTTCCACGAAAGCTTTTCCTCTCACTAAAATAAGACATCTTTCCTATTTCTCCTTTTTATTAATCAAACAAATTCTCACTTAGCATCCTTATCAGTTCTATGCCTTTCTGTTCGTTTTACAAATATTTTACTCTTATGACTAAATACATTCTTCGTTTTAGAACATGCTGGCAGCTCCAGCCATGAATTTATCCTCACAATTAGCAGAACTAAGCATGGATCATAAGAAAAGTGACCTTTTCCATAGCAATGTTAGTGGCTGAAACTTTATTGTTGATATTCATAGGTTTAAGGATATTATAATTGGACAAGACGGAGAAGTCTTATCCGGTAGTTTAGAAGCTTTGCTCAAACGATTGACTCCGACTAGAGATTTTTCACCCGATTCTGGGTATATTTTTACTGTACTGGTTAACATTCGAACAATGATCAGTCCTGAAGAGACGATGCAGCGTATTGTTCAGGTATGTAGCTATGAAAACTG
The DNA here is from genome assembly GCA_030370435.1 of Auanema freiburgensis. Taxonomy (NCBI): domain Eukaryota; kingdom Metazoa; phylum Nematoda; class Chromadorea; order Rhabditida; family Rhabditidae; genus Auanema; species Auanema freiburgense. The sequence goes on from CM059369.1 coordinate 1,552,774, forward strand.
AGGCTTTCTATCTATTACGCATTCTGGAATTGCGTACTTAGAGTTGGTCTTTCTCACGCGGCCTGAAACCGCTGAACTCTCTTGAGAATAAACTGAGACAAGTGCAAGAAACATCGAATGTCAGAAATCTATGACAATCAATTAAACTTTATCTATAAATCTTGAATTATAATTAATTGATGAGAGACTGATGAATAAATTTGAAACAAAAATTTGAACTACTATTTCAATATAAAAGCGAAAAAATAAGGAGCTGAAACGGTTTTTTTTTCAGAATTCCATGTTTTCAATGAATTCAGATTCTTGCAATTTTTCCAAAGAGCATCGTACACGCCTTTTTGCTCACATCTTACGGTTATGCTCTGAGTGGGCAACTTCTATTCCTTATGACTTCCGTTCTGAAGAAATGCGAACAAGGTGAATAATTAGAATATCGATTGATCGTATCTGAATCTCGCTCCTCACGAAACATTGAAACTCATTTTGATTAAATTAATAGCAGTCGATCGGTTGCAATTTAATTTGTTCTTCCGATCTAACGATTTCTATTACAGGCTTAACGAACTATTAGGAATGTGTAGTGTTGATCAAAATAACAAGCTGAAAGCTCAAGAAATTCAAACAAACCTACGCAATGCTGTAAGAATCGGTTTATCTTCTACTTTCCCTTACAATCCAAGCTACAGTTGAATAAGTTGGATCGTTATGAAAAAGCTGTTGCTAGTCTACATAAAACGTTAGCCGAGAGCCCACAAATTCCCCAGCAGCATGATGCTTTGGTATGTTTTCATTCTGTTTTAATAGTGTTTACAAAAAAAATGAGTTTAAAACGGTTTTTTGCAGGTTGGCTTAGCAGCTTTCTGTCCTGATCCAAAAATTATCGCTCAACAGCTAACACACATCGAACTGGTAAATCAGCATGATAATTAAAGCTGGGTATCGACACTAGACACTAACGATACGTATCGAGCTCTAATTAGTCGACACTCGAAATAAACGATATCATATCAAGTATCGAAGCCCACCTTCAATAAGAATGAATAATATACATATTCGTATTCATTATTAAGGAAAGATTCAGTATGGTGGGGGTTGATGAAATAATGAACTCTTTGGATACGTGTGATATATCTCAACTTGGAAGGAACAAAACTTCTTCGAATACTTTAAACACTATTTCCTTCTATGTGGAATGGTTCAATCGCTTATCGTCATTCTCAGCAACTGAGGTGGTTCTATTACCTCAAAATACTTTGAAAAATGTTTTTAAGGTTTTACGACAATCGAAACGTAAAAACCGAGTGCAGATGTTAGAGTTTTTGATTGATGTTGCTCGTGAATGCTGTGAAATGGGAAACTTCAATAGCCTCATGGCTATTGTTGCAGGATTATCGTTGCCACCAATAGCAAGACTAAAACGAACAGTTAGTTAAAGCCGACTTCTGTCAACTCTTTGATATCTTCAGTGGAACAGAGTAGATAAAGCTAAGCTTGATATTCTCCAACACCAACTCGATCCTTCCGGCAATTTTTTGTCATACAGAGCGACAATGAAAGCTGCTGTTTGGAGAGCTGACTCAGCTAGACGGCCAGAACAGAAAGTACGTTCATTTATGAAAAGTATATATGCTGATACCACGTTTTTTAGATAGTGATACCTTTTTTTGTTCTCTTGTTGAAAGATTTGTATATGATGTTTCACAACTCCACACGAACTCTACCAAACGGACATATAAATTTTTTGGTTTGAGCTCCTTCAGAGTTATTATATAATCATTTATTTTTCTCCCAGGCTTACGGCCAGATCGCGGAACAATTACATAAAATATTCTTATGGAAGCGAGCTCCTTGCACATTCACAAAAAACCCACAAGTACTCCAATATTTGCTTGTTTCTCCCGTGTATGGAGAGAGAGGTAAACTTTTAAAGAAAAACTTATATAGTTACTTACTTTTTAGAGTCACAGTTAGTATCGTTTGATCTGGAACAACCTGAAAATAGTGGCGAACGTGAGCTACTGAAAAGACTTCGCTTGGCCAATAAATAATAATCTTTTCAACTCCAATTTGATCTCATTTCCAAATTTTTATTCTTTTGTACAAATGTGTAAAAAGTCAGGGATGTTTTTTTTCTTTAAGTGTTTATCAATAAATGACGATATGCTTATCTTTCCGAGTTAACAAACAAAACAGAGAAGTGGAGTATATCACAGTACCGTTAGCGATGACCTCTACGTCTTGGAATAACAACCTCAACTATAGGAGCTCTGGGGCGTGGAGCTATCACTATTGTGGGAGATGGACGAGGCGGTGCAGCAATAACTACAGTAGGTGCAGGTCTTGGAGGAGTAGCAACAACAACGGTTGTTGGTTGAGGTCTCACAGGAGTAGCAACTACAACTGTTGCTGGAGCAGGTTGTTGTTGAACAATGATAGTTGCTGAAATGTTACAATTATCCCAATTTAATTACTGTAAAAAAATAGATATGTTGCAAATTATCAAAAAGACATTCCCATGCCGGGAATCGAACCCGGGCCGCGTGGGTGAAAACCACGAATCCTAACCACTAGACCACATGGGACACATATTATAGAGTTTTCAAACAGATCATATCGGTAAAGTATAACAAACGTTTTGTAGCAGCAAAGTTGATCATTTGTACTCGTTCAAGACGGATATCGCCCCTAACTTGAACAGTGTGCACATTGATGGGGCTCTCCCGATGATTGAAAGCACAAAGATAACTTCCGTTTACTGTTATCTGATGAGAAAATGATTAATGTTAGTGAGAAAAACCTTCTTCTTACAACATATTTGTCGTAAAAAGTTTTGATTGAAATATTAACGTATTGGTTTGGAACCAGATTGTTCATGTGACGTTCTTCGGTGAGCCATCTATTTGAATAAAGGTTTTAAAAATTACTGTCTCCATATTGTTATTGGAACCTTCCACCCTGGTTATTATTGACGACAATGACTCTCTCTGTTCCAACAATAAATCCCATACGAACATTGAAATGCAGAGCAACTCCCTCAAGAGATTGATATTCAACAGCAAATCCACTAAAATTTTTAATTTTCTGCTCTTTTCTCGAAATCGATGTGAAGTTCTTATCATTTATACATCACGAGGCATATTTCCTCATAATGTAGCTTCTGAATAATAAAACCAGAACTTTGATAGCTTTCATCATCTTTTGCAATACTAACTTATTTGGTCCGGCTGTTAATGTTCCCGAAAGAATAAGCTCAGATCCATCATTTGCTCCTCCAGTGAGTGGAGTAAGAAATGGCATATTCTGAAGAGTTTACTTTCAAATCAGACTACTCTATTAAAAAATTGTAAATTAAACTTACAGGGTATTCGAATATTTTAGTTGGGGAGGCCATTCTTAGAAGCCAACGTTGACGAGCGTGCAGATGAACTGAGCAATCAAATCAAACAAGTTCTTATCTTTACTAAGGGGTACGTAAAAATGATTCACGTTGAAACTGATAATCAAATATCTTGCAATTCCATGATTTCTTCACTTTTTTTTGGGTGATTTAGAAATATTTTTTTGATGAACTGAATGATTCATGAAACTGTGAACCGTTTTTTAAAAAAGAAATATTTATTGAGAAATCAAGAGAAAGTCATGATGTTACAAGAAAAGAAAGAACTCTTTTTGAAAAATCAACAAGGATTTCCTAAGAACAACATTCAATACTGTCAGATATCTTTAAGGGTTTATGCTTTCTGGATTAATGATGACCATGGTGATGATGATGATGATGATGACGGCCATGATGATGATGATGTCTATCAGTTTCTATAATAACTACTGGCCTCGGACGAACTACTGGTTCCACAATGATGGTTGGCTGTCGTGGAGGTGGTGCTACGATGATAGGTGTTGGTAAAACAGGTGGAGGCGCTATAATGGGAGCAACTGTAACTCCGCCACCAATTGGTGCGGCCATAACTGGTGCAACTGCTACTCCACCTCCAATGGCGATACCTCCTCCATTGTGACCATGGAAATGCTCGAAGTGAATCTTGGATACTCTTACATCTCCTCGAATAGCAAGAGCACGGATATGATGAACATCATGGTGATGACGAATGTGAAATTTACATAAATGATCCCCATTAACATGTATTGAAAAATGATTATGATGACGAGTAATTGAGAGATGGAAGTGATGGTTGAAGTGGAAAACTTGGCAGTGTCGATCTTCACGTTCCCAGCTTAAATAATGAAGTTGGTTTAGGTATCGGGTTTTCTTAACTCTTACTGTCCATGCTTCATCGTATTTAAAACTATGGTGTTCTCCCCAAATCCATGTGACATTCGGTTAGACATATGGAAAGCGATTCCATCTCCTGTTAAAAGCTCAACAACAAATCCACTGAAAACAATACTTATATGTTAAGCTATCGATTTTTGGTTTGATTTCAAAACTTTATATCAGAGTTTATGGTGAAAACCTTTTATGACAGAAAATAATCTTTTCTCTATGTTTGCTCTCATCGTTGACGGAGCGGAGCTTTTTGAGTAATTGAAATTTTATTTTTACTTGCTGAATCCTTGGTAAGGTTCTCCATGAATATCAATACGAGCATCATTGTTCATACCTCCATAGATTGGAGTTTCCATTGGGATTGGCTAAAACAAGAAACTGAATTAATTCGAACAGATAGTAATGGAAAAAAAAAGATGAAAAAAAGCAACTTACTGGATATTCAATGATATGCATGGTTAATAAGTTTTTTAATTGTGTTAAATATGAATCTCTAGATTTGTTTTAAAGGATTTCTGGCGTTGAATGACAACGAGTAAGACAGAAATAAGCCTTATAAAGGGTGAAGCTCCAACTCTTATCACCGGAAGATTCTGAGTGAACCGGTGAGTCACGAACTTTAAGCAGATCTCCTCCCACTTTCTTTATTTCCTCAATAAGAAAAATGACGCATTTCTTATACTTTATCAAATAAACGTCTTAACGATTTAAGAAATTATTGTTAGAAAGATTTAAACCTACATTTGCATAGAGCAAATATATGATAATGTGATCTGAACGATCATTGAGGGTTATTACGAGATGTTTCAAAATTCATTTTTTTCTTCAATTCTTAAATATACATTCTACTTGATAACGTGTGTTAATTATGTTCATGGCCCCAGGAAATAATTCCCATCTTCAAAATGACATCTTATAGTAATTAATTAGACAATGCAACGGCGCTAAAAGACCAAACCATAACCACGTTTCATTGACATTTGCATAAACTGTAGCGTCATTTACGAGTCTTATCATTTACATTTTAGCACCCACCGTTTCCGGTTGCATTCAATCAAGTTCTTATGTGCATTAACAAACAAAAATTGTACAAAAAAGCTTTATTATATAAATGTATGTCGTACAACTCTAGACATAGAACAATCTAATATATAGATCCTCCGACTTGGACTCCACCTCCGTTGTGATGATGGAAGTTTTCAAAGTGAACCTCAGAAACTCTGACATCTCCACGAACGACAAGAGCGCGAATGTGGTGCATATCATTTGAATGACGGATGTGGAAGTTTGTTAAATGGTTTCCATCGATGTAAATAGAGAAGTGGTGATGATGACGGATAATTTTGAGATGGAATGGGTGTCCGAATCGGAAAACTTGGCAATAATGCTCTTCTTTCTCCCATCTATAAGCGATTCATCAGAATTGATTCTCAACAAATGATGCTTACTTTCCATGCTTCTGGGTGTTCATTACAATGCTGTGTTCTCCACCGCCTTGAGACATGCGGTTAGACATGTGGAAGGCGATTCCGTCAGAAGTTACAAGCTCAACAACGAATCCGCTGAAAAGTTTTCAGTTTAGTTACAAGAAAAATTAATGATGATTACTGTTGATGTCCAGGATATGCATCTCCATGAATGTCAATGGTGGCATCTTTGTTCACACCTCCATAGATTGGGGTTTCCAATGGGATTGGCTGAAAGTAGAACCATCAGACTAAGAATCGAGATGCAACAAGCACAAACTTACTGGGAATCTGATGATATGCATTCTCTTTCGTAGGCGGCAAGCACTCTGATGGAAACAGAAAGTTTAGCTTCGCCTTATAAAGCCTCTGCGTTGAGTCTTATCATATAGGTGATAGACTGAGTTAGAGTTTCATGTGACTCATGATTTTAGATATTTCCACCCACATTCATTCCTTTCACAAATATTGGAAAATTTAATCTTGCGAATCCTTGAGAGTATAAGTCGACAAGAGAAGGGCAAAGAAAAGCGAGAAAGATTTAAGCATACTCGTTTATTCATTCATAATTGATTTCAGATACACTGTATAAATTAATGTTTTTGATCAGGATTCATTTTCTTGATATCAGCGTTGTGATCACGTTGTTGATTGACGGCCGTTCCATGGCTTTGGCCGCGTACACGAGAGCTGCCAATCATATTTTTTCCAGGAAATTGTACTGGGACCTAATTAGTATAACTTTTCTTGAGAAGTTTTAAATTTATTTTGAAATCTGTTCTCTGACTTGTTGATACGAAATTTGGTCATTTCCTATGCTATAATCATTAATGGGGAATGATAAAGCATTTTTATCACAAATGACGTATTGATAAAAAAAAGTAGAAAAAGAATAGGAAATTTTTCATTCTTTTTCTATTTGACTTACATTGGATTGCTGCTGGTCGTCATTGACATTCATCTGCTGCGATGCTTCAGAAGACATAATTTCTGAAGTTAGAAAGCTCATGGAGAATAGAAATATTAGAAGAGATGACTTGAACATATTCGTTTTGAGGTTTAGAACTGATTGATTATCAAAATTTTCCTGTTTATAAAGGACAAAATGAAAAAATGGTCAACTGTCTACATATCGATTTCAAATGATCGTTCAAAGTAAACATCTCTTTTTCTTTCAAAATCTTTCATCTCGTTCCATTCTATGTCTCTCTTTCTCATTTTTTGAGAAGCTCATGACAGGGATGATTCATAAACTATTTATAAACGGAAGACTTTTTTTTATGAAATAAAGTATTAACAAATGAAGAAATCAAAAAAATAAATGAATGAAAATTGAACCATTTATCTGATAGTTTGCTTTTATGCTCAGTTTTTTGCTTGACGTCCTTCCACTCTCAAACTGATTTTTATCACTTCACCAAATGAAAAAATCAATTTTCTGAAAACGGTCACGTGGAAATCCACGTGAAATGCTTTTTCTACTGCGTCAATCGCATTTCAGTTGGAATAAATTTGTAAGAGCGGTTGTGTTGTGTGTTTGAGCGTTATTATCTTCTTCCCATTTCTTACTACTTCACATTCAAATTGAAGTTTTAATAAAACTTTTTTAATTTGAATAAGCTGCATGATCTTTGAAAGACACACTTTTAAATTGAGAAAAATTGTTTCTTTGACACTTGTTGATGTTTAAAAGCCCAAAATTTTATTCAAACAGAAAAACAATTCATTTAATGAATTAAACCGTTTGCAACATAAAAATAGCCATTAGCATGAAGTTTCATTGAACTTTTAATTTCCTGCAGGATTAAGAGGGAGAGTAATAAGAATCGAGAGAGGATGAGAGACATTCTTCATATGCTGCTTGGTGAATGAGAACCAGGTTGATCATACCCACAACTATGAACTATCGTAGTTTTCCTGAAGATTCATAAAATAATTACAAAATTTAACATTCTTCCATACAGGGAATGATGAAGAAGACGATTGTCCTATCGATAGAACAGAAGTCTTTCGATTGCTGCTATGGTCTACTGACATCTTTGAAAGCCTGTGACAAATATTCTCGTAGTAGCCTTTCTGGAAGAAAATTTATCAACTACTCAAGTTAAAATGATAGTAACCTTTATAGCTTTCATGACTCCTCTCAATAAATTTCTCCATTGAATAATTGCTTCATCTACTTCTGAATCAGGGAATTTCCTCGTGTTGCACAGGCATTTTCTCATTTGATAGATAGTACATTCAAGGAAAGTTGACCAGTAATAGCTTCTGAAGTTATAACGATCACTTTGTTTCTCAAATGAATTTCACCTGAATTTCCCAGATAGTTCCAACTTCCCATGTCTTTTTCCCAAATTGTCAAGAATCGGCTCCAAGTTTTGCAGGCGATCAATGGATGTTACAGCGGATTCAATTACCTGAGAAGTTAGAATGATAAGAAACAGGAATTAAACGGAATCTGAGGAGATGTACCTGTATGAAGCGTAATGCTTGAAAGCTGAACTCATTTTGTTTTTTGTCTGTTCGTCCGTCTTCTCGAAACTTCATTTTAGGAAAAAGTCTTCTTATTTCCGGACACTTCAGACAAAAAAAGGAAAATAGTTTGAAGATGATGTTTGTTACCGACCTGATTGAATATCATACCGTAAATATCGCATCCAAGATTTTGTTTATTAGGCTCCAAAATAGCCCATGATTTCAACAGCTTCTCTTTTTCTTCTGCGGTAAAGCAATACCAATCCATTAGAGATCTTGAAGAAGACAATCAAAAGAGTAACAAATAGGTTCTCCGAACAAAAAAATATAACTTTAACGAATTGTGTTTTAATCCTTCAGAGTCCAAGTGAAGATAGATAGAAAATGGTAAGACCCAAAAAGAAAAAGTAGAAGATTTTTCTCAAAGATGAAATACTAGAGCTAAGCAATGCAATGATTCTTTAGTGATACTTGGTAATGGCTCTTTCGTTCTAAAACAACAACATCGATGGAATGAAACTGAAATACATGAAAAGATGTCACATTATGTAGCGTACTATGCTAAACATTAAAAGGAAAAAGAAGGTTAAAGGGAGATTATGCTGGTGGTAGGATATTCGAGATGAGTTTGTAGGTTTTGCTGACTAATATTGGTTAGGAGAGAAAGGGCAGAATAGATGAAAGCGCCGACAAGGCTTTTCGAGACAATGAATCTGCTGGAGGCAAGTTTGAATCAGACGCGAGTTGTCTGCTCCTCCTTTTCTTTAATTCTCAAAACTTTATTGAGTTTTCTTTTAATCTATCACTTTACATTTAAAGGTTGATAGCAGCTTGTTTAATTAAAAATCATCCAAAAGAGTTAGGGGAAATGAGAGAAGCCTCAAATAGGAAATGAGAGGTCAGACAACCAAATGTTTTGGCATACAATTTGTGATGTTGGAAAGTCTAAGCGTCTCAAATTTATTCAATAACCAACGAATCCCTTCTTTGCTCTGGTTCACGCAATTTTTTATTTGTATCAGTTTCAAAATTGAGCAAATCTCTAGTTCTAATCCCGGGAAGGCAATCGTAAATATGGAGAAAAAATCACTCTGGAAAACAGAAAAAAACTAACCCAACCATATCGCAGAGTTTTTTTCAGTGAAGAAGATTGAAAAAGCTTCAGCGCTGGGAAGCCTACAACGTTTGAGATTGGAATTCAAGCGAAAGGCCCAAATAAAGCCTTACACTCAGAAGAAATTTCAGGAAATCTCTCTTGCGAAATTAAAACTAAAAACGTTTCATGTTGCAAATTTGTTTTATGAGATATTTGAACCTTTCACTTACCTTTCAAAGGTTTTGAAGTGCCTTCTTCAACGTATTCATTAAATTACCACATGAACATTAATAAAAAATGCTTCACTTGATTGAAAACAAAGTTAATCACTCAACTCACGTCGTTTTACTAAGTTTAAACAACCGCTTTCACCATCTGATAAAATATAAATGAAAGGCTCACCACGTGATTTCCACGTATTCATGGTGGGAATAGAAATCAAGAATATTTTGTCGCAATTTCTTTGGAGCATGAGGCAGATAAAGCTAATCTGGATGTCGTCGTCTTAAATACTGCGTTGTCTAGAAGCTTGAATGAAGAGAACGTTCTTAGAGAATTACTTCTTCTCGCGAGTTTCAAACTAAAAACTCATTATATGCTAACTTACTACATCTAATGCCATTTGATAGCCAAAGAACGTTCAGCTTTGGCATGATGATCCATGTAATCTGAAAATGGATCTGAGTGAATTGAGAGATAATATACATTTGAGGCACAACTTGAATTCAGTTCAAATAGCTTTTTTTAACAAAGAACTGGGAGTGTCGTCCAGGCATTCCTTCTATAGCGATAATAAAATTAAGATTATAATTAAATATTTCTATAAATTATATGCGCATCTTAAGCTGTTGTGGTGTTGTAAAAATCATCCTCTGCGAATGAGTCAAATAGAAGTATCACTTTGTTTCCGCGTGGTATAGTCATGTGAACTTGATAAAGACCTAATGACTGTAAATGCACCTACGCTTGTCGAGTTACAACACCCTACTTCCGTTTGTAACGTGATTGTGTCATGGGCTTGCTTATGATTTCACGTTAGAGAACGGATATAATTGGAAAATGAAGATCCAAGCATGAACGACTCCCAGTTCTTTGTTAAAAAAAGCTATTTGAACTGAATTCAAGTTGTGCCTCAATTGTATATTATCTCTCAATTCACTCAGATTCATTTTCAGATTACATGAAAAACTGATTTTTTTTAAAAAACCTCTCATCGAAACGAAATAGGCATGCAGGTTCTCTTACATGTTGCAGATGAACATGTTCTCTTCCGCCAGAGGTTTGTGAACTATTAGTTCTTTTGAGATAATGATACTAAAGTTCCTATTCTTATCGGTTTTTAAGTTTTAGGAAGCGTAGAAGTTTTAAAAACATTAATTAGATGTTGATATAAATGAGTCATAGCAATGTCCATAGACAATCGACAGATTAAATATTTAAATACTTTATTGAACGATGATTAGTTTTTTCAGGAAAACAAGCAAGTTTATCAGTTCTTCTATCGCGAAGTCGGTCATTACCATTGGCGATGAATTTTAGATCTCTTACTCCTCTCATTTTGTTATACATTATTCAGAAAATTAACTGTTTAAAGTGCTATGGAAAACACTTTCAAGAAGGTGAGCAAGTTTTTTATCTTCTAGAAACATTTCTTGTAATCAGATAAATGTAACTATAGTTTCACTAAAGTGATCAGGCCTGCGTGCTACACTTTGTACTCCTCACTCGAGAATCCCAGTAATGGAGATCAACATCACTACAACACCGCAACTATGAAAGGATGTAACTATTTTTTCACATTTTTCACTGTTAGTTCATTTTAAACTGTAGCGAATATATGAATTGTTTTCAGGAAGGCTGCTTTGTAGCTCCAACTGTGGGGAAAGTTTGTCTTTGTTACGAAGATCTATGTAACTCGTCATCTAAACATGCAATTATCATTTCAGGGATTTTGTTCATAATTTCATATTTTTATTAAATAATATTTTTGTTTTCTTAATGAAAAAAGATCATATATGTAGGAGCAAATTATGATAACATAATGTGTTTGAAAAACGAAACTTAAAGTCGCCTAAACAATCAGAAAAGAAATTTGCGTCATGTTTTCAAGTTTCAAAAATAGAAGTAAGGTTTTATACACAATTGATATGATTCATCTTGGGTTGCATCTAATTCTGTTCCAATTTCTCTAAAGTTTCGGAATACAAAGATAGTTGTTCCTTAAATATGGTAGGAAACAAACAAACAAACAAAAAAACAAAATGCTAACGCTTGGCAATCATGTGTGAACATCGGGGATAGAATAGTATCGTACTTACATCGTACTTTATCACAATACTTATAACCTTATTATAAATATTCAGTCATGCTTAGACAACTTGACTTCTACTAGGCCTCATTGGAACTTCATTACTGAAACTTGTGTCCCGAGTATCATTTAATGTAGAATTCTGCTGCTGTTGAGTAGGAACCATCGGACGACGTAGTGCTGATTCTGAAAATTTCAAACTTTGTTTCTGGGTTAGATGTTAAGTGAATATTTGATAGGGATGAGGAGAGTTTTTTTTTCAAAGGATATATGCACACACGTAGTAACTTATTAAGAAAAGAAATATAGAAAAGGAAATATTGTGTGCATATACTCACTCATACAGTCGTCGTCTTTGTTTGGAAGGGGTCTGAAGAGGCGATGGAACTACTCATAATATCATATAACTATGTATTTTATATTTTAACAATAACTAACTCATTGGTTTTGTATCTAAACTGGGTGGCTGTGATCTAGGTTGAGCTGTTGGGAAGTCGTTCTGTCCATATGGAGCCTAAGTATTACAATTAATGACTTTCAATGATTGTCTTGTCTTACTTTTATTAAAGGTTGCGAACTGGCTGTGTACATTTCCTTGTCTTCCGGTTGACGACGTCTTCTAAAAAATTAAGATGAAGAGTGAAGACTTTGTCTCGTTAAAATGTTTTGTTTAAATGACAAACAAGATCACTCAGGTAGTGGTTAGATGTGCAAGAGTATCGTGAAACTACTTTAAAACTAAAACAAAAACATACTCGAACATGAAATTACGAAGTTCATAGAGAACTTCTTCACGATAACTAAATGGTTTTTCAATTAGTCTTTCCATTCCCAACTTTAAAAATCAACAAATATCAGAAAAAAACTCACAAAATGCAAGCTAGTAGAATAGCCAGGATAACAAGAATCAGCAAAATTCCACAAATCACACCAAGAATGATTGTGGCCGTTTTGAAAGATGTATCAACAACTCCAGCATGTTTAGGATCCAAAACATCTCCATTTTCGGTTTGGCAGTAGGTGTTCTCTCTTATGCCCCATGGACATGGTTTACAATTGTCAACCTACAAGAAGATTGTAAGATGATTTAGGTTTTCAAGACTCAAAGTAACAGTTACTTCTGTACTCATTGTTTTGACATAAATGTTCAGTTCTATCTTCAAACATTATGCTGTCAGGAGGACATACCTGTCCATTTCCACTATACGTGCACACACTGAAGAATGATGTTCTGTTGGATTGACAAGCAGCAACATTCGAGTTAATCTGAGAAGCTTGACAAGTCAAATCACAGTCTGGGCCAATGAGACTTCCTGTGCAAGCAACAGAAAATGACAGAGACAACCTTAAAGTTAGATAGTGGATTGGGTTTGCGAGAGTTAATTACTTTGTATTCAGAATCTTTCCTGTATAAGATGATTGTTGATTCATGTTCTGAACTCCACCAACAGCTGGTACGACATTGTTTAAGGGAACAACAAATGTGTCTACGTGAGTAACTGTATCAATGTGGATCGGACTTCCATCTGCTTCATTAATGACAGCACCCAGATGATGAACCATGATATCGATAGCTGACTAAAATAAGTTGAAATTGAAATTTCGTTACTTAAATGGGATTCTTACGGGTTTGGAGGAAAGGGGAAGAACATAGTTCTCATCCCATCTGTTTCCATTAAGGATAGTATTAGCTGGAGGCAATTGACCGTTTATAAGGGTATAGAATCCAGTTGAGATGTATTTGACAGATTCACTACGAACAAACATAGGTAACGAGATTAAATGAAATGCCTTACTCTGGTGAACTGACGATGAATGAAAATCCAAAATTACAAACAGGATCAACGTTAAGATATGAGCATTTGAAGCCTGATGGGCAAACGCAGGTTGCTTTGTTAGGTAATGCTGAGTTGGCATCAAGGTAGCTTCGAAGTTGAAACTGAATAGTAACACCTCCATTTATGTTATCCAATCTCTGTAAGGAAGAGTTTGAAACTAGAAAGTACTCAAGAACTTACAGATGTTTGGTTATAGGGAGTTAAAACTTGATTCAAAATTGCTCGCTGTTGGTTACTATTGTACCCATTTTGCTGTTGCTGCTGTTGCTGATTTTGTTGCTGTTGCTGTTGCTGCTGCTGCTGCTGCTGCTGATCCATTCTTCCGTTATAATTATTATTATAATTGTTGTTATTATTGTTATTCATTGGTTGATGATATTGTTGGTTCATTGATCCGTACTGATTGTTACTTCGTCCGTTTGAGTTCATTTGATTCTGATATTGAGCAATGACTAGAGCAGTCAAGCTCAGGGAAAACAATATCCGAATGATCATATTCTGCAAACAAAAGTCATAAGTAGAATACATAGGTAACGATTATTTGAAAATTGAGTAAATTCAAATGTTTTATGAAAAGAAAGTGTATATTGATTGCTTTTTGTTATCAGATAGAATGTAAATAGATCGTTTAAGCACTCTGATAGAGGAGAGGGTGTGACCGAACAAGGAGAAAGGACGAATTGTACAATATTTTCATATTTTTTTTACAAAATAATACATGGATAGATATAAGAAGATTAAGTTATAAAGTACAAAGATTTCCGGTCGGGAACATGTGTGAATAATTTGCATATTGAAAAGGTGTCTTTTGATAAGAAATGTGTGAGAATATCTGGAATAGCTGTCTCTCTTAAAAAGGAAAGCAATGACAGAGCGTAGGAGGTAAAAGCATATTTCGATACTCAAAAAATGATTCATACACAGCGATGACAAACATCAGACAATTTTTCTTTTCGCTCTCTATTCCTCATGAGGAAAGAGAGTCTTTAACGAATTTCTGTAACAAGAAAAAGAGAAAGGACGTGAAAGTATAACTTTCTACAACATCACATCCCTTGTAGAATATTAGTTTGGAGCAAAAGTGCTATGATTTGCAATACGAAAAAGAAAAATCGAACATTTGAAAGCGTTTTTCGTCATCATTTTTTTGTGAGAAAATGGTATGTGTTGGGAAATTACAAATATGGTCAATGTAGAAGAAAAGCTTAATAAAAGAAATACAGGTCGATGCCAAAACAACAACTTCTGTTTGCTGAAAAATGAGGGAAAAGGGTCGTCTGAGGTCAATGCAGACTCAAAAGTTCATATTTTATACGTACTGACTAAAACGAAGAGAAAAATTATACTTTCAGAAACTGCTTCAGAAAAGCAAAATGAATGTTGCGTCATGCTATTAGGAAGAGAAATAAGGAAGACTTATGGAAAGATGATGATCTAACGTATAGAACAAATAGAAGGAGGGGAATAGGTCATGAATCCATTTGTGTTTTAGCAAATGATATCCCTCCTCAGTCTTCAAAGAAAGATGAGAGATATAAAAAGGAAACGAGAGGAACAAAAGAGAGAAGAAAAAGCTTATTTACCTGCTTAGATGATTAATTGATAACAAGTAATAAAGCATTTGTGTACAAATACAGAACAATCTTATCTTGCTCATAAGGTAAATATCAAATGACCCTGACTTTGAAAAGAAAAATTCGAACAACACAAAGAGAGAACCAAAAGCAAAAGAAGACTGTTGTAATTTAAATGATTAGAGAAGCTCCTATCATGTATATTTTTATAGAACATGTAAAACGGTACAATGAAATGATTAACCGACCATGATTCAAATAGCCTTGAGGCAAGCACATACACATATACACATCAGATGTTCTTTTGTTTTGGTTCTTATACATTCTTCTGTTGCCTCAAAAATATCTTTTTTTTCATTTGTTTTTATTCATATCGTCTTTCATACGAATGACAGACTGCTCGACCTTTAGTGGAATCAAACAGAAG
Organism: Auanema freiburgensis; assembly: GCA_030370435.1. Taxonomy (NCBI): domain Eukaryota; kingdom Metazoa; phylum Nematoda; class Chromadorea; order Rhabditida; family Rhabditidae; genus Auanema; species Auanema freiburgense. Next base: position 1,568,243 of record CM059369.1, read on the forward strand.
GAGTTTTAATGAAAATGTTAATATCTGACTAATCCTTTACGCTTCACCGATCAAACTTAATAAAAAAGCTTCATTTGATTGTCATATTCACGTTTTTCCAGTCCATTCTCACGTTTATGCAAATGAGGTGACCAAAAAACGTGAGTTAAACAAACGAAGCAATGATTCATTTACGAATATGACGACGCGTGGTGCGGTTGAATACAGAATAGTAGGAAAAGGTTTTTTCTAATCTCTCGAGAAAATGATATAAATGAGGAAAAGGAAGTAGAGAGTAAGTACCGAGGTTGGGAAAATAGTGTTCAAAGGAAGGGAAGAAAGAATAAAAGAAGAAAAGAGAGAACTGTACGATACGTAAGAATGGGAGAAGAAACAAAGGCTATAAGAGCAGCTTGTAGCTGATGCTTCTCACCTTTCTCTTCCAAACTCCTCTATTGGTCTTTTTATGAATTTAAAGCAGTTAATTATCTGATTTTTGTGCTCAAGCAACCTGGATGATCTACTTATTTTCTTTTGAAAACATAACGAAAACGAAGAAGAAAAGCTGGAAGACGAGATTTTTTATTTGTTTTACTATCAAAAGACATTTGCTTTATGTTTGGTCAGTTGATTAAGACGGACAAGAGCTTTCTGGGACACATGTAGGAAACTACTTGATATTACGATAATTTTATGTTCGAAACGTTTGAATGGTCGTAATAAATACCTTTCGATCAAATTTATTTGGCAAATATCATAAAACGAGGAGGCAAATCGTTGTGAAAGAAGATGTCAACATGAGTTTGTTGGGTTCCTCTATTCCTCAACATCCTCTCTTCATCTCTCTCTCTTCATCTCTCTCCCTTTCTCTTACTCTTTGTTTATAAAGATCCTCTCTCTCTTTCTTTGGTTCATTCAAAATGCTTTTCAGATAATATTTTTGTGGATAAGGCCAATTGAGTACAAATCTGTTTCATTGGTAGAGTTCATATTGTATTTTTGTATGACCTGAACATTAAGCAAACATCTTCATGCATCTGCTATATGAAGATAAATAATTAGACTTATATGTTAATAGTTACTACATAGAGTTATAAACAAACTTTGCTAAAAAAAAAGTTGATACAAAGCGGAAACGCCAAACCTTTTGATAAGTAGAATGCAAATACAAAATTTTCAAACGGATTGTCTGTAATTTAAGTAAAAAGGAAGAAAAATAGAGTTGAATCGAGTGAAGTTCACCTGGGTGCGGCCAACTCGATGTGTGGATTAGATTGAAAGATTTGAAAAGAAAAAACCTTGATCCGAGACTTTTCTTGTTTGACAAAATATTTGGAAAGAGATAGAGATTGCAAAAGAATGAGAAAAATATAACCGAGAGAAGATGTAAATTATTATAAGTTGAGGCAATTATCAAAGGTCTTGACTTGGCTGAGGAGAGTTCAACCAATGACCGTTACACTAAGAGGTGAGCATTGCTATACAAGGACACCAGTCTGTTTAAGGATTATTGAAGCTGAGAAGGAGGAAAGTAGGAGGAGAACTGGGTGGGTGGACGTAGAAGAAGAAGAAGAAGATATGATTCATAATGAATCATTTCGACTACGCTTGTTATGAAGTCACGAAGACGAAGGTGATGAGTGGATGGCACAATGTAAACGAAAAGCTAGTTAGAAAAATATTCAAAGTATAAGATGAGGAAGATGTAAAGAAGAAGAACGAACACCACGAAGAAGTAACACATCGTTTGCATGACTCAACCATATTTGGAGATTAATAAGAGCGAATATATGCTATGTCTTTGATTTACTTTCAGACGGTATGTTTACATTATTCTCATCTGTCATCAAACGATTTGTTGGCAAATAATTTGGTTCTCTTGTTCTTTTTCATGACCAAATAGGTTCTAATCATTTAAACACATAAACAAATGGTTTGTGTTAACTCAAGCTACGTATTTGAAATGATAGTATTGCTAGTTCTGGTCAGAAGTTCCGACTGTCATACAGAAATCTCGTCAAGTGATTTCAAATGTTCAATGAAATGGGCAAATAGAAAATCATGTTTTGTATGTACTCATTAGAACGAAAATATAGATTTCTGGGAATGATAATGATGAATATGTTTATTTCCTTTTAAAACCGTGCTCAATAGATGATTCAAACAATGAAACTGTAATAAACAATCAAATAATACTGTTGTAAATCTCACCTTGTTTACCTAGAGAAAGAAAAATTATGTCGACTTCCACATGAGGATAGGATAACTCCAGGGCTTAAACAAGATCATTGAGATTGTTCAAGAAAATAGGAAATAGCTTGACAGGTTTCTCCAGTACCTATAGATTCGAAAAAACATCATCCGTGTCATAACCTCCCCATGAACAAACGAATGAGCTGAAGCTCAATCTTCACATAGATTCCTCTAGTATTTTAATATTCGAAAAGTTCTGAGAGGCTAGATAATGTAGCAGAACTATGTGCTTTTGATCATTCCGGGCTTGTAAACATCTCCCGTTGTCGTCTAGTGTATCCCCCTAGGGTATCTTACATGAGCTTCATATGGCAATCAGTTTTGTGCTAAAGATGCATCAGAAGTTGTCAAATCTTAGGAAAAGGAAGAAAAAATCATTTTTCTCCCAATCTTATTTCATATTTCTCTCTCTTCTTCTTTTCATGCCCTCTCTTTTATCTCCTCCCTCCATTTCTTTTCTCGTCTTCTACTTTTTCCTCTTTCTTTCATTACACAACTTTCATCTTGTAAGCACTGATAGCCACATTGCTTTTTGACTTTTTCTTCAAAAATAACTCACAAACATCGTTAACGTTTTGGTTTATCAATCTGTTCACGAGTTCACAAACTTCATTTGTGATCTTCAAAACCACCATTCATCTATTTCTTTCATTTTTGAGATTAAAATGAGACTTTACGACATTCCCCATGTTGTAATCTTAATTTATAATAGTTAGATCAGCTTCCACAGCTTCGATTATTATGAGAAGTTATAATAGAAACCTTTCTGCTGTTACTATTTCAAACATTTGAAGATCGAAATTCCATTTTGAGAACTCCGGCATTTGCCAAGGCCACGTCCTTCATCATCAAAAATGATTAGTTTTTATAACTTCCATTCTCATCATTTATCCGCATAAACTCTTTTCCATCTATTTTTTTCTTGAAATTGCTTTCAACATGGGTGTGAGAGAAAAAAAACCACAAGACCGGAAGATATTGAAAACAAAAAATTGAAAAGAAGGTGTCGTTTTAGTAAGGTTAGGAAGATTATCAAATGTGCACAAAAGTGTAAAGCCGACGTTCCTTTTCTCTTCAGTTGCCTTTCATTCACTCTCGCTTTTCTCTCTCTCTCTCTCTCTCTCTCTCTATTTCATGTGTTTTCGTTTCTCCTAGATTTTAAAGCTCTCTCTTCTCTTTTTATCTCTGTTAAACTTGCACATCATTCTCTCTTGAACATCAACTCTCTCATTCTCTTTTTCAACTTCTTATAGAATGATCCAGCTTCTGTGTTCGTACTTATCGTCCGTATGGTAATCCGCTTTGCTCATGACTAGGCTTTTCTTATTCAGTTTGCTGATTATACACATTCCTCTTCTAATATGTTTTTGAATAGAGAAACGCAGAAGATTCATTGATGACATCGCTCAATTATTCAATTAACAAGTTGTATTTAAGGCTGGTTTGAATCTACAGCCAATATTCAAATGTACCTATCTTATAGTAATTGAAATATGTTTCACACCACTGTCCAGTTTTAAAACAACTCTCCAATCTCCCTTAATCTCTCCCATACTCTCTCATTCTCACTCTCTCTCTATACCTTCCTCTATCTACATTATATATTTCCCAATCTCTCTTCTGTTTCATATTAAAACAGATAAATTATGTAAAAATTCATTGAATTCGCTAGTCTTACGAGTTTCGAATTAAAAATTGAATTATGCGACAAAAGACGGATTGAAGACGAGCTTGCAGCGTGTGTCATCGCAGCTTCATTCAACCTTATTGAGCCTAATTATAGGCTATTTGTCTTTCATAGCAACACCTGACTGTCATTTGCGTCCTTTTATGGAATAAACTTTCTTTTTCCTGCTTAATTGTCTTCTGAAATTCATGAGGTCATTCTCACCGAATGGCTTTTGTTCGTTTCGTTTTGCTTTCACAACTTGGATCATTCATCCAACAATATAATTAACAATTCCACATTTACCTCGTGCGCTGTTCCAAACTCTCACCACCTCATTTTCGTTTCTTCCAACTCTTTCAAACCAACTCATTTGAGAATGCAGTTTTGCTGTCTTTTTTTTATCTCAAAATTACAATATCTCCAAGCTTATCTTATGAAGCGTATCAAATACCCATTCATACCAATAATTCACTTCATAAACAAAGTTTTTAACGATCTTTCACCCTCATTTTCAAATATTTTCACAATATTTCGAACTTTATTCTTTCTTTTAGACTCTCAGTCTTTGCTGGCTCTGCTAATTGTTACCAATCGAATTCTTAATTATTTGTTTTTACTTCTCCCACCTTCTCTTTCATCCTCTTTTGAAGCAGTAACAACCAAATGCAATCTTTCTACTGCTTTTACGTCAGGAAAAAGCAAACTCCAATTTTCCCAGAACATAATTTTTCTTCTCTCAAGACATTTTGTAGGACACAACCGCTCTTTGCGCTCATGGAAGGCACAAATGAGCCTTCAAGTGAAGCTTGCCTGAAGACGTGAGAAACGTGTAATGAAACAACTTTGTCTTCGATTTCTCCTTAGCTAGCTTAGACAAGGAAAAATGAAACCCGTTACTTTTAATGTTCCATGGTTTATCATCAAAAAAATCTTTGTAATAGCTCCATTATGAATGATTTATTCGCGTAATTGGCATTGTCTTCAAGAGCGACTTTCACGAATGATCCGTGTGTCTCCCAAGAACCTCCATTTCATTCTATGCCTTTGATTGAATTTCAAATATTTTTTTATTGTTCAAAATAGTTTCGTATGGAATTTGGTGAAAAAGAGAACAAAAAAAGAGATAAGGCATTATCAATGAATGGATGTTGATGTTTCTTGATTGGAAACAGTTCATCAATCATTTCTTCACAGTTGGCTCCATCTGCTTTTATTTTTATTTATCATTAGGTCTTCTAATGAACCTGCTCTTGTTGTGACTCGCACATGGTCTCAGTTCATTAATGATATTTTAGAATGGACCACCGGAAAAAACTAATTTCTGAAAATGTTACCTAATTAAACTAATTAATTATAATTACATTTCACGCTGACCTCTCAAGGCTTAATTTTTGACTCAACCAAACGTGACACCTCTTAGCTTAACTGCTCATGTGTCATTGGCATCAAAGAAAATTTAGCGTTTCATTCGAATACTCCCAATTTCCGTTATAACTCGCATCCCATTCAGACTTGGTGTTATAATATTTGGTATGAAAAAGTTTTTTTTTCGTTTTTATACGATCGAACTCTCAATTTTGAAAGAAAATCTGAAGGACACGTCAACGGATTGTCAAATGTTCGCTTAAAAACTTCTGACAAGTTAAGTCTTCCTTGGGTTTCGTTCGTTCTAAGTCGAATCGGAACAAGATGTCCATAAACGCAAAATAGTCTCACAAAAAGTTTTCTCTTTCATGAAAAATTGAAATGAAAGAAAGGTTGCCAGAAATGGAAGAGCGAGAGGGAGAGAGTGAAGTAACCCCATTTTCAGGTCAAAATATAATAAAATGTTTTAGTATATACATATATACTCGTTTATATTTTATTTATATTATTATTTCATTTGTTATCTCATTATTATCAATTTTATCATTTCTACTTTAATTTTCTCTTAAACTTTTATATTTCTAATGACCATACAAGGGGAGGAGCACCATCTTCTCAGCAAGTTCTTCAACAAGCTGCTTTTCCTATCTGGCTTCAGCTTCGTAGTTTCTTTTCTAAAAGCAAAAAGATGCTTTGATTTGATATACGAAGAAACATTTTCTTTTCATTTTCCAAATTGAGTTTTATTCAAAAAATTGAATGAAAGTCTTGCTTGGAATATATTCGTCTCAAACTCTTCTTCTTCCGGCCATTTCAAGTTTCTTATCTTTTGCACATTTTGAAATATGATTCATATCAACCCCCATACATGGCTACTCCCTCTTTCATTTACTCTCTCTTTCCAACAGTTTCTCTCTCTTCATTCTCTTTCATTATTCAACAATCAGTTCTTCAGAAGCAATTATTTCTAAAGCTTTTCCGTAAACCTCATATAATACGACAAACACTAACTAGTGCACCACATAGTATATATTGACCAGGAGTTACCAAATCATCTTATCTGTTATCATTTTTTATATTTATAGTTACGTAACAGCTTTCTTTTAACTATATCATATGGGTTATCATTATTATCATTGTTATAACTATTTCCTTTCCACTTCCTCCCCCGTTCATCGCTGTCTCTCTTGTTTTCTCTTTTAACAGATTAAAAGGTTTATTTGAATTAGAGCGCCGTCTGCCTGGTAAATCTGACAGCTCAAGCGTGATATTCCAAATTTTATTTTTATTTATGATTAACAGTATAATCAGATGAACAATTATCCCTTCGTTATTTCCATATTAGTCCATTATGATGAAAGAAGTTTGAGTGGGAAAGATATCGGAAAGAATGTCATTTTTCCATTTATGAATAGACAACAGAACTTGAGCTTGTTCTACCCTTTCAAGTTTTCAGGTTTTCATTTAACCTATTTTTTCTTCACTTGTATTCTCATTAGCGCCTGAAACAAATTCTTGTATGTTTCTCAAACTTGCTCATATAACATAATATCTGTAGGTTTGTTTCTTAAGTGGTAGCTCTTTTTCGCTTCTTATGAAGTAGCAACATTGACCTCAACCTGTGGCACCGGAAAGCTCTTTTGTTCGTTGAAATTGCGCAACATGTTACGAAAACTTCCTTTTCGGTACGCCTAAATTTGCATATTACCCTTTCTACACGTGAACACTTCTCTTTCCGGACTTCATTTGGGAATGTTTCTAGATTGCAAACGGTTGTTCTATTGTCCCGTCGGTTGATAGATCTATATGTAGTATAGTTAACATAATGCGTATACCCTGTGGTTTCTCATTATGTTCAAATAAAGCTTTAATGTCCTTCCAACCTGTATGATCTTTCCGTAGTAAATTTGAATAAAACTGTTCTCACTTCTTTTGGCTATTTTAGAGGTCTTTCCAAGCTCACAAGTCCTTACAGGAAAAAACTATTCATCCCATTTCTTGGGAGGATCGGTTAGTTATGGATCGTCCGTTATGTACGATGCATTAAGTCCATTGTTTCCGTCTTCTCCACCTTTTATCATTATTTCTGAGGTTGTACGCGATTGGCATAAATCAATGAGTAATTCACCTCGGAGATTGGAGTTAGTTTTATGGAAGAGTTTCATAAAAAAACCAATATAAACATATGTTTGTATGAAGGGACAGATGATCTATTCATATCCTACGACCTTTGGGTTGCGCCACCAGTTTGTATGGTTAATACAAAATATTAATCTTTATCTGTTATCTTTCCTGTATGCATTTTGAATCACTTCATAAGGTTAGCAGCAGATGCTAATAAACCCTTTTTTCTATTAAAAATCAACTGTACATATCCATCATATCTATCATGGTCATATGGTCATCTTCCGTTTCCTTTTCTTTGTTCATGAGAAACTCTTTTAAATATGCAAATGTGATCAGTTATACACCCGTACATGGACAAGTGCTACCAGACCTTTAAACGGCTGTTCACTGGCCAGCAGTCTGACTGATGTGACCAAAATCCTTATGTTCTTCCCGGTATACGGTCGTCTGCTGTTGCTTCACGTGAATAACTCTCTCTTAAACTACCCTCTCTCAGTGTGCCTCTCTTGAGGCTACCGACAAATATGTTCTTGCAAGTATTATAATAGATCAGCTCTTTACAGACAACAGATGGTTGCAAAGAATAAGGTAAAGAGAGAACTTACTGCTTCATATGTATGTGTCTGTCGGAGCTTTTCACATCCTCATAGTCCATATATGGCTATTTAGCATTAGCTTAGCGGCTTTTCTTTTGACATTCGTTTGTCAACATCATCACCTCATTTGGCCTTTTGACATGAAGACAAGCATTCCTCATACGAACAGCTTTCATATATTTATGTGAGATATAGCCTTCGGCAATATTGAGAATCACTAGTGACAATTCTGAAGATGAGTACGAATTCGAACCTTCTCCCACCCATATGGTCCCCAATTAAGAGCACTTTGGTGCTTTCAGCCTTTCCATTTTACAGAATGCTACTCACATGTGTTTGCCTCCAGGCAATTCAGCTTAATTCAGTTTCAAGGCTTTAGCCATCATTCTCATATATGGAAATATAGCCTCATAACCGCATTACATCAGCTTCATCTCGTTCCATGAGCTCTTCATGATTATATTTCAAGAAGCTCTTACGTTTGACTCGGCTCGATTGCCGTCTACAGCAATGCTGTCTATGCATTTTTCGTTCAATTTATTTACTCATATTCCATATTCAGCTCTTCTAATCCACCTGTTGTTGCTTTCCTATCTCTTTGTAATTCTCTCTTCTTTACCTTCTAATCCTTTTGAACTACAGATGTTCATCAAAACTTTAACAAACAATACGCCTTCATTCTTCTGTGCCCATAACTACATATCCTGGAAAGAATCTTATTTTCCACCACAATCCTTTCAGTTCGCTTCGTTACATCCAATCTGAAATTGCACAGCGTTTGCTTTATTTTGTTTGAAGAACTAATTTTACAATTCAGAACTGTAGGAAGATCTCTCTCTATCTTTGCTTTATCCTATTTCTCTGCCATTCACTCACATTTTCTCATTCTTTCTGATACTTTCTGTGATTTTCTCTGTCCGTTCTCGATTTTTTTATACAACTTCGATGAAACATAGCTCGTTTTGCGTCGGCGTAGTTTAAAGAAAACACAATTTTTGAAATTTCATCATTTTTTTTTGTAGATATCGATATATCAGAAAATCTTCTGCGTCAGTCATGAACTGAATATCTACAGATTCTATTTTGAAAATCGTATATACAGATGAGAAAGCATGACTAAACGATGTTCTTCTGAACAATTTGAAATGTCAATTGCTCATCTGACAACAACTATTTCTTTTTTTTTTTGGAGAATCCCCGCTCTTGTCTTGTCGATTGACGTGGAACATGCGTCATCTGAATTGACCACCCACTATGTTTAGGATTCAAGTCTTCTGACATCTTCTGATTCAAAGTTTTTGTCTTTCGAACGTACATAACGTGCGCTTCAGTCGTTTCTTCACAAAACACACATTCTCTTCAAATCTCCCTTCTTCTTTATTTCCGTTTCGAAAGATACTGAAACGTCTTCTATACTTAGTCATATTATACTGTTTCGTACAGTTCTTTTCCTCTGTTCAATTTTGTAATCATGTAGTTGTTCGTCTAACTATATACGTATAACTAACCTAATCAGCAATTCATCTTTTGTCTGAAAAATGTTTTTTCTTCAAAAACTATAATTTGAGTGATGCAAACGTTTGATGACAGATAAAAGAACGTCATTGATCATCGTTTAGTTAGTTATATCATTATACTTACAGCCACATTCTCTGATGATTAACTATTCGGATAAATAATGGAGTCATTGATATGCGAAAGAGAAAGAGAGACATTTATATGTTCGAGATAGATTGTGAGGAGAAGAGAGAGATGAGAAACAACATCGTTCTGTACGTCGAGGAATTACGTTCATGTAAACTTCATCTAAACTCATACACATAGGAACTATTTTCTTCCCTACAGTTCAGTCGTGAAAAACAGTATAATGAAACTCACGAATTCATATTTCTGCATTCTGCTTCAGGAAAGTATTTGTTCCTTTTTATTTTGTTTATTTATCGTCATTTCTGCCACTTTTAACGGAAAGGACATAAAACGCCATTACTGTTTGTACATGGACCATTCCCTATACGGATTTTGATACTTTCTCAGTACAGCGATGAATAGCATCTGCAGAGTTAGCTAATACACCTTTCACTCTGACCTTTGTCAGTAACAGCTGATTTTTTAAGGAAATTAACTGATTTTTGCTAATTCAAGGAAGATTTGTCGAATGCTGCCGTTCTTCTTCTTTCTACTTCCCGTAAACGACTTCCTCTTCCCATAACATATCTCATTAGAAACAAAAAAGGAGCTATAAAACATATGACGTTCAGAATTGCGCTCAAAAGAGTTCGAAGGAACAAAACTCAAATATATGAAAGAGCATATTAGCATATTTCATTGGAAAGCATTTGATGTATGTGGATATGCCGACAGGAGGTCACTCATCTCCTCCACAAGCTTTATGGTTTTTCATTGCTTTGCTCATCAATCACATCATTCTAAGTCCCATGAGATATATTGAAGATGTCGACCAGTGGTGAACGTAGAATTCTTAATCACAAATGGTATTGAACGACATATTGGCCATTTATGTGTGTTTGCGATTTTATTTGAATGTTATTCCCGTCAACAACCTCTGAATGGCGAAGGGAAGATGAGTAAGTAAGAGAGAAGATGTCAGTTTTCCACGAACTGCCCATTCCTTTCTTGTCGATCTCCGGAATCTGAAATAGCAATCTTCATTACAAGCCGCTCTCACCAAAATACTTTTCTCTTCCTCATTCTTCCTTCGCCTCTCTCTTCCTGTTTTTTGCGCAATCATCAGCTCCAATCGATTATTATTTTATTATTATTAGATATATCTATCCTTTTATGAGCATAACCTACATATAAAGCGTGAGAAGAAAACGTCATGATTCGGAGAGCCACATGTTGACTGACCCTTCCGATGACCGTATTAGGGCACGTGCAGCTAAGCTCTGATGATGATGATGATGATGTAATACATCGACGTTTGCTCATCTGTCGTCATTGATTTTTCTTTCTTTTTATCCTAATAAGGCATCATTCTTTGCATATACTTTCGAAGTCTCATGTAATGTATTTTTCTCCTCGAAAACGGCTTACAGGCTCAAAAAAAAGTTTTATTCGTTTTGATGTTAGCATTTCCTTTTGTAAAATATGTCAAACAACCATAAAAGGTTGAGTGAAATTGCCTCTTCTGGTATCATTTAATCACCCAACATCTTATACTTTATACTCCTTTTATCCCAATATCTGACACATTTTATACCCGTTAAAAAAGATAACATCCCCTCTGCCTCTCCATCTCGCTTTCTCTCTTTTTGTTACCCTCTCATCATCAGTCTTTCTTAGTTCCTTTCATTCTCTCTCTCACTTTCCCCAAATTCCATTACCGTCTATTCTCAAACAATTCTCCTTTTATTGCGTCAAAATTAACTATATAATCACATAGTAAAACTCTCTAATAAATAATTAGGATGGATCTAATTGAAAGCGGAACCATCTTGCTTGTTGTTCATGACCATGCGACCCTTACAGTCAATTGACTTTTTTTGTTGTCCTCTTCATGTCTCTCGCTTTCCTCTTCATTACTCTTTTTCTCTCTCTTTCAATTTTTTCCATTTTTTCCCTCATTTTTATGCGTCAAAAGGAAACATCTGAGAGATAAAAAGAATCCTACGCCCATGTATCTGCACCATCCATCAATGCTTTTCAAGATTCTTCTCCTCTGTCGGCATGTTCATTAAAACTAATTTTCCGGTCATTTCTCGCCTTTTGTCCTGATTGGACGGTGAAGAGCAAATTCTAAAAATGAGATTATTCATCCATTACAATATTGTATTTATTAGGAACCAAACAGAACCGATTCTTTTAACTGAGTTCCCGAACTTCTCTGGCTTTATTCCGACTCAACCCGTTAATTTAAGGGAATCCTACCGGATATAATAAGCTCTCTGATAGTTCAACTGCTTATTTTTTCCTATCGTGGCTCTCTCTCTCTCTCTCTCTCTCTCTCTCTCTCTCTCTCTCTCTCTCTCTCGCCATCTCTCTCTATAATAGAACAAATGAAAAGAAAGTTATGAGTATCAAATTCATAATATTATACAGTTTGTTTAATTGGTGTAATTATATTGTATTTTTCCTCATCAGATACAATCAGATGTCTGTCCGTGACCTCTCCGTTTTGTCAAGCATCTCATATCACATTTCGATCAGCTTCATTTTTCGTTTTCATTCTTTTTTTTTTTAAGAAAAATAATTGCATTTCAATAAGTTGGATTGAAATTCCATGATATTTGAGAAACGTTCACATCGTTCTCCCCAGCTGTTCAGATGAAATTCTAGCAATCCTGATTGCCAACAAGGTTCACAATTTATTTTTTCTGTTTTGACGGACGGCACCTGAATATTCAAGAGTCACGATCAATATAACTGTGATTCATGGGAAACTTGATCTATTTAATGAGGATATTTTGCATTTTGAACAGTTTTTCGCATTTGGTTGCCACTGGAAACAGGGTTGCCGTCTGATTGGACTATGGTGCAGGGATTAATCAGCTGTGAGTGTTGTCAGCAGTTTCAATCATTAATGAGGAGATGACGGTTTAAGCTTATTCCAGCTATTATGGGATTATCATTTGTCCCTCATATTATTTTGTGCTTATATCGTAGAAGTCTCTAAAACTCATTTGACTCGGAATGACTCACTAAGGGAAAGAGAAGGGAAGTTATTAATCGAGCAAAATCAAAGAAGTTTTGCTGCCCGACAACATCAAGTATCGGTCACTATGTAAGACACAGAATGTACTTGAGAAATTTATGTTGTAACCATCTAATCTTCTATTCATATAATACTATTCCTATCTATACTATAGCATATATGGTTATAATTATGGCATTGCCCTATTTGAAGACATCTCTTCTCATCCCATATAGAGAGATGTATCCTTAGAAAACATAAAGGTCCTTTCACCTAAGGACCGTCGAAAGACCAGATTGTCTTGATGAACAACGCCCGAGGTCATACGAGAATTTCATAACTCTTATCGTCCCTTTCTGAACTTTTATTTTTTTCTTAATTTCTGTAGATTGAAATAAGAATTTGGTCGAAAATTGCTTTGTGAGGCTAGTTGTCCAAGCTTGAATCTCGCAAGCAAAAACATGCTCAAGTTGAATTTTTAAAAGCTTTTGCGACAACATCAAAGCATTCTACTCATTGATTGAGAATATTAAATATTCGTCAATTACTTCACATGTCAGGGACTCTTAACTATCTGCGAATTAGTAAGTCTTCGGGTTTCGAACAGGAGCTGCTGATGTTTGACAACTATTGGTAACTTTTACGTCATCTAAGGTGTGAAAACCTAACGGAATTGTAAGAATTCTCGTCAACCTTAGGTAAATAATCTCTTTCTAATTTCTGTATCGACCATCATTGTCATTCCCATAAAAGAACGTTTCTTCTTTGGCTTCCTTTACTAATATTTAACTGGTCAAAACGGTGGTTGAAAACGTCCGAAACCTGCTTTCAATTCAAAATTTTACCTTTACTGATTCCCTTTTTCTCTCTGAAGAAGAAGGGAGAGAAAGAGAGAGTGAGAGAGAATATTCCCTCTATTCTACCCCTGATAATCCAGTATTTAAAGACTATCGGTCGGGAAACAAAACTGATGAACTTCATCTACCAGCGACACAAACTGGCTCTTTCGAATACTAGAACTGTACTGAACATTGAATTATTATTCAAACACATACATCATTATAATATTATGTGATAATATTTTAAAAATAATTCACTTCAGAAGTTCATCTTCCTCTGTCACATCGGAACGTTCCTGTTATACTGCCATCTCTCCCCATGTCCCTTCTCTTCTTCCTCGTTTTTTATTTTTGAAAATCCATTATGATATGTGAGAAAATCATTTTATCCTTACACTGTTTTTCCCATTGTCCACTTTTTCTTTGTTTGATGGCCAAGCGTTCTAAACTTTTTCTTCTCTCTTAGTCAAACCTTATCTCTTCTCCTTTTAGTTTGTTATCTTTCCATTTTTTACAACTACTGTCTCTTTTCTTCCAACCTAATTTGTCTTTTTCTTTTTGATTTTACCGACTACACGTTTGATCTTAAAGAAGCTTCTCTACAAGTTGTTCTTCTCCACCCTCTTCTACTCTCAATCTCACTATTCATCTGCTGCTTCAGCAACTTTTTATTCAATCAAAACTCAATGAACCATACTGATCTTCATATTTTCCCAACAGTGTTCTCAACTTTTTCCTCTCAGCCATTTCATTCGACCGTTATTTTCTTTTTTTCTCAATCCTCTTCTTGCCCCTCATCCTTGATTCTTTTTGTAGATCGCAATGGTTTTTCCTATGCTGAATGAAGATAAACCGTCTGGCTGAAAAATCTAAGAAAAGTTTTTGTCCTTCTATGAAATTTTACAATCAGCTGAAAGTATTTGAAGTTTTTGTTTGAACGAACAAGCATCTGTTGAAGAGAAGAAAAATTAACAGAGTGATTATCTCAGTCTCAATCTCATCTAGTTCATCTATCGTTTATGGCTTTTCCCACATGGGTCATATAGTTAAAAGCTTAAAATATGATACAATTGCTTTTGTTTTCTCTTCTCTAAACTTTGCTGACCACTCCTCTTTCCCTTCTCCACTCTCTTTCTCTCTTTCTCATTCAATCCTTTTAGGACTTTTAATTCATAAATTGTCCTTGTGCCATTCAAAGCTCATTTGGATTTTCTCATCACTTTGTCGTTCTTGTCTCATCCAATTCTCAGCTGGAATTACAATTTCCAGAAAAGTAATGAACATGAGAAAAGAGCAGAGCTTCCCAATCACTTCATAAATCTCATTGTCATTCATTTTTTTGTTGTCGCCGAAAAAGGGAAACCGTTCAGAATAAGTAAATAGCCGGAACAGGCTTGAGGAACTTTTCCGTTTAACCTCTGGACAAGTTACTCATCTTCCTTTCTTGTGTGAGTTAGACATGAATGACTTTACCATGTGCCGAAATGAACGATCCATTAACCATTCAAGTTACCTTTCATGTAAATTTCCCTCCTTTTATGGCATTTTCGTATGTTCAACATAAATATCTGGAAACGTGTAATCAATCAATCATTACGTCCGTCACTTTTTTTCTGCCATTCATAGGAAAAATAAATAATGAACCACAGTATTGGAAGGTTCCACCTTCATCTTTGAACATACAAGTTCGAGTTCTTATTTATTTTTTCTCAATGAATATCTAGAAGAAGCTGAATTACCCGGATTTCCGAATGTGTGAAGTAGAATAATGCCAGCTGGCCAGCTGGCTGCTGATCGTCATGATCGTGTTCAAAGTCGACGTTGTCGTTGTCGATTTCTCTTCTTTGTATGTCATAAAATGAATCAGAGGTCTTAAAAGGAAGGGCAGGAGGTTGCAGCTGCCCTTGTAAGGATCTCTTTCTGCCTTCCCTCTTTCTCTCTATCTCTTTCTCACTTTCTCGCTTTTCATTCAAATTATTGTCTTTCATCTTTATCTTACTTTACTTTTCTTTGACAGCACATCTGCGCTAAAAGAAAGAAGTAGAATTCAGACTAAAATTGACCTCAACCCTTCCATCTACAACGTAATCAAACAACCTTATATGGAAATTGTTATTCTGGCAATCTATATGTCGCATCTGAAATATTTAAATAATAAATATTTCTTTGTTCTTCCCACTCCTGACAAGATGTTAATTGCTCTCTCTTCCATATCCAGTCTCTCTAACTTGCTAAACGATAAGCTATTTAATTAGTCTCCGTTCGGCAACCACTCGTGAGAAAAGACATTCTGATTTCCCCGGAGGCAGATCTAACTGACGCTTTACCTCATCTTTCATTTACCCTCCCACATTTTTCCTATCCATGTATGTCATCACCTGCCATAGATGGCGGGAAATCTCAGCTCATTCAAGATCGAAGAGTAAGATTTACTAGTTGAGGCCTCTTAATTTCGATTTATGATTCTCGACGTTCACCTGCCATGAGATGTGTCATATCCTGTAAATCCACATTTGAACTACCTTGAGGATCATTAAAGATCTATGTCCTTTATTTTATTACTTCTCCAACCACATCTCTTTTTTTACCTTGTCCTCCGTTTTTCCCTCATTTCGGAGAGATTAGCATAGTCTCATTTCTCCGGTACCATTCACGCATTATCTATGAAACTAGTGGTAGTCTGATGGTTCAAGTCTCGTGCTTGAAAGGGTTATTTTTTCTCACTTTCAATCTAATATTCCCGTTTTTCTACTCTTTTTTAACAGTAGACTCAAATGAATATATGAAGGCCGTTTTCAAGACAATCGTAATGAAAAGCCAGCAAAACCGTTTTAGAATAATAGCATTTTATTGATTATGGTAGCTCGTGGTTCTACTGTTGTCATCTGAAGACGGATGGTGTCATTCCGTCTTCAACTCCTAAATATTTCGTGCCAATAACACCCTAGATTATCAAGAAACATTTGAAGAGTAAAGTGCCAGACACATCTGACTTACTAATGAAATTGCGTTTGTAGCATCATTCCACCTAACCCGATTTCAGTTCATTCGCATTACATTAGTAGACTATCATTATTTATCTCATTTCTCTCTTTTAAAATGTTCTTCTTCTTCCATCCATATTATTATTAACTTATAGAGTTATTCACGCGTTCGTAAGCCCCGCCCATCTCAACATTAAGTCCAACCCACCCATCCCAACCCCCGTTTTGACAACACCCTCACTCCAATCGGCTGCTGACTGTGTTGAAGGAGAAATTGGAAAGAGCATGTTTACCAGACTATATACCGTTTTTGTATACCAAATTACTAATGCTGATCTTCGAACCAATAAGTATTCTTCTAATCGAGTTATCCTGTAATTCGAAATTCTTTTTCATTTTTTCGTTTCACATAGTTTCTCAACAGAGTTTACACTTTCATACTTCATTCGCCTTTTTTTCTTTTTCTCACTCGTTTTTGCTTTTTTTCAAACCCATCCTGTTTGTTCCATGATCAATCCCTCACTCTATCTATTGGATGTTTCCTTTCTCCTCTCATCCATCCTATCCCAACCTCTTCTTTCGCTTTTTTTTGCATTTGCTATCGTTTTGTTTTATCTTTACAAGACCCGATGATGATTTATCAGCAGCTAATGTCTACCTCCTACACATGACTAACAACTCATTCAAATACTTGCCAATCATTCTTTTTACAGAAACATTCTTATTTCTAGATGGATACTTCTAATATAATCCTGCTATGCATCAATGTCCATCACATATTCCTATAATTCCTCTTTTTCCTCTCATACCCTTGTCAAAAGTCAAAAGAGCTTCATCGGTCACTCTCTCATGCCCAATGTCCGTTGGCCCCTTTTCTCCCTTCCCTTCATTTTCTTCCTTCTAATCAGTTTCTCCCATCTTAATGAAAATGTTCAGCTTTTTCAAATCACAGATAGCTTTATGCTAGTTGGACACATGAAAAAAGATATTAAAGGAATCTTTTTGACTTACATATGTCTTCACATTAGCTGACCTTGAGAGCCTTTCATATATTTTTCAGCCTTTCTCTCATTCCGAGAATGTTTTTTCCATTTCCATATGTCACATTTCGTTTCTTACCTTTCCAATCGTTCGAACTGTCTTTTAAAATCTCTTGTTTTCTAACTTTGTTCGACCCATTTCTTCTTAACCGTTGAGGTTTTCCTCAAGTTATAAGCTGAAGAAACTGTTTTCAGATCAGACCACCTATACCTATTTAAATATATTTCATCATCTTAGTGTACTTTGCTCAATCTGAAAGCCATTAATTCATCGATTTCAATTTGATCTCTTTTTCGTTTACGTTCATTTCGTTTTTCAATCCGTTTTGTACTTTCTTCTCATTTTTTGTATTTTCAGTGTATTCTCAACAGGATTTAAAATCTCAAACAATGTTTTTGGGCAAAATATTGCTGTTAACAACAGCAACATTCGCCTTAACTCCCGGGAAACGATCATCCACAATCCAAGAAACAATTTTTGTTGGTCAAATTTATCAGAAGGATGTTTCTGCGCAGGTGAGCTTTTTTATTAATCAGATGACGTGGCAATCATAACATCCACCCCCTTCATCTCACTTCCTCATTTTCAATATGTTGAATGATTGAATCGGCTGTGTTCACTTTCTTTATTTCAACATTTGTGAAGTTCTCATTCTTTCAGAGCACTGTTTCCATTCCTGTCGAAGAAAATTTGCCAAAATGGTTAGTTGTGCTGAATCATACTCTACAAGGAATCCCTACAAAGAAGGATCTCGGAAAGCATAGCATCACTGTATATTCATATTAGTTTATTCACGAGATGATATTTCAAAATTTCAGATCAAAACTGGAAGTATTATGAAAACTCTAGAGATTGACGTTAAAGAGGATGATTCCAATCCTTGTGGAGAGCAAGCAACCACTTGGCTGGAGGTTATCTACGCTGAAGATATGAATGTAATTCCTGTTCTTGAAACTAATTTGTTGACATCATAACATTACAGTTAGAGAAACGTCTATTCTCAGCTCGCTACGTAGCTCAGTTGATAAAAGAGGATATTAAAGGAATCCGGGTGAGTGTTGCTGAAATATAATTTTTTATCAATGATTCATTTTCTAGTTATATGATTTTGATTATTCTCGTGAAGTTCGACAAGTAGAATACATTGGAGGAGAAGAACAAGGAGCTATTGTCATAGTAAAGGTACTGTATAATATTATGTATTTTAAATAAGAGGAGAGAAAAGAGAAAGAAAGGGTCGGTCAGCCAGTGGCGACAACCTGATCGAAGCCTAATTAGCCGTTATTGCTTTTCGCTAATCTGACACGTTTCCTGCCGTGATGCGATTGCTTTAAGGAAGATCACCAAAGTAGATTTCGCTGTTGTTGTTTGTATTCATAAATAACGATTGCAAAGAAATATATTCGGCACACGCTTTCATATTAAATAAATTTGACAGTATCCTTTTTGCAGCCCCATTGCGACGGCGAGAATGAAGCTATCGAAAGTGCAACAGATGATATGGACAAACTTCTTGACGATGATGATTCTGATACCGAATACGCTGTTACGGTAGGCTTTCACTATTCATTTGTATATCTATTCATTTGAGTGCATCTTTATGTGTGTATGTTTCTGTGCGTTTGTCTTTTCTAATTATTATTTTCGAATTTAACTGTCAAACATCTGCATATTTTCAGCTTACACAGGGACATGTTCTGTCACGCAATAAAGCATCTCAAGGACAAAATGATGATGAGGTAATGAAATTATAAACAACTATAATCGTTAAACACTATTTTGTTGCAGGTTCTCAGAACCACAACAGTTCAGACAACAAGCTCAAGAACAACTCGACATGCTTCTGATCGTGCACCCTCTCTTTTGAACTCAATGAGTGGCTTCACTTGTATAAGGTAGTTTATAATAATTCAAGCATAACTGGTTGATCAAAGAATGATTGAGAGATTGAGAGAAATACAAAGATAGTTTATGAGAGACAGAGACATATTAAAAGTAACAGCTTTTTCAAATATTTGCTCTCGTAAATCCGTTTACGGTAACAAAAAGTTTTTTTCTTCATCTAACTGTTGCCGGCTGAAGAAAGCAAAGTATAGAGAAAGAAGATGAGAGCGAATAAAAGAATGAAATAGACCAGCTGCCAAGGCAGACACTTAGTTCTTCACTCTATTATTCAATCATTAACCCATCATTTGCACGCAAATCTTACTGTATATGAAAAATATAATTCCACCTCCTTTTTTGTGTTAACTAATAGGATTGGTTTTGAGCTATAAAAAGGAATCTGTATGTGTATACATATTATATTATGTATATATAGTAAGCTTAAGATATATAAAAAAGATGAATTATGATTGAGCATCCTTCATTTGATGGACAAATGCTATGGAATTAGGTCATAAGATATGACAGATATACATGTTTTTGAAGGTGTTAATTCAACCTACAATTTCTGAGGTTAAACAAATCTTACATTTGACTTTGTTACAGAGGAATCTATTGTGAAGCTGTTGTACCATCAACTACATTCGTCGATATAGAAGATGGCGACACATTCAAACTGAAGCTATCTGTTTCCTTATTGGATGGTGGCAAAAACTGGCTATACTACAATGACAAAAAGATACAAGGAGTCCCAATGGAAGTTGGAGAGTACCAGTTCCGATTAGATGCTCGTGATAAACGTGGACAGGTAAATACCAGAGATTAGATCATTTTTCAAAAATAATAATTTGATTCCAGATGGTCTCAGCCCCATTCGCTGTAACTGTTCGAGAATCTCCAGAGCAAAACCATTTGGTGACCATGGCTCTTGATTTGACATCGAAACAGAACCTGGCTTCTGATGCTAAGCTTCTCGTTCAATTCGTCAAGCAATTGGCCACTGTCACAAGAAGTAAAAATGACGCTGTCATTATTGACGAAATCAAAAAAGAAGCAACACGAACAGTTGTTAAGTGGAGCAACAACACATTACCATATAAAACATGCTCTGAATCTGGAATCGAAGACATGAAGAAAATCATGTTCACTAAACAACGTAAACAGATGAATCGTCAGTTCGAGCGTGACATGACTGAACGCTTTAACGTTCGGTCTGTCAACTTGGAATTACTCGGGAACTGTCTCTCTGATAGTTTGGACACAGCAACTACCGTACCGTCTATCGAAGCTGCACAAGAATCGTCATTCCCATGGATGATACTATTGGCCGTTTTAGCCGTTTTCTTGATTGTTGTTGCTCTTTTAACACTTTTATGCACAAAGAAGAAAGTTAAGAAGGTAAGAACGAGTTTTAATTCCCTTTTCGCCTTTTCTTTGAATTTCAACGTCAATTTTTCTTCCGTGCCATTAAACCATTAGATGACTTACCTTCTCATTAAACACCTGCTGTTTTCCATGTCCTGCTCTCCTTCCTTCTATCCTTTTCATCATCCCATCCCACCGTTTTTTCTAGACTTATCATATATTTAAGTTCTACATTTACATTATTTGCAGGAAAAACCTTCTGAATTCACCGGCAAGGGACACCCCGTTGTTTTCCCTCAGGAAGTTGGGGATGATCACGACATGGACCATGCCACAACTCCTATGCTGACCAAAGAAGAAAGACCACCACTCAAGGTAAATTACTAATTCGTTTCTCTCCTTTGATTGAGAGTTCTGTTGTTTCCACTCACGCTAAACCCTTCACGCAACAAAACAGTATCCGTTCATTCTATTTTTTTGATTTGCTTAATCCCTTTGTGAATCGTGTGCTGTGGTCTGTTCGATAGGACTAACTACTGTCCAAGCGTTTCGTGTTGTGTGAAGATCCGGAATTTACCTTCCCTGACCCTGCTTCTTCAACTTTGACATTCCGGATCATATTTTCAACGATTTTCTAACCAGTTTTAATTATTCAGCTTTCAGGTGTCTCAGCATGATAATCCATTATACAAGCCTCCTCCCCCATTGGCGACAAACTCTCCTCGTCTCGGTTCTGTCACTTCTACTATCCCAAATCAGAAGATGCCACCACCATACGTTCCACCTTAATTCAGTAACGTTGAAATGCCTCTGAATTGCCACTTTCTACCTCGCTGATCGTCTTCTTTATTCTTTCCCCAGTGTACATTTTCTTCAGTTTTTCTCTTTTATTCTATCTCTCTCCCTCTCAGATATTGAAGAACCAAAGTAGTCGTATCGACGACTTTGTAGATGTTTTCCTTCCTACTATTATTGTTAAATGATACTTTCCTCGTATTACTAGAGCTTAAGCTCAGTCTAAGCATGTTCATTACATTGTTAACTTTCCGTATTTGGCTCTAAGCTTTATCTTTCCGTACGAACCAATAGTTCAACAACTGAAGGAATTATCTCATGAAATTAAAAAAAGAAAAACAGCAAAACCCTCCAGGTAAACAATGATTTTATGTTTCCTCCGAAGGATTAAACATTGAGAAGTTTAGGAAATCAAAATATTGCTAAAAGACACAAAACAGTTTTCGCTTCTCGATTGTTTCTTTCTTTCCAACATTTATCTATGGGTATATTCTACTTCCAATTTTCCTTCTTCGCCTCTTTATTTCATTCTCTCTACACGTTCTATCCTTCTCTCTTCTCTCTTAATGCATATATGCAGCAAATACTTTCATTATTTTTTCTTTTAATATAAAATATGAATGTTATTATAATCTTATACAGATTTACTCTATATGTACTATTGTTTAAACATTTTTTTTCATAAAAATAATTTGCCTTTCAATTTTTTTGTTCTGAACGAAACAAACACGTGATGGGGTTCATTCAAATCTTTTCGCAAATTCACGTGGATAATGGAAATTTTATTTCTCAATAGCAGACGCGCTGTAGCGGTTGTGCCTGGTGCGACCTGTGGAGAAAGAAGCAGATTAATTAATAATGTAATTTGATCATAAATGGTAATTAATGGCATCATCCCATAATTGGCGAAGCTTAATCTTTAAGCTTTTAAATGAAGCAGATGTACAATACGGAATGATTGATAGAGGAAAGACGGAAATATGGAAAAAGATTCGAAGTCATCGAAATAGCCCTGAACCCTATAACATGCAAGAGTATAATCAAGAATGAAATATGTTATATTTATTATTATTATTAATAATATTATTGACAATCTATTTAAAGCTAAGACAGATAATTGTCATTACATTATATCATCTGAGTTAATGATATCTTTTTTCTCAGAAAAAAGTAAAATAAACACGGAACAAAACACAAAAAAAGTATATGCAAAGGGTGAGCATTCAGTTCGATTTCTTATTAAATAATTCTTTTCTTTTGCAATCGAAATAAATAAATTAAAATAATTATACACTTGTATTAAAGCCGAAGAGATTTTTGTTGGAAGCTGTGGGGTTATAGCCTCCAGCCATTGATCCTGGTTGTTCAGTTGGTTCAATCGGAGAGAAGCTGCAAGAGGTGAAATTTCATACAACACTTTTAGATAGGAATTACCTGCGAGGTTCGAATGTCGCTGGAGTTCCACTTATTGGAAACTGTGCTGGTGGTTGGCGATCAACAGGAGATCCTATACGGAACTCATCCTTTTGGAAGCCCTGAAATATAACGATAGTTGCTGGCCAGATCGGAAATTAACTCACTCCGTTATCTCGTTGAGAATAGCTCATGTATGAACTAGGGGTTTCTTGTCTTTTCTTTTGCTTAATACACCAGCAAACGAGGAACACCATGATAAGAGCCTGGAATGATTGGATTCAATTGGGATATATCTTGATAACAATGGTTAGTTCAGAAAGGTCAAAACTAACAATTACTACTCCAGCACTTCCGAAGAACACCGCAATATATTTGAAGTAATTTTCCTTCACACGAGATCTGCACCATGGTTGATGTCCCTTGTTCCATTCAAAGCGATAGTTGTTTGGATTATTATAATCAACAACGATTCCGCCTACAACATAATTCTCTTTATGAGAAAAAAAACCTTCCCTTACATTTGTATTCGTTGTCGCCTTTAACCCAATGAGATTGATAGCATTCGAATCGAGCCACGTTGCCTTGAAGATATCCAGGTGATAAAGCTGGTGTTTTCATCATGTATTCAGGATATTCAATATTAATAGCTCCGCAGCTATTATCTATAATTATAAATAAACAAAAGTTATTAACTCATTAATTTTACATTGACGGATAGCTTCAACTCGATCTACTGTGAATGTATTCCAAGCATCTTGTTCTTCATTAGCCAATACCTTAGAATTCATTAAGGCGTACGAATACAGGCAAGGTACCTGAAGCAACAATACTTCTTTAACGAGATGCTCATGATTTATATCTTACATTATCTCCGCAATCGCTCAGAATACTACCAGGATCGTCTGGACAGTTCTGTGCTCCATATTGGAGATTAATAGTTGATTGTAGAGGTTGTAAATCAACTGCCATATTGGTTTGTAGATCGCGACAAGCATTCAACAGTTGGTTTATATCCATACCTGTCTGCGCCTCAAATCTATTTCTGCCTCTGAATTGGTCAATGGTGAAGACTTGAACGGAAACATTCCCTTACGCTTCATATTCAGGAGCTGCCTTATAGATTGGCTCAGCCCTACTGTTTGCTTCAGGGAAAACATTAAATTTCTTGTCCTCATCCTTGGACGTTGTGAACATATTGTCAGCAGGAAGACCTTGTGCCAACGTTCCAGCCATATTCTGTTGAGATCCGGACTCTCCTGTTCCTAACACACGATCTGGAATAACTGGGTTTTGAAGTTCTTCTTTTAAAAGCTTACAGTTGTTAATAATTTGTTGACGATAAGTTTCCGAGTTGACATCATTTAATGTCAAGCCAGTCATGAGAGCTCCTGAAGTTTGTTCTGGGAATGGACGCATCAATCCACTGATACGCGGAAGATCATATCGTTGCCTCATTTCAGTTTCACGTGTCTTGTCACCATCTGGTCTCTTGAAAAAAGTTTTCTTCATAAACGAAACTTTCGAAGAAACTTACAACACCATATTGTGGCGGGACGGATAGCTGGATATCGAGCATTCCCATACTTTCTTGGTACATGGGCAGTCGATCGATATCAAGGGCATATGATTCTCTTAAACAGTTAGTTGCATACTTCGATTGGCTATACTTAGAGCTCATACCTAATACGAACACCAATTTGGGCTTCCTCCAAAACAACGTATATTTCAGGTTGACCACGCTCAACATTGTTCACATAAATAAGAACTCCTTGAAATCAATTGGTCATATGTTCATCCGTGATAAAGAGGAATTACCTTTGAATCTTTGAAGACGGATGGTATCGAAATATCGGAGGATGTTTCCGACCAAGATATCAGTTCGATAACGGAATCGCCGGGTATCTTTACGAGCCATTACATGAACTCTGTCTGTTCCAGAGGCTTCCAATGTAATACCTAGTTGAATGCAAATCAGTTGAACGTGTTTGTGACATATTAGGTTTACCGGTGATTACAGTAGCATTTATAGGTTGAACTAAATCCGATTGAGGGATGTATCGTCCTAATAAACCTGTAAAATGAGTTTAGTAATAGAGTAGTCTGAATATTATATCAGTGAAAAATGAAATGTTTCAACTCAATTTCAACTTTAGAAGCTTAGTATACTTACCGAAATCAACCTTTCTATTTGGATACCTTTCCAAACGAACTTGTATCTTAACTTCTGGAGTCCTAGTGGTTTGAGGGATATAAAGGAAGTTATAAACTCCAGGCTCATTGAAAATGAACTTGTCATTATCTATTGTGTTGAATGTTCCTAGTCCAGAAGCTTGTCCTGAGATATTATTCGATTAAATCTTTGAATTTAGCCTCGAGCCAATTAACCTGTAGCGGATGGTTGGTATTGTTGACAAGCAGAAGATGGACGTCGCCAATAGAACATTTGACAGCGGAAATCAGCGAACTTACAGCAAAGGAAGTATGGCATATAGTCATGGTGGAATACAGAGAGACCAGGAACCTGAAGTTGTAGAATCAAATAAGTTACAAGAAGTGCATGTGAACAATGTAGTAGAGACAAACACATACCTCAAACTGTCCCATGTAAGGAGCTGTACCAAATTCATATGCTCTCAATGGATATCCGGGATTGTAGAAGTAATCTTTTTGAGTTTTTATAACTGGCTGATATGGAGTTTGCATAAGGAATCCGGCCTCATCGTAGCAACAGACTTGTCCGTAATGAGTCATGAAACGACTGAAAATATTTATCGTTTGAGAGCTGCTTAATTTCTGAAAGTTACTGAGAGCTTTGTCCTGAGAAAGTGTTGCCATCGCCAGCATAGGAAGAATAGATGTTTTGAGAAGACATGTAACAATTTTTTGATCCAATCATAGATGTACAAGTGATATCACGGAACATCTATTATAATGTTGATTATCATAAAATATTTTTACACATACCTGCGAGCATCTTGGATGTGGCATGAGCCGCCCAAGATCCATGCGAGCTTGTGTTTCTACGCAAGGGCATGACGAGTTGGTTTCCGTATCTCTGATGAAGTTCCATAGAGCTCCATCTTCGTCATACCAATCATGGCACATTTCTTTGGACTTTTGTTTGACAAATTGCTCCCGTTGACTCTGTTCACCAGCACTATAGGTGGTACCAGTGAAGCGAGTGTCTTCAGGGCTCCAAAGCCAATGTAGAGAAATAGGTGCTGTGACCAATCTGAAAAAGCATATTGAACAAAAAAACTAAATATGTTTCGATTACCCAGAGGTTAACTCTGTTCCATTCAAATCATTTGCTCGTACTGGCGCTAGCTTTAGATATCCTGTACGGTATGAATAAAGCGTGTGCATTCTTTCCCAATCAGTTAAATACCATTGTTGAACCTAATGATTAAAAAATAAGGATGAATGTGAAGTCTTATTCTGTATACCTGGTTGATATTGATTACTTCTTCCTGTGGTCTCCATCTGTAGTCGATGCTATTTCGATTTGTATAAGTTGCTAGACGACAAAGAGTTCGATGTTCAGGGCGGAACTTTTTTATCTTAAACCACATATGTAGAAGTCTAGAGCTGAGCACTGTAACTTACTTCATCATCTTTGTATTCCCTATAACCAATGACATAAAGACCCAGTTGTACTCCATATAAGGCGTCATCAGATATTCTCGAACCAACTTGATTGATATTATTCATAAGGTCGGGATTTGTGAAATTTCGTGGATACCAAGTAATAGGCATTAACTGTAAATAAATTTGTCAGCAAAAATGCAAACAAAAATATCGTTTGAAACAGTCGAAAACTTACATAGTTAGGCATAGGGTTTTTGAACCATTCGTAAATGTTACCAATGTCCAGTCGCATAGGATCCAAAGTAGGAGGTACTAGAATTAACTTATCTTAGATATTATTCATCTCAACTGAGTTACCGAAGTAAATGTAACCAACAAAAGCTTTCTCATCGTTCGCTCCTCGCGATTGTGGTTGGAAATATACGGTTTTGGTTCCCCAATCGTAAATCTTAGGAATGTTACAGCGTGCAATAGAAGGATTGAGAACTGTGCAAGTGGCAACCTGGAATAAAAATGAACAATCGAATTAATAAAGAAACTACCTCTCTTTCTTCTATCATAAGAATATATGTTTGAGTTCTCTCTAGACACATGGCATTAATATCGACAGTCATTTCACCAAGCATGTTTACTATGTTTGGATAGATCATGATTGGGTCTAAATCATTCGAGTCTGAACTTCTGATTCTGATTGTTGAAACTTACATGTACCACCAGTTTTATTACTACAACCAGCTGGACGAACAATATCGTCAACTCTGAACATATAGCGTCCACGAACCATATGAGGAACTCCCGATCGTTGAGCCAACACCTATGAGAGAAACTTAGCTTTTTTATCCCCAATTTGACTTACTTTCGGAGTATTTTTGTACGCTTGAGTAGGATCAACATCAACAACACCAGTATGGTTTCCTCCGTTGAAAATGGCACGACAGCGTCCAGAACGAGAATTTGCACGGAAATCTTGAGCATCGAAACCTAGGCGATCGTAGTTGAATATTGTATAAGAAAGGCGTCCAGGTTGATCAGTTAACCAAATTGCCTGAAAAGAACCTCAATGTAAACAACAAATGTAAATACCAAATACCTGATAAGTAGCTGTTTGACCTGCGTCAATATCAGATCTTCCCGAAATGGCGGAAGCTGTGTTATACCAAGTTACAACAAGAGCGGCATCAGCGCGGAACATAGAAGCTCCAGCTACACCTTCTTGTAGCCATCTCATCATTTCATCAAGAAAGAAATCACTCTGTTGATCGCATCGTACGTAAGAATCAGGTGTTCCTGGACACGCTTGAGTTGCTGGTTGACCAAAGAAGCCAGAACGCTGCATCGTTTGTCCCAAGTTCAAGTTAGATCCTGACTCCTGACCGAACAGTGACTGTCTGAGTACAAGACGGTAGTAAACTCCAGAGCGACGTGCTGGGTTTCCTGATTGTGGAACTTGTTGTTTACATAAATAAGGAGCTATCATTGCTGGATCTTCTTGACGTGGCCAGTCGGTCGATTCTGGACCCACGTTAATTGTAGGACCTTGGTCTAATACAGTTGCGAATCCCATGTACCCATTTACTGATAGCTATACAAAAAGGTTTAGTAATTATCACATTTTGATCGATACCGTTGTGTAATTGTATAATCCACCATAGAAAGGGAAAAACATGTGTAAGTCGATGGTCTGACCAGCCGTGAGCATACCTGGATTCACTTTCAAATCTCCCGCTTCCGGTCCGAATGGAACAAGATTAACTGTAACGAATTTTTTTTCATCCCTCTTCTCAATAATACTCTCATAGATTTGTATAAAAGAAAATATATTTGATAGCATTCTTCAATAAGTGTATTGACTGTTGCACTTATATGGGCAGACCCTCTTTTGGCAGTTGTGTGATGGTAGCTGGTTGGAGGCAATGAGATATTCAGTGGTCACAGAGGGTAAATAAATAGAGATAGATGATGATATAGTAGGAGTCAAACAAGCATTCTACTGCCTCCGTTCTCTTGCTTCGTCTACCTCTTACCATCCAACTAGCCTTTTACCCATCTAAAACCTTTCCATCATATTTGAGAGCTAATAGATAAATTCTTTTGCTGTCATCAGATTAAATATCCTCTATCTATCTAAGGGATTTTTTTCTGCCTAATAAGCTCTCATTAAAATAATAATCTTATAATCAAATAACATATTCAATCAGAATAGGAAGATCATGAGTATAACTGACATACCTCCATAAAAAGGATTAGTTCCTGTACCAGAGAAAAGAGTTGATTGAGCTCCTGCCTGAGCACCGGTCGGCTGGCCGACATTTTGATTGATCGCAGATTGTTCATATGAGTTTTTAATTAATAAAATGAGTGGAAAAAGCCATCGAATGGCGAACATGGCTCTTTCAGCCGCAAGCTCTCTGATCGGCAGACCTAGAAAAACCATTTTAAAGTTTTTTTCTCAAATGAGCTATTTGTATAAAACGAGCAAACGAAACCCTTTAAACATCACAATAGAAAACAATGGATTTTGGGACTTTCGGAGAGTTTTTTTCACATTAGCATCAAAATAAAGACAGTTTCTTTCGTGTCCTATTCGATGAGTTTTCGTTTTACCATCGCTCAGCTAAAGTTGAAATTTCAATTTTTCTTATTCCACTAAAACAGGTTTTACCAACTAAATCTATTGATATCATTACTTTGTATGTGATGAGGAGAAAGAGAAAACGATTAAATTATAATGTCTAATGGAATTACGAAAAAATAAATGAAAAGTTCGAGAAGAACAATACGAGTTCGATAAAATTCGTTGTGATAAAAAGGAACTGCTGTCAAAAATCAGCTAAGAAGAGGAGGCTTTTGAGAATTTTTCAACTTCCGAAATAACAATGAACAACTAAAGATAACAAATATTGAAAGCAGAAAAAAGTTTAGAAAATTTGTTTCTGTTCGTGTTAGCAATGGTACGGACAGTAGGAACGTTTGAGGAGCGTCAACCAGCTGTATACCAAGCCGGACGCTTATGGTTGCGAGTCTTGAGTCTCCTCATAGTTGGGAGTCCCTTTTCTCTCTCACTCTGATCCTCCTTAGGTTGTACAGTGTTTGTACGATTGTAGTGGTCAGTTAGCTTTCGGCTATCTTCTGTCCTGCAGTTGGGAGAGAGAAACTGAGAGTCGCAGCAGCCGTCGTTCGTTCAGTCGGAGAGAACAAACATTGCATTTACCTAATATAATCAAACAAATATACATACCAGCCACCCTCAACCTTTTACTTTCTAGTTCTCTTGCTTTTTGAATAGCCTTCTCTCTCCCATAACTTCCTCACCTTTCTAAGAAGCTTCAGGCACCCCAATGCAATATCGAAGAGAGAAAAGACTTAAAAGAGAGAGAGCAGGAGGGAAAAAACTTTAACAAAAGTACCTTTCTATTCTTCCCCTAGGCAAAAGTGGATTGACCAAGTACCGTACTTACCTTTAAAGCTTGACTGACTTTGCCAGTTTCCCAAGCTGAGTGCATAGATACGATTTTATCAAGAAATCAATCAAACTATTTGATTCGTATTAAATATTGGAAAATTCACCGGAGACGTGTGATTCAAGAAGGGTATTTCCCGAATAATAATTCTTAGACGTTTTAATAATTTCATATGTCAGGTGATACTCTTAGATCGATCCTCTCTGTATGTACAAAAGAAAAAAAGTAATTCGATATTTTACCATTTATGGAGTTTATGAAAGAGACAATATTCTTCTTCTCTTTGTCTTTTACAATTATTCTTTCCAACTCAACCATTCGCCTTTTTCCTTATTTCTTTCAGAACAACTTAGTTTATGACTGAAAACTTACGTCATACTCTTTGTTTTTAAACATTATCGGTTCTTGTTGAATGGAAACAAAAAAAGTCATAAGGAGCTATGTGGTCTGACTCATCGGAGAGATGAAGCACAAGGTCTTCTTCAGCAGTCTCTCCGCTCTTTCTCTTTGTTTCTCTATGAATCTCTTCGAACGGTGGTAATCAAAGCGGCTTCCT
Source organism: Auanema freiburgensis (assembly GCA_030370435.1). NCBI lineage: Eukaryota > Metazoa > Nematoda > Chromadorea > Rhabditida > Rhabditidae > Auanema > Auanema freiburgense. The sequence continues at coordinate 1,598,812 of CM059369.1, forward strand.
CAGTAATCACGTCAACACGAAAGATGACCATCTCTCATCTTGTTCTTGTTCATCATCTTCATCATCATCATCATCTTCTTCTTAACCTCACATACATATTTGAGGTGAATTTAGTGCTTGTCGTTGTCCTTCTGAGCCCCTGTTTGTTTGTTTTTCGTTGACCACATCAACTTAACTATGCTTAACTATGCTTTACCCAATATAAATAGAAATCAGAACAAGATAAAAAAAACGTTTGTAATAAAACGTAAAACTGTATGTCTTCACGACCTTGACGAAGCTGGCAGAAGAGGGTTCATAGCTTGAGGCATCCGCTGTTTAATCACCTTCTGAAATCATGAAGGCGTTAAAACTTCTGCTTCACAGCGTATTACAGAATAAGTAGAAAATGAAAAAGTTGTCTTGAAAACTATGTGAAAACTTTCTTTATTAAAACATGCTTAATTTCATCTCTTGTATTTACACAGGTTGTAGGAACGGAACTGAAAGCTCAGGTCGTGATCTTTCTCTCTCACTCTCTATCTTTCTCAACCATATTACTTCTTCATAGATCTTAAAAGCTGAAAGCAGAAGAAGAAACATATGAACATCTCCTCAGAAAAAGCTGTACTGTTGATTTCTTTGTCTCCAATAACATGAATCAAAATAAAAATATGCTGAAGTTCGATTGACTGGTTAACAAATAACACGTGAATGCCAATTTTTACATGTGACTGTTAGAACATCCAAATGATATCGGTTAACATGTGAAGAGTATTTTCTTCACGTGGTTCCATCTTTGATATACGTCATTGAAAACTATTGTTTTTCTCGCATGGGGTGAGACTGAAGAATGAAACCAAAAAACTGTGATATCAACGTAACTTGGGAAAAATGAAAATGACTTCAACCTCCATAGCAGAGATTATCATTAACTGAGAAAGTGGCGTTGCTTGTAAAGTACTTTGAATGAAACTGGACAAATTATGTGGCCTCTGTTCGTCTAACTTCAAGGCTTCATTAAATTATATCGTCCTTTGAATGGGAGTTGGTCAAACAATTTTTTGATGTTTACAACACGGAATTCGAATAGAATCATTTTTTTTTATTCTTCGAAATTAGCCTCACGTCATAAGTTGAACTATCACGGTCGTTCAGGAGAACTATTCGGAAATTTCATCCTGTCTCTCAAACCAGCATGTTATTCGACAATTCCTTTACACCTTTAACCGACTACATGGAATTAGAAAGAGAAAAAGATAGGAAAGATTTTTTCCGCGTGCACTGAATGAAGGATAATTAGACAAAACGTCTCCTAGTTTGCCAAAGTGTTTTCTATCTCTCACATTCTAATCGCTCTTTCTTTTCAGCGAACTCTGTTTCTTTTTTTGTCAATTTTCTGTGTAATATTCGTTGTGTCCATCAAAGGGGGGTGGTACCTAATTCGAAGTATATATAAGGGAGGACAGTTTCAAATTTCCAACAACTTATTTCATAAGTACTAAAACAATATGATCAACAACGTTCTTGCCCTTCTTCTTCTTTTGGCTGTTTCTGTCTGCCTCTTCGACTATGCTGAAGCTCAATGTAGGACTCCGTTCAAAACAACTTTATAAACATTTTCTTCGTCTTTTAGGGGGCTATGGTGGCTACGGTGGATATGGTGGATATGGACCATACGGAGGATTCAGACGCCGCATGATGATGCGTCAAATGATGTACGGCGGAGGAATGTACAACCCATACGGAATGCACGGAATGTACGGAAAGTAAAAAATTAATAGGCTCTACTCACTCACTTCGACACTGACAGTATCTAAATCTGTTTGAGCTTTGTATTTCCTATCAGTTTTATCAGATGAAAAAACTTTATAAATAAAACTTCTGTATATAGTTTACATTGTTTTTCTAGAAACTTATCATCAAGTTATCCCTAAACGCTCAGTTTAGTTAATTCATTTCGGAGAACGGTTACATATGAGATACTCTTAAGCTAAAATTGTGAAGAATCATCAGTGATTTTCGGAATAACAAAAACATTTTCGATGTCTTCTTGTATCAACCCTATAAGTTGGAAACTGATTCTCAATAACAAAGAAACGAGACGTCAAGTTGTAATATTTTCTTGACTTACTTTCAGAATTCGTTCTCTCCAATCACAGTGTTTTCATATGCAAGACGATTCGGAAATTTCAGTTTTGTTTATCAGAAAAACCTGGTACCTCGAACAGATTACACAAATCTTGTTCCTCTTCTAACTCGGACTGTTCTACACCAATCTTATTTTAAAATAATGTCGAGAACGAAACAAACTAAGCTAATCTGTTAGTAATGTGAGCGATCTTATTCAGTCCCGTAATCATCATAATACAAGTTACAATAGACGAATAGATCGGGTTGAAGTGCACTGTAGCTCTTACGAGGGTTAAGCCCTCTCTCCGTACGCCTGTAGAGCTTCGATGATTTGATGTAAACTTTACTATTATAAATTGTGTATTGATGTATACTATCTTTATAGATTAATTAGGATTTTGCACGTGGAAACATTCCAGCTGATCGAAATTCGCTCATAAGTTGAACAGAATTCAATGAATTTGTGCATGTCCATAAAAGATAGACGTATTTGCGTTCTAGTTACACTTGTCCTTTAGTCATAAATCGCCTGAAAAACAGACTGATTATCAACCCATACTCAACTTTCTTTAAGGAAGTTCTTTCGTGTTTTTCCGGTGAAAAATAAATGTGACCAATCGTTCAATGTTCAATAGCTCAACAAAATGAAATATAACAGTAGTGTCAGTGATAGTTCTCGCTCCTTCATTTCTCATAAAACGGAGCCAACAAGTCTTCTATTCAGGAGTTCCCATCTGCTCCTCGTACAGGCCAACAATTATTCTTCATTTTTCATTCCGTATGCAACACGTGGGTTGGTGGTCGCTTTTCTTTTTCATTTTCACTTCCAATTTTACAGATCAGCGGTTGTTCATGATTTTTCATTTCGTATGCAACACGTGCGTTGGTGGTCGTTTCACTTTTTCATTTTACCTTCCAACGTACTGATTAGCGGTCGTCCATGATTTTTCATTTCGTATGCAACACGTGCGTTGGTGGTCGTTTCACTTTTTCATTTTACCTTCCAACGTACTGATTAGCGGTCGTCCATGATTTTTCATTTCGTATGCAACACGTGCGTTGGTGGTCGTTTCACTTTTTCATTTTACCTTCCAACGTACTGATTAGCGGTCGTCCATGATTTTTCATTTCGTATGCAACACGTGCGTTGGTGGTCCTTTCACTTTTTCATTTTACCTTCCAACGTACTGATTAGCGGTCGCCCATGATTTTTTATTTTGGTTGCGACATGTGCGTTGCTGGTTGTTCAACTCATTTTATCTTGAAAATCATCCGCGCAAAGTTTTGTATTTATCCGAGGAAAAGCTGAACTTCGCCACGAAAAACTTTAAACTTTTATTTAGAGTACATGAATGAAGGAAATAAAAACAAACGACAACAGAAGCAATGAAACTATGCGGCTTTTTCCACTTTCTCAGCTACATTAGCTATATTCTCTAGTTGCTTCAAATTTAATGAATAACCCTCCCAGTAGTCGTTCACAAGATAAGGCAAATTGTTCTCCTGAAAAATTTCGTTACTTGAGATATGAATGCTTAATATACTTTGCAGAAATCTTTAACGTAGCCCATACATCTATTCAAGTTACATCTTGGCATTGTTGGGAATAAATGATGTTCAATCTGAGCAAATAGGAAATTTCAATTAATCGTTGATACAGCTATACTCACCTGATAGTTCAAACCACCCCAAATCCAGTCGATAAGTGGAGAAGGGGTCATGTTTCTAGTGGTCAAAATTTGAAGGCAAGCGAAGTTATTCAAAATTCGTGAGTTAGCTATAAAAATTGTATGAAATATGATAAAGCTATATGTATATATCTATATGAACCTGGATATTTATCAACAGAGTTGTGGTTAAAAGTAACCACATGAGCGATCAAAAATCCAGACAAGAACTGAGAGATTATGAAATATGTGATTCTGATCCACATGTTTGGAAGCAAATACAGTTGCAAAATAACCCATGACCAATGAGCAACAAGAGTAACCTTCAAAGACTATAGATAGAGGAAAAAGAACTGAGAGACTAGAAACCTGCTCGAAGAGAGCGTTCCTGCGATAAATACTGTACTTGCTGGAGTTTTCATTAAAAGCCCAAATAATCGACTGAGATGTCCAAGAAACACGAAGAAGAGGAAGAGAAGCAGTGAAGTAGAGATGTTGGTATGGAATAATCTGAAGAGAGAATTGACAACCAGAGATGAATGATACCTTCAATATGAACTTCTCAACGGGAAGTTTATACTTGGTTAAATCAGATGGAATGAAAGCGAATAGAGGAGCCAAATCAATATCCCCATCATGGTCAATTACATTGGTCGCAGCATGGTGAGTATTATGCTGAATGAGGAATTTGAGAGATGAGTTGATACCACTATAACAACTTTATCTTTCCACCAATCGGCAGAAAATCCTTGGCAAAGATTACCAAAAATAACAGCAAAGAAGTTATTCAATTTACGGTTCTTTGTTGGCTGGTGATGACAATATTCATGTGTAAGCCAACCGAATTGTTGCCAAGAGATCGCAAGTGATAAAGCCGATGTTAAATACCTGAAGAAACCATAGATCGCATTAATCAAACTGTTCAACACTGACCATCCCCAATATTGTAAGAAAAACGCAAAGAACATAAATCCTAACGTTGAAGCGGTTTTGTGAACAAAGTAAAGCTCCTGAGCTTCCATGAGACCGTCTTCAGTGACCCGTTGACGTAACTTCTCGAAACTGTTTACTATTTTCTTCTCCTATGAGAGGATACAGAATGATCAAAATATTGATATTACTTACTTCCTCAATGGAAATATCATAAGTAGAGATATTAACATCTGATTTATCTACACGTTTTCTCAACTCTACTTCTAAATCCTCCGAAGGGTCCCAAGCTTGTTTCTTGAGGGCCTATGAGAAAATTCAGTGTGGAAAGTTCTATTATACATACATCTAGCTGTTTATATGCTTTCTTAGATCCTTCATGGAAAGCGTGGAAAATATGAGTAGCATCAGCATTTCTCCAAAATTTAAGTTTCTTTGAATCATGCATAAAAGACTTACGCATATTGGAGGATAACAGCACCTCCGGGATGTTTCAATACAACATCCTCACTGATATGAAGCCATTTTCCATCAACCTGAGCGTAATTCGTAAATGTGCACTTTATTCTTGAAATCAGAAATTTCCCTTTCAAAAGTCAGAAGATGATATCTTCAGTTCCTAATATAAAATAAAATATGCTCAACTGATAATGCTATCAGTTCTAAAAAATCGCGCCATTTTTATCAGTAGAAATGAAAGACCTTTGAACTAGAAAATGAAGCATATTCAACAAAGAATAGGGTAGAGTAAGGTGGAAAAAGATAATGTGAGATGCGGAAGTTGACTATGACTATGAATAAAAATATCCTCATCCTCTTTTCATCCTTTTTCTCATTAACTTTTTCTATGTTTTCTTAGGACACTCTTCGCTCTCCTCGATTACATTGAACCTTCCAAAAATCAAACAGGCAAAAAAAGAGAAAAGAGAGATGATTGAAAATCGATAATCGTCCGATGTGGCGCGATTTATATATTGAAACTTCCTAACAACAAAGCACTTTTTAGGTCAACTATTAGACTTTAAAGTAATGGAAGAAACATGAAAATACCTTCATACGGAGCCCATCCGTTTGTTTCCGAACCGTTGCCATGATTTTGGTTTAGGTTCTTCTGAAACAAGAGGATTGATATATAGATCAAATGAATAAGGTTGAAAAGAATTTGATTCACATAAGCGAGGGAAGCGGGAAATTGTTTGCGAAAACCACGGTAAAAGAAAAAAAAAGAAGTGGAGATAGACAAAAAAGTTAGGAAGAGATAACTGACTCTGTTTAGAAATTAAAAAAAACTTCATTTATATCTAATGAATGCTCGAAAATTCAGAGATAATAACCTTCTGATAATTGGTTGATAGGTGCAGTAACACCTCACGTGGAAACTACGCAATCCATACAGTTTAATTTCTTAAGTAATATGAATTGATAAAAGATTATTTTCAGACGATCTATTCAATTTTAATAAACATTCTTATATCAGAATCATGAGAACTTGTGACTGAATCAGTAAAAGCTCAATGCACGATAAACGAATGAAAAAAGGGAAGAGAAAATGCTCTGGGAACCCCATCGCGAAAACCCAGAGTTACTGAATACTCCGACACATATGTCTACGTGAGATCCACGTGTTTTCAGCGTTTCATTTTCATTCTCAGACTGATGGGAGGCGGTCGGGAAAAAAAGCGCGGGGAGATGGGATGAGTGATATGGACACCTAGAAAAAAGTTCAGAAAGCCATTAGTATATAAGGAGTAGAGAAAGTTTGAAAAATAAGACGAGCGTTCTTTCTCGTCGTAGAAACTCCTCTCACACGCTGAGTACTTGATCTGATAACATTCCCCTGTTATCACTCCGCCTTAAAGGCTTCCTTTAACAAAACATATGAGAACTATGGTAAGATAAGACGATAACTGAACGATTTGAGATTTTCGAAAATTTATAAATTATCATTCATTTTGAATACAGTTAAAGAGCACAAAACAATCTCAGTTGAGTTCTGATATGACTAGATTTCATTTTGATGAAAAAATATTCTTTGCTGAGTAACTTCGATACATTCGGGAAACCGGGGTTCTAGCTATTCGTCTATCCAAAGACCTTCTTCTAAAAAAATTTCGTTTTTTATTGTGTATTCAGTCTTTACTGAACCTATTTCCAGTGCTGACAAAGCGCCTGGGAACTGTGTTGCTAGGTGGAACCCATGGAGTCCTTCTGTCTGATTGTGTAGACATCACAGAAGGACTACGAAGATCTAGTTTTTCAATTTCCTAAAATGCACAATACGAAGTTCATAACTCTTAGCCGATTCATGCCTTAAACTGTAGCCAGGTTTGATAAGCTTGCTCAGCTAGTATTTCTTTTTCATGTAGTTCGATCTCCATTTTTTTCCGTTCATGAGCCAATTGCTTCTCTAATATATGCTTTCGAATATCTTCTTCTTCCTGTTTGCGCTGCGTCCTAAAATTTCATATGAAACTTCTTTGAAATGTTCATTAACCAGGCGTCGAAAGCTGCTTGAGACTCTGTTTTCTTCAATATATCTTCTTGTTGTTTTTTACGCCTCTGGTCAACTTCATTTTCCTTCATCCTTGTTTTTTCATTTTGAATCGTCTTTAACCTCTCTGTTTTCCATGCTTCAAACGTCTAAAAAAGGTTGAGGTCATAGGTAGGTAGTACTCTGAAAAACGAACCTTCTGAGCATCCAATTTTCTCTGTTTCTTATACTCTTCCTCAAGCATTAGCTTCTCTTTCTGTTTTTCTTTTTCGAAACGTTTCTGCTCTCTTATTTCATGATCTCGATTTGTTTTCCAAACTTCGAACTGTTTGGCCGCGATTTTTTTCTTCTCTTCCTTGTTCTTAAGTACAGGTTTTTGTCATACTAATATGGTTATCTACCTTATTGTCATTTTCTTCTTTTTCTTTCTCTTGCCTTTTTCTTCTATGCTCCTCTTCTAGCTTTTTTTCCAACCAAATTCTGTGCTGTCCACTAGAGTTAATGTGATTGAAAATAGACTTTGAACGGTTTTCGAGAAGCTTCGATGAACTATGTGGGATATAGCAGATAAGACTACATAATTTTGATTTCACTCACTTCTTTTCTTCGATTTTCATGCGATTAACAGCTATATTTTGCTTTTTGTTCCGCTCTTCCTTCTTCTGCTCTTCTTCAATCCGAAAAGTATGATTGTCACCTTCAGTATCACAAGATGTAGGTCTTGATGATTGCATCTAGAACTTAACTGTTTTCGTATTAAGCGCAACTAACCTTCGTTAATTCAAGTCTCAAAAGATCTCGAGTTTTGCTAATATTGTTAGGATCATCTTCATCTTCTTCTTGGATTCCACTAGGCTGACGAATGACTTCCCTGACCATTTCTAGCGATTATATTATGTCATAGATTGTAGGAAACCTCTTTTTTTTTTCAGCATTGTTGTCTTGCTTTTCGATTTGTGTTCGTTTCCTCATTTCGCTTCTTAAACAGATGAGAATTGTAATTGAAAAACAATATACTCACAGTTTTAAAAGGAAATCATCGTCAAATGTGTCGTTGGAGAATGATTCCTTCAGTTTTGCGGATGATGATAGAGAGTCAGTTGGTGTTGGCTCTTTGTTTTCCTCAGAACTTGTAGACTCTCGACCATGTCGAGTAGGAGGACGGATAGTTGAATTGATTCCGTAGGTATCTGACAATAGTGCGTGTATTTCTTAAATTCAAACAACCAAAGCAAAACCATTTTTCGGTCCTACTCCCAAAATCTCATCTAAGGTTTGCGTGATAGTTAGGCTTCTGTGTCTACCAGCTAATCCTGGAGTGTCATCCATGAAACTGTAATTAAAAATATAGTTGGGGACTGTAAAAGGAGATGAAAATAAGTAAATTATATGTTAAAACGTAAAATTGCTCGTTATCATTGGTATGTGTAAGAAAACAACGATATGAGAACGATGGTTTCCTTGGAAACGCTAAGTTTATTGAATTCAAGATAACAAATCCTCTTTAAACCAATCAATCATATATTTAAAAAAAAGTACTTTCAATGACTTTAATTCGACTATGAGTAGTTTTCTTTTTCCTTTTCCTACATTTTGCTAAACATGCCATTTCGCTTCAATGATTATGAAGGTTTAAGAAGTTTGCTGAGGCGAAATATTAACAGGAAACAACATACTCGTCAAAATTTATTCTGAACAAGGACGAAAAACAAGAATAAATATTGAAAAATAATGAAAATTCACAAAATGGTCAAGAATATGTGTCTGGCATTGGACGTCCTCGTAGGAAATGCTTACCCAGGTCGTTGTCATGGTAACTCTCTCAAGCTCCTTCATAATTAGGAACGCCAACTGAATCCATTAAATGCGTTTAAATTGAAAATTAATCAGATGGAATAACATAAAACAACGATGAATCATTCATAGAATGGCTTTACTCATTCGGCGATACTAGTTTGTTAAAGCAAGTTCTATGCTGCCAGAATTATTCATCTTTTAGCGTTACTTTTTCACTGTTGTTAAGAAATGAACAAATTAACAATAAACTTTTCACAATGTAACGGTAAAAAGAATATGAAGTACATCAATCTTTGAAATATTCATGAAATCTAATATTAGTCACTTTTTCTTTCCCCCAAACTCGAAATTCTGACAAAAACTTGCGGGGAAAGTAATTGACGTTCGTCATCATTGTATCCTCTCATCTGAGTGAGAATCTTTTCTTTGACTGATTCCTTGTTACTTGAGAGGACAAGTCCTCTGTTCTGTGAGAATATCTTTCCTCTCCTGGTTTTTCATGCTTACTACCGTCACACATACGTGACCGTGTCGACTAGTCTATATAAGGAATAAGACTTCGTCCTCCAACTAGATATCCAATACTTTTTAGCTTACGTTCCTACTTTTGTATTTTCGCTCAGTTCGTTCATTCAGAAGTATGCTGCCTGCCAAGCATGCAGGAATATTGTCCTGTGGATGTTCTTTAATAGCTCTACTGACTTGTCTCTTCTATCTCCCAGCTTTGGTGTACAAGATACAACATATCAATGATCAAGTTTGTCCTAGTTCATTACTTCATTTACATAATACTTTCAGTTACGTGTCGATTCGGACGAGTTCCGCGTAATGGCTGATATTACTTGGACTGAATTAGCTAAAGTCCGCACAGCTACAGGAAGAACCAAAAGACAAACTTATGGAGACACCCCTAAAAAAACATACGCTCTTCACAATGCTTATATGAAAGAAGACGCTTTTGTGGAAGGAGCTCCAACTTGCAGTAAACTCGTTATATGTAATGTCAGTAATTTTTATTTAATCAGGTTGTAATGCCAAAAACACTTGCCCACCAGGGCCTCCAGGTGCCCCAGGAAAGGCCGGTCAAGATGGAGAACCGGGAAGGGCTGGTGCCCCAGGCTCTCCAGGATTAGCTGGAATAGCCCCACCTGTAACGTTAGATCCAGTACGCCAATTTAAAACTTATTGTATTATTTCTTTACTCATTTAAGAACCAAGGATGCCGCGTATGCCCACAAGGACCAAGAGGACCTCCAGGACCACCAGGAGAAGCTGGACCAATGGGAACAGAAGGACCTGCGGGAAATTTGGGAAGACCAGGAGAGCAAGGACGTGAAGGATATCCAGGACAGCCTGGTATACCTGGAGAGGCTGGCAAACCAGGAAAACTTGGAGAACAAGGACCACCAGGACGTGATGGAGTTCGCGGAGAGAAGGGACCACAAGGACCCCGAGGAGACAACGGTCCACCAGGGCAAAAGGGACCTGTTGGTTACCCAGGCAGAGATGGATCTCGCGGTAGCGATGGTATAAGCCTTTATTGTTTCTTTGTCTGAAACATCACGTATTTAGGAGAAATGGGACCAGCTGGAGCACCAGGTCTACCAGGAATGTCTGGAGAACCAGGACAACCAGGTCTCATGGGATCACCAGGAGCTCCAGGACCAGACGGTTCATATTGCAAATGCCCAGAACGTAGCGCTGGAGTTAACAAACCTCCAGCTCAACAAGAAAAACCTCCAGCTTATGAGCCAGAGCCGGTAATAAAATAACAAAGATTTTGATGAAAAAATTATTTAGCAACCCCAAACGTATGGACAAGACGCTGGTGTTCAGGAAGCCCCAAGAAGTCCATACCGCAAGTGGAAATGGCTCCAATGAGAATAAATTTGTGTTTATAAAGCATGAAATAAAATATTCGAAGAGTACAATAACTCTACTATCCAAAATCATCACGTACAATATCACAATCCCTCGATAACAAGTTGTACCAGAAACCAATGTGGTTATCAATAAATATATATGCGTCAAGAATGTTAGTGTGCAGGTAAATATAGTCTACTCTTCAGACAGACTGCTGCATTGGGTTCGAACTGTCAGAGCTTCCCTGATTAGTATTTCTATTACGCTTCAACATCTAGGAGAATTATACGCATATGAGAGACTGTGGTTTAAACTTACAGAAATGAAAGCTAATCTTGATAAATAATTAGTTAGCTGTGTTGAATTCGCCCATCGGCATCTCAAATATCCGTACAAGTTTGCAGTTGTCATTCCAAACCCAAGCAGCGCAACAATCATCCATTCCCACTAGAATTATAATACATGGAGAAGTGAAAAAAAAACAATTAAAATACTTTGAATGTGAAAAATGCCATGGAAACGAAGAAAAACCAAACTAGCGGAGCGAGAACCAGTCCCATCCAGAATGCTCTACTATCCATTGAGGAGAACCTAGATGTATCCTTCAAAATACAGTATACATATGTGATAGTAAGCTTTCTAAACCTTGGCACTTTCAAACTTCCAGTGATTGTTACCATTGGAATCAACAAAATTCCACCAGCGTAGCCCGACTAAAAGTCTACCAGTTATATTCTTTACAACCCAGAAATCCATTGATAATAAAATAAGCTGAAAATAAGTTAATAAAATCTAAATATGGAAAAGTAATTACAATTATAAGGAACTGGATTATGAAAGAGTCGGAGAGCAACGTAGCAAAGAAGTAGTACGCTAGAGCTGCAGCTCGGAAGCATAAGTGAGCAACAACTATGGAAGGTTTGCTATATCGTACTGTTTTCATATCAAAAAAAAAAGTATACGAAACCTGAACATTTGCAAGCTGAACCGTTGCTGTTCAGGCTGAGATCCAATCCCACCAATATTTAAATCAGACTCGAAGCCAGTCGCCATCTAAAAGAAAGCATCGATGATGAAAAAATAAAAAACGAAACGAGAATGTATGCAAGTGATAGGAACATCGTCAGAATATAAAAATAATGAAATGTTTAAAAATGTAATATTTAGTTAATACAATCACCAAATGGATTTTTAAAACGTTTAACACTCATTCCACTTCTGAAAAGTAAAAATTGTCAATGCAATAGTATTCAAGTAAGAAAACCTGACACAGCATTTTCCAGAAGAGTTTCGACTTCTTCAATATCGATGATCACTCTAGTTTCCTTTTCGGTCATCAATAATCTATAGAAAAACAACTTTTATATCCAAATGTACCAGAAAACGCACTGAAGTTCATCAAGTGTTGCATTGTTATTCTTCATTTCAATCCTGTCAATCATTAAGTATTTCGACCAAACACATTGTTCCATAGATCGCAAGAAAACCTGAACAATGCGTATAGTAGTTTGCTACTCTCAGTTTCTTACATTATCACCGGTATATCTCGTTAGAAGTAATCTCCAGAAAGAACTATCATTTAAACTGTTCGCCACTTCTAATAAGTTTCTTTGTCCACGTAAATTCTAAGAACGAAGTTTAAGAAAATATCGTAGTGAAAAACCTCAGTAGTGAAGTCAGATTCCCGTGTAAGAAGCAAAAGCTTTGACAAAGCTGCATATTTTTTACAAGTACCCATAGACACACGTTCTAAATCGTCGAAGAACGGTAGAATTTTGTAATATCTTAACGAAGAGAAAAGCTTGACCAATCTGAGAAATACACAGAAGATTATATTGAAAGATAGAAAATTACTTTAGATAGCCGTCAGGATATGCATTAAACATACGAATAAACGCTTTACATTCTTCTAAATATTCCAAACGATGAGAGTGATAATGTTTCTGAAAAATATTAATGCTCTTAATGAAAGAAAGAACCAACCCAATGATGTTCCAAAACGTTCAATACAGCTCTCCTAGGAGGATAGAACTCTTCTTCGCCAGATATAACATTTTTACACTCTTGAAGCCAAATACTTCCACTCTTCGCTATAACTCACGTTCATCATAATATTATTAAGAAAAACTAACGTGATCTACAATATGTCAAATACACTTTAATGGAACAAATTGTCGTCTTAGTGGTTTCGATGAGGGGAATATACTGAAAGTGTTTCTAAATATTGATAATTTGTTATATAAATACCGCGCTGGCTTCCGTTAAAGTTGGGAATACGAAGTTTTCCAGTTCGTTCAACAAGGTAAAGGTGTCCAGTACATGTTTTGGTGATATCTAGGCAAAGTAAATTTTTTATATCTCGCATATGAGTTACCGTTTGATCCTCCTCTAAAAAGTTCATCCATCGTACTACTTGATGAGCGTAGTTTTCTACTCCTAGTCCGGGATTCATCTAAAATATATCGTTACATTATTTCATGGTGTATAAAATAAACCTCTAGATAAGATAACATAGCGCAGAATAAGACCGAAGCTCTCAGGCTGTTGAGCTTGTCGAACCCATTTTTAGCATGCTTCAAAACTGTTTTGATCAGCATAGCCATGAACTGCTGCGGCTTCTCTCCTACATCGTTCTCCATAGCCTTAAAAAATTGTTTTTTTTTTCCAATGAATGATTACCTCATAGGCAGCAATGTAATAGATGAACTCGTTAACTTCATCCTGTTGGATTCCCAGTTTTTTGCTCAACTTCGGAACTTTATCGATGAACTTTTTCACAATCTTTTTCTCGGACAAGTCAATATGTTTCAAACTCATTAGTCGGATAGATCTTAAAATTGATATTATTAATTGAATTTTCAGAATGAATGCATACATGGGTACATATGACATGATTATTTGAGGTTCGTTACTCGTCTTAGCTAAAGCGAGAACGATAGTTTTCATTATTTTCAGGAAAGGCTTCGAGTTATAAACACTGGTCAAAGAACATCGTTTCATTTTTCGTAGAACAGATTCCGTGTTTTCATTATTAGGGATCTAAACAAGTAGTTCATTGAAAACAATTTACAGGAAAACTCAACAAATTCAATAAAATTGATTCCAAAGTACCCTAGTATATCCAAGGGGAACACTACTTTTGATATGATCAGATCTTCGTACATGATTCTCTTGAAAGTATCCTATGGAAACAATATTATACAAGTTCTCCAGAATCGATACTTACATCAGGAGCTTCTCCTGCTTCGTCAGTGCCTGTTTCACCTCGTAAGGGTCTCACATTCAAAAACGAGAACTGTCTTTCGAGATTAACCCAAGATGAAATGTATGAATCATTCGAGGTAGCAACTTGGTTGTATAGTGATTGAGCTCGAGTTCTATACAATTCCAACTCATACTTCTCATTTCTTTCCGCATCGAACGTTGCCTTAGCTTGAACTATTTCGTCGTACTTCATCCAGCCTGAATATTTACAAATTACTATCATAATTTTGAAACTATCACCTCCATAACATTTATAGTCTCCTACTCTAGGGTGACCACTGTTCCAAAACTCTTTGAAGGCATTCAAAACAACATTGGGTTCAGCAACAGCTAATCGGGGAGGCCGGAAGTGATGATACTCACATGTTGCCTACGAAAAAAACTTCGTTTTCAAACATTTTCATATTAAATACCTGGATTGAAGCAATAGCCTTTTCGGTATATCCACTCTCAAACAAGAATACCAGATTCCTTATACAAACATCTTTATAAAACTCTTCCGTGTCAGGTTCCACTTTATGTGACCTAGGTGTGGAAAAGATGTTAGTTGGCAGAATATAATTAGAACAAACTTTATAACTCCATTCAACAAATTTTCAAGTTTGGAACGACATTGAGCGAAAGCTTTTTCCATTCGCTGTAAACTGTATATAGACGAATCGTACTGAATGAAGTTTAGGTATTGGTTCCAAACTTCACTCTTGTTCAAGAAACGATTCAGTAGCTGAAAATAGAATTTTATTGTCGAAAATATGAACTGTTTAACTGTGTCCCATTCTGACAAAAGTTCATCAGTTCCTCCCTTCTTTTTGAGAATCTCAATTTTCTTCAAACGTAAAGCATAGGATGCTGGAAACCTTTGCAAGCCCTAAAATAATTAGCTTTTCTGAAGGGTCCCTAAAAGCTTACGCTCTGAACGATAGACAAGCATCTCTCCAGGAGAGCTTGGTTAGTCATCGCCTTGATTCCTAACTCAGTGTTTTTCTCAAACAGTTGCATCTTAAAACCTCGCATTAAGATTATAATTCACCACTTTGTACCTCTAAATCTACAAATTCGATAAAAAGATGATCATCTCCACTTTTATCGTTGATAGCATATTTTATCTTCGTCAAACGATTTTCAATACTTCGAACTTCATCCGGGCGTATTATCTTGAGGAAATATAACTATTAACAAAGCTCTAGCAATTCACAAACTCCATATTTTTCTCGGTCTTCAGCATCCATCCTCAGTCTATTATCTTCACTTTGAATATCATCAGCCTTGTCCCCAATAATTTCGTACTAAGAGCTCTTGTTACAAATTCGACTACTACTTACATACTTACCTGGAAGCGGAACACATCTAGTTTCTTTTTGGAAATTTCAATGAAGTCAACATTTTGCATATCCGAAATCTTTACAAGATCTGTACGGAAAGCCCGCTCTGAGTTCTTTTCGTTTGGAACGACCTAATAGCAAAATTGTAAAAATACATGTACAATCTGGAACAAACGTCATGTAAACGCTTAGGCTTTCTCTCTTCTTTAGCTACAACGGCGGGATAAAAATACTGGAAATAGAACCTTCAATACAGAAGAATTAATGGCAACTCACACTACTCCACTTGGGAGGAGCTCCAATAATTTCAGGGGTCATCGTATAGTAAGCACTGGTGATTGTGGGTTGCAACTTCTCATAGTGAATGTTTTGAAGATCTCGAGTTGTATCGTATATCAGACATTCATGAGTGTTGTGCTCGTTCTTGTCCATTCGAAGGAAGGAATATTTAACAGGTTTGATCTTTAAAAAGATGAGATTAATTATCAGAAACATTTTCCCTACATTTTGTCTAGAAATACGTGGAGGCGAAGGAGAATCCCGTCTTCTTTTCTTTGATTTCTTTTTCTTCTCTTTCTTCTCTTTCTTTCGCTTCCTGTGTGAAGAAGAGCTAAAAGAAATATTGAACATAGATGACAGTTGGATAGAGATAATACCTGTCTGAATCTGAACTAGAGTCAGAGTCGGAACTACTGGAGTCTGAACTTGAATGTCTCCTAAAGCAAAGAGTACTTCTGTTTGGAAACTCTAATGAAAAGAACCTTTTTTTTTTGCTCTTCTTACTATTCTTGTTTTTCTGCATCTTCTTTTTCTGGTCCCTAGAATTAAAGTTATATTAACAAAAGCCCCAGATCCTACTTTTTATTCTTTTTTCTGAACTTTTCGATTTCAGCCAGTTCAGTCACAGTTTGTGTGATAGCCTTGAATCAAGAGTTGAGGAGTACGGTTGAGGACAACAAAACTAACAAACTCATCATCATCATCATCGTCTGAACTATCTCGAAGTTGACGAACAGCAACGCATTCTCTCAGCTGGGCGGCTTTCCTTTCCATTCTTCGTCTCTCCTGCTCCTAAAAAGTAGATTGTTTGTTGCACCATCGCAAACTATTTTACGAACTCACCTTTTGTCTTTTTGATAAAATCATTTGAGTGGAATGTGTGGAGAAAGCTCCTTCTGCAGCACTTAAACGAATAGGAGTCGGCGCAGGTTCGCTCTCTTGGTAAGTGCGGGAATTATCATTTCCACTATCAAAATAACGAGCTGGTTTCTGATTTTGCCGGCTACTTGATGGATGAGAAGTATGATAATCGGAGCCGAAGTTAGGTCTTCCATAAACAGGCTGATTAACTTGAGGGAACGATGAGTAGCCAGCTGATAAATTGGGATTTCGGAAAGGCGGTGGAACTGAAGGCTGAGAGTTTTGAGATCCTGTGCTTTGAGGTGTGTTTGAGGTGCTAAGCTGAGCTAGGTGAGAGCTTTTCCCCTCATCTCGGAACCTAGCGAGATTAGGGTCTACATCTAAAGGCTTCGGCTGCTCTACTTCATCCACGATACTTCAAAAAAAGGGTTAGAACGACAACTTAATGCTAAACTCTAACTCATTTTCTGTTTGCGGATATATTTGCCGTTGTTTTTCTTTAGTAGAATATGCCGGAAACATCTGGAATACAGGAAAATTTGTTAATTCTATCTTTTACAATAAATCTAGACGAAGCAACGCCCTGCTGTGAGGAAAATTCAAAAATGAAGCTTAAAATTAGAATATTTCATGGCGATATGCATTGTACGTAAGTCGTGTTATTGCGTCCGCCGCAAAAAATGTTCGATATTTATTTTGAGAGAGCGTCCCTCATGCTCTACGATCATGGATAAATTTTTAACACTTTTCTATTTATTTTATTATTTTTCTTTTTACGTTTTTGATTTTCAGTTCTAATCAGCATCGTATCTTTTAAACCGAACTAAGCTGTTGTTAGCTGAGCGTAATAGTCTCCAGTTTATATTTGTCATCATATCCAGGCTGTAGCGTCTTCCTATACTCCACTGCTCTCCATTGCAGTTTAGTATGACGCCTCATCATAGATATTATTTTATTAATCAAATTAACCTGTTCTCGATTTTTTTTAATCCAGTTCGTTTTTATTCGATTTTGAATTTTTTACAACTCTTTATCCAACGTTCCATCATGCAAGAACGAAAATTCATAAACTATATTTAAGATCACCAGATTTGAGATGAGTTAGAAGACGTTCAAACCGAAGCGTCTAGTGTTCCTCCGAGCATGGAAAACGAAGACTCTATCGAGCAACTCGATCGATTGGCTCGGCGGATAAATGCTAGGCAAACAATTTTTCGGGTATCTCTTCTATGAAATTATATATTTTTAATTTCACTAATTACAGTTAATGACAAGAGACATAGATATGTTTCCTGAGTTACAACAACATATTATTCGTTATCGTCATCAACTTATCCTCGATCATCATGAACCTCCGGCCGAAGGCCGACGAATATTTTATTACGACCACTATGACGAAAACGTGTGGTTTGCAAAGTACATTGTTTTAATAAGGATTACTTATCATGAAGTTTTATGCGATGTGTCTTGACTTATTGTTTTAAACAGATAGTTGCGTGGAACGCTACTGGCTTGTTGGGACCCACGAAAGCGTTCTCGGCTACAAGTCCATAATATAAACCAGATGCACAAAATGAGTCCTTAGAAAAGAAAAGGTTGTTTATGTTAAAGTAAACTGAGCCTAACGTGTCGGAAAAGACGATCCATGCTATCGTTGTAAAGAATCCTATCAGCCCATGCTGGGCATAGCTTTCTCATGAACTCTTCCTTTTTGAGTTCAGTTATTTCATACGAGCGTGAGGGCTAAAACATATTTTTTACTCTCGCAGAAAGTGAAATGTACAAACTTGGAAAAAGACGCTTTCTTCTTTCAATTGTCCCTTGAAAGCTACGGCAGCCAGTTCGCCATTGTATCTGAGTCAAAAAGTTTTTTTCTCCAAAAAGTACTATACACACCTTTTAACCATTTGCCCTCTGCCCAATCGGAAGAACCAATCATGAATGGAATGAAGATCGAAACAGCTACGTTGAACTGTAGTGATATTCTAAAAGGAAAGAAAATCAAAACATTGGGAAGATTATCTCACTCTTCCATGCCGATCAATATGCTCGATTGCTTCTACATTGCCTTGGTCATCTTTACGAGCTACTGTTGATACACGTTGTGTCTTGGCAAGATACTGAAATAATTCATTTAGTAACAATAGAGTTGGATCAAGTACATCCAAAAGCTCTGTTTCATGTAACTGAGAGTTGAAAGCTCCTCCTACTATAATAGAATCATTCTTAAGCCCTTCTTCTTCCAATCTGAATTATAAATTTATGAATTTAAAGGAAAAATTCGAAACTCCGAGAGTAGCAAATCAATTTGTTTTTCTCGCGTTTGGGCGGCTTTAGTGATTTGTGGTTGTGCAACAATCTCGTTCACATCTTCGAACGGTACAGAATGCAAATTCAAGTTTATGAATGTGATTTCCTTGGAATATATTCTGAAGCGAGCCAACAAATAGCCAGTTCTTTGTTGCTGAATGTCGCGAGAACCATCATCTCTCTGTTCAAAGTATCAATATACAGTTTTTTGGAGAAAAAAAGTTTACATAGAAGTCTCTTTTGAAAGAATATTTCTGATTGAAAGTGCTCTGAAGAAAACCATCGCATTCAGTATCGCCTAATAAAATATAAGTTAGGTGAAGCTCGTATATAATGACTCGCCTATAACATGTTTGTGTCCAATTGTAAGAGCATGATAACCGGTGTTTGAAAACCTATCAAAATATTTCACATTCTGACAATTTTTGAACAAGTACAATGACCCAAGACCCTAATCAGTACATTATATAGAAAGTTTTCATCTTGCCGCTCTTACCGTCAAACGCGTGTCAAAGAAAGCTCGCGAAGACTCGAATTGACGGTAAATCTCAGGATCATCGATGATTCTTAAATTCAAAATAGGATATACGAGAGAAAAAACATGACTAACCCTCCTAACACTACACGGGCCGTGAAATCAGGATCACGGCTATTTAGAAGACCTTGAACATGGACACACGCAAATTCAGCTTTCTGTTCCCAAATTTCTTTGGCTACTTCTTTACACCAAACTCTCAACAAATCATCCTAGAAAGTGTTCAGAAGAAGAAGGATAAATCAATAAAATCACCTTTTCTCCAATTTCAGTTAGATCACCTGTGATCGTGACCTGTTTTATATAGTCAGCCATTTCCCCTGAAATCAGAATTCTTAATCTGTGTAGTGAGCTCTGTGCCAAAAGAACAAGACCTGCTCGACATAAGATTGAAACATGTAACATAGAAAAACACTAGTAGCAGGAGAAGATAACTGTTTCAAGTACTTAAATCTTAGAACGTCTCCCGGAGGTTTCAGGAAACAATGTAGGAAGACGCAGAAACTTTTATAAGGCTTCTTAGGTTCAACTATTTTTTCCAACACAAATTCTTTAAGTTTTCTATTGAAGTACTTCTTCAAACAAACAAAAAAAATTATAAAAATTTAAATAAACGATTGCGAAACGAAGGTAAACTCTGATTGAATGATTAAAGACAACGCCCAGAGTCGGCCTACGCCTCTGTAACAAGACGTTCAAGCAACCGGTTCCCGGCCGCGCCTTCTATAATTCAGAGAAGACGAAGAAAAAGTTCTGGAGAACAGCTCTTGATTACTCATCCAACAATCGGGATAACTATGATGGTTGTTTGCTTATAATGGTAACAACGTTTTCTATGTTATATTGCAAAAACTGGGAAACGAGATTCGAAAGAAACCTCATGAATAGAATGTGTTGATGAAGAAATGATGCGTTGTCAAGCTTTCAAGGTTTGATATATTCCATACATCGAAGTTCTTGAATGAAAGTTGGTAGTTCAAGTTATAATAGGAAGCAATTTAGCTTAGTTAAATAAGAAGTGGTAAACATTGGTAAGACAAAAGTAGCAGGCAAAACTGAAAAATCATAGAAAAAAGTATTTGAGAAGTGGGCGAAGGATGAACTTCGTCGTTAATCTGAAAAGCTAATTTGCTTCGCAATAATTCATTGCAACCTAGAAGAATTTCACCTAATAACGAATAGTTTCTTCATGTAAATCAAAATCAACAATAACCAATCAACCATAAGAGGAAAACGATAAATCTTAAACAACTTTTTGCATCTTAGGAATCGATTTTATCAATTCTTCGGTCCATTTTTTCTTCGGTAAGCTTTTTGTTAGTTCAACAACATCGATGATTTTATTAAGCTTGAGTCCAATAAGAACCTGAAAATAAAAATAAGTTTCCCTTACTTGTCAGTGATCAACATACTTCGTTTACATCTGTCTCGAACTTCAAAGAATACAGGCAAGGAAAATACTTCTTCACCAGGCTTTTAATACTCTCCAACTTTTTCAAATCACGGGTGACAACGTTCATAGCGATTAAGCCTTCAATTCGTACCATTACTTTGGAACCATAAAGAAATCGATACCGTCTTGTGTCAATGAATTCTGCATGTATTCTAAAACATTTTCCTCCAAGAAAGAAGCGGGAGGACAACTGAGACCATCGTCATGAGAAGACCCAGCGATATCAACAAAGAGAGCATCCAGCTTGTCGGAGCCTGAAAAGTAGTGACTTCAATAAAAGAGGATCTATAAATATTACTTCCTTGAGATATATCTTTCAGATAGGTAAGAGCGTCGAGAACCTGAACTTTCAATCGAGAATCCTTTCGAGGTAAACCAAAATAGTCATAAGCTATTTTTTCAACGGATGGATCTATATCGATCCCAGTCACAAACGCCTGACACGAAGATAACAATTTCAGAACGAGAAACACCACTTACAGTGGGAAAATGTCGATGAAGATACTGAACTAGTAAACCTCCTCCTAATCCCAATACGGTGAACTGCAAAATATAATGAAGTTCAGTTTCAATGCTCAAAACCAACTTTTAACTCCGTCTTGGATGATTCAACAAATGGACTTGGGTTTAACAATGACAAGCCACACACCATTTGAACGTGATGGTCGCAGGTCAAAGTGTCGAAATCGATAGAGCTATTTCCTTTTTTGTTTCCTGAACGAAAAAAATCATACTTTATGCTTACGAAGAAGCTTACGCTTCATCAAAGCTTCTGATTGGATCAAATTCTGACTCTCCATGAAGATGAGTCTTCGATAAGTATGGCTCTCTACAGTTACATCTTCCACAACCCAGTCCCCGTTGAACTCTGAAGATCCTTCGGCTACTCGTTTGCTAACATCGGTCTGTCCCATAGTTGCAAACTCAATCTATGAGGAAAATGATTTGTTTGATATAAGCGAAAAAGAATCACTTTATCCTTATAATCAACCGGACGGAAACGAGAAACGAATGCTGATAGCTCATCTTTCACAATCTCCATGGATGTATAGCTTTGATTCCTATACAGGAAAACGAATAAAACACGGTCCTTGAAAAGATTACATAAAGTCAAAATAGCATTTACTCTTACTTTTCCTATCTGGTTTCTGACTTCTTCTCTTCCTTTACTAGTATTAAATGTCCATTCGTGATCCCTATAAAAAATGGAAGATAAATGATTCGGCTGTAACTAACCTTCCGATAGGCACAACAAAGGCGGTGAGCGATCTAATTTCCTTTGCTGAAGGGTTATCACATATCTGGATACGATAACGAGGGCCCGATGATCCATTCAAGACAACATGCACGTCAGAATCATTTAACTTTCTGAACGATGTGTACAGTGGATTCAACCAAAAATCTCAACTAACTTAGAGCAATGATTGATAAACTTGCTCAATTCTTGTTGGGCATGAACTCCGTCCAAAAGTAAACTAGCTTTTGTGAACCTTTCCGCATTAACCGAAGATGCTCTCTTCAGTTCAATCGGCTGAAATTTGGGTGAAAAAGAGTTCAGTAACATTCACCCACCAGCTCCACTGGCATTGGTTTCAATAGCTTCGTTGCAATCAATATGAAGATAGGCATTGGGAAAGAGCTGACCGTCGTGGGAAATTCGTGGATTCTGACAATGTATTGCTTTCTGAAAAGAAGGTAAGGTTAAGAAGCCCTAGTTTAGATCATTTCACTTTGACATGAAGTGTTCTAACCATGTTTTACAGATATGAGGCTGAGCTAACGTCACAATGAGATATCGACCATCTAAATAAAAAGCATCGTCAAGCAAGTAAAAGTTTGGCTCACTTGGTTTCAGAACTCGATGAACTTCTTCAAACATATTACAAACAGTTTTTTTTTCATCCTCCGATGGGTTGGGAGGTAAAAGAGCGTCTAAGGTACCTTTATCAATACAAGCAGTGAACGATTCGTCGTCTAAGGAAAGCTAAAAGTTTCACATTATGAACTTCTTCAGAAAAACCCAGGAGAACTGACAGAAGTAGCGTTGTCTTTAGCAAATGTCAACCCTGCTCTTTCCTTGTTTTTTACTTGTTGTTGTTGAATGACTCTTTCGTCCGTGTCGATACTGTGTACATCTTTGAAGCCAAAATCAAAAAGCTGCAAAACGAACTTATTCTGATTTGGAGAAATATGCTCACATCGGAGGCTAGAGTTGAATTACCGCAACCGAGTTGTAGAATCTTATCTTGTCTTTTGACATACAACTCAAGAATATCGCTCAAATCAGAATAACTTCCATACCCAGAAAAGCTCAATGATAACACGAAAACATTGCGACAAACTTACCATTCGAATGGTAAACTTCTTTTGGCGAAAAAGTTTTTCCAATAAATTGGATCGGCAAAATCAGTCGATTTCTTAGGTAAAAGATCCATCAGTATTCGATTTCTCTAAGAAAGACTAAATAAAACTAGTGTCCCAATGTTTTGAAGTAAACGTCATTAACTAATAATAAAGTAACAATATAATGAAAAAAACAGAAAATTTAATTTTGCATTTAACAGACAGTCAATCGTACCCGAAAGATATGAATAAAATTCTCAGAAAACTATGCTCTCCTATAAATTTGTTAATATTATAACTCGTCTTCACTCGAATCTTCGGCAGCTAATAGACTCGACATTGTAACGGCTTGATCCATATTGTGAGTATTATGTATCGGCTGAAGCATATATTGGATTAAATAGAAACTATAATCTTACTAGAATATCATTGCCTTCCGTAAACAACGGGCGGTACCCCCCAGAAGCCCTTGCCCACTCTGGGTCATTCCTCATGATTGTATGTTTGCAGCCATAAGCCAAAAACGCTAGAACCAGAAGAGTAGGAGGAACGATGAAAATGAAGAACCCAATGTTATCCTGAACACCGTTTTCACTATTCAAACTTAAACATTAATTCGCTCACCATAAGGACGCTGTAGTTTATCTCTCGAGGTATATCTACACTGAAACCCGACGTGGTTTCCTCCACTTTCAAAGCTTTACCAATTATTGACATAGAACCATTGTTCGGTTTTGGTGTTATACTCAATAATTCACTTATCAACGGATACAAGTCAATATTCTCAGGTACTTCATTAATCTAAATTTACATTATTAGGCTATAAAACATATACTTACCTCGAAGTTACTATGGAAACTGGGTCCGTTCATTACAAGTATGGCTCTCATCTCTGGATTAGACGGATGCATCCCATGAGTTGATGAATTGAACTTCATTATTCCATTAGGACCATATGTTCTGAGAAGATAACTGAGGGTTTCATTCATTAAGCATTGGGCTCACTTGTTCAGATTTTCAGCCGTACAGGAAAAGGAAATGGAAGAACCAATGGCCGGTTCGAGAATTATTCTGCCAACTTTACCACTATTTTTGTAATGCAAACTTTCCGGCAAATCCTGAATTGAAAAATAGATTAGTAATGAATATTTCCAAAAACCTCTTTGCGAAAAATTTTGACTTTGAAAACATTATTCTGTACAGCTTTTGTCAGGTTTTGGAATATCTCCTCTGCTTTAGCTTCGTTCTTTGGATAGATCATGTGATCAGTAGCCACAAAACCTTCTCCATGTATGTGATCCTTGAGACACATTATGTGTTTGTAATCAATAATCTTGAAGAATGAAAATCTTAAAGATGGAAGCAAGCACGTTACCTCAGCATGTCCGTGATCTGCAGTTAGAATGATGTTAACTTCATCTTTGATCACAGACTTCTCCAATGTTTCAAGCAAGTGTTGAAAAACTTGATCCAGTTTGCTCAGAGTTTTTTTCAGATTACCATTATTGAAACCGTTCGAATGTAAAGTTTGGTCAGGTTCTGCAATGTACCTGAAAATGTATGAGTTTCAATTCAACAAGAACTATATTCGAACCAAGCGATAAAGTTGAACGGATCATCTTTTTTCGTGAACAATCTTACTACTTCCTCAGCATCGTCGAGTAATTCAGAAAAATTTCTATTTTTCCAAGCTCTGAAACAAGTTTCAGTATCTTCTTCAATTATTAGATACCTAACAGTAGTGGGAACAGGAGGCTCACTACGATATGAAACATCTCCCATTGGCCAATCAAGAACAGCTGAATGTCGAGAAGGCCCAGCTCTGATGTGTGAAGCATTAAAAACTCAAAAACCTGTTTCTAAAAACTTCTCATTGGTCAACCATATTGGTTCACCGTTGTACCAAGAACTATTTCTCGACATATCTTCTTTACTTCCCGTGTAGTTATAATAATCAAAACTACAACCCGTTATGTAGAACAATATTGTCAGTTTTTGCTTACACTTGATTTGTTTTCTCATCGTAGAAATAATTAGATACTATGCCATGACTTTCTTGATAGAGACCTATAAGTATCAAAATAAGAAAGGATCATTCTCCCCAGTTATTAAAACCCGTGACAATCGCCATATGGTTAGGAGCCGTATAAGTGAAATAAGTAGGCTGAGATCCCTTCGTGAACCACGTTGATTTTTTTGCCCATTTGTATATGTTAGGAACCTTTATATGAATATATGAAAAACGATCACCATCTTATTATCACCAAAGTTTCGTTCAGTAAGTCCGAACGAAATCCATCAAACGATAGTAATAAAACTTTTGGAGGCGCTTGCGATGAAATACATATTAACGTTGAGAGAAGTGCTAGCGAGAGCACATTCTGCATTTCGTGAGGAACTGAAAATTGAGAGAAGTCTTGTGTGTCATCCATACATGCTTAATATAGTGCAAACGCAGGCTATGTCTCGAATGGGAAAGCCATTCAGACACGCAGAGGCTATAAGGCAGCAAAATATTGATGCCCAAGGCAAGAAGCATGAACGAATGGCTTGAGCCCAGACAACTACACACACACATACACACACACATACACACTATTCACCATATATAGATGCTAGCTATATCCTATTCGAATTTATGCTAAGTTGTTTCTAATAATCACTCTAATCATTGAAACTTCTAATGATTTGGTAAGTAATTAGTTTCAAATATTGTGTACGAGCTCATAAATCATTTCGACGCGCGAATAGACGAAAAGCGGTTGTTCATAGTACTTTTTATCCGATAGAGAACTTCAAAGCTCAAATTTTTAAAAGTGAAAACTTACATTAGGTATAAGGAGATTAATTAAACTAGGAAGTCTTCTTAACTATCCTCAGGGAACGTTTAATACAAAATGTGGACGTGACAAACCATGCTCAACCGTATAACTTTATGTAATTCATGTTTAATAAGTATGGGAACCGTGTTCAAACAACAATTTCAATTTGTTCATTATAATACCCAATCTTAGTAATTCGGTTATTAGCCAAGCTTGTCTAACTGACATCAAGGGTTCCCGAGCTCTCGCTCCATCAGTTGGTCATGGGTTTTATTTCAGGTTTTTGCTCATATCAATCGTCCATATAGCATTGTCAGAGTTCTGCTCTCCGACTGATTATTCATTCGAATTCACGGAATGTAGTAACAGAGGACAAAGATGGCGTGTCGCCGTTCCTCGCGACGGTCGCACTTGTGATAACCTTCCTCCTCCGCAGACAGGAATTAACTGCAGTACGGAATATAATATTCTGAAAGACAACATTTCACTCTTGCCTTGCAGGTTTCTCATGTGCTCCAGGGAACTATTTAGATGTAGAAACACAAAAATGTCGACCATGCTCTCCAGGTAAGCTGATTAGAAAAACAGCTTTTCTCAGCGTTAAATGCTGATCAGTTTTTATTCTTACACATTATTCTCGTTCAGGTAGTTATAGTTTGGGTGGAGGCATTCGTTTTGAAGAGTTCGTTGATTTACCGCATGGGTTTTCGATTGAGAATTTTGATACTGAATCAGATATACTATCTGATAGTTCTGTTTCGGTACAACCTCAGAAATGTCCTCCTGAGTAAGATAACATGTTGAAAGTAATTTTCTATAAATCATTAACAATAGGACTGGATGGATTCTGAAAGATGGAGAGTTGATGTATATTCCATCACTTTGCATTTCTCGTCTATCCTTCTCAGCTACTCTCGTTCGACCAGGATATGCAGAATTTGGTTTTCGACTCCCTAAGCACAATAGAGAAGCATTTTCTTTACAAGTTGAGGCTCGAAACCAACAATGCCAAAGTTATAAGTCAGTTTTGTTACAAATAGTACATGTGAAGCTAGTGGAGGCTATCGATTGTCCCAGTTTATATTGAAAATTATAGCGAAGCATTTCAATCAATGATGAATAAGTATACATCTAAATCCGCCAATTCAAATGATCAAACAACATCTAATGGTGATTGGAGAAGACGAAGAATTGAGCTTCGCTCAGGTTTTCTTTCAGTCATATACTGCTCAACTCACTAATCTCATTTGAAGGGCCGAACGTTATAAGCTGGACAGTTTCATTCCGTAGTAATGGTTATCAGAAGTTGACTGAGCCTCTCAGAATTTCTCATATCGATGTAGTTGGTAACAAACAGAAACTTCTAATTGTAATAAATAAACTTATTCGGTTTTGTAGGATTGGCTTTCACACGGGAATGTACTTCATGTCCTTCCGGAACTTATTCCGACTATGGAGCTGCTGAATGCACTCCATGTAGCCCTGGCTTTTATTCGACAAAGGGATCTTCCAGTTGTGGAAGATGTCCCGAATCTCAATACTCTGGTAATATAAAGTAGCATGGTATCATGGTCATGTTTGTTATCAGGACCTAAAGCTGAAAAATGTTTGGATAGGCCTCCATGTCGTCTGAACGACTATTATCCAGTAACAGAGCCTTGCTTAAATGGTACAACAACAACGATTTATAAAAAAGTGCAGCCAGAGATATGTAGAGAAGATTTCCCTTCTTCAGTGAAGGTTTGCTGATCATGTACCAGACATTATTGACTTTGTTTTTGACATTGAAGCCTCCTCCCGCTACTCCTCCCCGTGCATGCCCGAAGTGTAATCCGGGAATGGCTAAAGATGCACAAGGCAAATGCAAATTTTGCAAAGCTGGATTTTTCTGATGGGAACGGTTAGCGAAAGCCTTATTAAAACTTTCAATTAAGTTTTGAACTTATTAGAATGCAAAGAATGTGTAGCGGATACTATGCCAAATTATGGATATCAGTTCACCCAATGGGAAGAGATGCCTTTGCATATAACATCGAGATGTGAATACATTAATGAAGGTTTTTCCTCATGTTTTCAACACCGTTCTATTCTTTCCCAGAAGTTTTATATAGCTGCAACGTTGGGGATGCATGGCTGCCTTCTGGTTCAATGCTCATTTCTGCGCCTTCTCTACAAAAGGGCATCGCATTAGAATTAATTGTTGATGTTCCCGAAGGTTTTTCATACATCAAAGCGCTAATTTTTTGATTTCTTTGAGGATTTAATGAACCAGCTCGTTCGACATCAGATTTCTTAACCGTAAGATCACCCATATCTCAGTTCACTGTGGTTTTTGAGACAACCTGTGCTGATTCTTCCTGCGTTTTATATTTTTTTGAAGTTTGATCGTTTTTTGTATAATCATAGGTTCTTCCTATTTGAGGATTCATCAACGAACAGGAAAACTGATTCTTACACTAAACTGTTGGCGGCTTTCAATGGAACACAGCCTCAAAGAGTATGGTCACTCGCTATTATGAAGCCTAATCCTACACGATTCCTTGTGAGAACTCAGTACCTTTAGATGCATAATCTATGCTTTTCAAGATCGCTTTTGTGCGAAGTGGGGCTCCTATGGGGAACGATAACCCTTTGGATTCGGCCAGGATTATCTCCATTAGTTTGACTAACATTGGGAAGAAAAATGGGGAACAAGGAGGTGGAGCAACAGAATGTTTACCATGCCCGAAAGGAAAGCAAAATGGTCGTTGTATTCCCTGTCCTTCAGGGCATTTCATGGATCCATCGGTAAGAGCTATAATTGAAACTGCTATTCTTCTTTCATGTTTAGAAACATATTTGCATCAGTTGTCCCGAGAATACAATTGTTAATGCGTCTTATTCAAATGGAGGAGATGTTTGTATCAAGTGTGGAACAAATTTGAAATCGGCTGATCGTATATCGTGCTCTACAGATGGTCATTTAGTCGTTCAACAAGCTAACAAAAGCTTGAATTACGATTTTTCGCAATGGCTGAATAAGTATTATCCAATTGAATATTCACATTCATTCTTTTATTTAAGAACTTTCGTTGTTCATGGTGTCAAAGTATTTGCACGCGAGGGAATATCTTATTATCATTCTTTCAATTTTACTATTTTCAACAAAGCAACAGTTCAATGTGCGGTAGCTTTCGACGGGATTATCCCAGTTTATGATCAGGTTTTTCGTTAAATTCAGATAAATAAATAAAGAAAAAAATAGATCAACGAATCAGTGGAAGGAGCAGCCTGTCGCTTAACCGTTTTGCCAGAAACTACTGGGAACAAAACTTCCGTGGCATACGTTTCGCCCTTATTGTAACTTGAGAATGGAAACATTTTGTAAATCGGATCCTTTTTAAGATTGGCTAGTCGGTTAGCTGAAATATCGACTAGGAAAGAGAAAGATGGTTGGAAGTTGACAAATCAGCTCCTCGAATATGGTGAGTTAGGCCTAGCTGTTATGCATATGCCATTTCTCGTTCCAGACGAATCCGATAATAGTAGTCGTTCATTGGATACTCATTTCTGGTTTGAAGCTGTTGGTGGAGCGATGGAAGTCTGCCCAAAAGGAAATCTACTGGTTGTAACAATTAGATGTTCTCCAACACATAAGTCGCCAAACGTATGTGATTTGACTGATTTCCTATCTAGTTTTTCTCCTTAGATCCGATTGCCGAGAACGTGCCCTGATGGTACTTGCGATGGCTGTCTTTTCCATATCATCATCGAATCAGCTCAGGTAGAGAAAGACCCATACCTCTGAAAACAAAAAAGTTCAAAATACAACCGCTCCGTTCGCTCGCTCTACAAACAATGAGTAAACGAAACACGTTTGTACTGGCACACAAAGTTCTAAGAAAGCTTGAACGTCTCCATTGATATTGAATATTATATTGTTTCGCTGGATTTCTAATAACATTACGTTCTTTAGGGTTGTCCTCTCTGTGGTTCGGGAAGCTATCAGAAAATTAAAGGGGAATGTGTAAACGGGAAGCAAACTATTCATTTCATTCCAGAAAAGTAAGTTTGTTCTCACTTTACAAATCATATTTCAACTGTTTGTAGACATTGTGTACTTTCTGGTAAAGAAGCTGAGTCTCACGATGAAGAATGTTCTGTTCTCAGCAAGTTCGAAAAATTCTTAATGGCTTTTGGTATAGTATTACTTATAATTATGAGTGTTACGTTAGTCAGAATTTACAAGCGAAATAGAAGGTTGGGATTGCCTTTCTTGATTGACTTCATGCTAATGTGTTAAGACTAGAGTATCGGTATACTCGACTCATTGAATCCAGAAATGGAGAACTTCCCGCAGCGGAAACTTGTGGAATTGAGGATGAAGATGAAGAGGAAGAAGTATGCTCAAATTAAAGTTTTTTACTATAGTATTCTCGCTTTATAGGACCGTGTGATGTTTTCAAAAGGAAAACGAAAATTATTCGGCTCTAATAGAGTCGGGAAGACCGACGGAGATCGAAAATCATTTGTTCCTTTGGAGAACGATGATGATTAAAACTTTTTAATTTCTTTTTTCAATTTTAGTACTTTTTTGATATTTCAATATACTGTATCTTGATCTCTATCTCCTCCAAGAATCTCACAGCCAATCATTTTTCCCGTAATGTGTTCTGTCTTGCCATATCAAAAACTTTGAAATAAATTGTAAATTTTTACAAACATTTATTGGTTTGTTCGTTGAGGGGCAAGTGAAAACGAGTCAGGAAAAAGAAGTATGAGAATCAGTTGGCTGGAGCTGAAGGTCCGAATCCTGCTTCTCTCTTTCCATAATATCCATAAGATCCAAGTCCATATCCATAGTAGTTGCCATAGTATGATGGGTAACCGTAAGAGTAGGTTGAAGGGTAGCCATATCCATAAGATGAGTAGTAAGGAGAGTAAGCCTGCAAAGATTTAATCATAGTACCATCAGTTTGGTTTGCAACTCACATAGAAAGCTTCAGTTCCGCACATGATAGTACAGAGGACGAGGACAGTAAGGAGGAAGAAGTTGTTCTTAGCACAAGCCATTTCGGTTTCTCGAAGATGATTTCTAGCTCTAGCTTTGGCGCTTTTATAGTGTGTGGTTCATGCATTCCTTACTTTTTACTATTTACCTCAAGTAAATAAAAAAATCAGATAAGCAAATATGAACTGCCAAGTATCTTTGATTAATTTAATAGTGTCGTTCACATTTTTAAACTACCAACTGATATATTAGAACCATTAACATTGTGAACTCAAAAGTTATGATCTAAAAAGGATAATATGGATTGTCATTCGTCATTAATATTGTAAATTTGCTAAATTCTTCAGATGTTTCGGGCTTTTTCATCAGTTTTTTCTATTCATTGTTTGCAATGGCTCCTTGTTCTTTGATTAGGTTGTTGTCCTAAGATTTTTGATACTTGACACTTCCTGTCATGTTTAAGTAAATATTAAAGTTTCGTGCACATATCGCCACTATAAAATCAGTTGGAAGTTCATGAAAAGTATCATCGAATCATCTTCGAAGAACCGAAATGGCTTGTGCTAAGAACAACTTCTTCCTCCTCACTGTCCTCGTCCTCTGTACTATCATGTGCGGAACTGAAGCTTTCTATGTGAGTTGCAAACCAAACTGATGGTACTATGATTAAATCTTTGCAGGCTTACTCTCCTTACTACTCATCTTATGGATATGGCTACCCTTCAACCTACTCTTACGGTTACCCATCATACTATGGCAACTACTATGGATATGGACTTGGATCTTATGGATATTATGGAAAGAGAGAAGCAGGATTCGGACCTTCAGCTCCAGCCAACTGATTCTCATACTTCTTTTTCCTGACTCGTTTTCACTTGCCCCTCAACGAACAAACCCATCGAATGAATAAATCTTCCATTTAGAAAAATCTGTCGTTGATCAAAACCAAAAAGTTCATTACTGACAGTTGCATTGAATTATGTGAGGTTTTCATGAAAAATTCAAAGTATAGTGATGAGCTCAATACGGTAAAACTTCATCAGGTGTTTCCGTTTAGCATGTCAAACTTTTCTCCCAAAACGAGAGAGAAGGTTGTTCAAAGCGAAATGCTAATGATATATTTTGTGGCTTTTACCATAAAACAAAACTTGTAAATGTTGAAACACGAAGGCAAACGTGTCATAAAAGTTGGTTTTCTTTTGAAAAAGGTGCTCAAAATTGTTACCGCCTGGGATGATAAGATCTATTTTGAAGGTTTTACAAACGAGAGCGACTTAAGATGTCGCGTGTCATCAATCGTATCTGAATGTTCGATCTGTAAGATTCGAAAAAAGTGTCAAATATTTCAACATAAAAAAATGGTAGAAGATGTTGAGGATTTCCTATGAATAGTTCAAAATTGAAGAATTGTTTTGTTTGCAAAATGCAATTAAGAAGAAGATTCGAGGCAAGAAAATGAGGGAGAATTGTCGTCGAAGTACAGGAGAGGAAGACACTCTGAATTTGAAGAAGAATAATGATATAGACGGTGAAGAACAAAAAGAAAAATTATTTGAAAGATTGAGAAATGACAAAACGACGACGAAGAGGACATGTGAAGAAATTGAACGAACGTCATTAATTTCTCTTCTTTTTGTTGGGTCAAAGCCTTTCCACAACTAACTCGAATATGATTAATTTCCTTTCTGAATTTATTACTTTCCTACTCGAAAATTGCCGTTTGTTCTATCTAATAATCTATTCTTATTTTGAACAGAGACAACGAGCATTTCTTTTGATATTTGAGAACAGGAAAACGCTCGAATGCAACCGCTCTTGTGCGCTATTCATATCAAAATGAAAATCTTTGGCTAACAGCTTCGGCAATCAGATCAGAGAAGCTGGTAATACCTTCACGAAAATTTAAATTTCCACCTCCCTTTTTTGAACAAAGAAATGTGACGAGAACAAGATGGATGAATGATCTTCAACTTGAGATTATTGACGAACAGTTTCAGAAAGACATTTAAGGTAAGAGGAACAAGGACAAGAAATGACAGATGTTCGGCAGGAAAGTTCAAAGAGTTTTCATAGATGTTCTTTGAAAACTGTCGTTTATGAGTTTAACATAGGTTGAAATGTATTAGTGAGCTTGTCTTTACAAAGGATTCATCTTTCAATATAATCATTTCTCTTCTCTTCCATTACTTAAGAAGTGAGCTGAAGACGTAATCGAAGTAAGACCAATTTCAGCGGGTGAATATTAGATCTGATGAGTTATTTCTATATTTCTGAAGCCGAGGAGGTGAGAATAGAAAGAATGAAAAAAGATTTGTTCATAGCAGATTATAAGATTTGATGATTGTGACCTGATTGTTTGAACAATGTGCCAGTTGTCTCGCATCAATGAACTCGTAGGGCATTCTTCCATATCCACTTTCATGACCTACTTTCAACGAATTTACATTCATCAGCTGTTGAGCGGACGTTGATTTTGATGGCCTCAGGGCTATTCCTCATTCAAATATTCGTGTTGTTTTTTCAGTTCTGCGTCGTTCCATGTTTCCCTAACGTGGTCATCGGTCAATGATGAGTATTTCAAACGTAGTGGACGAAAACAAAAACCTCTATGTTTATCAAAATTAATAATCATCAAGTGTAAAACTGTCAGTAACTATAAGCATATGGACAATCGTTAAATGAAAACATTGGTCAACAGTTATATAGTTCCCATAACCCCTTTATATCTTTCAATGATGTTGTCTTCATAAAATAACTCTGATTTATAACATTTGATGATATTTCTTTTATTCGAATTCCATAGCTTATCCTTAGAGCCACCCTCCAATCTTTATCTCACTTTCTCTCTGCTTTCTTTGTTAAAGTTTATCGGTTGATTTCCCGAGAACGATAAGAAAGAAGAGAAGAAGGCAAAAGCTGATCGCCCCTGATCTTCTTCTCCGTATTCAGTTGACAGATACTGTTTTTTCCTAGCACTTTTATCATAAACGCTTATGGACCACCTGCAAATTGATGAAACCGTTAGTTTATTCCTCTTCAATGAACACCAGCTTTCTTTATTCGAAATGTATCTTCTGGACTCTTAATGCCCCATTGATGGACTATGAGAACAAGAAATAAAGAGAGAGACAGTGAGAGAGTAAGAGATCGAAAGAAAAATGAGGATTGTTGAAGATTTTACTGTATGATCTTTATAGTTTTCGTTGTTCTATTCTTTTGCGAACAACAGTAAGTCATTTAGTATTTGTCCTTCAACGAACATCTTCGGGAAGATACATTTCTTAGGAAGTTATGAGACTCATTCTCAATGAACATTTGCTTCTCTCTATAGCATTATATTCG
Organism: Auanema freiburgensis; assembly: GCA_030370435.1. Lineage (NCBI taxonomy): Eukaryota > Metazoa > Nematoda > Chromadorea > Rhabditida > Rhabditidae > Auanema > Auanema freiburgense. Next base: position 1,633,193 of record CM059369.1, read on the forward strand.
CCATCATCACTTTCTTCTCTTCTTTTTGTTGACTGTAATGTCTTAGATGGATTTCCTTTCTACACGCTCCTCTATAACTCTCATTACCGTTACCTTTTATGGTGTTTGAGAAATTATTGGTAAGTCAGATGGAAAGTACAATGTGTTTCTTCTGGCTTTTCTCACCCGGCGGCTTGGTCTAAACTTTCGAACTTCGAAAACCATATCCGGCTTGGATTGACCCAGTCTCATGAGTTTGAGGTTATTCCAATGAAACTGAGAGAGGAGGTGGTATAATAGGAGTGGAGAGAGAGAGACACAACGAGAAAGAGAGATAGAGAGAGAGAGACGGAGAGAAAGAGAGATAGAGAGAGAGGAAGAGAGAATACTCTCGCGTATTCTTTACCTGAGGGCATTATCATCATAAAGCGGTTGCTACTGGCTTATTCTAGTAAATGATTGGTATCCAGGTCAGAACACCAGCTCAAACGGTCATAATCGGAGGGACGAAAAGAAGGAGAGCGGATCAGAGGTCCGTATTAATTCATGATTATTATCCATTTGTCCTCTGAAACAACCTGAGCCCAAAGTGGGTTGTGGTTATTTTTGAAATCGTAGAATCACCCAAAATTGCACATTTAAAAGATTGAAAAACATTGTTTTGTTGTGAAATGACGCGTGCCGTCTATCATCAAGTTGTCTTTAGATATTTTGTGATTTAAATTGTCCGTAAGGAGAGGAAAAGGACCATCTAATGACTCTTTGTCGGGATAAATGAAATCATAGAGAGTGTTCAAACTGTACCATTTTTGAGAGAACTGAGAGATAAATAACAGAAGAAGACTAAAATTCTGACAGACTGTAGAGCCAGCCATGTGACAACACAAAGCTACATCGTCCATCCCCATCCATTTATCTTCTGGCCATTCTGTCTAACTCACAGCTAAACCCGCAGAATAGTTATAAAAACATTTCATTTGAATTTTCCCGGTACAGAAGTTCGAGCGTCTGAAATTAAAACTTTTTTTTCGCTCTTCCTCGGCTAACTATCTTATCAGCTTCCGCAAACACTCTAGCAATAGTTATTCCTTAAGTCACTCCGTCCATGAGAGGCTATTTTCTTGAGAAAAGGTTATGTATTGACAACATAATGGTAAGGTAGAAATGTCAATTTATCGTCTTTTCAGTTCATTTTCTTTCATTTCATTGTATTTCCTATTTCAAGTCAATGTTCCTTCTCTTTTCACGTTCACATCAATCTGTTGAGTGGATAATTACCATTTTCAAACTTACTCCTTTTAGCCAAACATGCATTTCGTTCATTCTTGACAGAAAAGAGAACTTTGTCATATCAGTAGCTTCTTATCACAGAAAACTTTCTTTAACACATAACTTTATCTCTTTTTCTTACATAGACAGATATCATCTTATGGGGAGGAGAAACTATTCAAAGTTGTTTCAACCTTGTCAATCGTCACCAATTTCACTAATTCAATTTGATTTGTCTCAAGTTTCGAATGACAGTTAGAAAATTATTCCGAGAACTTATAACCGAGACAACTTTTTTGGCTACCCTCACATCTTCCATTTCAGAATATTCTACCTTTTTCTTTGTTTTTCTCAGCTTTTTTTTCACGTTAGCTGCTCCTCGACGGTTCTGAATAATTCTTGTGTTTCTACTGTAGAGCATAGAAATTTATGTTTTGCTTTCTCTCAAACTTAGACGAGCTTGACTTGCTTTTCCCTCTCCTTCAAAAATATACTGTAGGATAAGTATCATGTGGCTCGAACACTCATCCTCGCTCGTTGGCTTCTAGGACGTGAAAACAGTTTACTATTATATAATATTCTTGCAAGAGCCACCTGCTTCTTCTTGTCAATTCTTGTTGAAATTAAGAGTCAGCTGTCTTCCCATAGATAGTACATTCTGAAACATTTATAGACTTTTACATCTTCATCGCTCCTGGATGTCGGCAGACATCTGTTTCTTTGTATATCATCCTTTTCTAACGGAAGTTCAATTTGAACCTTCTGAAATGTATTTTTTTACTTTCCAATCTCGTATCTCCCTCGCATAATTCTCCAAAGATTACTAGGACCTTCCGTTGAAAAACATCACGCGTTTCGTTCAAACCGTTTCACTTGAGTTAGAAAAACTTTTGAGAAGATCCTGTCATGACTGGCACTTTCTTTTCGTGATCGGCTAATCTTTCCCGGACTTAAAGGGCTAAAGGTGCGAGACTTTGTCTGCCCATAAAAGGACTTATCCGTTCGAATTAGGGGGATTCAGGTCATATAACCATTTTCTATCGTTCATAGTCCAATAAAGGGTCCCTAGATGCATTTCCCTCTACCACAATTTTTCTCTATTTATTACATTCTCTGTTTGCCTCATTCACATTTTTTTGTGTCTCTTATTGTTTAAATGGGCTCTTGTATATGGGAATCGCTGAGCTCAATTTTTCCTATCTATTTTCATCTTTACCTTATATGGTATGGCAGAGATGTTTGAGGACAGCTGGCAACAATGTCCATCATCAGGCGATTCAATGACACAAATAGTACATTAGTCTTTATTCTCTTTTTCATTGCCATATACGGTCATCAGGTTAAATTTTTCGAGTAAAATGGAACAGTCCTGAATTCTGTGTGTACGCTGTACCTCTCCATATTTCCGGTTGGCTTGTCACAAAAATTAGTCGAAGAAGGATTGTTTGTAGATTGAGAAGAAACATTGAGAACAATGCTTTTTCAGAACATTTTTCTCCGTATTTTTCTTTTCCTCGCTACTCCTCCTCCTTCTAACTACGGTCTATTCAGGATTTCAACCATCTTTTCAATTAGCAAGAAGGGAAAAAATAGTTTTTCTCTCTCTTATTTTGCTCCACACTGGTACCTTCATATGGGAAAAAAAGCAAATTAATAACCTCCCCAATTATCCTATCCTTTTTTAGTTTTTTGCACTCGAACCGTTACAAAAGACTTTGATTTCTTTTGCTCCCTCTCTCTTTCTCTCAGTGATTGCATAATATTCTTGTGGACATTGAGTGAATCGAAAAACAGATTGTATGGCCGAGAAAATCTTTTTGCAATTTATGAGTCAGACGAAACATTTTGCCTTTTCTCATTCCTTATTTTCAGAAGTATTTCTCAGTTACATGGTCTTCTTATTCTTTCAACTTCTCTTATTTTTTTCCTTTCTATCTGGCGTTGTCGTCATTGAAATTCAGTGAAAAGATTGGTTTCCAACTTACTATACAGTCGCTTCAAAGCTTAGCATATGTTTCTTTTGACCAAGCCATTCCAAAACTTGATAAGCTTCTGTCAAAACATATATATATTCCTATTGATATGTGTGGGAAATATTCCAATTAGAGAATTTCGATATTAGGAAGTTAATAAACATTTCCCCCCTATTAATGTGTCTGGTCATTGCAAGTCCTTTTTTAGCCTTTTTCATTTGCAAATCATTTTGTCTTCTTGCTTCATCTGTCACTTATCCCTTTAGGCAATCTGACCATGCTATTGCTTCTTTTCTTTTCTTATGTTGTCGTGATCTTCTTTTATTTAGTTGCGCAATGCTTTAACGTGATATCTTCTTGTATGTGTCTCATCTTTACGTCCATCTACAATCATCCTCGTGCTACACCACAGGCTGCTTTTCTTATGTGCCTTTCAATCCCTTAGCCAAGCCCTTGCAATACACCGAACTAGCCAGTTCTATCTCCATCTCTTTCTCTCTCTAATCTTCTCCCTCTCTAACCAATATTCATCCAAGAATGATCATTCCTACAGCCTGATTGTCTGTATTCTCTTCATTTATTACGACACTATCCGTTCTAATGTTTCTTCTCATTATCGGCTGGCTAGTCGGCTTTCAACCACTAGCCCTTCTTTAGGCCATTATCTTCCCGTTGTTCATTCAGCGGCATCTAGACAGATCTTCACATGGATTGTCTGGAATAAAGTTTTGACTAATATACAAATAAGCCGTGATATGACGCCATCCAAGGTTACCTCATTAACGGCTTCTGTCGTTAATGAAGAAGTTGTTTGGATTGAACACAACCGTTCCTCATGATCCAAACAAATTAAAATGATGAAACGCTCACGTGAAAGCACGTGAAACATTTAGAATTCAAATTCGAGACTGAGCGATTTCCGAAACTGCAGTTTGACTTATGCAAAGATGAGTATAAACTTCATAGTGAATGTTACATTAGGTGGACCGAAGCTAGCTTCGGCATGTATGAATTTTCGGCGGACCAGCTCCCAAATGGGACAACGTCGAGAAAAACTGTGGCGTGAAGGCTTGCTGTCGGTTTGCTATTGAAATGGACTTCCCAGCTGGAAAACTGTTTTAGAAGTCCACAGAAGTATGTTGTATGTATATGAAGAGAGATGAAGACGAGGCAATGAAAAGAAAGACGAGAGAATGCCGTAAAGAGAATTGAAAACCATGAGAGAATGAGAGAGACAAAGAAATGCCTAGGGCTGGTTTGTCCTTGCGTAAACTCTAGTCAGATCAAGCACGATCGTCCTCTACGAGGCTATTCTTAGTAGTTTCGTTCCAAATCAGCGTGCGTTTCTTTGAGATCAAGCCTTATTCATTTATATTGTCATTTGTTCGAATTCTTATTTCAAAAATTCACTTGAGAATCTGAACAATCAGCGGAAAGTGTAGTAGCAGGGAGAATGAATGTTCATAATGCTATTCGGATGAATCAAGTCTGACAAGGGCAAAAGCTTATGAAGCTTCCTATCAGTTCTTCTTTTTCCTTCCCAATTCATCCAGTTTATCACTAATTAGTCTCGTGTTGCCAATAAGGAGAAGCTTCCTTCTATTCGCCTAAATCCGATCACTGCCATGTTTATTCTTCATTTATATGTTTCTTTCTTTTGCATCCATAAGCTAATTATTCCCAAAATTGGATATAAACAGAGAAAATGAAAAATGAAAGATGATTGGAAATCACAAAAAGCAATCAGAGATAAAGTAGAAGCTTAAGATAGCTCTCCTGTATTTCCAAACACAGTGGCTGATGCCGTTCGCAGATTGAAGAACCCGTTTAGGCCTATCCCCTGGGGGTGGACGGTGGGTGGACAGCTAGCTACCAAACTCCGGCTTCGCAATACCATCTCTCTCCTTTTGGAAATCTTTTCCTCCAAAAGCTATGTCGTCTTTTCATTTACAACATGCATACATATCAACAATTCGAAAATGAAAAAGTTGAAGTTTTATAAAAGCATTTTATTTTCCTATCAGATCTTACCTTGATACATTATAATACTGAACATAGTCTTATTAGAAATATCTTTTTTTCAAATCACTCAAACAACCAGCTGGTCATTAAAGAATCTTTCTCCCTCTCTATCTTCTCTCATACCTTCTATCCTCAAGCCACGCCCACAACCGATTCTTCCGTCTGTAGATGTCGTCAACGCCACCTCTTGCCTTCCTTCTCTCGTCATTAACTGAAGATTCTGGCATTTCAACCTTGCTTTGTTACTACTATACAAATCTCATTTAGATATAAGCTCCTAGCCATATATCATGTAATTATATGCTTCCTATTATTATTATATGTTAAATATTCGTTTCGAGCACTAATATATCTATATGGTTTTCAAATTGAAACAATTTTGCATCTTTCATTCTCTCTCTACCTCGTTTAAAAATTATATGGCATTCGTCGCCTCTACGTAGCTTTACAACTTCCCAAAACTGTCATCATCGGCACTTGCTTTGAGCATTTCATCTTTCACATCTTTTTTTCTGCTTTTAACTTTCTTTATATCGTTTGGTCAACTTGTGATTTTTTTCTTTTTTCTATACCTCTTCAATCAGTTCATTCTGCCACAGAACTTTTTGTCATCACATCTTTCTCCCAATCCACCATATCTGGAAGAACGCATTCCCAAACCATTAACTCTTTTTTGTTCGAACATTGTCATAACCAGGCGGTCTCTCATTCGATCTGTTTCTTCTTCTTTTATCTTTTAATATCTCCAGTTTTAATTTGATACATTACGCATATCATCATCCTAGACAAATTGGAACGTTTCACTCTTTCAACAACACCTACTGAAACTCATTGATATTCCATTTTTTTTACAATCTCTTGTGTTACCATTTATCTTCCAACATTTCTGTTGAATTTTTTTTTGTTTTTTAGCTCGCCTTTCTAACCCTTACCGACCTAGTCATGTCCCATATCGAAAAAAAGATTTTTTCTCTTGAAACCTTACTTAACGTGCGTCTTCATTGTAACATCCGTTCTAGGTACAATGCTGCCGATGACACCAAGTGCAGTACCTACATTGCCATCAGCTTTTGCTGCTTTTGCCGCTTCCCAGCTTCGATCTCCGTTGGTTACTCCTTCTCCATCATTAGCACATATCCTGCAATCTCCACACTTCCAAAATATGCTCCAAACTCAAGTTGCGGCTTTACAAGCCCATCAGTTGGTTCAAAACAGCATGGAACTGCCATCAAAATCACCAAAAACGGTATCAACTGGAATGTTATGTTTTATAACTTTTATACTGTAGCCAACAATCTATCCAAGCGGGCGGAAAAGAGTTGGTGGATCAACTATGAAAACTGCGAAAGTCTGGAGATTTTTTGATGAATTGCCTACACCTGAACAAGCTGCGGAATGTCGAATTTGTCGGAAAAAAATTAAAGCAACGAATAGCAGGTATGGCATTTTAAGCTAGTGAAATAACGAGACAGGAAAGTTCACTTTACAAGGAGTGTGTGTGTGTGAACATATGAAGAAAGAGCCTAAGATAAGAAGAGAAAGAGCTTGATCGAGAAAGAGAGGAAGTGTGAGTAGGGAAAATCGTTGTTTCGAGTTATTGTTTTCTTGCTTGCTACAATTTTCAACTACTGTACCTTGTTATTTCTCCAATGTTGAAGGTGCGTAGATATGCAGACATAAGGCTTCGTTGTCCCCAAATAGAAACAGAAATAATCGGGATAGAAGAAGCGCTCATCGTACATTCCAACACACGAAAACATCTTTTCTTGAACTCCTTTGATGTTCATTCGAGCAGTAGGATGTCTTCCATTGCTATTTCACTCAAAAAACAATAAGCGATTCCACAAAATTTTTCACAAAACCGTTAAAGCAATAACAATTTTACTCGTTTTTTGTCTTTGTATGTGCCTTCTCTATTTCAACTTTTTTTTTCAAGGGAGAATATGAGTCAAAGAGAGTTTTCTGAAATTTTTATTTCTGATGAGATGAGTAATGATCATAAATGCGCATCTTAGAGCTCATGCCGCTTTTCTTTGACTTTTTACTTTCTGTGAACTTTCTAATACTCTAAGGTCAATGGACTGATGCAGAAAAAGTTCAACCTTATTTTTCAGCACTACTGGAATGATTCGCCATTTGAGGAGTTGTCATGTAACGGAATATCAACTTGTTCAAGAAGCAAGACAAACTTGTATGCTAATGAAAATGGGTAAGTGGGATCATAAACTGTACATAACGTTATAATCTCTGAGAATAGAGGTACCTGGCTGGTGTTCGTATTCTTACTCCTTTCCCCATCACCTTCCTTCTATAACAGTGTTAATGAAACATACAATTCGCTTGACCAGTAGTAGTTCTTTCACACGCCCTTTTTGCTTGTGTTGTGTTGGTGAAGAGAGTGAAGTGGTGTGAAGATAGATTAATGGACTACGGGTTCTTCATCGTTTTGACGTTATGCTTCTTCTTTTTCATCATCTTCATGGTCATCTAACCACTGATGTCGTCGTCGTTGTCGTCGTCGTCAGACTGCTTCCAATTAGAATGGACCGGTCTCTGTTCTAAGGGCTACTTGCAACCAGCTGAAAGAACTGAACACACACAAACATCACAAAATGAAAAGAATTACATACAAACATCTCAAAGTCTTTCGTATTTTTTGTTTCTTTTTGAATTTCCACATTTGGTTCATCCAGATGTTTACTGACAGCCAACTGTCATTCAAAACTATCATTCGCCTGCCTCGTACCTCTTCCTCCATATGTGGCCGAGATTGAACATATCGATAGAGAGCTAACACCTGCTTAAACGAACACCAGCTAAGGATTTGTATATAATTGTGCAAGGTCATTCTTTGTACCTTCGAAAGCTTGTAGAGTCAATTGTGAATTCTCATTAATTGCAGAAGAGAAGGCTAAGGTTCAGATGTTGAGAGAAATGAACACAGATGTTATGAACAACACACGACCCATTACAAAAAAAAGTGACTCTGAACAAAAAAGCCCATCAGGTAGATGATTCGATGAGCTATAGCTTGAACTCAATTTTTCAGCTTCTTCTTCTGCCTCCGACACAGCATCTTCCACAACCTCCTCGGCAATGTTTGCGCCTTTACCCCCGTTGCCTCCATTGATAGTACCACAAGGGCTGCCAGCACCCAAGCCCGTTAAGGTAATTCTTAAAAATGAGAATGGAACTGAAGTAATGGTTAACAAGATGGAAACTTTGCTTACCAGTATGGACTTCCAGATTGAGGACTCAAACGAGCAAGATCAAACTACCACACTATCTACTAAATCCTCCGCTTTTGCTTCTATCAAATCTTCACATAAATCTATTGGCGAGGAAGATGACGAATCGAAAAAGCTAAACGCTCAGGTAATCTTCCGTTTCTTTTCTGGTAACAGGTCCCTTCAATCAATTTCCCCCACCTTCTACAAAAGACGATACTGCTTGGAAATGAGACATGAAGTCGTTGCCTCAGGGGGAGAGCTGGCTAAGTCCGAACAACCGGTTTTTTCTTTTTGTTCGTCTGAATGCCAGGCAATGAAATAACTAAATCGAGCTAGGGAATGGTCAAAATCCCCTTTAAATCTTCTTGAAGTTTGCAATATAATTTTCTGAAGTATTCTTCCAATTTTGGATTCGTGAGCGAAATGAAAACGAATAAAGCTTCTAAAGGATCTCTGAATCTCGTTAGATTCTTTATGAACCTGTGACGTCTGGTCAGTCAATGCACTTAGATTGTCGTCTTGCGTCAGAACACGGCGCTTAGTATCCCACAAGCTTTCCGGTTTAAAGATGATCAAAACCGACTTCTTCGAAAAGATGCATGTATATAGCTAGCAGGGTTTCAGATAGCTTCGGTCATCTGAAGCTATTTCTCTTCATTTTTTCTTTTTACATCTCAGTTTCTCTCTATCTCTCTTCTTCACCAATCCAATCCATCGTTGCTGGTGTTGCAATTGCAACAAGCCGTTCGTTGTCGTCGAATGGAAAGAGACCAGTTACCAACTTCCATTGAAAAAGACACGATCGCGTGTCAGCTGTGATCGGATGGCCAAGTCCACAACGACTTTGGACAGGAAGAAAAAGAGGAAAAGAAACCTGGGATAACTAGGCTAGACAGACTTCAAACAAGTTCCAAATCTCGGTATCGTCTGAGAACAAGAGGTGATCCTGAGAATTAAGATGGCGACACAACCAGATATTGCCTCAAGCTATCATAAAAAAAGAAAACTTAAAAAAGTATCGCACAACTTGTACCACTGAGAAAAAACAATTTGTTCAACAACAAAACATCCTTTTTTGTTTCAGATTGCTTTGATGATTTTGATGGATCATCAATCTCCTAATATAGTTGATAAGCCAGGTTTCCGTCAGCTAATCAGATTCCTGAAGCCATCTCATCAACTGCCATATTCAAACAGTTTCCAAAACGAGCTCATACCGGAAATTCTTGCACAGATTCGGCAATTCGGAGCAATGATGATGCTGAACAAGTAAGTGTAACTGTCGAAACTTTATCATAATATGTAAACCTTCTAGCCCTATTCCAAACCCATTTGAAACACTGACTAGCATTCTTCCCCAAACAACAGAAATTCACAATATGTCTTTCGGTTCAGAATCCAGCAAAGTGAGTTTTTGTAAATAGTATATCAATACTGAAGCTCATCTCAATTCCCAGACTGAAGAAAAACGAGAAGATGACAGTGATTCTGCTTCTTCTGCTGACACAGAACAAGACTTATCGTCCAAAATTGATGTTTTGGCAAACTATTTGGGAACCAGCATTCCACAGGTTCAATCATCTAGAAGAAACGTATTTATGTTTCATATTTTTAGGATGAGCTTTCTTCTCTGGTCTCAGTCTGTCATAATGTTTATAACTATTTTGAAGACCGTCAACAGCTATTTTCTCAGCTATCGATGGTTCGGCCCCCGAGTGAGCCTTCACACCCTACTCTTCTGAAAGAGCTTTTATTCGTCGCTTCCAATTCAGAAGCAATTAACACCTATATCAGATCTACACCCGATATGGATATTCTACCAATCTCAGATTCTCAAAGACGTCTTCTCTCAGAATTATTACCTAAACACTGCTAATGTGATGAGGTGAAGAAAAAAGGAAATGCAAATCTCTTGCTTGTCTGTCATTTTCATATCATGATTACGGAGTATAATGTATTCCAAAATGGAATCATTTCAAATCAATTTTCAATTGAAAATTCCTTGTTATAACATTTTCCTTCTTGATAGATATTACCAAATAGTTCAGTTGTCTTCTAGATTGTCATCATTCATTCATTGCTTTTATTCCTTTCAACAAAACAAACATATTGTTTTTTTATTTGTTTGCTCGTCTATTGGCTATGAATTAGCTTTATCTGCCCAGTGTTTTCCGAGTTATTTCTGCTTCCATATTAGCTTTACATCTTATATCTAGAGCTCCTTTGTCTATTTTTTTTTAAAAATATCAATCTATTCCACCCGGTAGTTTTTAACAAAGAAATAGAAGAAGAAAATAGAATAGAAATTTCTTTCAATATTTTCTTGCCTTTTGAATTCATCCAAACCACCTCCCCCCCCTATCCCACAACATTCATCTACCTCCAACGCATTAGATCGAGGTAGCAATTGTATAATAAGAATGTATCTTTCAGTTATGAGCATTTAAAATAAATCCCATAGAAGTCTTGCCATAACACGTTATTTTCGAATATAAACTTTCAATAGGCTATACTCGTCTCTACTACAAATCTCCGAACATCATCTTTCTCTTTCACATTGTCTCTCTATCTCTCTCTCTCTCTTTTCCTCTGAACAATTATTACTTCTGAGCGTAATATATTAAGATTTATAAAAAAAATATATATATAATATATAATATATATAGTGTTGTCAACCATTCTTTTATTTATTCAAATAAAACAATTAATTTAGTAAACGCTTTCATTCACAGAAACTACACATGCAAGACGCTCAGCTCATAATTTATGCCAGCTGCTTACTCTAAAATCTTTGAGCTTTTATTTCCACAAGTTACTTCAACTGTGGTTCGAACAAAAATACTCTTCCCATTCTTATCATGAATTGAAGAAGTATGCGTCTCCAAATCATATTCCCATTAGCTTATGGAAGGTTGTTCAAGTTTATGTTCTATGCGGAGCTGCTGATGATTCTTCTAAATATCGTCATAATGACGATTTCACTATTAATCATAAAAAATGCGAAAGTTCACTTCAACTTGCGTTTATGTATATCTTCTATTATATTCCAATACCTATTTTCTTTATGCTCTCGATTCATTATTCTTCTTTATCAGCTAGAAGTCTTAACTTTCGATGGTGAGTTTCGTTCAAATAATTATTATAATCACTAACAGTTAAAGGTGCCATTGAGAATAATGCAGTAATCGTTACCTCTAGTATAATAAGAACATACTATATGGCAATCATTTTACTGGGGTTTTCCTGTGATCTTATCGCAAACCAACTACTCTTTTCAGAATTTTTGTTTTAGCGCTCGAGAGACTCATTGCCAGTCATTTCATAGCAGACTATGAAATAAAAGAAAGACGGCATCTAGCGCTTCTATTTGTGGCAGGTAAATCATTTGCTTCGTTGATTGCATCAGTTTTCTTCACCTACGGTAATGATACGAATGAGTTCTTAAGATTACACAACAATCTTTGACAGAAACAATACATTGGTCTTTTCTCGCCTGTCTAGGGTTGTTATTCACTCTTTTAGGAGTATATGTAACTCTGAGCATTCACACATCGATCATCAGCTTTTTTAGATATTTTTCAAACTTGATTCAAATAATCAAGAAAAGTTTGCTGTTCTGCAAAGAAACCATCGGTTGTCAAAAACTCAATATACATTGAGTTTAAGATTCCAACTAGCTGAGAATATTAAATCAACACAGGTTTTTCCGTTGGTAATAGCTAGCGTATTCATGTAATATCTTGAAAGATCATCAAGAAGGCCCTCGTGATGACAAGCTTTCAAAATATAATGAACTTCATGTTGTACGTTTGTGCGAATCTCGATATTGTTCGGAAAAGCTCAGTAACTATGTCACAATTCATTGAAACAGCTTTCAACTGCTCAATTGCCATGTAAAAATATACAAATCAGAATATGTTCACGGTTTTGTATTGTTTTTCAAGGTATGGCTTCATCATTGCAATGGCTGCAATTCTTATGCATCCATATTTTGCTCAAGTACTACGCGAAGCCGAATGGGCAGGTATGTCAGGAGAGAGTTAAAATATGAGAGTTGACATGTTTTCATGATATATTCAGTCCCTGTATGCTCAAGAGTAGAAACAGCCAACTTATTCCGAGACATTTGATAGAAACAAACAGCAAAACCGAATGAAAGTTCATGAACTTGAAGCTCTTCAGCGTTCCTGTTTCGGAACAAACGGCCGACCAGCACTGTGGACAACGAAACTAACGTTTACTTCACGAGTTTAAACTCACAGTGGAACTTACAACTCACGAATGTTAAACAGGGGGATAAGTAGAAGTAATTGGAAACAAAAAAATGTTTGAGGTGTTCCTCTCAAGTTTTAGCTTTTTGGTTCCGAGTTGGTATCGTAGTCTCTACGATCTTGTGATCTGCTGGCATTTTTTGTAATTCTGTGTGCATGACAAAATCACCTGCTAGAATATCAATATACTCCCAGCAACAAAGACAACTTTGAGGTGAGGAAAAAATTAGGTTTCGAATGATACCCTTCCTGCTCAATTTGCAGAATGCGGTTGGAATACTTCAAAGGACTCTCTTTAAAAGAACTCTACTATTTACCAATAATAGAGATACTATTCATAGTTATCAATTTGGTTTCGAGCATATTCACTCTTTGCATCTCTTTGAGTGCGAGACTTCACTTCAACCTGAAGCTTCTGACGGTTTATGTGATTGTAGTATACTTTATAACACTGCTATCCCGCTTAATCAGTATTCTGTTTATTATTCAAGTTTTTGTTCTGGATGAAAAAGGTGAGAGATAAGTATTCAACACTTATTTTATTAATTTACAGAACATCCTCAAGATAACTTAGTTGTTCAATCATGCAACATTGTAAGGATTTTCTTCTTTTCGATTGTATTAAACATGTAACTCAACCCCTCAATATCATATTATATGATCTTACTTCTTTCAGTTTGCTCACTCTATCAGGCGAACGATTCATAGCAACCATTTTCATACGAGATTATGAAAAGAACGAGAGGAAGTACATTGGAATGATACTATTAACATTCCTAACAATAATAGCCATCGTAAACTCTATCGTCTTTGTCTATGGTGAGATGATTTAATGAATTTTTTTATCTGATAAGACTACTCAGAATTGGCTCACTGGATTCTTATGACTGTTTTAGGCTTCTTATCTTCGGTCACTGGAGTTGTGGTGATTTTTCAGTGCTATCATAATGTGAAAAATTCGTTTCCAGACACTCGAATATTTATACCGAAAAAATGATAGTAGATGGAATAAAATCAATTCCATTCATGATCAAAGATGTACCTATAATCTTAGTTATCGTTTCCAGTTAAACGAAAATATATATTCTCTGAAAGTACATTAAGGTTATTGGGCGATCTGAAGACGAAAAATATTTCAGATTATTCGACCAACTATACTGGCACTTTTCGTAGCGGATGCTATATCTGTTCCACTTTATATATTGGCTCATTATAACATCAAAAGCGACAATGCGAGAGAACCTTCTCAAATAATAGTATTTTTATTCAACATAAGCGTAACTATGTAAGTAAATTGGAAAAAGTAACCTAGGTATTCATTATTCAGAAGTTCTTTGGCTGTTCCAGTAGTAATATGTTACAATTCAGAGGACCTCATGCTTCGTCTGAAAAAAAACAAGTTTACCAGTTGAGTCTTCTATGTGTTCGTTATGATATTCCCTATAATTCTAGGTTTTTTCTTCAAGTGGTACACTCCGACTGTGAAAGAAGGAGGAAATGTCAACGAGACCGCTGTTCATTTCACATCCTTACAATCCATGTGGGACCCAACGATAAAATACAATTTTTCTGATCTGTAGGAGAAACTCACAGTTCCAAAGACTAGATGTAGAAGAGAAAGCAAATGTAAAGGAAAACTCCAAACACGGCCAACCGTGTAGAACTGGCATTACACTTAGGAGTTACAATACCACAGTTCTGTAAGAACCAAGTGACTTATCATACTTTTTTTGCTCTCCCACTTCTCGAGCTTCTTCAATTGTATAAATAGCTGTTATTCTATAAACTTCAGACAATGTTTTGACTGAGCATGAAAAACCACAACCAGGAATGGAGATGGGGTATGGCTCTCTTGTAGAATCGTTTCTGTAGACAAACTATAAAGAGTTCTGATGTTTAATTTCGAATAAGTGATAAGAATCGAACTTCAACCGTCCAAGGATTGCTATAAACTTCCATGATAAAGGCTGCTCCATATGTCGGAATTATACCATCCCCAACCCCCATTGTATACATTAGCGCACTCAATACTGTGTCATGCTGAATCAGTAACCTTGTTTCATAGGTTTCAGTCTGAACAATTCAGAGCATTGTTCACAAACTTACCGAAGAATAAAATTTCATTTTTGTGGGATGGGATTGCGTTCCATTCGCTACGTTCATGGCTGTTTTGATGAAATCACCCAACAAATAACCAGCATAATGCTAAACATATGAATATATATGATTTCTAGCTAAAACGTGTTTCACTCTTCCTAGATTTGGAGCACTGTACATTTCCACAAAAAGCTCATTTCCAACATCAGTAGCGATTTCAAGAGTAGTTCTACCGCCATACTGGTCCCAACGCTTATAAACCCATTCAGGCTGTTCCAGCAGATTGTTGGCCAACTGGCAAACAAATTTCATTGAAAAAAGAAAGAGTAGTTCAGTAACCTCTCGGTTAATATCATAAATGCCGAACAAGTCGTCTGCTTCAAAGTTTGGGATTCCTGTAACATTTCCAAGAAAAACAAACAAGTCGGCATATCTTGAATAACGAGTTCAATCCCAAAGTTAAAAAGCAACTGACTGTTCATTAGTTTGGGCAAACGATGTATTAGCTATAGGACCATACTGTTCATTATATTTTGGGCAGTTTATAGAAGTCCCTCGACAAATCTGGGAGAACAAACATCTAACTCAATTCGAGAAAATTTGAAATTACCCAATCATCAACGCCTGCAGAAGAACCATGGATTGGTATAGGTTGCCAGGGTAACCCACTTTCAAACATATCACCTCCTGAGTCATTTCATATGAGTGCTTTCAAAAGAGAGATACCTGATGCCGGATAGAATCCATAGGAGAAAGATTGAGCAGAAGCGGAAGTACGATCTACATTTGATGTGACCACGTAAACCTGATCGAACAACAAGTGAAATCCACCTTTAAAACCATAATACCTCGTTTGGATCAAACCCAGTTTTGGTCAGATTAATATATCTATTCCTCATGTATTGCCCTAAGTTCTTCAGCTGGCGCATCCCAGTCTTAAGAACAATAGTGAAGGGTGAAAGATCGAACAAATAAGAATCGAACATTGGTAAGCATTCCCCATCCTCTGGGCCAATATTCCTCCGTGTATCTATCAGTTGGGTATGGGTGCTGTAGAGGAGCTCGATCACCGTGCCTCCAGATTGCTTGAACGAACTCTAGCTGCCTTGCATCGGATAGAATAAAAAGTAAGACAGAGAAAAAGAGAATCTTCATTCTAAAATTGGGATGATCAAATAACAAATAGAAAGCATAGGTTGAAAGGTTAGAGAGCTTGAGAAGAAATGGAATTGCTTTAGCAACGAAACCTCTCGGCGAGACAAATCGAGAAGCAATAGCGCTCAAAGGTTTGATTGGAACACCCATTGAAATTAAAACATTTTTTTCGCGAGTTTAATGAAAAGGCTACGAGAGAAAAGTATAAAAGATAGAATTGTTAGATAAAAAAAACGAAAAAGACAGAGATAAGTGATAAAAAGGGTAAAAAAAGAGAGAAATGTCGAAAATCAGAAGTGAAAACTGATCTTTTCAGTAAACTATGTTTTATAATGTTCCTGTATAATAGATGTGATATTTCAATGCCACTCAAAAGAGGGAAGGGAAGGTAGAAATATTTATCGGACAAACAAGGGAAGCACCACATTTCGAATTATAGAAAGACTAGATTCATGAAATAAACTGTGAGGACCAAGCTAGAAAAGGACCTCTAAAGCTTGCGGAAGAGTCTGGACTGAACGAACAACCGCTTCTGCCAAGCCTTCACTGTAAAACTCAACTTCAAATAGTAAATCAAGTCGCTGCATTTGCGTTGACACTGCCTGGAAACAAAGGACACCCTTAAAACATTGTTCTGAACGAACCGCTAGTCTGCGAGTACCTTCTTTCCTTCTCACACTATCTGTAGATCTTTTTATTTCCTGGAAAGAATAAATGTTTTTATTGCTGAAATATACATACCATCGCTTGCTCTGTCGTCAAACCTATCAAAGTCACTAAAGTTTCGTTGTCGATATAACAAGTGACAGTAGAACTCTCATCCATTAATAAAACTTTTTGAGTCCAAACATTATCAACAATTCGTAAAGCTTCCTTGATTTCTATTACAACAGCCTGCAAAACTCTAAGTCATCCAACAATTTATCTCAAGTACGACACCTGTACTTTGCATCTAATAGATCCAACCACAAACCGACTTTGCCGAGAAGCTTGCTCTAATTTCATTATTTTTAGTTTTCCGAACCGTTCACTATAAACTGAACTCATAGAGCCTGTGCATAATTCATCCAGGAAACCATTCTAAACAGCGATCTGAAGAATTTTAGAAAATAATGACGAACTGCTTGAACAGTAGGTTGCACGGGCGAAGCAGTTATAGCTGACAGAACTGGCGAAGGCAATGAAGATAACAAAGTTGGCTGAGCAGGAGACGTAGAGACAATTTCATCATCAGAAAGATCTATTATTTCTAGTTTGACAGTTCTCTGCTGAAAGGAATATAATAAAGAGTTTAAAACTGAATCCTCACGATATTGGTTGAATTAGCTATCTTTTTGGGCGGAGGTGATTTTGCCATTACCCGTTCAGGAATAGTGATCAGATCTTGAAAAAATATATCGATAGTTGTTTGATTAGTTTACTTTGTGTGTTTGTAGAAAACAAGTCGCAAGTTTCTATTAATTCTTTTGTTTTGGGAATTTCTTTTTCAGGCTCTTTCTTTTCTGCATGATGCGTAAATACTCGAGGAGGTTTTCGTCGGTTTTCATGTACCTATTGCTTTCTGAGATGTCCACGTGCTGAGAGAAGTCTCGAGAGGATATTGGCTAGGAGAATGGTCTGTAATATTTCTTTATCCAATGTTGAGAACTATAATAGACGCCTGAATGTTTGCTCAAAACGAAGGAACGTTTCCTAGTTATTCTAGAATTCACAGTAAAATCAGGCCTCCTAGGTAAATAATCCCTTAAATAAAAAGTATTTTATGAACTCAGGCTTTTTTCATACGGACATTCCGTTTCAAAATTGGGTGGAGAATCTTCAAGCCTAACAACAGTATTTGGCTTTATTGTGACGGTGCTCAAGCATCCTCTAGGTGTTTGGGATTGTTTAGGAGCACTTGGATTTTCTTTCACCTGAAGCTATTGGAGTTACTTACCCAAGTAATGAAAATCACCTCGATAATCGAACTTTTGTTTCTTTGTTTTGTTCGCGTAACACTGAGACTGAAAAGATTGTGTATATATTTCGAAGAAAACAATCTTACAGAGATCCTAACACTTCCGGGCTGCGTTGCTCCTCAATAATAACGCTCTTCCTTCCAAAAGTAGTAGGCCCTCTACCTTGAGATTTCATCAATCTATTAAGAGCATTTTTTTGAACTTCTGGAAGCTAATCTATAGCAAATAGGATTATGTTCACAAACCTGAAGGGGGGGAGCAATCGTCAGTACTATCGTCGAAATCATCATCTTGCAAGTAAATGTTTCGAGAACTAGAAGAGGGCTGCAGTAACGTCCTATTCAACTCTCGATTTACAGGTCTATAACGTGATACACATATTATATTGGGAATAGAAAGATTGTTCAACTCCGCGTTTGAGAGCTCATAATTTTCTGCGTTTGCCTCATTATCAGAACTCTTTACTTCACGTGGTTTCGGAGTTATCGCTAATAGAGAACACATAACATCCAATGGTCTACCAGTTTTCATAAGATGTTCTACATCACCCCCTGGAACAAATCGAATACTAATCAACATAACGAAAGCAAACCTAATATTTGTAAGTTCGTGCTTTTCAACAAAAGTAAACCTTTACGGGAAACTATGTTCGGTAATAGCAGGACCTGGTTTAATGGGTTTGTGAGAAAGATTCAAGCAACTCACCTTACATCCTGGCGTTAACAACAAATTAGCCTGAGGAATCGAAAAATGTTCTATCGCACGAACACTTTGTACTCCATCACTAATAGTGAGTGAGAGCATTCGTTTTGGTTTCGGAAATTAGACGAATGATCGAAGTTGCAAAATCACACACCTACCGAGAATTCATTAGGATTTTCTTGTTCGGGGAGAGCATCGAACCCAGAATTATCAATAAACTCATATGTTAACATTTTATATTGTGAGTAAAGTGATGAACCAACGTCGACTACAGATGTAATCTGTAACTTCTTCAATGACGATCGAATATCCTGAAAGCTTCAACCTGTGCCACAAAAGGCATTGTGATGGTATTCTTCGAGTCATTGGAGATTCCAACTTCACTGAATATGGGATACGTTGAATCAGCTAGATCGGAATAAAGCCATTGCTCATACACGGCATCAAAAAACTTTGAGTTTATCTATATATCAGGTTGTAAGGAATAGGAAAAATTGAACAAACTCCAGATTTTCTCAAGGAAGTCAAGACCGCACGAAGCCAATCTTCTTTAAGCACAATATGACGTTCAAAGAAAAAATTGAATATTTCTTCAAAAGGCATCCGTAGTAAAATTGTAAAACTCGATCTTTCCTCTAGTCCCGTTCTCCCAACCTATTAAGCTTAAGAGCTTAATTCTTGGATTCAAAAAAACCGCCTTCCGTACGTGACCACGTATCCACCGTTAGACTTTGTTTGACCAGGGGATTTGCTATTTCATCACTCTTTCAGAATAGGGAAAAAAACGACCGGATCTAGCAAATTAAAAAAGAAAATGAATAACTCTCAGTTCTCTATTTCTCCCTTGCTCTTTCATATCATTTTTACTATTAAAACGCACGAATCGGTTGTTTTTATGGAGAGATAAACAGTCATACTTGTTCAGGCATATCGCGCCAACAGTATTACAAGAGGTCTTGTCGGAAAGACTTCCAAGGATTTAAGTTCATTCCTAGTTGTTAGAACTCAAGTGCTTATCAGAAAATATAAACAAATCACAGAGAATTTTGTTCCGAGAAACTGAGCTCACCACACAATCAAACCACTGTTTTATTTTAAGATTATCAGAAAACGAAAAGGTAACGATTTATGATTCTTCAGCTATTCTAGTAAACGAGATATGATCATGATAACAATTAAAGTAAATGCGATAAAACGCAAAAGCATTTCCATGTTGGCCAATATCTCTTTTGTTTTTTCATTTTCAGTCACCATAAGGTTATGAACAGCAACCAAGACTTTCTCTGTGGTATAACAGCTGGAAAAATATTTGTACAGACACGTCGAACGAACATCTTTTTACTAATAGAATCCAGTATCTGTTAGTTCGACACTACTGATGATCAGTCGCGATTTCTCATCAAGAACTATTCGCCCCTGAAACATGTTCAATAACCCAAAAACTCTTCTCCTATAATAATTACTTTGAACTTTTCCTTCATTAGATCAATATCCAAATTCAAAATTTTGTCAGAATGCCATTGAATGCCAGTTGGTTCATCCGGATTGATATTGCAAGAAAATATGATGGAATCTCCTTCAACCACCTTAACATTCCTAGAAAATATTATGATCTGATTAGATTATCATCATACCAAATAAGCTTTACGAATCACAGGAGCGAGCAATCGCGGCAAAATTTCGCCGAAAAGAAATTCTCCTTTAGGAATATAATCTAAGATACGAAAATCTCCAAGTTCGTCCACCGATGTGATATTTCTATCTTCAATTCCTAATGACTTGCATATATGCTGGAACACAATGTTTTTTTTTAATTGGAAGAATCTGAGTGTACTTTGCAGGGACGATATTCAACAATCTTAGGAATTTTTCCAATCGTTCTCCGTATGCTCAGTGGCACTACGCTGCTGTCGCATGGAACAGTACCGAAGAGCCTGATCCATTGAGCAGCCTTAGGTAACTTGTCCAAATAGGGCATGTTTGGCTGAAGATATTTTTGGGAGACAGTAATGAAAAGAATAGAGCCTCTACTTACTTCAATAACGCATTGGTGTAAACGCAACTCTTCTCCAATCGAATTATTTCCACACTTACTGCAAATGCTCCATTGATGAGGCTGAAATTATAAGTATCAGTTTTGAACATCTTCATTAGAAACTTTCATCCAAGCTTTCAAACTTCCATTCATAATCTTCTTCTCAGGATGATTATCATAAAATTCTTGGATTTCAGAAGATCTATTTGCTATCTGCTCCAGAAAGCAAAAAAACAAGTACAGCGTTATCAATACAGACTAACCAATCGGGATTTGGCCTGACTCTGAACATCAAGGAAATATGAGAGACTTATCCTGTGCACTTTTTTGTACTTGTTAATACAGCGATAAAACCCTGTGTTGTTCACGTCGACGTTTTTCAAAGTCAGCTCGTACCGATCTCCTAAAGTGAGCCGGTTGGAATCTCTACTCAGAAATCTAGAAAGCTTTCAAAAACCAAAACCGGAAAAAAAGAACATCCCTCACTTTTTTAATTTTTCAGTGACCGCATTGAACTTGTGTTTCCTCTGATGGATGTTAGTAAGATCTTTCCATATTCGTCCGGGCCTTGCAAACTCCCAGTCATATTTCCATTTTTTCTCATCAAACATTCCCCATCCAGGAGAGAGGCGCTACACATTTACAGTTGACATATATGAAATAGCTACTACTGATACTTTTTTAAAAAAATCAACAGCTTTCTTGAATACTCTTCCTATTGAACCCGATGATGGTTTGTATGTGGATTCTACTTCTACAGCATCTTCAGGAGAAACGCTGAAAAGTTTAAAATCAATCTTTGGTACTCATTTTGGCTGATAAGCTTTAATCATGAGTTTTTCGGAGAGGATCGTTATCAAAATTGATATTAATCCCACTGATTTTCGAAAAAAAAGGAATATCATCTGATAGCACGGCACTCTGAATGTGTGGGAACAAAGTACCAGGGGAAACATGGAAAAATCACATCTGATCCTTTGATAACCACAATGACCTTCAAATTAGAAGATTATAAAACAATGTCTAGTATTGAGAACCTCGACATGTTCTTCATCATAACGCTCATAATATTCACTACGTCTTCTTAAGCATTCATTATGTTGAGAGAATTGGTTGGAAAGTTCGATCTGTTCCTGAAAAGCAAGACCATATTTGAATTAGTTAAACTAACTGTGGTTTTAAATAATTAGAAAAATTAAACGTACCGGAGCAGCTAAAGATGATATGAATGAAAGAAACAAAAACAACCGCATCGCGCTTTTCGATCTGTTGAAATGCTTCTAATTTGCATATCTGCTTGTACTAACAAAAAGCGGCGCGCATTTTCCATCTTCAAGGTCTCATTTAAATAATGGTGCTGAACGATAAGCTTCACTTAAGATCTTCAACAGTTTAATGAACAAACAAATACCATCATTTTGACATGAGTTTTTCATAACTAGTGAGAAGTGTTCCGTTGAATTTTTTCGAAATGATAAATCGGTTTTCAAAAACTTCAAGGCTGTTTGAAAAATTGATAGAATTTCTACAAGTTTGTTAGAAGCGTCCGTTCGAAATTTCTTCGTATCGTCACGTTCAATTAGATAAAAACGTCATACGTTTCGTGAGAAAACAGTTGAGGGCTTACAGCTCTCTCTCTTTTTATTAACGCTCTTTGAGAATGTTGAATTTCCGTTGAGTAGCATGGAACAAGTACCTTACCGAGGCTTATTGTTCTGTAACTGTCGAACTCGAATAATTCAATCTCGGAAATTTCTTTTTTGAAGTTTTAAATGTTTGGTTTGGCAATTTGCTGTTAAAGTTTGAAAATGTTGACATATTCATTATCTTATCAGACTAATCCCCCTCATTCTCATCAATTAAGTTTTTTGTTTCTTTTTTTTTCTTCTTAATTCGATTAATAATTGAAATCTTTATTTTCGAACAAAAAAAAGAAAACAAAAGTTCATATGTTCTGGGCAGATAGATTGAATGGCAGAATAGTGCTATTATTTCAGATGCACTATACACAGGCACATCCGTTATTTGCTTCTATGAGCTCTCCTCTATCGCCGCATTGTTTTTTTTTTGATTTTTGATTAAAGGTCAACTCTCTTTGTGTCTCCGATCATTATGAGTAATTTATATATTATGCTTCTACGTATTAATATCGTTTGTCCGTGAAATATGATTGTGTCAATTAAGTTTATAATGTTTATGAACATATAATGAATGAGAAGAAGGAGAGAGAGAGAGAGATCAAAACTTAAATATTATCTTTCTCTATCTTGTCTCTTTCAATGTGTTCTCTTTCTTTTTCTCATTTTCTCTTTCTTTCAATCAGTTTAATGATTAGCAAGAAGTAGAATCTTGCTTAGATACTGTCTAGCAATGGAGATATAATTCTGAATGAAGAGATATAATGAGAATCATACAAATCAGTACCGCCCTTCGGAAGTGGTACAAATACTGTTTGAAGGTGATATCTCATCCAAATTTATGATCTTCTATCCTATATTCTCCTCGTTTCGAAGTTTTCTCAACTACTTCCTCCTTTCTTTTTCTTCTGTCTTTTGACTGATTGATCGGTTCCTTCATTTGAATGTTCTCTAATACCAGTTTCTTGTCATAACTCAACTTATTTTTTCCTTTTTCAATTCCATTAGCTTCTCTTGTTTTTAGAACTGAACAGATAGCAAAACAAATTAAGTGCATTCTTCAGCTTATCTCATTCTTCGAAAGGAATCCATGGATTTGCTAGTTCAAGCAGTTGGTTACTTCAATGGATCCAACCCAACGGATGCAGTTGCAGAAGAGTCCTCCTTTGCATTACAGACAAAGGAAGAGATTTTGAAGAAGCGCTCGGGAGTCATCGGGTATATTGAGTCTTACGAGCCGAAGAATAGTTCTATTTGTGTTCAGTTCGAAATGTCAAATTTTCTACAAAGATGATCCTTTCATAGTTTCCAAGGCTTCCATGCAATATGTATACGATGAAACGGGCAAAAGGTACTTGGATAACATCAGCAACGTTCAACATGGTATTTCTATACTTGAGTTTTTTATGTAATTCAAATATTATAGTTGGCCATTGTCACCCTACTGTTGTAGCCGCTATATCTAAACAGTTGGCAACATCCACATGCAACGTTCGTTTTGTCTCAAGCCGTTTAAACGACTGTGCTGAGGAAATTCTCAAAACTATGCCTGGATTTGATACTGTTTTGTTCTGCAACTCTGGGTAACGAGAACACTTATTTGAAGTTGTTCTTATCGTTGTTAATTTATAGTTCTGAAGCAAATGATTTGGCTCTTCGGCTTGCTCGCGATTTCACCAAGCACACAGATGCTATTGTGATCGATCAGTGAGGAATTAGTAGACTTCACACAATTGTTAATTTGCTTTTTGCAGTGCTTACCATGGTCATGTGACGACAACAATGCAAATGTCTCCTTATAAATTTGATCATGGATCAACTTTGAGACAACCTGAATGGGTCCATGTGGTTTGTAATCATTCGTCTTTCATTTTATGAAAATCAAATATTTTCAGGCTCCATGCCCTGATGTTTATCGTGGTGAATTTCGATTATCTGATGAAGACTTGTCAAATGAAGAGAAATTAGCAGATGCAGCCCAGCATTATTCATCCTCAGTTCAGAATATCTTAACTAAAGTAAACCACATTAAGAATATAATCGACCAAAAATTAATTTTTCAGGTTGACAGCAGTAGTCGTAAAGTAGCTGCTTATTTTTCAGAGGCTCTGCAATCTTGTGGTGGACAAGTTATTCCCCCCAAAGGATATTTCCAACAAGTTGCAAAGTAGAACACTTGATAATAAAATAGGGCATAATTCATCTTTTGTTTTAGATATGTACACGATCATGGTGGTCTTATGGTCATAGACGAAGTTCAAACAGGATACGGGCGTGTTGGTAGCAGTTTTTGGGCTTACCAACTATCAAATGATGGTACCTCCGTGCTATACATCACGCGTAATTTAATATATATGAAGGATTCATCCCGGATATCGTTACAATGGGAAAGCCTATGGGCAACGGATTTCCTGTGTCAGCTGTCGTGACAACGAAAAAAATTGCTGATACACTTGGTGGTGAAGTAGGATATTTCAATACAGTGGGTTCATGGGTGTGGAGACATATGATTAATTAAAGTTATTCAGTATGGAGGAAATCCGGTCGCTTGTGCTGCTGTTCTTTCTGTTATTTCTGTCATACATAAGGAAAATCTACTTCAGCATTCAGCTGATATGGGAAAAGAATTCGAAAAACATTTGAATGAACTGAAATCTAGGCATGAATGCATAGGGGATGTTCGGTAAGTTCACAATAAAATTCTTTTCTGAATAAAATGATAAATTTTCAATGATTTCAGAGGTGTTGGAATGTTTTGGGGAATCGATTTAGTAAAGGATCGCAGAACAAGAGAACCAAACGCTGATTTGGCTTTAGCTTTAATATTGAAACTCAGAAAAGAGTTCGATATTTTATTAAATGCAGATGGACCTCATACTAATATTCTGAAGTTCAAACCACCTCTATGCTATAATAAAGACAACTTAGAAGAGGTAGATTCTAATGATATTGAACACTATGACTTAACCTTCTATTTATAGACAATGAACGCTCTAGAAGCTGCTTTAACTCAAATGGGATTCTAAAGTTTTGCATACTGTATCAGTATGGAGTGGATGTGAATCATCATCAATAATATAATAATTATTGTCTCTTACCATTTTCTAAATGGAGTTTAGCATACTTCTGTCCTATAGCATAGCATCGCATAGTTTCGCGTGAGATTCGACGTGGGAAATATTTTCGTCATAAACTACTCCAATCCTATCATGCGCGTTGAACGGTTGCGTTTTCTGCCTCGCTTGTTTCATATCTTTCTCTTGCTCTGTGCTTCACCCAACATCGTGCTTCTGATATTACACGTTTTCGTACCATATGACTTTAGAAATTATTATCAAATGCTTGTACACAATTGGTTTAGAATGGTGTCAGTAGAGGAAGATTCTCGATTTATAATTCACTTTTTTTTGCATATCAGAAAGAAAGTTTTCAATTCATTAATTTCTTAACAAATAACTTCTTTTTCATTCTAAAAATAGACAAAATTGGAATAAGGCTATTGTAAACAAAGTATATTCAGACACGGAAAGAGAAAGAAAGGGAAGCATGAGAGTGAGAGAAGGAAGCCCTGAGTAGAAGTACCCTCCAAGATAAGCAGTTCTGACAAAATTATGTCAGGGATGACTATTGCTGTCAAATGAGCTTAATTGGAATTAGTGAATAAGCTTGAAGCACAAGCTTAAGAGTGAGAGATTAAAATTTAAATTAGCCTTGTTGCAGGAGTAGTGCTCACAAATGGTACAGATAAAGGAAGCCGAAAAACATGAGGTAACTATTTTCAAACAAAAAAAAAAGAAGAAAAAAAAGACCCATAAGGTTCATTGAGACAATAAAGTGAGTTCTATGATTACATAAGTGTTGAATAAATTATTATAAAGTCGCTTCTATGTTCTTGTATTTAACCGAAACTCTGATGTTAGGAGACGCAGGCACTGATCTGCAGAAGCAAATACTTGAATACCCAGAAAAAAAAACTCACGGAGTGTTTGCTCTTTTCATGTCCGAACTAAGAGAAGATACGTAGACAGTAAGTAGAGGGTACTGACATAAATATAGGAAGTATAAAAACGCATCCGAACATACATAAAAAACCAAAGTATCCTTACTTGACCTTAAGAAAATTAGCATCATGCTCATCAAAAATGATAATTGGTTTACTGTAAGCTATACACCTCATCCAAATATTGAAGTGTGTAGTAAGGAGCATTCAATAAAACTTGAACAGTAGCCATAACTAGACATCTTCTTATAGCTCTCTGACGTCGTTGTGTGCATGACTATTGTAATATATTTATCATAAATCATAATTTGATTCTTACCAGAATGCTTTGACTTGATTGAATTTTCATGCTCTCTCGAGTTTCCAATAGACGACTTTGCTCTTTCTTACAAACTGAGTCAGCTGATATAACAGAAAAGCTGGAGGAGAGAAGTAAAAAAATGATAAATATAATGTGAATGACTGACGTTGATGAGCGACTACGCCATATGAGGACTCCTAGATCGAGAAAGAGTGTACAAATGAATGGGCAAGCGTAGGTTGAAACGGCTTCTAGTAAGGCGACCCATTTGTAACCCTCCGGACTAGAAAGCACATTATGAAGAATAACTAAGAGAACTAAAATACTTTAATTTCTCTGTGTCACGTTCACATGTAGTTCCAATATATCCTTCATCTGTTCGGAATTGACGTTCGGTCACAAGTACAAGCGACCATGTCTAAATAAGGTAAACAACGGAACTAATGAAGAGAAGAATGAACCTGTGTAATTGTAGCTAGCAGCAGACATGTAATTAATAGTTTTGGAGAACTTTGAATAAAGCTCATGTAACCTTTTTGACAACGTTTCAGAGGGAAGAGAAGATATACACAACGTTGAAGATACATAACAAGCCAACACCAATTGGCAAAACAAGCCGCCACATTAGAGAGAAAAACTAAAATTTTGCATAGGACAGGACCTGAAAGTTGCAAAATCAGGTGTAAAGCTCCACAAAGGAACTTTAAAATCGAACCATTCATGGAAATGAATAGAGATTGCGAAATGATATCCACAAGTATGATAATCAAAGTAATGAAGTAGGAAGCCATAATACTGATCAGGAATTGGAAATAATTTGATCTTCTAAGATTAAGGAGTGATAGAAAAGCCTGAAATGAGCAAATGACAAAGAACGATTGTGAAGTTATCGGAGTATACTTTTGTCAGAACTATTAAGCTGATGATGATGAAGATCAAGCACATCCAATACTGAATTCGGGAAACAAACAGCCAAATTCTGTAGGAATCATCAGACGTTGTTGATGAAGTTGCTGTTGATGCCGTTGATATGATTTCCATTCTTTCTCTTATTAGATAGCTGGAAGAAAATGTTGAAGAATTATCCGAAAAACACAATGTATGTTACAAACACGGGAAACAAATATAATTTTCTTCAGAGGTTTAAAATTTCACGTTAATTACATTTGAAGAGACAAAGAGAGTTATGTGGACATACGTGAATGGCAAGTAGTCGATCGTTATTTTGGGCTCTGATTAGGATTATCGCATATTTGGTATGAAGTATATATATATATATATTATAGATATACATATATATATAAATATATATGTAATATAGAAATATATGCGTGAGATTGAATAGGAAATGAAAAAATTTTTAGAGAGGAAATATTAAAAAAAACTATGAGGAATTTGTTTTTTTTTCTCAAATTTGTTTTCTTCTTCTCATCTTTTCAATTAAAACAGCCCATCTTTCTTCTATTTCTTCAATAAAACTGTTTGTTTATACTATATTCTTTATGTTAAATATAATATCATGGCTGAAAGACTCTTTGAAGTTTAGTTCTAGATAATAGGTTCCATGAAAATGGAATATGAACTAGTCAAGAATAGAAGTTGAGAATATGATGATTTGCTATATGAGGATGAAAAAAATGCTGATTTTGATTGAAAAACGGGTTAGCATCAAAAGAACAATTGCTAGAGATGGAGAGAGAGAAAAAAATGAGTTAAAGGTTGTGTGGGTGGAAAATTAGGACAGGGATTAGATAAGCACAACCGTCTTGCACGACTAGCGTTTAGTACAAATGACTTTTGAAAACTCTTCTCAACACACGTGAAGCTAACGTGAAATCGTGTACATGCTAATAAGCATTACTATAATGAAAATTACGAGTCCAGTTAATAGGGCGTTTGAATGCTTATTTCAGCTAATTAAAGTTTTCTGAACTTCTGTATGACGAATTCTACAACGTGAAGTCGAAAGAGTGTAGTAGAAGAAAAAAGAGACCAAAAAAGAGAGCTTCAAAAATGATATAACGAAAAGGTATGAACTTTGAGCTTTTCAAAGGAACAATGATTAAAACTGAAAGTATAACTAATAGAAGAAGATTTTATCAGCTTAGATTCGCTTAAGTGATTATCACTTTCGTCGAACGAAAGTTTGCGTTTTTTATTCCAAGAAAGAAGCAGGTTAATATGCTCTCCCGGATATATATTAGAAGAAAAAAGTTTTTCTTTCCTTCATATCTTTGTATCTGAAACAGATAGACTAGCTATTGTTTCGATAAAACTCATTTCTCATCAGAAGTTTGAGGAGAGATGATGAGGACAACGACGACGACGACGATGCCAATGAGGATAGAAAAAAGGCAAAAAGAAGGAGGAGAGAGAGAATGAGAGGGAGAGGATAGGCGGGATAGCTAGCAAGCGAGCCAACTAGTTGATAGAGAGAGGAAGGAAGGAAAATATTTTTAAAATTCAATTATTTAAAAGTATTTTCTTATCCCTATAAATTTTAAATATTTAAGCTACTCGAGTGAAATTATTATTCTTAATCGTATTCCGTAGTTAAAAATTTAAATAAATTCTGAAATTTTCAATCAAAAGTAAAAAATTCCAAATATGTAATAAAATATTTGGTAATTACATCAATGCTCACTAGCTAACGGGAGTTTGATAGATTACATCGTTCAAAAGCCGTTTTGAGCAAACCAACTTTTTTCATGAAAGAAAAATCATTCAACAATAAGCGTTTCACTGCAATGAATAAAGAGTTCGCAATGTGTTTATCTCCTTTCCAAACCCCTCCCTCCGTTTTCCTAAAAAGGAGTTCTTCTTTTGAAGCTCAGAGATAGCGTTGAGAAACAGAGAGCTGAAACATATCATTGGCTAGTGGGTGTTTGAAGAAAATAAATGAGCCAAAATATCTTTTTTTGCTAACAAAGATTTCATGTTCGAAGTCTGCTAATCTTAGTCATTCAAGATATTTCTAATATATCCTTGGTATAGAGGAGAAGAACATATATTTTACTATTTTTTATTCAAAGAAAAACATGTGATCGATCAAATAAACATCTAAACAAAATATTCTCGATCTTCACTGGTGGTGAGACAGTGAAAGGTTTGGATGGAGCACGTTTCCTTCAACTCCATCACTAAAAATCTTTTTTTTTAAAGAAATTTTGTTGAAAGACGTAATCCGGCTATTTCTTCGCTTTCGTCTTTTTTTTTCAAATAAGAATAAGATTAAATTGATTAATTTTTGAAATCCCATGGATGAAAATGATTATCAATATTAAAAACTGGACAATTAATGCATCCTTTCTGCCATTTGAGCGTTTGTGACCGCGATACAATCTATTGTGTAAGAATCATTCAGTCCGAGCTTTTATCATCTATTCTTACCTGATTTTCTCGCAATGGTTCCAAATTAGCGCTTGACAAACAGGGAAGGATCGATTGATACTCCAGTAGGAAGAAAATGATGACATCAAAGATGATTCTTGTGAGCCAAAGTAATACAGCTCCTCCAGCTATCATTTCCAAACGAATAACGGTATTTATATACTAAATCAGTTAAAAGAGTATTATGAAGTTCGGGGAAGGCAAACCTCAAGTACATCACAATCCTCTTGTATATGTTTTCGTATATTTGAGTACAGTGACGAGTTCCGAAGTATCAATCCTGCTCCGATCACGATCAGCACAGATATGAGTAAATGGAGAAAGATATGTGACCCATAACCGAGAAACTTGTACAACTTCTTCTTTGTTATTTCCGGCTCGTTGTGCATTCTTCAACAAGGATGAACTTAAGGAGAATTCTCTCATATATCAGCTCACTTTTCGCTGAATGCGATTTTCCGCATTTTCCAACACACAGCCGAGTATAGTAACAGGAGCATTGGAATCAAAAAACATATTAAGGAAATGCACACAACCAGAAGTGGTCGCTGACAACCCGAATAAGAACAGACTAAAATGTTTTTTTTAGATTGAAGTATTTTTCCCTCCTTTTTTACCGTCATCTTTACTAGAATCCAAAATAACGGTTGTAAGTGGAGCATAGGCTGCTGCATACAATACGCTTATAAGCCATCCAAGAGCAACCAAGAAGGAAACACGACGAATTGAACAAATTGATTTAAAGCCATATGGCCGAGTGACACTTATCTTAAAAAATCATTGAAGAAGATAAGAGAATGATGAATAAAGAAAGAGAAGATGAAGGAATACTTTCATACTTCATCTTCAGTTTTCTTTTCTAGCGAGCTTGGGCCGATTTACTAACCTGTCGAAGAATAATGACAAAAACATGAGACAAACTGAGTTGAAGAAACGAAAACGTAGAGATGAATAGAAATAGAGCAATAATCGTGTGAGAAGCTGATGTCTTGCTAGTGAAAAAAGAGCAAAAAGCAATTAAAGCTGAGGTGAATAGATCAGCGACTACACGACTGATGATAACGCTGAAACATTCTCATTAAGTTCGACGAAAATCCTATACCGTGGCTTACATGTATTTTCTTGATGGGATTCGTCGTCTTATGAGTCCATAGATGATGAATCCTATAAGGATGAAACACACAACAAGGGAAAGTATCGATAAAGCAGATGCGACATGTAAGAGTGATTTTGAATTCTGAAAATACTTCAAAGATTGTTTTTTCTAATTCAAACTTTTACATTTGTCATCTTTACACGACGTTCCACGGCTGATTCCAGAACGGATGCCTCAAGCTGCTTCACGCAGGCTTGTGCTAATTCTTTAAAATCCACCATTTACATTATTTTTTAAGAAATCCGCAATAACTGAAACATAAAAAAAAATATTAGAAAAACGAATAAAGTCAAAAAAGAGAGAGAATCGAATGAAACGAATGAAACGTGCAGACCCGGAGTGTAAGTGATGAGAAAAGGAGGAAGCAATAAGATGGCGAACGGTCAGTTGAGGATTTCGAAAGTTTGAAAAGTTGTTGAGCAAATTGAAGCGAAAAGATGGTAAAGAAAGGAGAAATACGAGAGAAACGTAAGAAACGCGAAAGATCAGGGACAATGAGGATAATTTTTGGACAAACTCGAAAAAATAAACAAAACGTACTCAGATGTATTCGGAGGGTCAGTTCTAAGTGGAAGTAAAAAAGAGAGCGATGAAGCGTTGACACAGAGAGAGAATGAGGAGATAACCTCAAAAACGGAGAAAACAGCAAAAAAAGGAAAAACTGTTTAATCCTCATACATCGGCAAACTCTACTCGCCAAATTCTTATTTTCCTCAAAAATATTTGTTAAAGACAGGAAAAACCTACCGAGAAAGTCGCTGTCATTCTCAACCTCGACTTTGTCTTTGCTTCGTGAATATCTGATCTGTGTTACAGATGCAGTGCTGAGCAGATGAGAGAAGCTAATAAGGAAAAGAATCCTTTCTCATCTCTCACTTTCTATCCCTTTTTGAACTAATTTATTCTGTTTGAATTTGAATATAATTTCTCTTAACTCACGAATGTTTCATAACGACAAATGCGTGAGGATTCACGTCTTCTCTCAGTGTCTTTCCCACACATTTCCTTCTCTCTTCACCATACCACCTTTTGATAGTTGAATTCTGTCAAATAAAAGAAGCGTTGACATGTTTGGACAGTTAACGTCTTAAATGAATATGTAAGGTCATAATTCAAATAGATTAGGAATGAATGAAACTATTCATTAAAAAAACTGTGACTTTCTCTGTAAGTTATTGTTCTTGTATTATTTATAATTAACTTTGCATCTCTGTTTTCAGAGTCCTTACCCACAAGCTCATCTTTGAGGCTAGTTGAGATACGTCATTCATGAATCGACTTCAGTCACGTGCATTTCCTATTTCGTGAAAATGAAAAACTATTTGAATGTCATTCATTTCCATACAATCAGTATCATAGAACGGCTGTCAGTTATTAGTATATTTATTCATAAATTATAGAGAATATTGATTGAAATTCACCCGTTTTTAAATATTTGTGAGCAAAATGTCCGCATATACTTGAGGATAATAATTATAATTATGAACATATTAAAAAATGGTTATTTGAATGATTAAAGCTCAAATGGAATGCGATCACAGAAACGTAGCCTCGGAATCACCAGCAATTTCCTCGAGAAGTAGCTCAACCTGAGTCGGAGATTCTGGCTCAACTTCTTCGCAAACTATCAAATCGGGAAGATCGCTACCCTCATTCGACTGTAAAAAAGTAATTCAACGTTGAATATCACTGATCGTTACCAAATTGATTTTGGTGGTTACGGGCACTATGTGCATACTACTAGGACGACGTCTGCGAACATCTGACATTTGAGTGGTTGACTGGATGTCTGATTCTGATATTTTACGCTCTTGCAAAGAGAGTTTCTTGGTTACTGAAACAAATAGAGTTTTCCATCTTCAATTAAAGCCTTTACAATTGGTTCCACTTGGTTCATTCTTCAAGCTGCCATTTGATACAAGTTGCTCAATGCACGTTGGAGGTAGAGACTGAATTGTCGTTGCTACTGCACTGCCGTGAGAATTTTCCTCGGCTGAAAATAATATCAAGCGTGATTCGGGTGACAACCATACGAAAAACATCTATTTTCTTTAACCATGCTTTATAAATGGAATGAAAACTAACATCCAGGACGATAGGATGGATTAGAAGACATTGGTTGATAACCAGTTGATTGACATCCATCAGGATTATAGGTAAGCTGACTGAAAGCATGCGGATCAAAAAAACGTTGAAGAGAAAAAAATTTGTTGTCTTCTTTTTTTTTCTCAAATTGAAGGAAAGAGTTAATTTTAAGGAGGAGGACCTCATGAAACGCATTTGTTGATTAACAAGACGTCCAACGGCTGATTGGCGTGTTCGGACATTCTTATAAGGTTGGAAGAGAACGATGTAAATCTGAAAAAAACAGAGCTACGATACGCTTTTAAAAATTTTCTCACTTTTGGAGCGAAGAAACAAATCAAAGCTACAGTACCAGAGAGGCTGACTGTCATGCATAGTGAAGTAATTTGAATCTGAATGATAGTGTTGGGAAAATAAAAACATTCAATTATCATACGCGGAAGTTGTTTTGCGTCGCGAAGTAAATTGGTCCAAATGCAAGCCATAAGATACATGTGCTGTACATAGTAAATCCAATATGACGAGTTTCATTGAAATTTTCGGGAATTTTCCGAGTTTTAAACGCATACACTGTACAGGCAACGATTAAAACCAAGTTATAGAGTAATGACACTAGTAAATGAGAAGTTGTTGCCTAAAGTCGAGAGTACAGAAGTAAACATTAAGCAAACACACTCACTTTGCAGGTTAGAACAGCTTCTGTTCGACTGGGGAATACTATGCGAGTACCGGGTGGATCAACAATTATCCAAATTAATGATCCAAGTATTTGTACCGAGACGATTGATAAACATATCATAACCTTTAAATTGTGTTTCATTCCGCTTCCGAGAGCAGTAATCTAACTTGAGCTTTTGGAGTGATGAATCGCGGTCTTCGAGCACTTTCAGGCGAAAAAACTCTGGCAAGCCGATTGGTTTTCGTAATGATGGCAGCATATATTCCAGACATTGATAACCCCATAACCAACTGAAAATTAAATTGAAGTTGGAAGTAAAATTTTAAAATTACTCGTGTTAAAGCACATGTTGGAACCGTCGGCTGTGATACCAAAAAAAATGTTAAGACATAACATAGGGATATTCCTGTCATCATACAATAACATAGTTCCCTACCAGAGGCCATTATCTGAGAAAGAAACTGTTTCATATTTCTGCTTATTCTATTCACCACTGGAGTATTTGAAAATTTGAGAAAAACTGCAACAACAAAAAATGTAGAAGCAAGTCCGATTATGGAGAAAATAGAAGGAATGAGTGCCCAAGGAGAATCCCAACTAAAATTGTTCTTGAAACTTGATAATATGAATCGAATCAAAACCTCATTGAAACTGGTGGAATAGGAACACACTTGGATAAATGACGGTCAGGCACTTGTCCAATGGGACATTCTTTGCAACTTGTCTCATTTATAACAATACTTGTAGCCATATCGCATGGAATACAGGTCCAACAACAAGTCTGATCTTGATACGCTCTATTAGAACGCATATTAATTTCAAAAAACGGTCATAATGTTTACCTATAATGTCCTCTCTTGCATTCCGTGCTACAGACAGATAGAGGTTTTTCGTTACTGGAACCGTTTCGAACAAATCCACGTCGAACGTAAGGAACATTCAATTCAAACAAATCTTCATTCGCTCTCCATTTTCCAACTTTTTTGTAAGTCCCGTTCTTGTCCAGCTGGAAGACATCATATCTGCCAATACCATCTCCATTCAAGTCAATTATGGGCATTTCGTCATCTAATCATTATTGTTTTTTTCACTGTGTTGGAAGGCCTACCTCCTATGCTCACATTACGATAGTGGCTCTGAAGAACAGAGCCATTGAAACCTGTTGTTGAAAGCGTACAATGGTGAAAAGCTGTTGATTTGCATGTTTGCTGTAAATTGGTAAACGGGTAACGATGAATTCGATTTATTCCCGTACTTTGATATATCGGCTGATAGCTGTTGCCAGAACTTTGACTGTGTCAACCACAAATGGAACATAGGATTCCTTAGATTATTTGATTATGCAAATCATTTTCGACCTACTGTCTAACCTGTTTCAATGGCAAGTTTTTTCCTTCAAAACACTCTCCGAAAGAACTGATGTCTTCTATCTCATCACATTTCATTTTTTCCCAATATTCTTCGAGGAATACATTTCCTACAGGTGACAAACGTCGGAAATAATCCAAATATCCTGCAACTTGTTAAATTAACATAGACGGTTATTGGTTGAACCTTTTTCTTCACGAGTATATGGAGCGATAGTTAGAGCTCCGGCAGTCCTATGAGCTAAATCTTTGACTACGGACTGCTTAATCCCCCACGAATCACTGGCAACAAACCTGAATTGAATAAGAGGAAGTAAGATAACTATAGATATATATAAAACCAAAAATATCCGTCATATTCAGATCTTCCTTCCATTATCAACGTATCCAGAGAATTCAATAGTCTTTTAAGATTATCCTCATCTACAAACATCACCACTCCACGAGCTTTCCGCTGAGTTTTCATACGAATTAATAACTCTCTCAAAAAAGAACTTTTGTTCCTGAGAAAAGGTTGTCAATTCTCACTTATACATAGGAATTGTCCATTTTCTGCTAATTTTCACGACATCTCCATCAATGCAAATGCCAAGATCTGTAGCTGCAGCCCGGAATGAATCCATTCCTCGTTCTCCTTAAACACACACTTCATATTCAACATTTTTTAATTATCTAATCTTACCATAGGAGCCTGTGTCTGCAATTGCGTGTACATACGTCCACTCTAAAGCATTAACCTAAAAAAATTTTCGCTTTCTATTTCTAATCATCACAACAACTTACAACGCGTGCCATCACTTGGGCTTGTAAGTTATCAGGTGGAACGACGCGAGAAAAATAAGCAAATCTTGTTTTATCTGATAACTCCGTTCCCGTTGACGAATATGATAACTGTGGGATCTGTAAATTAAAAATAGAAAAGAAATCTTTTTTTATCTTGTTTTAATGACCGGAAGACTTTAAAGCTTTTGCCAAATCATCCGGAATTTATGCTGTTGTTATGAATGATCAAAGAACATTCGGTAATAGCTTACCTCATTTTTGAACTAATAGAATGCAACCACTCTTTGAAAAAACGTTAGAGAGAATGATAAACGGTTGCGAAAGACCACGTGAGATAATACAACACGTGAAGCTCAAAATTAGCATATGCAAATCAATTATAGATTATTCTTCATGTGGGATGTATCGTTATCGAGGAGTTATCCCAAACGTTTGTCTTGACATATATTAACATCCCCGACTTTTTTTTATAAAAAAAACAGAAAGCTGAAAGCATACTACTTTTGAATACAGAAATGACTATTTTCTGTTGGAAATTGACAACTTCGGTGTTTTTTCTTTCATTTCATGGACATGTTTGTGAAGTTATATTTACGGAGAAAGACAAAAAGCTGCCTGGAGGGGAGATTATAAACAAGTTTCCAAAAGCTTTTTTAAATAGTTCGATTAGCTTTAAAAGAGATAAAAACTTTTAAAGCAGATAGGCCCAACGACGCCAGTCCCCTTCTCTATATTCATACTATTTCAAAAATTTCAGTTTTCACGGGAGTCATATAAAAATATTATTTTCACCACTCGAATAGCTTGGAGCAGCTGTGTTCTGAGCGATTCAACGGAGTTCACTTTTTCAATACCTGGCTGGGTGAAAAAAGAGAACAAACCTTAAATAGTTGGAGCATACTTGCCACCATGACAGAAACTTGGCTTCCTGCAGCTCCTACGACAGCAACAACAGGTTGATGCTGATATGAAGCCGTTGATCCATCCTATAAATTTCAATACTTTCGCTCATTTGTGATATTGTATGGACAAAGAGATAATAAACTAACAGCACAAACGACGCCTTCACTACTGGACATTACACTCTTTATAAACTCTAGTGATTGTTCCAAAGCATAACTGTCCATAGAACTTAAAAAGATTATTGTATTTTCGTTGCCAATAATGTTAATAACCATGTATCAAGTATCTGAGCTCCCAAACTAGCTTGAGGTAACAACTCTCTTTTCATATTAACTTGCTCTAAAGCAAATAACATGGCAATCATTCGTTGAACACCTTGGTCAGCCTAAAAAGCGTAACAAAATTTTTAAAATTTGAATAATTGGTGTACGAACTTTAATATTTCCACATGTTCCTTGATGTCCAGCTTCATGTATCGGAAATAAGCCACCTAAGATTATCTGGCCAGGAACAGTAACCTGAAATGATAATTTGCACGAAATTGAAAATTGGTAACGAACCTGCTTTACTGGTCGCGGGCCACACATACATGAAGTTATAAAAATTAAAATGACAATAGAGGCCTCCGCTTTGATGCCCCATGTCATGGCAAGAATCAAACGAAAAAATTCTGGAATAAAAAAAAAGAATAGAAAATTTACAAGTTTAAAAGTAAAATATCTTGAGAAGGAAATGAGAATGAAGTACCCTTATTAGGTAATGCAATGGGTGAGCCTCATTAAAGCTAAAGAAGATGACAGGTAAAAGGAATAAGAATTAGCAAACTCATTAGTAAATCAGTAGGAGCAAATTGACATTGAACGACTTTTTACTTCACTTTAAGGATTAGAAAAGAGGAGAACAAACTGTTTAAGCACATGAAGTGAGGAAAGTGATAGCTGTGTTGATTTGACCGAAAACAAGGAAGAGGAGCTCACCTGAACAACTTAAACGATTTCTCACTACCTTTCTACCTCTGCCTTCTTCTATCTCCTAATGGATTGTCGTCATTTCCTATAAAGTACGGAAAATGACTTTAAGAGAGAAATGAATGGATTGAAAAGAGGCGAATCTGAAGTTCGTAACAAGGAGAGCAAGGGAAGCATTCTCTTAGTTGATTCTTCGCTTGTAAAAACAAAGTCTAATGCGAATCTGCCTGTTTCCGGATACATTAGCATCTGAGCTTTCAACGAAACGGATATAGGCAAAACCTTAGGAAAACCAGAAGCTCTTGTAAATGAAACTAAATTTTTCTCTCATAAAAATCACTTTGAAAACAAACACACACAGAGCAAAAAAATTTTGATTGCTGCTCGCCTTCTTTCTCTATTTCCTTCTTTTCTTCTCTCATTCTCACTCTTTTCCAAAACTGAGTCTGTCTTCTCCTCACCCCTCCCTCTCTTCTCCCTCGCTCTGTCTTTCTTTTTCATTTCAGCTCAATCACCTAACTTATAACAAAGTATTAGCTTAATGAATCTCGCTCTAACACACTACTAAATAACGAGAAGACAACCAAAGAAGGGAGGAACTATTCTATAGAGAGTATGGGAGAGCAAGAAAGGAGGTGCAAAAGGTTATAAAACAAGAGAGAAAGAGAGAAATTTCTTCGATTTTAGGAATGCACGCCCATCACTCACATCACCGAACTAATTGCCAGAACAAACCTGACATACATACATGGACAAGCTAAAAACTGCAAAAAAGGGTGGCCGAGATTGAGGAAAAAGATTTTTTATAAAAAAAACAGAATGTATGAAAATTTCTTATAAAATCAGATGAGAAACTAGAAAATTAATGAAATTATTTGAAAATGAAATCAATAGCATATCCTTAACCATACAATATATTTCTGTATGGCTTCTTTGAAAAAAAAAGG
Organism: Auanema freiburgensis; assembly: GCA_030370435.1. Classification (NCBI taxonomy): domain Eukaryota; kingdom Metazoa; phylum Nematoda; class Chromadorea; order Rhabditida; family Rhabditidae; genus Auanema; species Auanema freiburgense. The sequence goes on from CM059369.1 coordinate 1,672,100, forward strand.
ACGAACATTTGTGAAAACATCCGAAAATGAGAGAGAGAGAAAGGGACAAAATAAATAATGAATAACTCTTTTACCTCGAAAAAAAACTTTGCATAAGTAAGCTTGGAAAATAGTCTTTTTTTTTTGCTAACGTGTAGGAAGAAGATCAGAATGGGAAAGACCTAGACGACACAGAAGAATAAGACTTGGGACCGTATAGTAGTACGACTTCTTCCAAATTAAAACAAAAGACTCGCTCTCTCAACAAAATACAAAAAAACGTAAAAAAAAAAAAAGCAACATATCTCATCAATTTATTCAGAGGCAAGAGAAACGGACGATTCTTAACTCTCACAATAAGCATAATGTAGAAATTTAGAATCGGTGATGACGCTAATCGTCTCGACAAGCCTAGTTCAATGCTTAGAATTCATCTTCTTCTTCATTCGGATGAACAAATAACAAATAAGAGCTTAAATCTCAATTTGAAGATATATAACCACAAAAAGAACACAAGATTACACAGAGACACAAAAGATTATTATTTTTTTTATTTCGCAAACAAAAAAACTAATTCAATAACAAAAGAAATAGCCTCATATGAAAAAAAAACAAATCTAAGGAATAGAAGAAGGAATGGAAGAAGGAGAAAGCGATAGACAGGAAATGTTTAACATATACACGCAGAAGACGAAGAACCTTTAAGGATGAAGATATGGTCAGACAAAATGATCGGGACGCTTTCGCCGACCAATGAATTCTCCCTCATAATCATCAAAGACATATAAAAATATAATAAAAGCATCATTACATCTGAACTTTTCTTTAATCTCTCTTATTTTGGCGAACATCAAGATACAACGAAAGAGTGAGTTTATGAGTACATTTGATTGTCTATTTTTGGAAATTGCCAGACGAATGTTGGGAGGATAGGAGGGGGGGGGGTCAGCTGGTAGAAGTAATTCAGGATTTCTGTTACATCTCTTCTCTTCTACTACCCACTTTTTTCTCTCTTTTATAACAAAAAAAAAGAAAAAGATTCAAGTGTATTCAATTAATAGGTTTTGGAAAAGAAATGTCCGTTCATCATCGTTTTTTCGTCTTCAGACTTACACTTCAAACTTTCGGCTTCTTGATGCTCTCCATATTAAGAGAGCATTTTGTTTTTATTGAAAAAAAACATGAAGTAGGAACCTAAAGTTCGAAACAATTCCATAAAATGAGCTTGCAAACAAGAAAAATTCTAATAATCTCAGACATGGAAGGAGAACATGAAGATGAAGACGTAAAATGAGAGCACGAGATAAGTTGAGCAAAGCGATTTGAACTTCAAAATCGTTTCATAAGGTCGATAGCTGTTCCAAAGATTCTTCCGTATCTCAACAAGTAACACTATAGATTAAGAGAGAAAAAGAAGAAAACAATGCGGTTACCCCAATGGAACACAAATTAAAAGATTTAGTTTTGGTTCCTGGAAATAATGTTTTTTTTATATTTTTTTTCTCGGAATAAACCGAAAAAAACCAGTTGAGGGAACGGAGATGATCAATGTCAATCAAACTATCTGAAATACGTTTGGGTGTCGTTTTTGATAATTTGGTAAAGTGTGGGCATAACAAACTCATGAATGAATGTCATGTGAAAAAACATAATGTTTTCCTTCTATAGGATGTATCATACTATCAAATTTCGAGAAGCTGTAAGCCCGACAGAGTCTTAAAAGCATTGGCGTCAATCTATCCGTCCTGCTTCTGGAGAGCACAAGCAGCTCATCTTATGTGCAAAAAAACGAAACAATGGAATTCCTATGCAAAAGATGGAACCACAAAAAGAGAAATGATGGGAAAATGCGCAAATAAATGGCTTCTGCTAAAGCTGAACTTTCAGAATGAAAATGACAGAAAGGTGTGGGAAAAGCTGATTGGCAGGTATTTAGAAGCGAAAATTCTTGAAAAAGTTTTAAGATGGTAACATCGAAGGCGTCAAAGCTAAAAATCTGGCGATATTTGTGTCAACTAAGCCAAAAAGCTGCAAATTACTGGATCAGTTCCGACAAGTGAGGATAGTCCTCTATTGAAAAGAAGAAGAGACAAGAGATATTTAAAGAAGAAAGTGTTTCTTCAACTCTTTCACAGCTATCATGAAGGATTTTCTATAGACGACAATTGCCATGTAATTTGCTTAAACATAGAAGTTAGCTTAAAGTTTGGAAGAAACAGAAAAAGAGTGAATTATAAAGAGGGAGAGAGAGACGGGTGTGAGGGGGGGGATGGTGTTGAAAGAGAAGACGAGGGTGGGAATCGGGGAGAGATTGACAAAAAATAAAGTACGGGAGAGAATTGGAGTCAAAAACATTTTTTATATTTTCTATAATTATTATTTTTTTCGAGCACGTTCTCGTTGTCAACTATTCTAAAGTTCGTTTCAAAAAAGTAAATGAGAGGGAGGGGAGGAGAAATCACATAATGAGGGAGAACTGAAAGAGCGGATGAACATAGACTTTCTTCAATTTAGCCCATAAATAGCTTAAACTAAAAGCTTGCATGCACATAGAAGGACAAAAAATTTACAGAACCTCGCCAACGTTTTATATGAACAGTAAGGCTGCAAACAACAAAAAGAATAAAGTTCCATCATCTTCTTCATCTTGGCGGCTCAGATGTACTTGACAAATGAATTTGTTTTAAGTGAAAGGAGAGAAAAAGTAAATTTGTGATGGAAGATTTGTGAAAAGGCAGACGAAAGGAAATATTTTGATAGAAATCCATATATAGCTCTCAATATTCACTAAATATGCCAATCAGACGCATTAATAGCTATGGAAAGCTTTTAGTTTTCTTAATTTTTTCATCTTGACCATAGTCGTACATCCGCTATCCTTAAGAATCTTAGTCAATCCTTCCCTTTTTCCGTCTTTAAGGTTTTTTTTGGAAATTTATCTTACAAAAAGAAATGATAGTTTCGAGAAAGTAATAAGATTTAAAATAAATTTGTTTAATTAAGAAAATTCAATCTCCAACTTCTTCACTTGGTCTCAAAGCTTGAAACCAAAATGGAATAAGACAGACGTATTTGGAAGTGGAGAAAAGTCCAAAATGTTCACAAATTGGTTAAAAAAAGGATATTTAACTTGAAATTGACTTTATTTATTAGCTTTCACTTCATAAATGACTTGAGACTAAGGAAAGTTTAAAAGAGTCAATAGGAATGTGAGGAAGCCGACTTGCCTCACAAGGAAAAGAGCTTTTCATATAATTTTACACCAAAATTATCATAATTTTATCTGCAATAATGTAAATTTACCGGAATTTTTGTTTTTGCACCGAAAAAACAGAAGGAAAAAAGATAGAAAGAGAAACGGAGAGAGGGCGAACAAAAAATGTTTTTATGTCATTTTACAGAAAACGTATATGCCTTATTGCAATTTAAAACTTCATTAATGCTTGTACATAATAGGTGGAATAAGAAAACGTAAGACAAAATAGTAGATAAATTCTGGGTGAAATAGGAAATTTTAAAGACTTTTTATAAATTTGAACTTCCTATGGACAACGGATATTCGAGAAGTTGAAGAGAATTGGAGAGTAAAACTCACACTCCCTCTCTCTCTTTCTGTCTTTCCCCTCTCTCGCCATTACTCTTCTTTTCCCAGTTCCTCTCTTTTGCTCTTCTCTTCAACTTTCTTTTTTTCAGTCTCTCACCTCGAACCTATACGTTTCGTTAATGCATCAACGATTTTTTCGAAAAATGTTTCCAATGTTTCTTTTATATTAGTAAGTTTTTGGAGAATTACTAGATAGTTTTCCACTTCTTAGTTTTTTTTTGCAATTTTCATACGTGAATTCATCTTCACTATCATGTAAGTAGTTTCTTGGTTGAGGGATCTTCACACTTCACTATTACACGAGCAACATAAGATAGAAGAACAAGTGAACGATAGTATGAAACGAGGAAAAACCATCTTTAGTAGCGTTAAGTTTTCAAATTTTCAATTGAAAACGATCGAAAGTTCCGATAGGCTCACATGAGTAATCGCATGGGAATCAATAAAAATAAGAATTTGCATAAAACCCTTTTTTTCTTAAAACTTCTGAAATTAATGATTTGTTTTTATACATTTCATCAAATCTCATTAAATAAGTTTGAAAATTGTTTCACGTGAGGAATATGCGAACGTTCACGGGACGGGAACGTGGGCTTCGCATACGGTACATGCGAGGTCGAAGTCATTTTTGATGTTGTTTGATGAGGTGCGGTTGTTGCTCTGATGTGTTTCATGGATATTCCTAATTTGTAACGCGTTCGAGAGCATTTTCGATTTTTGAGCTACAAGATCATTTTCATATTTTTGTTTTCGATTTCATTCTTTAAGTTCCATCTTTGTAGGTAACTAACCTTTAAATTGTTAGGCTGAATTCTTTTTTTTCTTTTTGTTTCTCTTTTCAATGTTTGATCTTTTTGTGCAATGTTCTCGTATTTTTTCCCTCAGGAGTTCGAAACGAAAGATGATCGCCTGCACCAAACTTTCGTTTTATCTTTCTGTTAATGTTCCTTTTTTTTCTCTTTTTATATCACTCATTACTTCTGCAATCACTCAATGCTTCTAAAACCTTTTCCATGAATATCTACGGATGTTAATGCCAAACTAATCCTAGGGAATGAATAGTATTTGTTATCAGGTTAGTGAAAAGGATTTGAAACAGCTGAATGGATGGCAGAAAAAAGGTAGAACCTCAAAACGAAGATAATATTTTCTGGAAGAAAAGGAATATGAAAGGATATCCATATTATGGGGACACAACGCAACAGACACAGAAGGATTTATTTCAAAATTGCGAAAGAAGAGTAGAGGAAGAAGAAATCCATTTCAGTTGAATATGAGCTCACATTGGCTACACTCTTTAGAGGTCATAGAGTAACATGTTCTTATAGTTGCAACAACTCCTCCGTAACTTTTTTCGGCACAAAATGACGAACGGTATTTCCCGAAAGATCAATCAGCGGACAAAATACTTTCGTCCGTGGGCGAAGTAGTTAGTTCTATGTTCTAACAAGTTATTTACTTGGTTTCGAATGCTAAACTAAATGAGATTATAAGTAAATAATCTTGATCATCAGTGAGCAAAAGGCACGGATTTTCCGGTTACATTGTACACAAAAGAACAGAAGAAGAGCAAAACTTTTTTGAGCGCAATAACTAAACGAAATCTATAATTTTTTCGGTGTGTTGGACAAATATTGACAAGAAGTTTTAACCAGAAATGAAAGAATGTTAGCAAAAAAACACGTGAAGTTTAAAGAAATTCTACAATGTTTCTCAATAGAAAAAAAAAGAGGAAAGAACCTTTATCATAATTGCTCAAACACTCAAATGAATGAAAAAATTATTTCATAAATAGTACAAAGTGACAACAACAGTCATGTTTATACATAAAAATATCCAGAAAAACATCTTTACCTCTTTGTTGTAAATCCAAAAATATGATGATGTTTACATCAAAACATTCCTTAACAAGGAGAAGCTTAATATAGATCCGTCTATTGTAGAAGTGAAAGTTGTAGACGATGAGAAGAATAAGATAGTGAGAACGGGAAGAGTAAGATAGACATCGAGATCGAGAGAAGAGAAAAAACCCCAAACTATTTCTGTCTTTTTATGGATTCTGTTCCTTTAAAGGTCACCACAATAACAATACGATGATTATATAAGACATGATTAACAGAAATGTTCTTTTACAAATGATCACGTATTAGCCGAATTATTATCAAACGATCTAAATTGAGAAGACAGAAAAAAAACTACATTCTATAAAAATCTTTTTTGTTTGCTCATTTTATGAGACGGCTCGACAGAACGAATTATCAAAAAAGAAAATCGGGTTGTGTAACAGATAATATGTGGTTCCAATCATTACTTTTGCCCGAAACTTTCTCTCATTTCGCCCTTTGCCAGTTAGTTCTTTTGTCAACTTCTATCACAGGTCCAAGCAAAGCGTTATTTGTTCACAGATTCTTATTGTTGGCGATTGTCTGTTGTCTCATGAAGATGAATGATCTCTTCTTGACGCAAAGAATCAGAAGAAGGGTATATAAGAGAGTGGAACAACTATCTGCAGTTGTCCTCCAAACACCCACAAATAGTGTCAGTTCACGTAGGAAGAATACTCAAATAATATGCTGTATCTTCTATTAGTTGCTGCTGCTATTCTTACCGTTCAAGCTCAACCAGGTATTTCGTTTCTTCCATATGTAACGCAACTTGATATTCTGATTTTCAAGGGCCTGCCTTAATTGACGAATCCACCAGATGGAAGCAATGCAGTGCAGCCAACCAATCAATCTACGATTTCCAGGTATCAGTTCATCATCATTATCCTAATTTACATTTCTTTACTTTCAAGATGGAAACTCTACAAGGCCAATTCACTGATCTCTCACAATACAAAGGACAAGTTCTGCTTGTTATTAATGTTGCCACTTTCTGCGGTAAGCGATAACCGTCTTTCAGCTATTTCTTTTTATATTTTTTCTATTCAACTATAACATCACTTATTACAGCCTACACCCAGCAATACACTGATTTCAACCGTGTCATCGATCAGAATGCCAATGGAGGATTCAGTATTCTTGCCTTCCCTTGTAATCAATTCTACCTACAGGTATTATAAGTGTCTTTTCCACAATTAAGTTCAAAAAAGCATGTGAAAAAGAGTTTTGACATTGATTTCTCGAGTAAGATACGTTCATCTCTCATTTTCTAATACCAAAACTGGACTTTATGAAAGTTACAGAAAACCTTTTCCCTAATCGAATAACAGATAATGCGCTTATGGAGTTTACAAAACTTCAACACGACTTCATCGCATTAAATGACTAAGAAACATTGAAACATTTCCACAAAACCTTTACTCAAATTCTGTTTCACATGCAAGCTCCAATTTAAAGTCATGAAATGCATCTTTCGCACGTATCTTAACGGACACAACGATTGTCATAGGTTTCTTTACCAACAATAAAACCCCAAGAGAATAGAGCATATCACTAATGAAAAACAAACTGTAATTCACAATCTTTGCAGGAACCAGCAGAGAATCATGAATTAATGAATGGTATCATGTATGTCCGTCCTGGAAACGGATGGAAGCCACATCAAAACCTCCACATCTACGGAAAGATTGATGTTAACGGAGAGAATCAACATCCATTATACGAATTCTTGAAGGTAATAGTGCTTACAGCAGTTCATCTTACACTTTTCGTTTCTCAGGAATCATGCCCACAAACAGTTGAAAATCTTGGAAAACGTGAAGAATTGATGTACAACCCAATCAGAACTACTGATATCACATGGAACTTCGAGAAATTCTTAATCGACAGACAGGTTTGGAAACTCCTGGTTGGGTAGAAACAAAGTTTCATATTTACAGGGACGCCCAAGATATCGTTTCCACCCTACCGCCTGGACCCACGGAGAAGTTCTTCAACCCTTCATCCAAGAACTCATGGCCGAGTCTGCTTAAACTGTCCTCTGAAAACTAACCAAACGAAAAAGATATTTCGTTGAAAGCAGTATTTGTATATTTCTTAAATGCAAAGACGCGTTCCATTCGGAATCTGTTAGAAACGTATTTTAACAGACAAGCCTAATAGTCTTGGTTACAGATGTCCATATAAAGAAACCATCTTTGATTGTTTATATTTAATTTGAATGTGTAAGAACTCATGTTTTTCCACACAAATCTATATATTTTTTTGTAAATAAGTCCTTAATAAACCTTCCTACTCATTCGTCTTCCATTGAGTCATATCATTCCAGAATATTATGTTTCAATCTTATATTGTTATCCAATAAGGTTATGATAGCAGTTGAAAACCTGTTCTTTAAAATATATAGTTCATATCTTATGAAGATCATAAGCAAATAAGACTGTGTCAGCTTATCACATGTATGCGTAAAAATTATTTTTTAAAGTACACCGGTCGGAATCTGCCAACAATACTTAACGTCAATGCCGATAGTTTGCCAAACTCTGCAGAAATTTGCTCAATGGATATATGTACTTCAATTAATTTGTTACAATCCTCATCAAATAATTTGCAGAGTAAAGAGGGACGAAACTGTTCGAATATCAGAGTTCTGAGTTTATAGTGGATCGCTTCTGCAACTAGAACCTATCAGTTGCAGAAAGAATCTGGTGAAGCTTCATGAGCAGCATTGTCTTTGGTCATATTTACGGATAAAAAAATATTTTCATCACTTCAATCAACTCTTCTTCTTGCTGTAAGCTCGGTTTATTCTGGGAAAAACATTCAGCACAACGTGGATTCATCGCAGAATTAGTTGAACATTTGAATCAACAGGATCATGTTGCCGATTTGAGTGATCATAAAGGCAGCTTTCGTACTCTTTTTACAAAACTTCCTTATCATCTGAAAAAGACCCGAGTTTAGACTTCCTAACATATTCATTTCGTTTTCCAGTTTAAATTATTCTTACACCGTTTTTCTATCAGCAAACTAATTTTGCTTGCTTGACGCTCTTTTTTTTTCTTTTCACCGCCTGTTCCTCTTTCTTCTCTCCACCCGTGCTCCAACTGATTGCGATCACTTACACTTTCATTATATCTCCAAAACCGCACGCTATTGACCTTTTCATTCATTAGTTTGCTCGATCTTTATTCCGCAAAAATAACAGACATGACAAGTAAATGTTCCAAAGAAGACAAAATTGTCAGAGGTTAGATTACAAATTGAGCACTCTTTTCGTTGACACAAAAGTGTGCATGGGCTTTCATGCTTCTTCTAAAAACGTCAGTGAACTCTTGACGTGTCATACGTGCGCGCCCTTGACGTGTTCTCTGTGTCTTTCCATTAGTAGGCTTGCTGAAAGCTCAAGCTTCAACCCACTAATGAGGCATATTTTGGGATGAAGATTGTACTTTCACCACTTCAAATAATTTTTTTTATCAATCTTACTTATACTTCTCTATACTTCTGCTTAAAGCTGATATGTTCTCACTTTAACCCTTTCGTACACATTCTTTCCAATTGATGATGAAATAGTTATTCTTCCAGTTAACTTGGTCAACCGCTAGTTATCTACAAAACGTAGGGTAAGAATGGAGGAGTACACTAGAGAGCCTTGGTGAGGATTTGGTTTTTTAAATCTTATTCTTTCGTTTTCCAGCCCTTACAGAATCTTTGATGATACTGGCTCAGCATTCGCCATGGGTCTTGTTGGTGGGTCCATATTCCACTCATTCTCAGGCTATAAAAATGCTGCTAAAGGACGAAAATTGGTAATAGTTATATCACCAGTAGTTTGAATTACAAATAATCTAGGTTGGTATGTTACATGAAGTTCGCATGAGAAGTACTCTGACTGGAGTTCAATTTGCTGCATGGGGTGGAATGTTCAGTACCATTGATTGTTGTCTTGTTGCTATTAGGAAGAAGGTTAGTTTTTATTCAAGTTTCTACAACAATATCTATTTTTTTAAGGAAGATCCATTAAACTCTATTGTATCAGGAGGTCTTACCGGTGCTTTACTTGCTATTAGATCAGGTCCTAAAGTGGGTTATCTCTTATTTTTCAGAGCAGCTTTCTTGTTTCACAGGTTATGGCCGGTTCAGCAGTATTGGGAAGTGTTATATTAGCTATGATTGAAGGAGTTGGTGTATTAACAACGAAATGGATGGGAGCAATGGTAGATCCTACTGCTCCACCCGTGAGTTTCACCTAAATTTATCAAACTTGAACTTGAATTTTTTAGCCCGAAGTTTTGGACGATCCAAGAAATCTACCCCCAGCCAAACTCTCAGAACCCGGTATAACCCCTGATTCTACAATGCCTTTTGGTCTCCCATCTACTCTTCCAAATATGTCTTAATTTTGTTTTTGAAACTTTTACTGTTATTTTTTACGTAAAACAATAGGTTCATCGCTCTAGATTCTCGAATATCGATCACTCCACTTGTTGAAAGTTAGTAAATCTGTTAGATCCGTTGTTAGCTAGGTTTGTTTAAGCCCCCCCCCCTCTCCCCCATTACAAGAAAAGAGTTAGTTTTTTATTTTCTGTTGATAAATTTCAATTTTTTCACTTCCAATGTTTCTTCTGGTTCGTGTCCTTTTCCTATTGCCTATAATTCAAACCTCTCAGCCATAACAGAATTCAGGTGTATGCTGAAGACCACACATTTCTTCAGAAGTAAAGACGTTATCTTGAGGTCAGTTTTTGTAAATATAGTGTCTGCTATGAATGAATAGTTTAGGACGCGTGAAATTTGTACTTCTTTTCCGATTCTCAAGGAGAGAAAAAGCCATCAGTTAGACTATCTGAATGATATAAAGAAAGAAATCGAAAATAATAATAAGAAGTTGCGAAATACTCCATTCTCCCACATTAAGTAAGTGACTACGATATGTTTCCAATCCATCGCATGTTTTTTTGTTTAAGGTCTAGAGGAGTAATTTCAAAAAGTAATAATCTACGTCTAGCCATGCAAAGTGTTCAACAGAAGATTGGAACAGCAGTTAATGCAGTTGCCAATATTCCATCTTTTGTAACTATTGAAGTAAGGCTTCACCTTTTTCTATTATTTTGGTTCTGTTTTGTTCTGGCTTTCTCTTTAATATCAAAACAACTCATTCGTTCAGATTGTAGGGAATGGAAGAACTCAAATGAGACAATGTGTAGCAATTCGTACTCCTCTGAAAATATATTTATTTAATTGTCCGGAAGGGACATCTCGTTTCTTATCACAGATAAGGATGAAGTCGACTAATGTTAATGATATCTTCATAACTAACGGTTGGTTACCTTTCTCCTCAACATCAGTATCTCATAATGTACTGTTCAGCTAACTGGGATAACATTTCGGGAATATCATCAATTTTGCTTTCCAAAGAGACTGCCGCCCCTACTGCTCGAATTCATGGCTCGGTGAACGTCAAACATTTCCTTGAATGCATTCGTCCATTCAATGATGCCGATTATGGCAGTGCCAAATATCCGACACAGGTTACTTCTTCAGAGTTTTTGGATATGAGTTGATTGTTCAGGTAGATGAAAGACCCTACACGCTTGGTTCTTATGAAGATGCAGGGCTGAAAGTTACATATTTACCACTAGTTTCCGACCATGATGCAAAGGTTGTAGTTAAGAACTGTTTTTCTATATTTCTGTTCTAGAACGTATCTGTAGCGTACTATATTGAATTGAAAGCGCCTGCTCGCCGTATCGACGCATCTAAGCTAATCGCTCATAAGGTTTTCATTCGCATATAATTTATCTGGAAGTTTCATTCAGGTTCCCAAAGGACCACTGATCGGACAGTTGAAAAATGGAGAGACAGTGACACTGCCTAACGGATCGATTGTAAAGCCCGAGGATGTTTACGTAGATTCGATTAGTAATGTAAACTGTTTTCGAAAAATACAAAATAATGTTCTTTTTCCAGGATGATAAGGGAACTGTGCTTGTTGTCGAATGTCTTAACAACAAAGATGTAGAAATGCTATCTAGTCAAACGCTAATTGAAGTATGTCTTTCTTGTTCTGTTTTCCAAAATTATTAGCAAGTTTTAGAATGTAAGGACGGGGAAAAAAACGCTGAACTATATGATTCATTTGTCCTCTGATAATATTGTGAACTCACCTCGTTATCAAGAGTTAATTAAATCTCTTGGTAGTTCATGTGAACATGTTGTAGTCAACGAAAAAGCTCCTCTTGTGCCTGGTGTCGAGAGTATATTTAGGTTTCTTCATACCTTTTTCGCATTCATAGTATTGATATTCCAGGAATCATAAACTTTTGCACAAAATATGCCCCTCGCTGTTCCCTCCTCTACATCCAACATGGTCTGGTGTCATAACTCAGACTAATGAGTTACAGAGAAAAGAGGGAGATGTAACATATGCTGCGCCTATACAACGATTCACGATGCGCAAAGGAGGTTTGGTACAATTGGCCTTAGCTATTTCTTACTCCTCTTAATCTAGGAAATGATGAACCTATTGTACTTGATTTGAAAGACTCAGGAATTGTCGTTTCTCCCGCAGCCGACATTCTCATCGCTCAGCTTGAGAAAGGTGCTTTTGTAAATGCTTTTTCTAATTGTGAATGTTTAATCTCAGACAAACAAAGCTTGCCTCCAGGTGAAGAATATCCCAAACTATCTTTCCTGGGTACTTCATCTGCTGTACCATCAAAATATCGCAATGTGACTGGCTATTTGATGGAAACATCCCCAGATAGTGCAATAATTGTGGATACTGGAGAAGGGTCTTATGGGCAGATCAAAGTTTTGATGGGCGAGGAAAGGACAAAGCAGGTTAGTTTCATCTTATGTTTTATATTTCGCTTTTGATTCTGTTATAGATTCTGATGAATTTGAAAGCTGTTTTCATCACTCATGCGCATCAAGATCATATGACTGGTCTCTATACCATCGTGAAAAGAAGAGAAGAAGCTTATCAATCTGCAGGCGAGTTTTCATTTACGTCCCAAGCTGAGAAGTTATGCTTTAGGTGTACCATATAAACCTTTAGTGCTTGTAACAACTAGGAATGTTCTCAAACCTTTGAAAACATATTCAATGTGTTTCGAAAGTTTAGAGCATCTTTTACATATTGTTGATATGACCCGTTACCCCTTGACACCTCCTGCAAGGTAGCTCTCCCAATTTTTGAGTTGGATGGCAAAAGTTTTGTTCTAGTCCCACAGGACCATCTAGCAAGAAACGTCGGTTACCCTCTCCTGTTTTCGATGCTACTCGGGATGTTATTCCTGAACTTCCCCGTCCACTGTTCGATGAGAAAGATTGGAATATCCAAGAATGTAAAACGGTTCACGTGAGTTATGAAAATCAAGTCCTCATTTTTTCATGTTCTTTTCTAGGTTCATCACACAAGAATGGCGAATGGTTTCGTTTTCCGGGCAAACGGTAAACGCATTGTGTTTTCCGGTGATACCAAACCATGTGACCTGCTAGTATCCGAAGGAATGGGTGCAGATGTCCTCATACACGAAGCAACCTTCGAGGATGGCCATGAGGTTACAAAGGATCAACCCTTGTTCATTATATCTTATTTCAAGGCTGATGCCCTACGGAAGAAACATTCTACAATGGGTCAAGCTGTCGATGTTGGGAGGCGCATGCAGGCCAAGCATATCATTTTAACTCATTTCAGTGCTCGTTATCCCAAGGTATGATATAGAGCCGGAAACTGAAATCTATTCGCACAGGTTCCCGATCTACCATCGTACTTGGATGACTACGGAAATGTATCAGTTGCCATGGATAATTTATCAGTTCGATTTGATCAATTACCACTGGTTCCTAAGCTGATACCTATTTTCAGGTATATTCTCAATTAAATATAAAATAGTTTTGTTCATCGTTTCATTCTAGAGAAGTGTATCAGGAAGAGCTATTCGAAATTGAGTTGCGAAAAGAACAGAGGAATTTGAAGGCAAGAGAGGCGAATGAGATGAGAGCTCAGGAAAACTTGATCAAGGCTTAAATACGGGTATTGATGTATATCTTCTGTGGCAATGCTTGTCGTGGAAATTGTTATTTGTTATTGTTATAAACTTTTGAATCCATTATATTTAACTTTTGTCTGGTTACCTCCATTCTATACATATCTCTCTTCATTTACTCTCGTTTATACTAACATACTTGGTTCAGATGAATTCTAATGAGCTAGCAGATGTCCGTATCGTAATTGTTGGCGAGTCAGGCTCAGGGAAAACTTCGCTCATCATGAGCTTATTAGATGATGAGTGGGTTGACTTTGTTCCAAAACGGATTGAGAGGTTCGTCTGATAGAATATTGGAATAATAGTTCATTTGGTTAAGGGTTCTGATTCCAGCCGATGTCACACCAGAAAATGTCACCACAAGTATTGTAGACGGGTCATTAGATAAACCCGGTATGTTTAATCGTAAAGATATTAGAAACATGTTATTCTTACAGATGAAACTTTGTTATACCCAGATTTGAAACAAGCTAATGTAGTTTGCATAGTATATACTGTCACAGACGATTCTTCTATCAAAAAACTTGGAGAGAAGTACTCAATACCCACTATTTCGTTCCACTATTCTGTTTTTTCAGATGGCTGCCATTGCTCCGCAATATCTATGGAAGAGAACACGAGGTACCCGTTATATTAGTAGGAAATAAATCGGATGGACCTGCTAATCACACAGAGAAGGTTAGAAAAATTTCGAATGTTGATAAAACGCAGTTTTAGATTTTACCGATAATGGAAGCTTGGCCAGAAGTTGAAACTTGTGTAGAGTGCTCCGCTCGAACTATGAAAAATGTGAATGAAATTTTCTACTATGCACAGAAGGTTATAAAAAACCAAAGTACCAACAGCTTAATGATAGAGTTCAGGCTGTTGTATATCCTACACGACCTTTATTCGATGCCGAGGAGAAACGATTAACTGACAAGTGCCGGAAAGCATTAATACGTGTCTTCAAAGTCAATTTTTAAGGAACACTTTTGAGACTAACTCTTGTTATTCCAGATTTGTGATCGTGATAATGACGGTTATTTGAATGACAACGAGCTAAATGAGTTTCAGAAGCTTTGTTTCGGAATCCCCCTAACATCATCTGCTATTGAAGATGTTAAAAGAGCTGTTAGTGAGGGTTGTCCCGATGGTGTTGTTGAAGATGCTATATCATTAACAGGTTCAGAAATGAGCTTTTTAAACTTCTCATCCATCTTTGAAGGATTCTTGTACCTGCACTTGTTGTTCATCGAACGCGGTCGACATGAGACAACATGGACAGTTTTGCGAAAATTCGGCTATGAAGGAAATCTTAAGCTAGGAGAAGATTATATTTATCCAAAGATCATAGTTAGTTTATTATATACCAGAAAATTCTGTAACTACTCTCATTAAAGGTTGGTGCAGGCTGTTCAACTGAGCTTTCACCTGTTGGAATTCAGTTTGTCTCTGCTCTCTTTGAGAAATATGATGAAGATAAAGATGGTTGTTTATCCCCATCCGAGCTGGCAAACCTTTTCAGTATCTGTCCATCAGCATCATTAGGAAAAGAGGTTTCAGTTTCATTATACAATGTCTCATTCGGACTTCCTTCAGATACTAGCCTCCGTAGAAACTAATCAGAGAGGATGGATGACTTATACGGGCTACATGGCTTATTGGAAGTTTGTTTTTTTTAACTCTACGTTGTTTCAAATTTATTTTATAGTTTTATGACGTTGGTTAATGTTTCCCAAGCTGCTGAGCAGTTAGCTTATTTAGGATTTGCTGTAGGGCGTTCTCTTCCAGGTATATGATATTCATCATGCTGGATAACATATTTTTTATTAGGAAAACCTTGTACCATTCGAGATGCAATTAGAGTCACTAGAGAACGAAAAATAGATTTATCAGAACGTGGAACCGATAGGAAAGTTTTCCAATGCTTAGTTGTTGGAGCTAAAGATGCAGGAAAGGTTGGTAACTCTTTCATAACATGCTCAAATGTGAACACTTCAGACTGTGTTTATGCAGTCCCTGGTTGGAAGAGGACTACAAGAAGTTGTAGCGATCGGCCGCCGGCATTCTCCTTATGTTATTCACAAAGTGAAAGTGAAAGAAGAGAGCAAATATCTTCTTTTAAGAGAGGTAAGCTAGAAGCTCATTCCATTATCGTATCTGAAAATTCAGGTTGATGTCTTATCTCCTCAAGATGCTCTAACTTCCTCTGAAACAGGAGCAGACGTTGTCGCCTTCTTGTATGATGTGTCGAATCCTGATTCCTTTTCATTTTGTGCCACAATATATCAGAAATACTTCAATAGGTAATTTCCGTACTACCGGCTTGTCTCTAGATTCAATGCAAAATATGGTTTCAGAACAAAAACTCCATGTGTTATGATTGCGACAAAAGTTGAACGTGAAGAAGTTGAACAGAGATGGGAGGTATCACCAGAAGAATTCTCCCGTCAAAATGAACTTCCCAGACCAATTAAGTTTTCAAATGATCAAGTATGTTGCTCACAAACAGTTCTTTTCAACAATTTCTTTGTTAAGATCGGTTTAGCTGCAGGACCTGTGTTTGAGCAATTGGCAACAATGGCAGTATATCCCCATCTTAAGCGTATTTTCTATCTTCATGATTCGAACATCCTTTCTAAAGTAACATTTGGAGCAGCTATAGCAGCTTTAGCTGGTTTCCTCGTATTCAAAAACTTATAACATCGGTATAAACAAATCTGTATCTCATTGTCAACCAAATAAGCCGGTGTTCTTTAAATGTAAGAAGTACATTAGCATTACTTAATGTATGCATGATTTGGATAAACGGGTGTATTTTTGTATATTTTAATTCGAATTAACTATTAGGCGATTTGAGGTTAGCATTTATTTTGAGAAAATGTAAAAAAAAAAAAGAAGCAAAATCACTCAAACGGTTCTCGTTGTCCTCCTTTATAATAAACGTTATTACCTTCACAAAATCTCGTTTTGTTTGCGCCTCCAATGGTTCACTATCTATTGACTATCTTTTTAAAAAGATGATAAATCCTTTTGAAGACTTCAGCAGATGTCTGCAGAACCTGAACCTAAAACTCCGATAGTCTTTGAACCAAGTGAAACTGGTAATTTTCCTTCCTTCTATTCAAACCTTACCCTAAACAGAAAGCTCTGTGACAGCTGGAGGGATTGTAGAGGATGCTCCGCTATCGAAGAATCAAATGAAGAAAATGAGGGCACGAGAAAGGCATGTCCGGCAAAAGTTGAGTTCACTTCCCATTTATAGATATAAAGATAAACGAATGATCAAACGAAAAGAGGAAAGAGAAAAGAAAAAAAAGAAACGACAAGAAATCAGAGATTCTGGGGAAGGGCACACTCTCATGCGGCATAAAACTACTCTTATGGAAGATTCTACCTGTAAAGTTGGTTCTCCATCAAAATCGTTAGATACCCTTTAGAATTCAGTTACGAGTCGTGGTTGACATGGCGTTTGATCATTTGATGTCAGAAAAAGATCAAAGATGTACAGTTCAACAGCTAGGCTGGTGTTACGCGGCAAACCGAAGAGCCACAGCCCCTCTTCAGTACTATATAGTGAACTTCGATGGCCCAAGCAGAAAAGTATTTTTGACACAATGCTCGTTATGACTTTCGACTTTTTTACAGCTTTATGATTCAATAAAAGGAACAGCCAGTCAAGACATTCATGTTGAGACTACAGCTTTGGACGTTACATTCAAGCCAGAGGAAATCATTTATTTGACCGCTGAGTCCGAAAATGTTCGTCAAAGTTTCAAAGTTTGATATAGTTTCTGTTTGAAGGTTTTGTCGACTCTGGATGACTCGAAAGTTTATGTTATCGGAGGAATAGTTGATCATAATTCACAAAAAGGACTATGTTTTGAATTGGCAAAGCAAAAAGGTTATGGTCATGCTAGGTTACCAATTGACGAATTCGTATCAATGAAAACAAGAAAGGTAGTAAAGTTTTTGGAGAAATTATAAATTCTATTGCTCTAGGTTTTAACCATCAACCACGTGTTTGAAATCTTATTACACTTCATATCTTCCAGTAATTGGGAAGATTCTTTCTTCAAAGTTATACCACAGCGCAAAGGGCTTGAAAAGAAAAGCGAAGAGGTTCAGGAAGTTGAAGAAGAAAACCTGAAATCGATTGATTGAGATGCTTGTGGGTTTTTTGTTGAACTTATTGTTGAATTTAAGTAAAATCTTGTTATTCTGCATTTTTTCTATTGCAAAAGGGATGAGCGAAAGTATCTGTTAGACAGTCTGGTGAACATTTCGATCTCAACCTAACGTGATTTAGACTTTTTAGAGAACGTTATCACCATTTGCGATGATTGACACGATAATCACGAGAATACATGTTTTCTTAATCGTTTTTTTCAAAGACAATCAAACCAAAACTTCCTCAGTTAACGTCATTTCTACAGTGCCACTGTTGCTCGTAAAATAATCCATGTTTGTCGCCTCTCCGTACTATACCACACCGTCAACGAAAATTCAGTTATGTCTCTTGTTTTTGATGTGAAACGATGAAAATGATTTGCAATTCGATCCTAGAAGTTGGATCAAGAAGTTGATGTCATTTATATACCGGAACTTGCCTGTTTGACAGTTCCACATTCATATTTTTGTTGACACTGACCGACTACAAGACGAGATGTGCAGATTCTGGATTTCCAGCCTATATGCACGCTAATAAAGATCAAAAGCTGTCAGCTCAAAAAAAGTTACGTCTCTCATGTTGCAAATTTGTTTCTTTTGAGTTTTTTCCTTCCTGATCTTCAATTCTGACGTTGTTAGTCTTTCATCTGACATCTCCCACGTCATTCATTGCAACTTTGCTCCTGAAGACACAAAACCATTTGTTATTTCGGAATTCGAGAACGTACCCAACAAACTTAAACCTGTCCAGTCGATGTAAAAAAGAAATTCTTCGATCTTATTGATCTTTCTTCTTTTTTCGACAAAAATTTTTAAGTATATTATAAGATTATGGTGACATCACAGATATACACTGTTGTAAAATGCCCTTTTTTGGTTGCTCGGTAAAAGTTACAGAAAGACATATTGGTTTCGTTCCTGAAATTTCCCTTTCGTTCCTCGGAGAAGACGCATCTTATTTGTTTAATATTAGTTTCTTAAGTCTAACTAGTTACTCTGCCTATCATAGTTCTTACCTTGCCCTAATAAGCACTACATACGCTTAGAGAGAGACGGTTAGGAAGAATGAAAACTTAAAGAGGAAAAGAAACAGAAAAAGAGAGAGAGGGAGAAAGAAAATGACTAGACAAGGGACTAGTTCTGAAATTTTTCCTTCTACACCCACTTTCCTAACCTAATCGTAACAACAATTGTCTTTAATTATTACAACCTATGGTTAAATTGTTCCTTTTTCACCATATCATCACTCTTGATTCGCCGAAAGAAGCAAATTTCCTTAGCAGCTTAACGTACACTCTTGATTACACGTGCCATTCATGCGACTTATTTAAGTTTTGACCCGATTTATAAGACATCTTGTGGCATCGCCTACCTTTCCCACTACTGAACCTTCCAACTTACCTTTTTTTGAGTAGTTTTTTTTGAAACCTATCTCCACATTCTTATTTTTGATATAATCGTTAGTAGAAATTGACGAGAGATTCTAATGTTCCTATCACAACCGCAGAATCGAAACGTTTGTGATCATAAAGCTGTATGATTTTGTGAACTTTGTTTGAACAATTTTTTGAATTATCATGAGCGTTGTGGTTAATTAGCTGTCAGATTGATTGACAATGGTCACTTTTTGTCCATTTGATACCACAACTGTTTCTAAGTTGTTGCGTACCTTTCACTTCGTGAACTTCTTGAAATCATGCCATACTTTCCAGTAAGAGTTAGACCGTAGAGAAACTCCTCATCAGTTTAAAATTCAAAAAAGTTTCTTCGGTTTTTTTAAAATTTTTATTTCAAAAAATAGTCTATTGATTTCTATACGTCACCCCGATGATTCTCTCGTACTGAATCTGAGAATCACGTCGCATTCAGTCTTTCTCTCTCTCTCTCTCTTCTCTATCCTCTCTGAGTATTTCTTTAAAGAAATATCGTTTATCGAAACAGTTCCTAATTGTCTCCATGTCCAGTTGATTAGAAATTACTATCAATGATTAGTATATTTATTCATGACATATTCATTTCTTTCTCTTATTTCAGCTTTTCTGATCTCTTCTCATTGCTTTTTGAACAGAATGACTTCCGTTGAGCAAAAGAGTGAAGATGATCAGGTATCGTACACTCACTGTCTTTTTCTTCAATGAAAAAAGCTGTTTAGGTCGAAACAGATAATCCTACTAATAGCTCAGTTCTTTCTCCTCCATTAGCTTATAAAGCTCGTATAAGATTCAATTCTTCCAAGACACCCACCTTCGAAGGTTTCCTAACAGATCTTTGATTCAAATCAAACACACATCTTCTTTTAAAGGAATTGACGAAGAGAATGAGGACTTATCTAGTAATTCGAGTGTTGACGCAGTTGTCAAAGATCCGAAAGAAAGAAAAAAATTGAAGCCTACAGAAGAGCTTAATGAGAACGAAGGTGATGATAATACACAACCAGATGAAACTGATGCGAAATCACTCAAATCCATAGATCAGAATGAATCAGAAACTCAGAAGTAGGTGGAATTTTCAATTTCTTATTCTGAATCACTTCTAGTATCTATTCTACTTCCTCTTGTGATTTTCGTTTTCAGAAGAAATAAGCGTATATCTGAAAGTAGCTCTGACGATGTAGAAGTAAACCAAAGATCAATCCTCAAGGTAAGAAGTATCAGCGAGTACGCTTCAAAGACTTTGCAGACACACAATAAAAACCGTCCCACACTCGGTCGACATTTATCATTTGACTCACAACTCCCAAATAATACAATAGGATCTCAACCAAATATTTCTAATAAACCAGACGATGACAAAGATGCTGTCGACAAATATTATGAAAGGAACAACTACACAATCACAGGTTCATCTAAACTAACTAAATTAAAAGAACTCTCATGTTCAAAGGTATTTACGAGAAGAATCAAGATACTTTTCGTAATTTGCCGGATTATCTACGACGAGAGCAAAACCGTCGTCAATCTACCAGCCAGAAGAGTATGAGTCGATGCAGCTATGCCAAACCTGAGCCGATTAGTGGCTACCATGCAAAGAAACGTGACTTCACTTTCTCTGGCTAACATCAAGACATTATTCCAGGATTCCGTAAATCGTTTTACTTTCTTCTTCACAATCGGAAGCGAATAGGCTTCCGTCACATCGTCTTGTTGATGGCGGTGTTAGCTTATACAATACTTGGTGGTTTCATATTTTATTATATTGAAGGAAAGAATGAATTAGAGGTTTTGATATTGAAATTTTAAAAATGCGAATGCTAATTTCCTCAGACAGTCACAGCTAGAAAAGCTTATCTGGATGATACAATAATGAAAATGGCATCAGAAATGACAGTTCGTATCAATGATCCTTTGATATTCGTCAATGATACACTAATGGAGGATTATTTAAGAGTGAAGTTACAGTATACAATAAAATAACAGATGAAATGTCAATTACAGTCTGCGTACATCAAACTACTAACACTCGAATCAGCTTATGAAGGAAGCACTTTATACAAGGCTGAAGATCCAGACAAAAACTTCAAATGGACTTTCGCTAGTGCATTCTTCTTTTCCATGAATGTATATACTACAACAGGATATGGTAAGCTGTTCCTATTTTTTTTAACAAAAGACGAATACATTCAAATACATATAAATGAATATATATATATATATATATATATATATATATATAGATATATGCATAAATATGAAATATATATTATATATATAACCACAAACCACTAATTCCCCACACAGTTTTAGCTGCATATTTAGCTGTTCTTGAAGAGATAAGACTGCAAATATCCTCAGAAAAATATTTTCTATTCTAACCAATGAAGAGCATATACACACACAACCGCTTTCGAACGTCTGCTACTACAGAAATCAATTCAATCGACGCCATATGACGTATGCGTGGGTGAAATATGGAAATTTTAACCAGTGGGTAATAAAAAGTAAACTTTTCATGATCATCTGAAAAAAACAAAAAATATTATACATGATTAAAGAGTATTTAATGGGTGTCATTATCATTTGTTGTTTCAGGGTCAATAGCTCCAACAACTACAGAAGGAAAAGTTTGTACTATAATTTATGGTTTTATTTTTGTGCCCTTAACATTGGTAGTTGTGAGGGATCTTGGTCAGCTAGCTCTTGTTTATTGTACAAAGATATATGCAATTATCATCTTCAAACTCAAGTATTACTAATTACTATAATCTGGATTTTAATCATCGTATTTATAGAACTGCCCGTGGGTATGCTGACGGCAAAGACGACGACATCATATCTTTGCCAATCAAATTTTGTCTTTCAATTTTGGCAGGTAAAACGAAAGAAAAATTGATATTTTAACCATAATTGTATCATATTAAGGTTATTTAATATTTGCGTCCTTATTCGTTTATGAGTATGATGCGTTGTCGGGTCCACCTGGCTCTGGCATTGATTTCTTCAACTCATTTTATTTTTCATTCATATCAATCACAACAATCGGCTTGGGAGACATAATGCCAAATAATGTTCCAGTAAGAAACATATAACAGGATATGATTAACACTTTTCTATTTTGAATATAGTTTACACCCATAATATCAATCATATTCTTTCTTGGATTACCGTTGATGAAAGTTGTCAACAGAGTCACATACGTTTGTCTTGAGAACGGAGTATTTGGTATGTCTTGTGCAAAATATCCATTTATTTTTATTTATTTAAGCCACTATGACTGTAATGGAAAATAGACTCGATCAGCTACTAGGAAATGATACTCCTATTCAACTTGATGCTGAGGTTCGCATCCAGAATATATCCGAAACTTTGTTTTCTGAACCTTTCCAGAGAGGGAGAGTCAGTCGAGCACCTTCTATTCAAGTTCAACAGCCTGCTGTGGATGGAAGAAGTTCTGCTAGTGCATTACAAGATGAAGAAGCTGACTCATCCGATAATGAGGTTGAAGAAAGAGGCATTGTTCCAATTAGACGAAAATTTAAGGGTGAAATACCAAATGAGTGGATTAACAACTTTACAATTCGCTCCATTGCGACATTTATGCGATCAAGTGGTGATGTATACGGAGGAGGATTTGGCCGAGTTAATCTACGCCGTGCAGATATCCTTCCTAGCAATAATCAGGATACCGTTCGATCATCTATACGGTGAAGTATCACTTCACTTATCGAATAAAAAGAGAAGAATATCCTCACACCATGTACATGATATGAAAGTTATCGATTTTGTGCAAGTTTTAAAGTACATTTTCACGTATATTTTACAAAAAAGCTTTGAAGAATTATTAAAACTGAAAACTAATAAAGAAAAGAGAAGATGAAGCTGTTTTGCATGATACAAATCGTAAAATTGATTAAAAACAACAAATGAATTACTTTATTTCTCCATCTCAATAGACATTCAGAAAGTTTCAAAGTATTAAAGAGTAAAGAGCTGCCGATGTTGATTCAGGATAAACTTTCACAGCACTCTTCTTATTTCCTTAAATAAGATAAGATGAAACTCCATGTAACAAAAACTTAAACTAATATTACCAGAATCGTCTTTTGACGGTGTCTAGAATGACGACAGGATTCGACTGGTCGCTATAAGATGATAGCATGCATTGCACAGGGGAAAAGAAGCAGTTTCGGTCATATTTTTTAACGGCTGGTGAAATTGAATGAGTCCATGGACTATTCTGATTTTGTGAGCTGAAATTTAATGAGAAGAATTGGAATTTTTCCTTTGTCATGTATTTGTAACGTAATTACAAAAATGTTAATTAAGAAGCTTACTCAATGATTCTCATTAGTTGACTATCACTTAAAGAGCTACTGCCCAAATGATATTGACATGAAGATAGCAGGATGAAGAGAAGAATTCTATAGAATTCCATTTATGTACCTGAAAAACTGAGAATGAAGAAAAGCTATAATATTTCCTGGTGTGCGGAAGAGAGCACATAATATGGTAAAACATGGTGAAAGAAAACAGTAACAGAAAGGTACCCGATGTGAGAAAACAACCGCTCAACGGCATAGCAAACTGAACAATGAATAGCAAAGATCTGGATCGGACATCTCACGTAAGCCACGTGAATCGGAAGTCGAATAAATTGTGATTTAAGAATAACAGTGATAATCTTAAGTGGAATGAGCATATAGTATTATATACAGAGAACTCGTTTAAAAGTCGCTTTATCGGCTAGAGGCGGATTTCGGACTTGGATGATTACATTGGCTGGATGAACTACTCAGATCTTACATGATTAATTGAAATAATGAAAATGCCATAAATTATTCAGAATAATTATCATAATAACAGTAAAAAAATGAAATGAGAAGATGACTCTAAGCTCTGACACAGTGTCCGAAAATGAAAATTTTTATATTATTTTTGCATGAAAATGCAAAAACAACAAGTACCACAAACGGAAAGAAAGTTCCAAAAAGATAGGAAGAGGTGGATGAAAAGACAAGATATATGCCAAGACAGCCTACTTTGAGAACTCCGATAGCCGCACTGAACTAATTGAACGATATTTCCTAAAAACGAATATAGCAATCAAGGAAATGCATAATTAAATTGTCATAAATATATATACATAAATATATTAGATTTAAATAATAAAAATGTAAACTGATACTTATGTATTTATATTTATATGTGAATTTGGAAAAAAAGTGGACAATAATGAATAAAATATAAATTACATAATGAATGGAAATATATTAAACTAAAGGATTCGTGACACATAAGGACATTCATGGAATGAAACTTTTTTCTTTTGCTCTGGACAAAAAAATTCCTTCTGCCCTTGCAATTGATGACGAAGAAACGTTAGCAAGCCACACCACTTCTGCTGCATGTAAGCAATGAGGAGAATACTTAGAAAAATTACGTCATTTTCGAGGAACATCCATAAGACCACTGAGTTTGCAAGCCAACAATAAAACTGACATATTATCTGTCTCAGAAATTGTTTTTCGTTTTGTGTAACACCTTCTGGTTCCAGAATTAATCGCAGAAACTTTGGTTTCCATGCATACAAGTACGGTATCGTGACTTCGGAAACGGAAATTGTTAGTGCGATAACCGTCGATAGCTCAGTTGGTAGAGCGGAGGACTGTAGAAGTGCTGTTATCCTTAGGTCGCTGGTTCGAATCCGGCTCGACGGAGTTTTTTTCTCTCAAGTAATCTATTGAAAAACAAGATTTAAGCTACCAAACTAGGATCGGATTGTGGTTACAGCTTCATAATTGAATAAATCGAAATGTTATAAGTTTTTCCATCCTCATAATGTTCATGTTTCGAAAGGAACAGGACAAGGAGCAGAGTTCACGACTCCGTGGCTTCAATGAAGTACTATTCCTATTCCTTCATTGTTGTAGGTTTTAAATAGAGAAGATGTCCAGTTTTGTTGATGCAATAATAACTCAAAATTACTGCAAAAACAATTTCATTTCCTATTGGCTTCCAACGGAACAAATTAAAGAGAAGAGATTATTGTTGTTTCCCTATTCATTTCCCTTTCCTAATCATAGGCATCAGAGTAAACTATATATCTATTTGAACCTGAGGTCATCCATTAATGCTTCAAATCTGATTTTTCGCATTCGTGTTGTTCGAAATGGAATATTTATAGTAATCGTCTTTTACAAGACTTCATTTGCTGATCCAGGAGCTAGAAGCATTAAATCAGATGAAAAACTTCATAGTTCATTCTAGAGTATTAACTTTCGATAACCAAGAACTACTCTATTTCATTTTGTAGGCGTTTTAACATCGCGTTTCGAAAGCCGCAAGCGGGTCTTTCCAAAGCTGAAAGATCAAGTAAAGGTTTTTTCGCTTATGTTAAGTGGGTAGAAGTCTTTAGTTATACCCATATCAAATTAAGATCATTTTGAATAGAGATAAACGTATTGGCTTTTTATGGACTGTTTCGTTATATGTTTTTGTTGAATATTCGCTTTTCCAGTATTTATTAACCCAGGAGTTAGCATGAAGTCTACCTGTTAGTAGTGAGGCAGATCTAAGGTGGACTACTAGCTAACTCTATCACTGTAGTTAAAGCGGAGACTCAAAAAGCTTACTTCTGAGTTAATAAATATGATCAGTCTACAAGCAGTTTTTCGTGAAACTAATGAACGACCAGTCCACGTGAAGCGTTTCGTGAAAATGAAAATTCGTGAACAACCAGCTAACTCAGGCGCATCTACGAAAATGAAAGCTCGTGAACGACCAGTCCACGTGAGGCGTTGCGTGAAAATGAAAGCTCGTGAACGACCAGTCCACGTGAAGCGTTGCGTGAAAATGAAAGCTCGTGAACGACCAGTCCACGTGAAGCGTTGCGTGAAAATGAAAGCTCGTGAACGACCAGTCCACGTGAAGCGTTGCGTGAAAATGAAAGCTCGTGAACGACCACTCCACGTGAGGCGTTGCGTGAAAATGAAAGCTCGTGAACGACCAGTCCACGTGAGGCGTTGCGTGAAAATGAAAGCTCGTGAACGACCAGTCCACGTGAAGCGTTGCGTGAAAATGAAAGCTCGTGAACGACCACTCCACGTGAGGCGTTGCGTGAAAATGAAAGCTCGTGAACGACCAGTCCACGTGAGGCGTTGCGTGAAAATGAAAGCTCGTGAACGACCAGTCCACGTGAGGCGTTGCGTGAAAATGAAAGCTCGTGAACGACCAGTCCACGTGAAGCGTTGCGTGAAAATGAAAGCTCGTGAACGACCAGTCCACGTGAAGCGTTGCGTGAAAATGAAAGCTCGTGAACGACCAGTCCACGTGAGGCGTTGCGTGAAAATGAAAGCTCGTGAACGACCAGTCCACGTGAGGCGTTGCGTGAAAATGAAAGCTCGTGAACGACCAGTCCACGTGAAGCGTTGCGTGAAAATGAAAGCTCGTGAACGACCAGTCCACGTGAAGCGTTGCGTGAAAATGAAAGCTCGTGAACGACCAGTCCACGTGAGGCGTTGCGTGAAAATGAAAGCTCGTGAACGACCAGCTAACTCAGGCGCGTCTACGAAAATGAAAACTCGTGAACGATCACTCAACGTGAAGCTTTCCGTGAGAATGAAAATTCGTGAACAACCAGCTAACTCAGGCGCATCTACGAAATAATAATTAAAAAATTTAACGAATTTATTTATAGATAACTTCATCATAATTAAGATAATAACAATTTCGATACATACAAACATTTCTCCAGAAGAAAGTTATATTTATCCTAGAACACTGAGGGTCTCGCAGAAAGTTCCTTTCCAGCCAACATTACATAAGCAGGAATATGCCTTTTTCGTTCCATAGCAGATTCCATGACCAGAACAGCTCAATAGAGGATCGCAAAGAGGTTCTGAAGTACGAAATGTCATTCGGGTAAAAAAAATAAGTAGAAAACCGATTTCGCAGCGTAACCCCAGAAAACCTGGTGCACATAGACATGTAGGAAGCAGCTTGGTTCCAAAACATAATCCGTTACCGTTACAATCTTTCATATCACACATGCCCTCAAATCCTAATGCAACTGAATACAAAATATATATATGAGGAAACAGAAAGAAAAATTTTTTTACTACCGTTTTTAGTTTCACAACTCTTTCCAGAATATCCTAGAGAACATACACATGTATGTTCCGTCTTTGTACCGAAGCAAAGCCCAGCATTATTACAGTCGCTACTTTCACAGATTGTGCCACTCACTGAGGGAATAAAGAATTTCATGAAAAAGTGTTTGATCTACCTTTCTGGCAACGGTTTCCAGAGTAGCCTAAATGACAAGCACAGAAGTAATTTTCTTTGGTTCCTAAGCACAATCCATTGTTATTACAATCTTTGGGATCGCAGATTGGATGTGGAGCTACAAATGGAGCAAGTGAGATTTGAAGTTAAAACGAACAGAACTAATTTCGCATGTTTTTCCTGTGTAGCCCAGTTCACATGCACATGAAAATGAGTTCTTAGTTCCTAAACATATTCCTTTGTTGTTACAATCACTGGCCGAGCAAAAAGTCATTGGAGCTGTAGCATCCATGTTCACTGAAATTTAGAGAGTAAACCCCGAGTTTCGAAAAGAAGTCAGTACATAATCCTGGCATAGAGTCTTGACAATGCTTTCCCGTTCTTCCCAAGTAGCAAAGACATAATGGATTTTCTTTATTGCCAACACAGACACCCTGATTATTACAGTCACTGGCAGTGCACAAACCACTGCTGCTGCTGTCTGACAAAGATGAACCTGGAAACTCTTTGTCTGTTGTTCCAATTCTATTGCGTACCACTAGCTGTTTCACATTTAGAGCCAGAGAACCCTAAGGTGCATTGGCAAGCTCCAAATATACAATTCCCGCCGTTCAAGCAATCCAGGCTTGTCATACAACCAGTGGAAGGGTTAAGAAGGTTGAGTCCGAGAGGATTTAGTTCTGAATAAAGCATAAATTTCCTCAGGTAACGTTAAAAACCTGTTTCACAGCGGAAACCAATATAGTGTGGTTCACAGACGCACAGTGGAAGAAGTTCCGAGCCCCAGCACGTGCCATGGCCATTGCATATGCTGCTATCACATGTCTTCAAAACCAGCTCGTCGAAAAAATTAAAGCTAAAGAATACCTGAGCATGAGCATATCCTATGGAAAGGATTGATAGAATGAAGAGCATAATTGTTTGTTAATTTTCTTGAATCGGTCATCTTTAAATAGTCGATGGTGACCATTGGCGTGCTCAACAGCTGGTTAAACTTCAGGTCAAAATAGTTATGACTTCTGTTTACATGGCTTGGCTCTTTGAATGGATAAAGTTTGTTCAAAGAAGTATTCAGTAAAGATTTCTTTTGATTTCAACATGTTGGATATAAAAAACATCATTTCACGGAACAGGATGACGCGACAACTCAATCAATGATTACAAATGCTAAAGTAACAAAAGACATCTCTAGCTCACAGAAGTTTCATTTGTTTTCACATGTATACATTTTCATTAACGATAGAAATGTACTTCTGCCTCTCTTCATCAGTCATAGATTCCACCATTTCTTGAGTGACATCTTCTATTTTAACCTGTTAAGAATAAGTTGGTGACTCATCCCTTATTTTTTAGTAACTCACTTTCTTTCCTTGAACTTCTATTTCCACATCTTCTTCTTCTTCTTCTTCTTCATCGTCCGCATTTTCATCTGCAGCCCCGATACCTGCTCCAGAAGTTTCTTCAAACTTCCCTTTTTTAGCTGCTGGTTCAGCTTGCTGACCTTCCAGTTCAATAAGAAGATTGAAGCTGATATCTGTTGGCTGTTTAACCTCTTCTTTGAAACCGCTAGAAATTATCTTTTGTCAAATCTAGAGAAAGAAGTGATGACGAACGTTTCAGAAATAAGAGCAGCGGCTGCCTGTGCATGCTCCGTTCCTTGTGTAATAGCATCATCCTGAAGCCAAACAGGAACTTGCTTAGCTTCTTCCATAGGCTTACTACATATGAATGAAATTATTTTAGAGAAGAACTAATTGAAAGAGAACTTTGTTAAATCAGCATTAAGATCGACGGTAATTTCGTCTCCAGCATTATAGTGAACACCATTAGATTCCCTATGAGCACTAAAAGCTTTAGCGCCAAGTGCGACGCGTTCACTTGGTTGAGTGAAATCAACAAGCGTTTGTTGTTCATCTGGTGATCAATTAAGAATGAAAAACATTCCAAATCAAGCTTACTATTCTTATCTTCCTCAGCAAGAAACTGATTTATATCAGGTTCCAGTAGATGAGGTGCAAGTTGTATACCAGCCAGTTCTCTTATAGCACTAAATAGTGGACACATTTGCTCATTAAACCTAGCCAAAAGAGATCTGGAAAAAAAAAGTTGAAAGACAAAGCGGATGGTTCTTGCCGTGTAATTTGAGTTGGTCCCCCTGATTCATCTTGAGTAACTTCACCTTGGCAGCGCCAGCACTTCAGAGTACCAGTATATGGATCAAGAATGCGATCAACTTCGAGAGTCTAGAAATGAAACCAAATTTGCACATGTAACTAAGTAAGTAAATACCTCATACTGTGAACCACACCCTTCACATTTATAAACAGCCCGTTGTACATCTTCTTTTTCTTTTGCTTCCAGCTTCTGCCTAGAACATCAACTGTCCGAATGAAACCCGACATCAAACTTCAAACCTCATGTGATCGACTTTATATTTCAATACATTAAGAATAGCTCGATAATTTATAAAATAAAAAATAATTGATTGAGATCTTCCACTTTCATTTTTGAAAGGCAATAATCGTTCTTTTACCAGTTTTTCTGATTTCAGTGTCGCCAATTTCTATTATATCAAAGAATGAAACAAAGGTACAGAGTAAATCACCTGTCTGAGCTCCCTTTGTTCAAAATTGAGCCGTTTGCGAAGATTTTCTTCTCGAATGCAAACAGCTTTCATTATATAATAGACTATCAAAAAATGTTGCTTAACATATCTTATGAGTATCATCCCTGTTGCACAAACTTACATCACCAAAAAAATTTTTTACCATAAGAAGAAGAGCTTTATCCAAACTTGGAGGTACCGAAGTCACCACAGTAATTTCGGACTTTTCTGCGGAATTAGTAGTGGCAGCAGAAGAAGACATACTCTACAATTCTATGTACAAAAAATTTGAAAAATTCAGATAGAAGCGGACGAAACAACATTGCTAAGATCAAGAAAAGGTAAAGTTCTTTCTTTAGTAAAACGAAGGAAAACAAACAACTAATCAACAAATATATTATAAATTGTTATATATAAACCTATAGGTTAATAAAGATGAAAATTTGAACCCGATGTTTCTCATAGAACTTCTCAATTTCTAGCCTCATTGTTCTCTTCTAAATGGTAAAACGCTGGTGGGTCGTAGAAATCACAAATAGCTCCGACGCTAGGATCTCTTCCCTGTGAAAATTGACTATTCTTGATCTTAGAGATCGAAGCTTTACCTGGAATCGGCGGTATAAATTCTTGGTCACGTCGCCTGATCCAGCGTATAGAACTCTGGTTTTCAAACGATTTCCTGTTTTCACTACATCATTTTCACTGTCAAATGTTTCGTGAATATCTAACGCTAGCATCTGGAAAATCAATGATGATCATAAGTGTCTGAGATCAGTTTTTACTTCTGTCCACAGTTTTCTGTAATACATACTCATATGTGGTTGCATGGCAGCGATAGGAACGAAGGAACAGGGATGGTAGTCTAACTTGTTCACTCGGAATGGGAAATATTCTTTCGACATTTCACGGTAGAGGTCTAACCAGAATTTGTCTCTGCAAGATTCCATGAACCACAGCGAGAAATTAAAACCAACTTTCTATTTTCCATTTCATACAACGATAAATCATAATCAGCCCAGAAGAGAGTTCGATAAGTTTCCCATAAAGTTGAGCGACAGAAAGCTAAGGAAGCATGATTAGCCAAATCCTCTGACATGGCTTGTCCCGTGATCTACAGAAGTAAAGAAATATAGTGAAGAGTATCAGAACCTAGCTTACAATATGGTTTGAACTCAACGATTGAAGTAGACTAGGTTTGTATATGAAAAAGTTCAAGAAAGATGGGAACATATCAGCAGCATCCCAATCACTAGCATAGAATGGAGCCCATGGAACAGCTATGTCTCTGTAAGGCGCTTTCGACAAGAAAAGTTGCACAGCTTTTCCAAACTGAAATAATAAAAGAATATGCGATAAAAAAAAAGAGCATTCACGTGGAATAGAAGTTGCTGGAGTTGTTGGTAATGAAGCAGTGATGGCTTGTTCTCCACAGGAGGAATAGCAGAACCAATCAAATAAACAAGCTTATCAAGTCCCCGTTCACAAGATTCAGCTAAAAATATGAGTTACTTCGAACAAATCTTCGAAAAAAAGAACGTACTTCGTCCCAGTAGCGTATTCCAACCAGCACGTTTGCTCTCTCTATCATAAGGATCTATATACAAGCGTCCCAAATGCTTTCCATCAGCTAAATCTTTCACAGCGAAAATTTTAGCATCAGCGTGAGCACGTTCAAGTCCCGAATCACTGATGTCCTAAAACAATGGATTAGATGATGTCGGAAATATAATCAAACTTTGAACTCCAAACCGAAAATTTGACCAACTAGATCAGTGAGATTATTAAAAGTGTCCCAGAATGGGAAATGGTTCATCAGTTCGACTGGGTTGATACTTGAAATATTGAATTTGAGGGGAACTTAGTGCTGTTGACATACTCATAGTGATGCTCAGCTTCTTTCCTACAGATATAAAACAAATCGTGAGCTTGTAAATCTGAAGTTATCATCTCTTTCGATTGAGCATAAGCTGTCCAAGACTCCATTCTGTCTATGAATACAGGACGAATACGACGAACAAGACTGAAAAGTGTGAATCAGTTAAATAAGTGAATGATATAGACAAACGCATTCAAAAAGTTCCTGACAGTGTCCGGGGAAGACGCCATCTTATTCGATAGTCTGTGCTCAGCTATGGAAGAATATCCCAATGTTTTCGCCAAACCTTCACTGGAAAAACATCTCGTACTAAACATTTAGACGAACAGAAACAAACTTATTGTGCCGCAACTCCTCGATATTGATGGAGTTATTATAGAAATCATGTTCAAAAGAAGCTTTACTTATCCATTTTTCCCATGCTTCTGCTCTCATCTACAAAAACTGAAATACATTCAGCCTTTGGATAGAACTCACTCCACGATCTCCGCAATACTGCATAAAAGGATAAATAGTGTGTGGTGTCATTCTACCTCTCCAAGGTCCATTTTCCCAACTGCTTCTTAAAAGCAATACTTATTGAAATATCCTGTATGAGAAACTTACGGATCTAGAGATAACTTTTGCAGAATATGAGGAGGTGCATCTTGCAGAGCTCGTCGCTCGCTGATACTCCAAACATTCTGATCGTTAGTAGCCATGACGTTTGAACTAAACTCGAGTAAATTCAAACAAATCAGAGAAAGGACTTACATGTACTTGCTTCGGTACTCATCAATAAATCGGCCCCATGAGCCCATGAGTTTTCTTACTTTATCGTCAGTTTTGTCGAGGCCACTAGCATTTATCTGAAAAAAAAACGAGAACTGTACAGACTGATCGGGGATAAAGACAAACTTCGAGCAAATACCATTCCAATAAACGTAATTGCCATTCGTTCAA
The DNA here is from genome assembly GCA_030370435.1 of Auanema freiburgensis. Lineage (NCBI taxonomy): Eukaryota > Metazoa > Nematoda > Chromadorea > Rhabditida > Rhabditidae > Auanema > Auanema freiburgense. The sequence goes on from CM059369.1 coordinate 1,704,917, forward strand.
ACCATCTTTACTAGCATATAGATGCTGAATGTATAATTGAATAAATTGGAGATGCGATGGGGATAAAACCTGAATTGCTTGCTGGAAATCGGGACTCATGAGCTTTTCCATTTGATCCCTCGCACAAGTTATTTTGATCTTGAAGAATAATAGTTGTCGATTTATGATTGGCAACTAACATGATGTAAATCTTCATCGAATAGTTTACGGTTGCAATCCGGCCAATCAGTTAGCATTTTCAGCATGAGAGTTTGGAAAGCATAGTTTACTTCCCACTCTTCAGTCAGCAAAGGATCAACAACATTTTCAAACGATTTCTCAGACTCTGACACTAAAGAAAACCTGAACAACTGAATGAAAAAACGACAAACATTTTGGTAAATGCTCAATGTGTTCCATGCATGTCGCTCCATACTCCATCAGTAAGCGAACCGTGCCTTCATACATTTCCTCAAAGTTCAGGTTAGAAAGATAGTGAGAAGAACAAGAAACTTTTGGTGTAGATGAGTTAAGCCTAGGCCAATCTTCATTTTTCGCTATTCCAAATAGAAATGAATTGTTTTCCACTGTTTCCTCAGGTATATGTGGAAAGCTGGTAAAGTACATTTGGAACAAAAAATAAGAAGCGCTTACATTACATAATATCCTACCACTCTCGACGGAGTCTCATTACCCATTTTGAATAGAATATTTCTTCTCTGATTCTTGATAACTGCATTACTACTTAACAAACTGATTCTTTTCTTACTCTGAATGAGCATTAGAAGTTAATTCTTATAAGATAGCTTACATTGTTTAAACACGCAGTACTCCTAACTTTGGCTAGACAGCTATTCAGAGAAAATCTTATCATTTTATTATCTAAAAAAAGTTCAATGCATTAGTTAATAATATGCTTTTATGAATAATTATTACTGAATAAAGTTTTGAACTTACTTGAAAATGGAGAATTGGTCCTGACTGGAAATGCTCACTTCTTCAGCCGAAAGCTCGAAGTGAAAGAGAAGCTTTATATTGTTCAAATATCATTCATGTACCAAGTGTAAAATTATGTTCCCGAACTGATCGGTTACTAATAATGTCAATGACCGCTCTATGCCTACGATGTTCAATTTTTTGTTCTCTTCATCATTGAGATTTTCTACCAAACAGCACTTACACTCAAATTCAATTACACATTTTTCTTTTCGGTTCGCATTGTTAGTATCAGTATCAGTTCACATGAGATCACGTGTGTCACGTGGTTTTGCCGGAATCTGAATAAAGTATTCGACTGGCTTTTGTTTATTCTCCAACAACGCGATGACGTGAACGTACTTTGTTTTCTAATTTGAAACTTCTCTCAAATTTGTTTTTCTTTTGTGCTTTTCTACGAATCAATGGACTAAAACTTCTATATAACAAGAACAATTTACGGCAAAAATCTCTATTAGCTTTTTTTTTATTGAGCAGGGATGGAACAGCAAGATGAGAACGCTTTAACTTTCACTAATTTGCCATCAACTTCCAATGAAGAAGTAGTTTATGATGCCACGCATATAGGTATGTTTTCTGAGTTATACTAGAATGAACACGCTGTTATAGAAGAAATGGAGCATTTTGATATAGGCGATACCTCTGAGATGATAGAAGTATCGTCAGAAGACGTCAATGTATGGCCTACAGAATATGTCCCCCCTTCTAGAAGGAGAGGAAGAGGAAATCAGTAGGTATTTATACCGAAACGGAAGTGTGATGATCAGTTCTATAGAGTAGTACATATTATTAACCAACGAAGAACAAGTGCTAGGCTTCTTCGTGATAAATCTTTCAGAGAGGCGATTCATGGTTCAACTGTCGTTGACGATTCTACAGGTTCAGTAGATTGTTCAGCTTTGTAACTGAATTTATCAATTAAGGAAACAAAGAAGAATCTGTGTCAAGAATATTTGTAACTAACGATGTTCCTGGTAGACATCTAGAATGGATAATGTTCAGCTGCAACCCCGAAACTTTCGCAACTGCGGCTCAAATAATTGTTACTGAAGCTAGTTGTGTATGGTTTATGCTTTTCTTATGAGCAAGTTTTCTTATCCATATTATGTTCAGGTTAGTTCAGACAAAGTTTGTACATCTGTGCCCCAAGAGTTTACTGGAGTGGGTTCTTTTGTTGTGGATATAACCGGGCTGCGTAATAGACATGAAATTGTCCTTGATTCTCTAGGATCTTGGGGAGTTCCCCAAGGTACCTCCAAGTAGTGAATTCATCTAACTTCTATTTGAAAAAGAATCATTCCAGATTTTTTAAGCTTAATAATACAAATAAAGCTGTTGTATCAACAAGCGTAGACTTTGTCGCAAAGGTTTGGACCTTCAGCAACACTATGTTATATATTTCATCATAGGTATATTGCAACAGATACGTTCATCCTGGGACAGATTCGCGAGGAGCCTTCATTAAAAAAATTTATACTGGTAAATGAAATGAAACTGTTGTATGAACGAAAGATATTGAGGCATTACACGAGAGGGAGTTCCATCCGCTCATTCCGTTATCGTCTACGAATGGGAAGGGACTCCTCACCCTGTTGCTGTAGATACCTCGACAATTCAAATGGCTTCAACGCTCAAAGAACGAGCTTTCTGTTCGCGGTCCTGGGAGGTGGTCAATGAGACTTGTTGCAAAACAGTTAGAAATTTAGTGTACTAGACCTGACTTGCTACATGATGAAATGACAACATATCGTGGTCAACCAATTTTCAAAAAAGCAACAGTAGATTTTGACTCAGCCTGCAGGATATTGATGGCAACGTTCATGATATCAGAAAATAGGTGTGTGATGTAAAGTTATCAAAAAAAACAAAAGAAACCCATATCCAATTTTGATTCTTTATCTATTATTTCAAATTTGGAACACTACAGTTGATTATCCTTTCCCATGTTTTTATCATATGCGAAAGTGAAAATAGTTATTTATGTCGTCCTCAGCAGCGCGGCTCGCCGCCTGCTTGCCGCTCGCATGACATGAAGACCGGGCTGGCTATCGATCGCGCTCTCGCTGTACCAACTATGTTTTAACTTTCTTTTATTATTATTTCGTAATTTTGATTTTAATTGACAAACATGTTTTAAAGTGAGTTAATATTTCGTAGTGGGGAAGACTTTAGAAAGAAACTAAAAATAAAATTTTGTTGATCAGTAGATGAGTAATAGTGGAGTGCTGTAGACCACGTTCGCTTTTCCATTGAGATATATTGATTGTTTCTATAACTTTCATCTAACTTGCATATATGGAAGTGACTTTCGTTCTTCATTAAGAGATACAACTTCTTGATTCAATCGATTGAATATTTATTGAAACACCTTGACATCTATCAAATTAGGTTACAAATCTTAAGATTTGCATTTAGAATATGCATTCGGGTGCCACAACAGTATCGGGAGTGTGGGACTTTTGTTCTCGATGTAGCTCGATGTGGGGGAGAGCGAGCAATCGGTAAAGACGGTCGTGAATGGAACAAGCCATCCGGTAGTAGCAGGTAAATATTTTTTTTTCAGCAACTGTATATTCAGGATGTTGGCTCATATTAAGCAAATTCCAGGTTTTTCCGCTTCGACAATGATGGAAATGCAATCAGGATAGATACTAGTTTGCGACCTCCGAGCCCAAGTGACTATGATGTGCAGGTAATGCTTTCCTGACCTCGTTTCTTATTCCTGGTCATGTAAACTGACGCAACCTGGTATCATATAATACGCTTCAACTTTTCGTTGCGGCAGTTAGTACACTTCGATGCTCAGCTGTTGTTTTGCTCATATCTTGGCTGGAAAGATTTTCATAAGTTTCAAAGCTGATCTCGATCTGTTTTTTTTGCTCTTTGACTTCATATTCGTAACTGCCATTCACTTCTATCTGCTGAACAGCACTATTGTTTCACTTTAAGGCATCACTTCATTGTCTACTCAAAGGATAGTTGATAATTTAATTTTACCAGATTGTTGCGAAACGGTACGAAACAACGCAGTTGGTTGGCTTAGTGAGAAAAATTTTTGTGGCTAGGGAGAAGTCATCATCTCCAAGAGTCAATAGTCATTTAGCTGTTATCACTTATCTCTACCGACCTCCTAATGGACGGGTATATACCAATTTTATTATCATGAATTTGAACATTTATAAATACTTTAGAATACTGTTTACAACGGAAGATCAGTCCCCAACAGCAAGAGGTCACTCACAGCTGATGATACAACTTTTTACGGGATAAATGCCTCAAGTTGTATCAAAAGTACTGAACATATTAAGCACCCGTGTCTTATTGATTGATTGCAGGCTCTGATGTTTTGGAATTGAAGCGACTGACCCTTGAGAAACAGGTTTTAAATCAGAGCAGATTGACTTCGCTTCTAGATCGAGCAGAGTCTGTGTTTGACAGACTAGAACAGGTAAGTAGTGTCATATCATAAAGCCTAAATAAGTCGTTCCAGACTAGCGCAGGCAATGAAGTTGTATATTTTCGCCAGATAGCAAACGAATGGATTCGACCCACGAGAAGATCAGAGCAAGGCGAAGACTCCCAAAATATATCTCAATCGGATCGATCTCAATATGATACGGAGCCATATCCATGATTAACATAATATAATTAAGATTAAAATCTCTTTCTGCCAATCAGTTATTATGGTTTTTGAGCCAACATCCTACTTGTTTTTTGCTTGTGTGTATGCAATTACTCCAACGTTTGTTTGTTTTAGAACCCTACGTGCTTTCTCAGTAGGTCAGTGAAGAATGACTACACCTAGTCGACGTCGATTGATGCGTGACTTCAGAAAACTACAAGTAATTTACTAATTTGATGTAAGCTGTCATAAATTTTTTTTCCAGGAGGATCCTCCAGCAGGTGTTTCTGGTGCACCTACTGAAGACAATATATTGGCTTGGGAAGCTATTATTTTTGGTCCTCAGGACACACCCTTTGAAGATGGAACTTTCAAGCTCACATTAGAGTTTACGGAAGAATACCCAAATAAGCCTCCTACTGTAAAGTTTATTTCCAAAATGTTCCATCCTAACGTTTACGCAGATGGGTCTATTTGTCTCGATATATTACAGGTTTTTGAAAACATATTTCTGTTTAACAATGAACTTTAGAATCGATGGTCGCCTACCTATGATGTTGCGGCTATTCTCACATCTATTCAATCTCTTTTGGATGAGCCTAATCCTAACTCTCCAGCTAATTCTCATGCAGCACAATTATATCAAGAAAATAGAAGAGAATATGAAAAGCGGGTACAACAAATTGTCGAACAAGTTAGTTGACATGAACCACATAGAAATAAACGTGCATTTATAGTCCTGGCTGAACTTCGGAGAAAACGAGGGGGATATGGAACCTAAAGAAGGTCCTGATGATACAGCAAACAATGATGATATGCCATCTGGCAGTGGTTCCAACTAAGATCTGAATTGGTAGATGGATTATTTAAGGTTTTCAAGATGTCCTAAAAATTTTCCTTCTCCGGTGTAAATTTTCTAAATGGGGACTTTGTATATGTTTTTGCATTTTTTGGCTTTGATTCTTTGTCCTCCTTATTTCCAAAATAAGAAATGTAAATAGATTGTCCACGTGACATTGAATAATTCATCAATTGTAACCTTCTGCATGTTCTCAGGAGATTCGGGAGGTATAGCTGATTTCTTATTTTCTTTAATGGCTTTTCGACACAATCTTATATTAGCATTGCGTTCTCCTTTGAAGTTTAATATTCTCATTTTCATAATCATCGTTACGAAATGTATATATTTGGTTCTTTGATAATGAAGTTTGAGCGTTGATTCTATTGATTTTATGATTACTAGTTATTCTCTGAATTCTCATTATCTAACGACAGGAGTCGCGTGCCAAGTTGAACGGTGAGGTTCACCGTAGGTCATAACACTAGAGAAGTTTGTTCGTTACTCATCTCGCTAGTTATATTGAACTTTACTAATTATTCATATTCATATATTCTCTAAACACTCCTTTTCTTTTCTAAGTTTAGATTCTGGAGATGGTCATCTTTCTGATATTTTTGGTGTCTGGTGATTATAAAACAACAATTGCTGTCACATCGAGCCAAAATAATCATTAATTCTCTAGTTCTTGCATTCTTCCAATCTGTTGCTTGTTGATCGACTGACTGACATACGTGTTTACTTTTGAAAATCAAGAAAAAGACAAGTCAGATATTAATTAATCTTAATGCTTGGCTTAACATCAAGAGATTTCCGAACTGATAAACGGGTGATAGAAAGCCTTGTCATAGCTCATCAACACCTGATCGTGTTGATGAGCTCTGACAAGGCTTTCTATCACCTACATTCACATCTTATACGCTTTTCGTTCTCCATTGGTTCTCAACTGATCGTTCTCTTAGTTTAATCAACAGTAGCTGATCATTTATGCATAATGAAGATAGTGATGAGTTGTACGCGAAACGTTATTTTTAAAAAATACTACATTTATACGGAACATAGTCGTGCATCTTCGCGTTGGCATGTACTATCTAACTTACTGTTTTTTACTTCGAACTGTTTATAGTTTAATTAAGTTAATAGTTTTTATATATAGTTTCTAGCTTTCTTATTTAACACAATAGTCTCGAATCAAGCGACAGTTTATCTTTAAAGGTATTGAGTGAGGAACAATGTACTAGTGCATCCCTTGTCCTGCTTAGGTTTACTAGGAACTGGATTTTCTCTTCGTTTTCTAGAAAGTATAGTTCTATCAACCTATTAATCTTAAACCTCGATCGTTGAAAGCTCTGTTTTTAACAGCTTCTCGCTTGGAGATCGAAAACCGTTAAGACTAGATTGTAAATTAGTGTTCCTAGTCTGCCCGATTCGTTTTTTTTGACTGGTTTTTAAAAAAGCCGTTCAACCATCCCTGCTCCCGTTAACTAACAACTATTTGAATTAAGGCGACCTGTTTTTTGAACTCCAATTCGGAAACACTTTGAGTTTCCTTATAAAGAATACAACTTCTACTTTTTCTCTTTCTCGAACTTTTTCTGTAAACACCTTTGCTCCTCACCATTAAACTCATGAATGATGTTAGAACCCATAATTGTCTTTGTCAGCTCTACCACACTGACATCATTTGTTTCAAGAAACTCACGAAGTATTAAGTTTTACTCTTTTAGATCTTTTATTCTTTTACAACTTCCCCAAAAGAACCTACTTAATGAACTCAAGAAGCTTGCTCGGTATGTTTTTGCACTTTCTTGATTTCGTTTGGCCAAAACGATTATCTTAAATCAAACTAAATATTTCCTTCCAAGCAATCATGGTCAATGTTCCTCTCATTTTCTACAGCTGAGAATAACTTCCTAATTTCCTTATGATTCTCACCTGAAAAATAAAAAATAACTTCAACACAGAATCCAAAGTAGCTCTAAAGGAACATGAACAATTGAGGATTCAGGAGATGTTTATAACCGGCACAAGAGAACATAAAAGGAAAACGAACAAACTATTCCTCCATTACATCACTCTCATAGCATCCCCTCTTCATTATGATCATTAATCAATAGCAAATTTATCTTGTTGCTCCATAAAAATCGAATTTTATAGGATGGAATCGATTGAGAACTCCAGAAGCACTAACTTTCGGTTCTCACTAATTAATAAATGCTTCAAGGATGGGGGTGTTGAAAGTGATGGTGATATACTGCAACAGGTACTCGCTCTTTTGTTTATTAATAGTTTCTTTGTTTTTAGATTCTTCAGTCTAAAACTGATATTGATATATGGAAGCTCAAAACTGTAGCTTGGAAACTATGTATTCATCACTCATACAGGTAACTGCTCACCCTGGTCATGTTGTACCTAATTCTTTTATTACAGGTGTCAGTGTTATAGATATCTTTTAGGCATCAGTAGTGCATACACAGAATCACGTGATGTGATAGAAAAACACAGGGAAGAAGAGGTACTCTCGATTTAAATATCGTATCTTACATTTGTTTTTCTAATCAGGCTCATGTTCTGTTGAAGTGTTTGCAAACAATGCGGATATATGAAGGAACACCGGATAATGACAAAATAATGCCTACTTCCTGGGATATTGTCCAGGTAATGGTAAATTGAAATTTGTTCTGAACAAGTTCGAGATACAGATGATCCTTATACTGCGTCGAGAGTTACCCATAGAAAAAATGAAATCATTGAAAAATGTCGAAAACAATCTAGCCGTGTCTACTGTGAAAGCTGTAAGTGAATAAGCTTCAATGTGAATCTTGTAGCTTCGTTCATGATCATAAACCCATATTCTATTCTTAAGATAGTGCGCTGCATTGATTTGCTATGCCATGATGACTGGATGAACTTATTTCACATATCCAGAGAATTGATAAACACATTAGATGAAACATTCCACCCTGTGAAACTATCGCAAACTATTGCCGAGGTAATACATATTAAAAATTGGTTTGACAGGTAATTTGCAGATCACTGATGAAGTTGAGAGTCGGCTAGGAATGGAACCTGAAGAGTTCCTAATATTTATGAACGAGTTTTCTTTGGAACTTATACTTAAAACGGGTTGCTGCGAAATCTTACACAGTGAGAAAGCCATTTTCAAGTATTATAGGCTGTTTGCTTCAGTTTCTTAGAAATTTTTTTCAGAGTGTTGGATAAGGTGTGTACGAAACAAGCCTTTGTTCCCTTACTCCGTGATTTGATAATAGAATATATAACCCATGTTGATAGAGTGCAAAGAACAGCATCGATCACTAAGGTAATCGTTTATAGTAATTTCTTCCATTTCATTCATGATGATAGGTGAGGAATCGACAGTTATCGAAGGATGACGAGATCAAACTAGTGAATGCTGCTATTGATGCAGCGATTAATGAGAAAGGTTCATCCAGAAGTACTCAGAAATCTTCGAATGCGAGTTTAATAGAAAATAATTACTCGAGCAGTATAAGCAACTTGAATGCTGCTCTTTGAATATTGAACACCTTAATTATTATCCTGCTATACATGTGAATGTGAGAATTACGAGTTGTACATTTGATAAAGAGTTTCCAAGTCTAATCTTGTGTTTTTTTGGATGCAATGAAATATAAGTACATATAGGAAAGTTGACAAGCATTCGCTCACACCAACTCCACTACTATGTCAAAGAAGCTTGAAACGGATTTTATTAGGTATTTCGTTGAGGAGCGCCAAGGAGACAGGAACCATTTAGAGGCGTAGTTTCAAAAATATATTTCTAGCTTTCTCGTCTAAACATATCCTCCATATTAGTTGTAGATAGAATATGATTTCGGACATCAAGCATATTTCATATTTAATTCCAACCTAGACATATTTCTTTAAGCAGAAAAGTACCTTAGGCCATTAACGCATCGGATGTGCATTGCCAAGACTGCTATAAAAGGCAGAGGAAATTTATTGCAATGATTTTCTCATAATTTAGAAATGCTGAATATTTATTTCTCATCTTTTCGTCTTTCTCAATGTCTGTTCTAATCTACTCTCTGTAAATAACACTTTACTGACAGCCATAGTTCTCACTCTTTACATTTATTCATTCAATCAGAAGCTCAGTGAACGCTTTCAGCCAAACCTACCCTGGCTTTTTCATTGAATTTTTGACTTCTAATAATACTTTTGAAGGGTTGCAATATGATGTTCAACATCTTTTTCTCCATGCTCCTCTTCGGATTCTCTATGGCCAGCACTAATGAAGATGTGCTCTCCGAAGAATTCTGTCGGCAGTTCCCCAGTCTCCACCTGTGTCGTCTACACGACACACTCCAGGTTTCTCACTGTTTTAAACTTTCTTAATTATCTGTAGGGTTCCTTGGTGGAGTTGCAATACCTGCTTCAGGATACGGAAGCACAAAGTAAGTTCTACCATTAATTTCTTCTCAAATTCTATTTCTTAATAGTGGCAGCTACTTCATCTCCCATGGAGAAGAGGAAGTCTGCATTTGTTCGATTCGGGAAACGATCTGGAATCGACAGTTTGGTGAGCAAATGATGATGGGAAAAATGAAAAAATAAAAAAAAATCTTTGAAGGATATGGAAAAGCGGAAGTCAGCTTTCGTGAGATTTGGTCGATCTGCTGATATGGAAAAAAGAAAATCGCAATACATTCGTTTCGGAAGAAAGTAATGATCGCAATGATACCTTCCTTATATGTATTTGTGAAAATTTCATTTGATGTATAAGCATAAACGTCTATTTGTTATTTTATTTCAATTTAATCAGAATAAAATCGGAGATATGATGAGGAAATGTTAACATGTAAATTTCATATTTCCGTTCCATTAAAGCTTAAAGCTGGTAGATGTCACTGCCTTATAAGGCCATTAAGATACCCGATTCATGAAAATATTCGTTTACGATTTCCTCAAGCATCTGATACACCCGACACAGACTCGTTGAAAATGATATGGTTGAAATCATTTAAATCCCGATTATATTTTTTCGATAAAGCTATCTCCAAAATAACAACTAAAACACTTCCGATGACTAGCATACTGGAATACTGATGTTATTCAATTTCTTATCAAGTGACTTACCACAAAATGATGAAGGTGACATCATGATATCCGTTCATTTTAGGAAACACCCCAAGTATTAGTAATAAGCAAATCATATTCACAAATATCCGAATGATGGACGAAACATTAGATCTCTGAACTCCAGGTATGAGAGTGGCCTTAAAACTAATCGTCTTAATCGAAAATAAGAAATAAGTTAGACTTGTAAAGCATCTGCTGCTGGCATGAAGAGCCCTATGGCAAAGTTGAAAAAATGAAAACCGATGAGGACATTGAGAGCACTAGAACTCTTTCCTTCTTGAGTTGACAGCCCATAGGAACTGATAAGAATACTAAATGGAATAGAAAGGTACAAAATACCTGAATATCCAGGAAAACGTAGCAATGAGAATGGAGACACAGAGTATACGGGAATTTGAGATCTTTCTTAGGTAATGAGAAGAGAAAACAGAAAGCCCACATAAGTGAGCGGCTGACATAGAAGCCCAAGTAGCTCCAAAACTACAGAAGATTTGTTTTAAAGATTAAGTTTATAGAATATACAAACTAACCTTATTTCCAAATAATCAGAAATATCTGAATGGATGAGAATTGGAGACCAGAGAAAAGTGAATGCTTGGAAGGAACATTCAATAAGAGTAGATACTAGGCAAAGAACAAGCACAAAAGATGATGACACCATGATCTTAGGAAATACGGAGAGTTATTCAGGTTATATGAATATGATTAAATATACTTTAAGTGTCCTGCCTAACACTATTCCAACTGGGAGAGGAGAGTCTACCGGATAGTTTTCGAGCCACATAATCCCAATGAACACTCCACTAATGACTAATCCAAGTATGGAAAACACAAATGGTACAGAAAGTACACGAGTCATAGTAACCAAGATCTATTGAAATAGATGAGAGGAATTCATATTTACCAAAACCTCGCTAAAGTAACCGGCAATAACAGTTAAAAAAGCTGATCCTATTGAAACGAAAGTAAAAGTCGTGGCCATCCATTCTGAGGGAAAGAACAATCTCACAACATGCTCATGATTATACCTAATAAACGGAGGATGAAAGCACGGCATTACGTTTATTGACTCACCATAGTTGGAAAGGAGAATTGATCAGAGATGTGAAGATTCCATCAAAAATTCTTCCCACAAACAAAAGTGGAATATAATTGAAATATTTGAATGAGCACCCAAGGGTGCCGGCGGCCAGGCAAACGAGACTCACAGCTCTTCTTCCTGAAAGCGAACTTTTGTTGTGATCATGACATAATACTCAAAACCATATAAGGAACATATTCGGATCTTCAATACCCGAAAAACTGAATCTGTGAATAACCCGACTCCATATAGGAAAGAGATTTGGAAAGGTGAGTAATGAAAACTGTAGAATAGTGAATAAAGATACGGAGTCTAGAATAGTTTACAATTGAAATGGACTATGGAAACTAAGAACCTGTAGACTTTCAGAAAACAGAGAAACCAAGTATGGGAATAGGAACCGAATTTGTAGAAGTCGGAAATCTGGATTATTCTGTGATGCATCTCCTTTCAACTTTTTCCAATTTTTGAAGACATAAAATGCGCAACAAGATGTTAATATAATGCCGAATATCCAAGCAAAACTACTCTCTAAAATCATGGTCTGAAAACTTGATTTATTGCTTTTCTCAGAAAATCTATGTTTGAAGATAGGAAACGATGAAAATCGTCTTGAAATATAACTGAGCATAAGTAATACTTTATTATACTGGAGTGTTAATTGCACAAATGACCAGAATAGGATTTATATATTTACAAATATGAACGCATGGAATGTGAATCTAATAAGAAGTTGGAAAATAAGAAACGTACAATCACGGTCTTTGAGATCGAGGACTTTTACTATGAAGCTGAGCGAAGATTTTTTCAAACCTATTGTCAGGGAATATTGCAATCAACAATCGTTCAAATATGACATAAAGCAGTCTCCGGTTCAAATCTTTATTCTGCAGAGCTTCTGTGATAGTATTTATACCCTTAAGAAAGCAAATTAATCATTGAACACAACAATGAATCAAACTTGATAAGTAGTATCGGCTCCAAGAATTATCCTTAGCTCATCAGGAAGAGCCGAAAGCATCAAACTTTTGGCTAGAACTTTAGAACGACAAGCAAAACTAGGGCATAAAGGAGCAGACGGAGGAGCTGAATGGCCCTCAGGCCATAAAATTTCTCTTCAAATTTCAAATAAACCTTGTGCTTAATATTGATACATACCTGAGAGCCACAATGTACAACGTTACTTGTTGTTCACTCGTGAGCCAATTGACCATACTTATGATTTTTTTGTTCAGAGTTGTTCCAAATGGAGTCACTATTTGTCTGAGCATAGTAACCTGAAACCGGATTTTAAAAAAATTTTAAGAAGACAGGAACTACCATCTGACGACGGAACCAAGCATTCCTTCCACGAACTCCAAATACTTCATCTACGAACAAAATCAAGACCCTTAACGGAATGTTCTCCGAATCATCTTGATCGGATATAGCTGCAGCAACTCTATCCGGAACTATCACTGGAGTTTTCGGGATGATAGTTGGAATCTGTAATAATATATGAACGAGAAATCAGAATCAGCAACATACCATGGTTCGCTTTGCTATGTTAATACTCTTCGAGACTCCATCGAACATCTTAAGCCCAAACTCAGAAAAAACCTCAAATCCGTTACCTGTTCTGGGACTGCCATAACAGTGTTCCCGACAGCTTTTACTCCATTCTTGATAGGATCAAACACAGACATCATCTGGATAAGCGAAAAACATATAAACAACATAGTGCAATATTACCTTTCGTCCGATTGACTCCTTAGACCCTGTGTAATCTCTTTGGCAAAGAAAATCGTGGATAACTCGATCGAGATCAGGGAAAGACTGTATCAAAGATGGCTGCAAAATGCTCTCAAGAAATTGATTCAATGCCTACAATTAAGCTCAACACGGTAGTTTTGTGTTATACGAAACCTTCGTTCTTTTCTCGAGAAAATGTGGATCCAAGTTGTTAAAAGTTTTCTTGCCGGGGAAAGAAAGTGAAGAAAGCTTCGGATACTGAAACAAACTATCGAAAGGACAAAACATCGCAACATACCTTTTGAACGATGAAGGAATGAAGCATGTGAAAATCGCTATATCGTCTTTGAACATTCCACGAGCAGGTATTTTTTCCATTTTCTTCTTTACTCACTCTCACATTATACACAGCAAAAGGTTGCTTTCCCTGTAGCAAAAAAACTTGAATATGATCAGATTGAAGCAATTGGTTTACATGTCCAATTCCCAGAGTTTCAACGACAGCTTTTGTGGTGATACTTGGAGGTAATGAGAAATCCATTTTCTCCTCCTTGAACATAAGTAGAGTACATATATTTTCAGAATCCTTACTTTCACAGGACTTCTAGGGATGGGCTCATCAGAACAAGCAGAAAGCTCGGACAAAGGAGTCTCAGACCTCCCTTCATCTCTCATTATACCAAGCTCAACCAACATTTTGGAATACAACGCATTCTGTTGGAAAGCCGGATAGAACTGTTCATCGCTTCGTAAAACCTCCACAATCTTAACACGAAACTAAGAATTTGAAGAAGCCACATTTCAACTTTAATTTGGATGTTTTCAAACCATGTGTCCATCAGATCAGCGTGCCGCAAACGGGAAAGAAATTTGTTTATGCAACTTTCCTCAAGAGGAACGCGAGTTATAGCCTAAAAAACAATTGTTCTCATGAAACCACAAGCAAAAATTCACTTCTTGAGATAAGTACTGATGGTACATACTCTGTGCCGCTTCCTTAATCGTTTCATAAACATCATCTTCCCCAGATTCTCCATTCGCGAGCGATCTCAGCTGATGTTCAACAGATACTTTGAAACCCTTTAATATCGTAAAACTAGTAATGTGATGAAAATTTGAAGAAAAAACCTCTATTGCTAAGTAGCAATCAATGTAATTTTGTCCACCGACAGTTTGTAAAAAATCAAAGAAGTAAGAAACAGCTACGTTATTAGTGAGAACTACATGAATTGGCAGCTTGATCAATTGTTTCTCGTGCTCCAATGTACAAACCTGTAAGACATAGTTTCACAAAACCTTTCTAGCAATATCAAACCACATCTACTCCTTGCTCGAGAGTGAAGTTACTCAGTTTCTTGTTAATCAAAAACTTAATATGTTCAAGACTTCCTAACTGCTGCTTCACAAAATCTCCTGGAATGGTGAGATGGTCCGATCCGATGAAAATTATTTGCTAACCTTGCTCTCCTCCAGAATCTTTTCCTCTTAGAATAAGCTCTTCGTTTAGAACACATTTGTAAATAGCTTCTAGTTCGTCAATCGACGTACTATTTTCTAAGCATAAGACAAAGTCTTCCGGGCGTGGGTTTACTTCGCTGAACTGAAAAGAAAACATTTTACTGCATCTTGATACTCGGCAAGAAGCTTACAAGCCAAACTATCAGCTTAGTCATTTCCGCTGGATCAGAGAACTTATTCAACAAAGGCATGATAATTTGACGGACTGCCAGAAAGAAGGTTTAAAATGGAACATAATTCAAGACGATACCAATAATCTCTCGGAGGAGAAACCTTAAAGGTCTACATCGGAAATCTTCCGGAGGCATTACTAGATACAATATTATATCCACCAGGTCATGAAGATATGCTTTAAAGATATGTGTTCAAGAAGATACAGAAGAATAGTGGATCAATACCATTCTCGTAATGAGGAGTTGTAGAAACCAAATCACGACAGATACTTTTCTCCATTTCCAACTCGAAATCAAAGAAGTAACTCAGTAAGTCACTTTGACTTTTCTCCTTGTTCTCTGAAAAATCTGATCATCCAATATCAAATGAATTTATAATACTCTCGGCTTTCTCAGTAGCCATACGATATAGCCGTAGATGAGAGGCGAAATCATCAATGAGATGTCGAGTGAAAAACGTATTCCAATCTACTCTCTTGACACTTAAAAATACTGATTAAGAATAGGGAAAATTATTATTTGCCTTTGCGATAAAGCCGATATAGATCTTCTCGTTGTTCTTTTCAGACTTTCTTTGAATAACTCATCGTTAGAGAACTGTTTATACCAGGAGTCGATATAATCGCGCAGAACAAAATTCAGAATCTGAAGCGGGAGACTCCAGAAGATTGTTTCAAATTGTTCTACCTGCTCAAGTTCTGAATCCATTGCTGCGGATCCCGTCATTGAATGAACTTGATCATAACCAGATTTATCATTGAATCGATTCTTATTTTGTAATAGTAAGGAAATACCATTAGGATAACGAAAATCTGGGCAGGGTGTTATTAGGTGGATTGTATAATTCAAAAACCTGTCAGTGAAGCGAAGTCGTCTTTAAGTTCCGAGTACTTTTGTTGCCCACGGTAATAAAGCACATAACAAAAACTGCAGAAACTTTATTTGGAAAACACACGAGAATCCTTACCCGCTAAGGAAGAATAATGTAGATATTATGACAATTAATAAACCAATCAAGTCAAACGTTGATACGAACAGTATGAGACCTAGCCCAACATAGAATTTTACAGACGATAAAACCATATTTGACACCAATTAAATAAATTCCATACTTGGTGTGACTAAACTCCAGATGCTATTCCAGTATTCCGAATGATCGTCGATTACTCAGCTTCATGTAGCTTGCGGTAAACGCGCTCCGTTGTCAACAAGCCCGCGGATTCATAGACCTTTACAATCAGGGAACCCTCATAACGCGGGCCAAATATTCGAAAAAGGATAGAGAGTATATGTTTTCGTTATTTAATAATTTTCTTGTTTCTAACGGTTTTATTTGTTTGAACCAATCTATTAATGTAATTCATTATATTTAGATGACTTCTGTTGGTGTTCCTATCAAGATTCTTCACGAGGCCGAAGGCCATATTGTTACTCTAGAAACCGTCACAGGTTTTGTTCCACACTTCTTCAAGTCTGATGTATAATATTTCAGGTGAAATTTACAGAGGAAAGCTTAATGAAGCTGAAGATAATATGAACTGTCAAATGACTGAAGTTGTCGTTACTTTCCGTGATGGTCGAACTCATCAGCTGGAAAACGTATTTATTAGAGGAAATAAAGTGAGCAACTTATCCATACATGGTTAATTTTATCATTTTTTCCCTAGATCAAGTTCATGATTCTTCCTGATATGCTTAAGAATGCACCAATGTTTAAAAACATTGGTAGAGCTCAAAAGGTTTTTCTATTTTTTTATTGTCCTGTGGACTTGAATATTACAGGGAGCTATTGGTATGGGTCTCGGTGGAGATACTAGAGGACGCCCAACACGAGGATCTACTTTCAAGAGGTATTTTAATCATATTTTCCTTACTATGATTTAATGTTCAGAGGAATGCCAATGCGAGGAGGTCCAAGAGGAATGGTACGACCTGGCGGTACATTCAGAGGTTAAACTCAATATTTATATAATTAATGAACATTTGTGTACTACGCGATCTCGTCGCCTCGGTTTATGTTGTTAATGTTGTGTTTCAATAAATCCTCTTCCAAAGTGTTTTCAAGTTTGAGTTAAGCAAGCTCAACAGTCAAAACAATAACGAAGCCATTAATAATTCAAATGTTAAAATGTGAGTGTGAGGGCATATTGCATATTATATAAGAGGAAGAAATTTGTCCACTGCTACCAGTAGTTTTCCGATCCTCATACGTTGGTTTCGATATTTTTCAAATGAACACAACATGCTCTATGGGTTGGTTGTCCTCATAGTAGATTAGATTAAACACAACATCTAAGCTCTTTAATTACAAGTCTATTGTCTTTTTATGAGAAACATTTTTATGATAGCACGGAGAACATTAAAACTTACGAATATTAATTTTAGAACTCCCATGGTTTTGCGAATCCAGAGTGAGTCTGCAGGAGAGATGTCGTCTTACTTACACGGAATCAACACTGCTCTGAGGTAATTTAGTTTTTGTAAACTTGAAAATTGTTCGGAAAGCGAGAAGTCCAGGGTGAGTTGAGCTGAACATATTCTCGCATATTATTCTTCGTCTCAATCCAAAGGCGGATATTCCAAGTATTTCCTGTCATTATATTTTTTTTCGGAAAGAGTACTGATTGGAATTGATTTATACTCGATTTCCCTCAGTTCCATTGCTTCTCATGTATTGAAAATGGTAAATTTCATGTTTAACTTTTCGTTTTACTTGACTTTAAGCCATAAAGACTAATTAGATTGACTGTCCTTTTTAAACTTACGAATTCCAAAAGCTCATTGATCGTTTTGTTCTCTCTTCTTGCATTTATGAACTTCCTTTTTTCCAATTGGGAATTTGACTTCTTTGACGACGACATGAAAATTAAAAAAATGCAACCACACGCGCGAGAGGTAGCTGTGTAAATGAAGGTGAGAAATTATACGTGGGCTCAACGTGTGAAGCTGTAAGACATTAACATAAGCGGGAACATTGATAATGAAGTGCGTTGTAGAGAGATATCGGTCTGTAAAGTTAGACTCGGCGTTCTGAACTTGTATTGTTATTTGTTGGGGGCAAGCATACAAAGGCTGTCTATGCTATTTATATGCTGTCATTCATTGTACGAAAAGGTAAAGATTATGTGTTCATGTGAAAATTTAAAGGAGCAGAGCAATTATGATTGAGAGCGTAAAAGCCTTAAGGGGGAAATCCAGAAAAGCGTTTGAAAGGCTGAGCAACAAACGCAGTTTTAGTACTTAACCACCAAAGCACTTTTTCACATGATCTCAAATTGGAGCTACTATTTATTATAAATAAAATATATTTCTCAGTGTTCAATCATCAATCATTTATGATAATCTGTAGTTCGTCATGACTTCATGTATACAAGCGTTTCCTATTGCAATCAATCATTTGTTTCTTTTTTTGCTTTTTTTTCTGAAGCAATTTCATTATTTTTCATTAGTCTATAACATGAGAATAATGATGAATTGAAGGTTTCTATTTCTTTGTTTCGAAAAACAAAAGCATTCGGAAGCTAAGATTTCATTTGATTTGACGTTCAAAACACAGACCTATATGGACTAATTGAGTCAAACCTTACAATAGGAACACAGACTCGCGACAAAAAACTTTTACAATACTTTAAGCCCAGTGTAAAGCCTATTCATCCCCCCCCTCCATCTTTTTGTTCCCTCATTCACTAGGTTTATTGAGTTCATTCTTGAGAAGACTGTTTGTTTTGTTTAAATTAAGAAACATAGCTGCAATCATTCTTCTTACTTAATGGGACTGTGTTTATCGGCTCAGAGCAATTACCTTCGAATGAGAAATGAGAGGTTTTTCTAAAGAAAAAGCATTGAATAATCTAGCAGATGCCGAGAAAAATTGGAATTGGCCATTATAGAAAACAGTTGGATTTGAAGAAGAAAATAAAAGAAATTTCAAACTTCATTATCGTATTGAATTTCCTTCTTGGCTTTCTTCTCATTTTTTTTGAACAAACAACTGGTGCTTCTTCATTTAACAGGTCATAACACGATGCGTTTCTGTTTTCATTCACTAGACTCTCTTTGTAACCCTCTACCTTCTCATCTCTCCAAAGAGGGGAGAAGGTAATGAGGTGGAAGGACAGATACATATAGAGAGAGAGAGAGAGAGAGAGAGAGTGATAATGTTGCCTTTTTAAGCGTTTTGTTTCTTTTGATTGATAGAAAAAATAGGAGCTTAAGGACTAAGCTCACATTGAATTTGTTGTTTCCTGTTTGAAGTCTATTACTTCTATTCATCTTACGGAACCGATTTTCGGGTCCCGGAAGAATTAATATTCGAGATGATAAAGATACGTTGTCCTTTACTTTGAACGAAATAATTTCTTTTTTTTCGAACAAAACCTGAAATAATTGCGGAAGTTCAAACGTCCGTTCGGGTCCTTTGTATTCCTTTTTTTAAACTCTCTATACTCTCTGTCCTTACAAAATGGTATTAAAAGTAAAACAGTTAAAGGATTGTAAAAAGTAATTCATTCCTTTATAATTTATAATTTTTTTCAATATAAACTAGAAATTTTTTTATTATTTCAATAAATTAAGATCGGAAAATGGAAATTTGACATCCGAGGATCCAAATATGCAGCTGGACTGGATTAAACGTCAAGGCAAGAAGGTGAAATGGACGTTTTATTTTTGATTTTTGCATTTGTTGAGTCGATCTGGGAGGCAGGAACTACAATTGATTTCAAGCTCATTACTCATTTATTGAGAAGTTCTCTGATTTAAAAAAGAGAATGTTTGACATTTTTCTTTTCTTTCCTTCTGCCTCTCCAGAAATTCGTCTTGAACAACAATGAAACTGCGAGTTAAAAGGAATGCAATAAACCCGCAAAAAAACGCGATTTTCATTGGCAAGGTTCATCTTTATTATATTTTTATTAGCCGTTGTATTCCTGTTTCATCTTAAGGCAACTCCGCTTGCTGTTCATCTCTTAATGATTGTGTCCGTCGGAGCTTACGCAGTTTTTGGAGCTGTTGTTATGAGGAAGTTGGAGTCCAAGCCTATCGCTGAAGTAAAGGCTGTCATCGAGAAAAGACATTCTGATCTACATATTAATCCAGGTTTTTTGTTTTCTCTATGTCAATAGCTTTTCAATATGCTGTAGAAACACTTGCCAAGGCTTTAGAAGCAGGTAGTTCAATGCATCGACGTAGAAGGCGGCATAATGATTCCGTCATACTCGAAAAAGTTCTTTTAGAGGAAGAAATGAGGTTTTTGTTTATTGCCGACACTTTTTTCGTTATGTATTTTTCAGTAATTTGACAAACAGGGAAAAACGAACTGCAGCTCAGGTTATGCGGAGCCGGCGTTGCGTGATCTCTGCCATAAAAGTTTGATTTCAGAGGAAGTTGGTGTTGCATGGCAATTTTTTTTAGAAGTTAGCTGAGATCGAATGCTCTGTTAGTACACTGAATGAAAAACTTATAAAAGAAATGGATAAATGCTATCACATATCAGTAGAACAAGATGCCTTTCACCCTTCTTCATCACATTCTGGTCCAACTTTGAAACAAACGGACTCAGGTATTGAAAGGAGCTCTTAATGTTACACACATTCAAATTCCCCTTTAGAAGAGGAAGAAATTCAACCTTGGTCTTTCATGGACTCACTTCTGTTTGCATTCACTGTTATAACAACCATAGGTAGACATTAGCTCAAAGACTCAATCATGATATCCCTCAGGTTATGGTAATGTGGCTCCAAAAACATTTGCTGGGAGATTATTTGTTGTTCTATATGGCTTAGTTGGGATACCTTTCACACTCCTAGCTATTGCTGATTTGGGTAAATTTCTATCAGAAATTATGGCTGACTGGACTCAACGACTGAATAAGCTTCGAAAGTGATTTTCCTTCGGCTATTGTCTTTTATTTTTGTTTTTGACTTCCAGGAAATTCAAGGATGATTGGATTGTCCGAATGAAGCTGAAAGGTTATGAGAACAGTAAGAAGAAAACGTCTCGTAGAGGAAGTTTAGATGAAATCATATCGGTTGAGGAAGGAAAGGTTGTTATTTTGCTCACTTATTGGTAACAATCATTTTATGGTAGAATGAAGAAAACAGCTTGTCTGCTGATCCGGGAGGTAGTGATGATATAGAAGACAGTCAAGCCATTGCTCTTTTTATAGTATTTCTGCTTTACATAGCAATGGGTAAAAGAGCAGAATTGTTATTCTTTCGAATGTTATGTCTTTTAAGGAGGTTTGATGCTTGCCGCATACGAGCCTGACATGGACTTCTTTAAAGCTGTTTACTTCAACTTTGTTACTCTAACATCAATCGGATTAGGCGATATAGTGCCTCGAAGGTTCCCTAATTTATTTTTGATGGTAACAAACTTGAATTAATTAAGTGAAACTTATATGATTTTCACGATTGTTTACATAGCTATAGGCCTAGCTTTAACAACAATGGCAATTGAAATTGCTGCTGATACTCTCAAAAAATTACACTATTATGGAAGAAAAATAGAGAATGTGGGAAATGTAGCGATTTGGTTTGGAGGAAAGAAGTTCGCTAACAGGAAAAGAAATCAGAGCTATATTATGTTTCGTTTTCCAGAATGACAATGAAAGCTCTTGTCAAGAACCTTGGTGATCAGTTTAATCTACCCACTACTGTCATTAAAGATTTGGACTTGGATAATTTTGTGGACATGGCGATTAAGGTTGAAGAAGGACAACTCGAAACTCTACGAGTGCGTTTTATTAGGGCGATCCCAAGTATTAGTGCAATCTTTAATCTATTTAGCCTCCCCCATTTGAACCAGATCCAGAAGAGTTTACAGGTAATTTCGTGGATGAGCCAGCACAAGGTATGATTAGAACCACGTTTTGATAGTTTACAATTCCACTATCATCACAACCGTTTTGAATTAGAGGCACGCGTGCAATTTGTAGAGTGGATTTCTGAACCAACACCTTCTCCTGAGCCAGAACCCAAAGAGCCCACACCAGAGCCAACACCTGAACCAACACCTGAACCAACACCTCCCGCTACCCCAACACCTCGGGAGCCCACACCGATTCCTACTCCGGGTATTTCTGCAGTTTATGCGATTGTTTGTTGTGTTTCTTGTTCTAGATCCTTTTTTTTCCACTAAATTTTTACATTAAGAACCTCCAAGAGAACCAACTCCGGAACCCATTCCAAGTCCCTCTCCAGAACCGAAAGTTGAGACTCCTCCTAGAACGCCGACACCAGAGCCAGTTGAAGAACCGCCACCTCCAGAGCCCAAGGTAAAGTATTCGGATATGGCATTGCTTTAATTTCTTAATTGCAGGAAGAATCGCCTCCACCTCAGAAGCGTATGGTTAAGATCCACAAGCTTTTCTAGATTTTTGTTTTCAGCCAGAGCGTTAACTGCTGCTGAACTAGCAGCTCAGAAAAGGAGAGCATATAGTGAGGAAGCTTGGAGGAGATACCAAGAGTATCAAAAGGTGAAAAATAATCTTGCAGGGAAAAATCTGAAATATTTATTCTAGCAATGGAAGAAATTCCGTCAAACTCAGAAAGCTCCAGCGCCTGCTACAGGTACGGGCTCTTCAACTCGCAGTGGATCGGGTCCCAGTTCATCTAAAAGTTCAACCCAACCTGGTACTCCAGAAGCTAAATAATCTTTGGTGCTGAAATGTTTTGTGAAATTATCCTTCTGTCACGTTTTATCAAATTGTTTACGAATAAAGTCATTGAAACATTAAAAAAGAAGGTTGATGTGTCAGAGTTTATTCGATGAATCATGCAAAGGAACAAACACCACTTCCGTGAGATCATCTCTAAACCAATGAATCATGTTGCTCATCTTGGAGTAGAAAATTCTGCTGGGTTCGTTTAGGTGAGCTTACGATGTTTTCGAAGAACAAGTATTAAAACTAGGATTAATGGATTTGAAGTGCAGTTACAGTTGCAAGTCGCTGTTCCCAGGGATGTTTCCATCTGTGTCCATGGTTTTCGATTGAAAAACGCTTTTGGTAACTGTTGCTGGGTGAGAGTAAGTATATGAGAGTAATGTTTCCTAACGTTTATTCGCATTCCAATCCAGTATAACCAAGATGGAATACGATCATATGAAAAGTTATGATAACCCTCCACCTATTGTACCTGCTGATTCCATGCCTGTTTCTGATGCACTCGGAAATGAGACGGTTTGCTTTTTACCTGGAACCATTTCTCATTATTTTCAGAGTGCTGCTCATAATAATGAACCGGAGTATAGGTTAAATAAAGAGAAACAAGAGAAAATGACAGCCAAACAAGTGTTAATGGCTTCAAGGCGTAAGTGTGTCAGTTTATAATATGATGAGCCATTTTTAGTCAAGCGTGATGCCAAAGCTGATTCAGCTCATTTTTTATTTGAGATTATCATGTACTTCGTATATTTGGTTGTTTTGGTTTACAGTTGGGAAACTCTAATTATTATGATGCTGAAAGTAATAGTTTCAGTCGCTTTTGTGAACACTTCATCACAGAAGTTCTTCTTCGCTAAATCAGTCAGAAATGCATTTCTCTCTTCCACGAGTGACAGCTCGTTGAAATTCGAAAGTATCACCGATATGGATTCTATCTGGGAAGTAAGATAGCTAATGTCATGGAAACTGGTTATCCTTTTGGTTTAGTATTTAAATAACGTTCTTATAAGAGGTTTGTATTGGGATAGCTTGGCTTATAACATTTCAACGGAGGAGGGAATGGTTATGTACGAGAACAAGCTATTGGGCCAACCTATGATTCGAATGCTTAAGGTAGCCATATTCAAACTATTTAAATGTTCATATACTTTCCTACATATATGTACATGTATTTCGTTTCAGGTTCACAATAAGTCTTGCGTTGTCCCGGAGAGCTTTTCAAGAGAGATCAAACAGTGCTTCGCGAGCTATAAACTGAAATACGCTGATAAACTAAGTATCGAAAACGAAAACATGAGGTTTAAAAATAGCTGAATGTGCTTTACTTCTCTGATAGGGTGGACTGGAAATCTTCGGAAGAATTAGAAACATCTTCTATCAAAGGAGTTCTAGGAAACTATGACGGTAGTGGGTTTCCCGTTCTGCTACCGAAAGACGACGCTAATGAAGCATACCAAATAATTGCACAGCTCAAGGTTTTCAATTATTTTCAACATTTGTAATAGTGGCTTTATAAGAGCATGAGATTCATCGATCGAGGGACGAGGGCTTTAATCGTTGATTTTTCTTTGTTCAACGGGAACGTTAATATTTTCATAATTGTTCGGTATAGTTTGTTCTTTCTTTCTTTGTCTTGATTGCAAGATTTGAAGACTGCTATTCGAGTTGCCAGCAACCGGAGGAGTTATGACAGCATCCAACTTTCATACATTCTCTTTGTTTCGATACGTAGGAACAAAAGGGTACATTTTGATAGGCTTGGAAGGAGCTTTCATGGGTTTCACTGTATATACTCTTTCTCATTAATCATTTTTTTCTTCGATTTCCTAGCTGTTTCTGATGGTGGAAGAGCTTCTTGAACTTGTGAGATCAGGAGTACGCTACTTCACGAAGCTTTGGAATTTATTCGACGTCGCGATCATTTCATTATCAATCGCTTGTTTCATAACTTCCTATGGAAGGACAAAGACTGTTGCTAATCGAATTAATAGCATTCTCAAATGTGAGCATTGGGTTATGAAGAGAAAGTTGAGCAACAAAATGAATTCAGCAAATATGACCCAAGCGACGATGGATGACGTTGTTACGGCTGAAAACACTTATCACCACATCGTTTCCATTATCCTGTTTTTATCTTTCATCAAGGTTTTTTTCCGCAAATAAAAAAAAACATCCCATTTAAGGTTTTCAAATACATTTCCGTCAATCAGACAATGTCCCAACTCTCTGACACTCTATCAAGATCTTCTAAAGACATCGGAGGATTTTTCGTCATGTTTTCCGTGTTCTTCTTCGCCTATGCTCAGTTCGGTTATCTCGTCTTCGGAACTCAGGTTTTAACACATAAGTATAGCTCATTGCTGAATGATTGAAGATCGAAGATTACTCAACATTCGTTGGAGCCATCTTTGCCTTGTTTCGAATTATTCTTGGTGATTTCAATTACTTGGCTTTAGAAAAGGCAAATAGATACTTGGGACCAGCATTTTTTTTGACCTACGTCTTCTTTGTTTTCTTCGTCTTATTGGTGATTACTTTGATTTAAAGCCGGTAAATTTGAAGTTCAGAACATGTTTTTGGCTATTATCAACGATTCTTACGTGCAAGTGAAGACTGAACTAGAGAAAAAGAAAACTAAGCGAAGTTTATTCGATTGGATCAAATCGGTAAAACTTAATCATCATCTTCTCTAACTCCTTTTTTTAAAGAAGTTCAACAGGATGACCAGCTCGAAAACAAAGCACGAACGTCCTCTTACTCCAGATTTAGGAGTAACCTTTGATGATTACAAAAATGAGTTACTAAAGTATTTTGAATTATATAAGTGGAGAAAAAAGAATTGAAATTCAAGGCTTGGGTACAAGGAGAAAGATATAACAGATGCGTTCATCAAACTTGATATTTCATCGGCAGATCTAATTAATGAAAGGGTTTGTGAATAAAAATAAGAAAATTGTTTTTGAAACACGATCTTCCAGACGATGGACGGAGTCGCGAATGAGATGCAAACATTACTCGAACGACGTAAAGAAATTGACGACAACTACCGAAGCTATACAATGTTACGAAGAAGTTAAACTTGAGAAACTGATTTTCGACAAATTATAGTGTGAATCGGCGAATTGATGCTCTGCAGGAAGTTCTAGCTACCTCGGTGACTCGCTTCGAGTCAACTATGAATAGGATAGCTGATATTGAACACAAAAAAGTATTGGAGAAAGAGAAGGAAAATAAGCTCCTCATTCAGGTTAGATGTCGTCGATATTAACTTTGGAAACTTTTTTTCAGAATTTCTTAGATAAGAAGTAGAGGATATGAACTGGTGTGAGCACATGTGGTCTTTTCTTAATTTCTGAAGGAAGTTATAAACATTTGATGAATCATAATGTAACAATTGTTTTTCTTGTTTCTTCACATCTATTGAAGATTGATTTGTGAGGAATGAAAAGTGTAAAAGACGGAGAATAACAGATGAAGTTCCTTACTATTGTATCTCATTTAATAAAATATCATTTCGAATCTAGAGAGTACAGAAATCTAAACAAAATGTGGGCGTTAACTTCAAAAATCTGTTAAATTTCTTCCACTTTCTTCTTCTTGTTCATTTCAATTGCCATCTTTCTGATAGTTGGTTGAAATGATACGTTTCCTTATTTGTGCAACAGCTTTGATCGCAGCAGCACAGGTTTGTTCTTTACTTTTTCCATCAACTGTTGACTTTCAAAAGCTTTTTTCCTTCTAACAAATGATAAGGTTGTTCATGTCTTCAATCCTTCCGTTTGAACGGCTTTTTAAACTAATTATTGATTGTTCTCAATGCCAAAGCTACTCTACTAGTTGGCCCACGAGATTTGTTTCTAATGATAGCACACCTGAAACGTTACCAAAACCTATTGTGAATTAATATACAAAGCACATACCGATACTTGAATTCTAGGCTGCTGCCGCCGCTGTTGCTTTACGCCCAAACTGTTTCGTTACCCCAGAAGGATGTAGTTGTAATGTTAAGGAAGGCTTAGAAGAAACTGTAAGAAGCTACTACTCTATTGAAGACTGTAAGAAGCCTGTTGAATTACAAACAGCCGAAAACAAGAAAGATCTCAATGCTGAGATCAAAGCTAAATTTGGAGCTTTCAAAGTGAGTCGGGCTGTTCATTTTTTATCTAAACTTTGAGTTGTCGTTCAGGAAAACTGTTTCCCTAAGCCTTCTGGCGGATGTAAATGCAACGTAGATGAAGGACAAGGAGAAACTGTTCGTGAATTTTCAGAAGATGCTGATTGCAAAGTTTCTTTAGAAGGTGAGGAGTCTAACCCATAAAAAAGAGACATCATTTCGTTTTTCCCAGCTCAAACTGCAAACAATAAAAAAGAACTTAACCAGGAAATAAAAGAGAAATTCGGAAACTTCAAGGTAACCTTATTGCTTTCCATTCAATGTATACAATAGCGAAAGAGAAAATGAGTTGTTGAGAGATCAGTGAATTCGTCATCTAATACAAACATTTACATGAAAATTCATGTTTTTCTATAGGAAAACTGCTTCCCCAAGCCTTCTGGAGGCTGCAAATGCACAGAAAAAGATTCCAATGGCAATGAAGTCGTTCTCACGTATAATAGCGCCGAGCAATGTTCAGTTGTGAGTGCTTCTCTCAAATTCGAAAATCCGTTTTTTTGACTTTTTCAGAGAAGCAAACGTGAAGTCAAGGTTGGAAATGACAGAACAATCAGCTCTCAAGTTCAGTATGACAAAACTAGAGCAAGAAGCCAAAGCCCAGATAATCTACCATCTCAGAACGTTCGTGATCCCGTGAGGTTTGCAGAAATATTCATTTTATGAAGATTATCTCCTTAATTGTTTTTTTTTTTCAGAGAACGTGCTCAAGCCAATTATAGAGCTGTTGTTGAAGAACTGAACAATAAATTCAAAGGGTTAAAGGAAGGATGCTTCCCTAGACCGAAAGGTACTTACTTCAACATAAAATGTTGCCATATTATTAATTTTTCAAAAGGATGTCTCTGTGTTGTTGGAAAGACTGCTGAAGGAAGAGATATCACTGAGCGCAGAATGAAGGATGCTGATTGCAAATGCAAAGAAGGAGAGAAAGGACCAGGCTGTCCAGCTGCCTAAACTTGTCAAATAAAAGAATCTATCACATCTGCACACCAGAATGTATGATTATTCATCCCAAAGTATTGATAAACAATTCGTAAATACTCTTTGAGTACTCTGAAGATTTCACATTCCTTAATAAGACTGTGATCGGATACCTTTTTCGGAGATCGCAGTACTATTTTTCTGATTGTATAGAGGTATGAGTATTGTATAGCCAGACTTCAGTCAGAGAAAGCATCAATAGAGATTTTCTTTCAACTCATTTGTTTCTTGAACACCTCTGAGTTCCTTATTCATTTGCTATTCAAGAGCTTCCTAACATGTGAATCTTTTGTTAAGAATCGTAATTTATTGCATACTCGCCTCCGAGGCAGACGTGTTTTTTTTTCATTTTTTAACGAAATATCCATTGAGTTACTTGACAAGAAAAGAATGCTCTTGCAGATCAAAGTAAATAATCAAATATTAAAGCTAAAGTACGAAAAGTGAGAAAGGCAAACGTGTTGGTTACTTCTTTCATGTTTCTTTATCAATCGTAAAACCGATATTATCCGAATTTATTTTTCTTCATTTGGAAACGTCATTGCTGTAGAAAGATAGCTTCAGAATATCAATACCTTCCATTATCCTTTTTTTCTGGAATTGTGGATTACAGAACTTAAAAAACGATACAAGCATGTGTTAGAATGACTTAAAAGCCATTGTTATATGCTTTCATAAAGAACTCAAAAGGATTCTTTCTTTCTTACATAAAGCCTAATCCAGTTTGTGAGTAAGAGAATTGTTGAAATTTTCAGAACTTTTGAAGTATTTTTTCTCGTTCACACAGCATCATTGATCTATTTAGTTTTTGTACAACCGTTTGTTGGGTTGGCTTAATGAAAATTAGAATCAGCTTCATACATTTCTCAGAATAGACAGATTTTCTGTTGCTGTTGCTTCTCTCCGGGTGGGGTTCTGTTCTTTCATCTCTCTGTGGAAGACCTCATTGAACCTGGGAAAAGGCTTGGGAAGCAATGTTTATCCAGATCAAAGAAAATAATGAAATATTAAAGAGAAATAATTAGGAATAGTAAAAGAATGACTGAGTGACAAAGAACTATGAATCTGCTTTTTTGCTTCAACTGAAAAATTCAGACAAAAAGTATCATTATCGTTCATATTATTCCTACCACTATATTTTAGTGAAAATAGCAAAGTATATTTCATCTTAGACCTTCTTAACCAATGGTTCGACCCTTCTTCGAACTCCAAAAATATTTTTTGTAGCTCAGTGCACATGTATCGAAATGTGTGAAGAAAACAGGTGATAGCACGTAAACAATGAGTTTATATGGCATTGTTGTCATTATATATGGAGAGTAAAATAAATCTCGATATATACAAAATGCTTAATGCAAATTAGAGAGAAACTTGTTAAAATCTGCAGATGTTTTTAAACATTGTTTTAAATTTCTCATCGCACGATATAATCACATAATAATCTTCTTAAAAACATCATTTTGATATCGTTGAAAGATATCTCAGACAAATTTTTCTCATTTCTTCCATTCATGCATATCTCAGTTGTCTTCAAAGTTACTTATTCGTTGCAATTTCATTTCATTATAATGACTGTAAACAATTTCATTTTTCTTTTTATCTACGGGTTCCATCTTCGAAAAACACTCCTCCATCCATTGCACAGTATTTGGGGCAAATTCCTTTCTCTCCTGGTTTTCCAGATGCTCCCGAAGGTCCTCTATCTCCAGTAGAACCATCATCTCCTGGGGCTCCATCTGGTCCTGTTGGACCCTTCGGTCCAGGACTTCCTACAAATCAATTATTATTATTGAAAGTGTACTCATGAGCCAACCTGGGGCTCCATCCGGTCCTGGTTGACCTGGTGGTCCAGCGGGTCCTACTTCTCCTTGATCACCTGGAGGGCCTGGTTCTCCAGGTACAACTGATTCGTTCGGTGCTGGCGTTCCTGCTTCTCCTGGAACTCCACCTTGCCCTGGTTCTCCTGGTGGTCCTGGTGGTCCTTTAGCTCCAGTTTCACCTGGGTTTCTAAAAAGCACTGATATACTCATACCCTTAGTATAAAACAGACCCTTCATTTCCAGGACGACCAGGTAGTCCTGCAGGTCCAGCATCTCCAGCTGCTCCAGTCTCTCCTGGAGGGCCTGGTGGTCCTATTGGGCACTGTTGGCAAGGTGGAGGAGTGACTGGGTTGCAGGGTTCAGAACTGAAAACTGCAGCCGGCATTCCAGGCATTCCTGGTGCTCCAGGCTTTCCAGGCTTTCCATGCTTTCCTGGAAGCCCAGAAGGTCCAGGAGGTCCAGGAACACAACAAGTCTCGCAGCTTGCCTCTTTGTTAACGCCAGAAGCTCCCAGATGGTCTCCTGCACCATATGATTGACGTTTTGTACGATTAAGTTGCAATGACAGCGTTTCTTCAAACTCTTTCCAAATGATGTTGCTGGACTCCTAAACAAAAGGAAAGACATCAGTTTGAAAACCAAGCGGAAGTTTACTTCACATCCACTCAGCTCAACATCCATCGTGTTACGAATCAGAGCAACATAGTTGTAAAGAATCGGTAGAGAAATAGAGACCTGCAACACATGAATGTTTCAAAGATCTCAATAGTGTCTAAAATAACTCACAGAAAGCATTGCGACCACCGAGAATGTTAGGGCTGAATAAGTAATGCACTTATATGCCCATAATCGGTTAGAGACCGACATTATTGGTCTAATGGAACACAAACAAAATCATTTCTTTTTATACTTTTCTTGAAAAGGATATAGAACTTGTTGAAAGTTGTAATCCAAGAAGAACATAGATGACATTCTTAGATAACTTCTTAATTTCTATGACGAGGCATCTGGTTGCAAGAATTTTCGAAAATAGCATTATTTACAAGAAATCAAATTAATTAGCCTTTCCGCTTCGTTTTTTTTTTCAAATAATTCATGCAAAATAAGTTTAAAAAAATATTTTGAAAATAAATTGTCTACATCACTTCATTCTGAGGGAGCTCAAATTGGCTCTCTGTTATAACTAATCTCTGAATGACCTCATCCTAGCATGGTCTCGAATTTTAAAATTTATCTTCTTCATTTTCCTGCATGTTCTCCATTACATTTTCTCACTTTTACAAAGATTTTCCCGCCTTTTTTAATATTATTTTTCTGGATTGAATCCCTTGAGAAAGAGAGCTTGAGCAAAGACCAGATGTTCTTTGTCTTTCTCATACATATAAGGTCGATATGGAGGATTTTTTTCATATATTCCCATTAACTATATGTATAACTTGGAGTTTAATCCTCTGAGTTTATTCAACGAACCACTAATTCATCTTTTTTCTGATCGAAAGTTCAATAGGAAGTTTCTTTTACAGCCATGTCAACGCTAAGTTGCATCAATTTCATTTTCAATCATTTCCGTAGAAGAAATTTGAAGAAAAGATATGAAGAAACATAATATTCCCTAGATTAACTAATGAAGAACAATAAATTAAATTCAAACACAAGAAGTTCTGTTGAAGCTTCTTCCTCTTCCTTTTCTTTTTTTCCTCTTTTCAAGTCCATCTTATCTACTACCTCGTTTTATGCCTCCTTCATCTTCATTTGAGCTACCCCGCAATCCATTTTCGCTTGTTTATCTTTTCATGAGCCAATTTGACAAACAGATTATTTCATCCTTTTAATATCTATAAAAGGAGAATTAAATATTCGTTTTTTGTTCCAATTAGATGCATAGACCTTAAAGTCATCTGACAACTGATGATCGCTCTGAAGCATTTAACACGGAAATACTAAAATTCAATATGTCTACTCACTTCTCGGTTTTCCACTAAGTATTCTTTCTTCTTCCTGTTTATTTTTTATTAAAAATCGATGAGGTCATCTGAATTTCATTGCAATTAGTTTCTTCTCTTCCACCGAATGATGTATTCCTTCCCAATTCTGAGCTCTTCGCAGTTGCATTCTCAACTACTTTATCCTTTCGACAAAAAAAAAAATTTTAGTGACAAATGGTGAATGCGGTGGAGGAAGCGGTCCTTCAAGAATGGATTTACTCTTCTCGTCTACTTTTCGTTTCAGTTGTTTTTGTTTGTTTTCTAACACTTCCTCTCTTACCATTCTGTCTTTATTCACTTCGTAAACACAGGTGAGAGAGATTAACTTCAAACTATTATCATATCTGTTCATTTACTTATTTAGGAAGAACCAGTATTATGCATGTTTAGTAGCAATTATCATAGGCAACTTTGTTCTCCTATCAACAATATGTGCAACTGTTTTCATCGAAACTTTTTCGACTCTCGGAGGTTAGGGATCGGATTTTCAAGTGATCTTCGAAATTTATATCATTCAGTGGTTCTGCATGGGTCGTGGATGTGCAAGCTTTCAGGTTATATCGTAGATGCTTCGAGCTGTTTCATTCATTGGACTTACGTTGTCATGTACATTCAGGTAGCTCAACTCTCACCACTCTGTTATCAACTATATTAGAAATCTCTCATAAATAGTGAAAACAAAATGACAGCAGTCGCGTCAACTTCACGCAAATAATTTCAATGTTTCTCTGTCAACTTCAATTTTTTTTTCCTGATACAAGTGTGAATTTCCAGAGATGCGTCTATGTTTTTTGTCCAATGAGATCTCGAAGGAATAGGAAGTTTCTACATAGTTACTGGTCCATTCTCTGGTTTATTCTCTATTTTTGAAATTTTGCAATCTTCTTTGTTTAAGTGTTTTGGGTTTCTCTCTCTTAACCCAAATATGGACACCCCTCTTAATCACGAAACTAACAGTTAGTTCTGATGAATCAGAAGGTGTTTACTGTGGAGTTGACCCAGAATTTAAGTATTTTGAAGATTAATTTATTTATTCTGTATTGGATGTCTTTTTCAGTGGTGCAACACTTCAGCTGATTGTTGTCATTGAGTCGATCGCAACATTTTTTATCCCCTTCATCTTAACGGTCATAACGGATATTTCTGTGTTAATACTCCGAAATCCTTGCCAGACAGAATTCGCCTTAATCGCTGCAGAAACGATTACTGTCGATCACAAAAAGCAAACACCGACTTACATGAAGATAGTTTCTCAAAAAAATATAATAGTGAGCTACTCAAAACCCTTCCGAGTATAAGTTTGTGTCTCAGGACTCTGAACATCGTCGCACACTGGCTATACGACGTTGTCTTCTTATGGCAACGATAAATCTTTTGTTGAACTTGCCCAACTACAGTCTGAGGGTGAGTAATGTTAGATGAAATGACGAAAATTTATTTTAACATTATTATGCGCATAAAAGTAAGTGTTTCAGATAATCGATGAATTTATTCATTTGCAATCACGCGGTGGACATCATGCTCGAATCTTCTTATGGGCTGATGCTGTAGCTTATATATTATATCTCTTACAATTTCCACTACTTCCTCTCTACATATATTTTCTCCGATCTGATCTCAACCGAGCTTCATCTTCTCGCTATCGCCAAGCATCTCAAATAATCAGTACAACATGAGTCATTCAAAATATTCAAACAATAAACAATTCATATTTTGTTCTTTCTGCTCTGATTTATTCAAAAGAATGAGAGCGACTTAACTGTTAACTATGGGGATTTGCCGACCAGCAGCTTTCTATTTTATTTGGTTCGAAAATAAGTGATTAGTAGCGACCTGTTTTAAACCGTATGACACAAATATTGTTTCTCTTTCAGAAAAAAAGATCATTGAGGGAATGACGTTATCAAGCTATCATACAGTGCTGTTTGAATTTTCGATCGATATTTCAATCGTTCTTTTTGTTTTTTCAATCCTCCATCATAGGGAAGGACATCTTTGGCTATCGAGCATCCAACAACTGATTGAACGCGCGCAGCAAAATCGGCCGGATCTTCTAAGATTATTTGTTTTGGTTTATCGAGGATATACTAGGAAAAAAACAAACCTGAAGGTTTTTTGATCATTGGTTGGAGATACGTGATATCATAAGAAGTTGCCCATGAGCTCATAACTCTCAACATGTAAGGAATGTAAGTGTCTTCTTTCCAGAACGCATCACCTACTCTATAAAAAACATAGAATACATTAAAAAATTAGTGTGTATTATAGTCTTACCGAGCGTTTTGGAGCAGGGCGATAGGATAAATTGGTACTTCACCAGTAAATACAGCTTTTCGGAACTGTAGAACTGTATCATTATTGCTACAGTATCCTTCTGGGAAAAGAAGAACAGGATAAACGGATGGTTGACTGGAGTAATCCATAACTTTTTTCTAAAAAACATAGAATTTGTAATGAAAAACAAATGTTGTGCTAAATTTAGATACCTGGAAGTTACTTCTTTGGTGTTGGTCTTCTCTGTTCAGCCATAATGTTGGCGTCAAATTCGAGCCGAACTTTTGTAAAGTCTCGATGAAACCTTTATGACTTTGACCAGTGACAGTATAGCCTATATTTTCATTTTTTTCATAATGATTATTGTTAAGTTTCCATTACCTTTTCCATCATATAGACAGTCGCCATATATAACCATAATATCGTTTGCCGATAGATGGTTCGAAACAGCGATACCTAGTTTTTAGTTCAGTTGGTCGAACTTATATATTTGTTATACCTGGAGTTTCTGCACGGTTTTCATTATTGTGTGAACGCGTGACTAAGCCAGTACTTGCGTTGAACAATCGAGCAAATGTTATTCCGAAATACATAACTAAAATCATTTTTGTTCATTGTCAGCTGAAAAACACTCTGGACGAACTTGTTGATTGTGAAGGAGAGAAAACACTGCAAATTAATCCACACGCAATAATCCATAAGACTGAAGTGAAAAGAAGAAGGATTCGCACTGGGAAAAGAAGAAACCATCTGAAAACATGAGTATATCATAGTTTGTTTATTTATGCATACCTAAAAGCAAATCCGAAAATATAAAAACAAATGAGCTGATAGGGTAATGGCTCATAACTAACGAAGGTAGGCCAGGAAAGCAGCCACCAACCCTCAGCTGGTGCTGAGAGGAATGGGCGTGAAATATCATCCTTAAAAATCCAATATTAAATTTTATATTGTTGAACATTGTTCTTTTCATAAAAAGGTACGATGGTTCGGTTTGAATGGCGGGGACGAAAACTCATTCGTATCTGGTTGTTGGCGAAAAGATAAATAAGTTCAAACAACGCTAGACACAATTATCTTTTTTTTTGCTTTTCTTATCGAGAATGGGTTTTTAATCACAAAATCTTGCGAATGTTCTGTGTTATCGTTAGGATGAATAGGTAACATCTAAAACTAAGAGAACATAGTACACACATTGCACGAACGAACCACTATTTTTCATTTTAATGGATAGATTAAAGCAAGAAACGAAGGTTCACTAAGTAACGTATGATCTCGGAAACTTTTATCGCAAATCTGTCCGCTCGGACAGCGAAAGATAAGGAAACCAGAGTATCTATGAAGAGACTTCTCTTCAAAACTTATTTCCTCGTGGAAACGAAGTCTATCGGTAGGGAAAACAAAGCACACGGTAAGTAACATACCTGAAGAATAGATTGGATTCCATTAGATAGAAGGTGCACAGAGGCGTTTAATGGATCTTTCACTTCATCTGAAAACAATAATTTTATCCCATTTGATAAGGAAAGGAAGTCACTTTTCGTGAAATAACTCGGAGTCAGATGATCTCTGCCTACACACATGGTATGACTGTTGTTATTATCTATATCCATATTCTTATTAATTGTCAAACTCTCTTGGAAGTATTCGATCAATCGAATATACAAGTGTGGCAAACGACCTGTTAAAGAGAAGTTAGTTGTGCGAAAACACGAAACAACCAAACCCAGACTCAGCTTTAACAAAATCAATAATGTAGTAATTGAATAAGCTGACAGTATAAGTGTGCCATACATTTGAAGAAACTCCATATTTCTTTTGGCCTAAGAATCTAGAAACATCATGTATAATCTGAGAAAAAGGAGGGAGAGAGCAATAAAAAAGAATGAGAGAGCGCGAAAAAGATATGCATTTGGAATAAAAAATTTATCTTTTTCTTTATCATTACATGTAAAGACAGCTGGCTACTGTCAAATATCCCGATATTGTCTTCAAGGCGGTTGTGGGGGGAGTGGGCTGTAGAGAGAGAAAAAATACGAACCATATGATAAAATAGAATTGGAAAACAACCGTTTTCGGAGTCTACAAATCGAAAATGAAATGTTTTCATGTGAAAAAGCACTCACGTGTGTCACGTGATAACATGGCTCATCTATTACACGTGTCTCACGTGAAAAGTACGTCTTCGTATGTTAACAAGATACAAAAACAGTAAAGCTGGCAGTGAGGAGAACGAACATCAGAGCAAAGTGGAGCTAAATAATGAGAAAACAACTAGTTTTTTCGAACAGGCAGCTGAAGATTGAAAAAACATGAAAGAGTATCAGTTTTGCACGAATTATTTGGTGATTATAGCAAATAAGGACATTTCAAGAACAAATAAGAAACGCCACTCTCTTTATCTGTACGACTTCTCCTCCCTTTTTCTTTCTCCCTCTGTCTTCTCTCCGTTTTCTCAACGTCTACGATATATTGAACATTCTTTAACAGTTATTGTGACAACAAATGTTCTTCACCAATATAAATTCCAGAAATCAAAAGAGGATTATAAATAATCGGAGTTTTTATCGAATAATTGATTGAAAAGGAGACAAAGTTTATTAAATTGTTTTTGGCAACAAATCAGTGTGCTGCTATCTTTAAGAATCTCGCATACTTTGAACTCACGTAAGAGGTTTTTCTTCCATTTTAAATGTGTGAAACTAGTAATAATCGAGAGGAGAAAAGAAGATTTTCGGAATTCGATTGTAATAATACAACAACGAATGTATGATAACTAGTTTGTTAGCTGATCAAGAGCATTTTCTGATGAGTAACACACAGATTTAAACACACAATACGAGACAAAAAATAATTTGATAAAAGCTGAAGAAAAAGGAAGTATCAGAAAGCAAAATAAATACCGAAAAAAGGAACAAGAATCGAGGAGAGGAGCGGTGTAAACCTCTTACTGATCTGTAACAAAGGGTTGTTCAGTTTTATTAGGGAAAATGTGAAAGCGATTTGCTCGTTTTTCCTTTGAGGTCATAGGTCATTATCGAGAGGGGGAAGAAACAACGAGACCAAAAGTGACGTTAACTTCTTTGAATAGCAAAGAAAGTGTGAATGAGAATTAGAAGAAATTAAAATCATCAGATATGATAAGGTTTGCACCACAGGGCCACCCCATGCTTTTTCAGTTCAAAGTTCACGATGATTTTGATAAAGACTAGCAGTTGTTGAATGCGAAAATTAAGAAAGAAATGAAAAAGTTCACTTTTGATTAGGAAACGAGTGAAAAATTTTTCAAATTCTTCTCAGTGTTGGCTATCGAAAAAGGCATTCTGTTTTTTAAGTAGAAAATAGAAGTTCGTTGACTCTTTTGTCAGCTGATTGATGGATGTTGAACTCCAAACCGCAAGAGAGAGAGAGAGAGAGAAAGAGAGAGAGAGAGAAGGAGAGAGAGAAAGAGAGAGAAAGATGAAGAGAAATAAGGGCAGAACACCAAGCTAGTGATGAGAAATAACAAACGACTTAATTTTCTATGTGAAATAAATTTCAAAAAATAAAACTCTTCATGTCTGCAAAATCATTAAAACGGTTCATTCCTCGCTGATGTTCTCCAACTTCAGAATTTGTTTAATGTAAGCTCAGCTGACTCAGTTCCTTTCAAATTCATCATTAGAAAACACGTGACTGCCGAAAAATGCATCTACGAAATCTAAAGAATATGAAACGAAAGAAACAAAACATGAATGAATCAACCTAAACTTATAACAGAGAACAGTTGTCAATGAAAAATCTTTAACCATTTCAGTTTTTATGTAATTTTGCGTGTTCACAGGCATTGGCCCGAACCAAGAGGGCTGGAAATCTGAATTGGAGCAGAAGGTCTGATGGCAGCATCAACAACTAAACGGAAAAATCAATCTGCATCAAATGCGACTATGATAGAAACAATTTTATTTTTTGGAAACAATGAACAACAAGCTTTTAACAACGATATTACTTAAAATAACTTCGGAAGAAGAACTGGACAATTAGGTGTCCAAACTGGCCGAAAGTGTTGTTTTCACAAGACCATGCAATGAGTTAGCTTTATTCACAGCATAACGTATAACCTCATTGACTAGTCGTGAAGTAAGAGCACCGCGAATATCAGTACAAACCATCTAAAAAGGTCATCGTTAATCTACGATTTTCCGCATTATAGACAATTTTCTTTCTTTTCCACGTTTTCGTGTTTTCACGATTCGATATTTCCTTACCTGGTCTCTTTGGGGCATTACTCCGATCGTCACTGATCCCATACAATTCTCAGGCATAACGGATGGGTCGAGAATGAAGTCTCCATTTTCAGTAATTACAACATGAGCAGCTACAACGACATCCCATAACCAAAAAAAAAGATATTAGAAGTGAAGTTAAGAAGAAAACAATGTCTACTTCGATACCGGCATGTACCAGGGCTAAGCAAGATGAAATTAAGGCAGCTTGAAGTACACCTTGCTCTGCAGTTATCACAGAAACCTTCAATCAACATTTGAAATATACAATATGAGTAATTACATACTTCGATTTCTATTTCACTTTTTGCATATCTATTTAACTGTATACATCCTGACATTGCGCTCTGAATCTGAGCCCTAATTTTTTCATCCGTATAACCTTTAATTGAAACCTGAAAAGCAGAGCTCATTACCAAGGTGGAAACTAAACAAATTTTGATAAGCAGTGTGATTCACGTGTCGAACAGTTCAAATACATAAACATGTCATCATTTGGTATGTATTAAGGAAATAAATAACTCTTACTTTCACGCTACAGCTATGATAATCCCCATCAGCATACTCTCGAGGACCACGTCTGAATATGTTTACTGACTCAACAAAAAAAAATACAAAACTCACACTTGTGCTAATACTTTTGTATTGCCAAATTCTACATAAGCTGAACCTCTTTTCCCTTCGAAAACCCCCGCCTTGAAACCTCAAAAGTTTTAGTGGAAATGATGAGAAAGTACCATCACATACATAAGGATCTGAATGTGTCTGTTGAACATCTTGCATCAATTGATTTAGGTTGTACAAGTTCCGACAATGGAACTGAGAAGTTAGATATTGCGTAGGGCATTGTATCCTTAAACTTTCAACGACTATAAATACAAAATGACCAAGGAATAAATATCAAGACGAACAGGAAAGTGAACAAGAAGAAATACTTTTATTTATAAAATCTATAATTTCGCATAACAAGTTCGAATTTCAAAATTGTTAATCAAAAGCCTCCGTTTACAGTTAAGCTAGAACAAGAAAAAAGCTTCAACAGTTTCTAGTCTTGTTCGCGAAGTACGCCAATGGTTGGTGTTGACGCACACCTTTCACTTCAGTACTGGAATTGTCTTTTAGAATTGGTGCTTTATTGCATTTTTCCTTTTCTGCGATTTGTTATACTTTGTATTTTCGTGCATGAAAGTGGGAAAAAAATAATACATTCTTTGATTTCTACATGAAAACGGTTAAAGGACAAGTATTTAAAATGACGAATTAAAGATGGAATCAAATAAACGTCGAAGAAAAACGGAATACACTAAATTCAGAACATCGCACATCCCAGCAGTGCTTAATTCAGGATTCAGTTAGATTTTTATTATACATCTAGTTGTATATTCTTGCCCCAAAAATTTTACTTCCAACCCGAACTACAGTGCTACCCTGTTTTATTGCCTGGATGTAGTCATCAGACATACCCATAGAGAGTTCCTAAAATTAGAAAGTGAAAGAGAAGTAAAACTGTAATAGCTACAATCTCATCCTCAGCAACTCCAGTCTTTAGAGAGAACTGTGTTCGAACTTTCAAGAGCTCATCGAAATCTGGATTCGGTACGGTATGGCTAGAAATGAACACGATGATTTCATCAAAGTATCAGATATACCTATTCTCAAATGACCCTATCGTCATGAAACCCATAAAATTCAAATTGGAACAGTTCTCTCTAACAAAATTGGCAAGTTTGATGGCATCATCAGCTAATAATCCTCCTTTTTGATCTTCTCTACTTGTATTCACTTGTACAAGTACTCTGAGTACCTAGCTCAGAAATATATAAATTAAGAGAGAAAACACTGCCTCACCTTGTTCTTTTTGACAAACTCCTTGTTGAAAGCTATGCAGTGTTTCTCAGACTCTAGGGTGTGCACAGCATATAAACCCGGACTATTGCATATTTTAGGTATCTGAAAATATAACAAAACAGTTTTCGTATAAACATTTCAATGATTACCTTGTTACTTTGGACTTGGCCAATGTAATGCCATCGAATAGGAGGAAACTCTTCGCTGAGTACCTGTGACTTCTCTTCTAATTCATTCACATAATTCTCCCCAAAATCCAGCTGACCAGCTTGAATGCAGGCCTTGAATAAAAATCCTAATGATCTAGAATTAGACGATACCTTTATCAAATCGACTGGTTTCGTTTTGGAAACAGCGATGAGGCTACAGCGATCACTTATCGATGATTGAGAAACAGTATGTTGTATGGTTTGCTTTATTATAGAAATGTTTGAACGAACAGTCTGAACCATCTGTATAAAATTTTTCAAAGACCGTATTACCTGTTCTAAATCTTCTGAAGACATTTTTGAGTAAAACTTAAAGGAAGCGTGATGCGATAGTTTTGAACAAAAGTTGGGAAGCCTAGTTAATAACATTTTGAAAATGACATTTTCAACAAAGTACGCAAAGTGTCGTAAACCCTGAATATTCTTTTCTTCAAAAAAGAAATATATTAAACTAAAAACGGATTCTTTCCTAAGAACAGGAGACGTGTAAAATCATTCTGACTTGCGGTTATAAACAAGATAGAAAGGCTGAACAGTATCTAAATACTCATAGCCTCTACCTCTCATTAATTGTCGAATATATTAATTTTCTTTTGTTCTGAAAGTTTTGGTTATATTTCGTTGTCTGTCACTTTCCCCCAAACATGAAAATATTATAGCGATTCGAATGGAACTTCCTAAATCCGAGCTAATAATAATCAGGATAGGTTCACGATCCAACAAGTTGGCTTTGTATTCATTATTACGTATATGATAATGCACCACCGAACCACTGTTTAACGTAAGTGAGGAATGAAAAACGTGAACGACCGTGCAAGAGCGTCAGACGATGGGGAATGAAAAACGTGAACGACCGTGCAAGAGCGTCAAACGATGGGGAATGAAAAACGTGAACGACCGGGCAAGTGCTTCAGACGATGGGGAATGAAAAACGTGAACGACCGTGCAAGAGCGTCAGACGATGGGAAAT
This sequence comes from Auanema freiburgensis, assembly GCA_030370435.1. Lineage (NCBI taxonomy): Eukaryota > Metazoa > Nematoda > Chromadorea > Rhabditida > Rhabditidae > Auanema > Auanema freiburgense. The sequence continues at coordinate 1,746,171 of CM059369.1, forward strand.
GAAAAACGTGAACGACCGGGCAAGTGCTTCAGACGATGGGGAATGAAAAACGTGAACGACCGGGCAAGAGCGTCAGACGATGAGGAATGAAAAACGTGAACGACCGGGCAAGTGCGTCAGACGATGGGGAATGAAAAACGTGAACGACCGGGCAAGTGCGTCAGACGATGGGGAATGAAAGAAAAACGATTCATTGTGATTTTCTAAGTGTGATAATCAATGTGTTGCCATGCTTAACTTTATCTTGAAATAAAATCAAAATTATTGTATTGTGAAACTTCGACTCTACAAGCTGGTTTGTTCAGAGAAAATCCCCTATTGGAATTACACCTTTTACCCCCACAATTCGTATGTTCTCCATCACATTTAGAAAGTTTAACATCCAATTTCGGATGTAGTCAAAAGTTTGTAGTCTAGAGCCCGTACCCACACCGTCATTTCAAAAATTTCTCAACCAATTTCGGGTAAAAAAAGTCTCATTTCGTTAAGATAAAAAAAATGTATTCTCAAAAACAAACAAAAACAAAAAAAAACATAAAAAACATATCATTTAGTCCAGAATTTCTTCTCCCAGTAGGCATCTATGTTGATAAGACTTCATGTTCTGGAAGAAGCCTGTGCAGTCCGCCGCTGTGATCTCTTTCGTGGACTCCGTGATGTTCTGGAGCAATTGTTCCTCCGTCTGGGGCTTTGATCGACGCACGATCTCCTTCATTTTAGAGAAGAGGTTCTCTATTGGATTCAGAAAAGGGGAGTAAGGAGGTAGAAAAAGAAGCTTGAAGTCAGTGGCTTCTATTTTCTCAACTACCACGCTGGTTTTGTGGAAGGGTACATTGTCCATAATGATTACCCCTCTCCTTACTCCCTTTAGCTCCAATGCTAACAAGAATTCGTCGATGAATTCACAGAATCTGTCGGCATTGAAGGCTCCTACTCGTGGTGCTGCATGAATTAATCCGTCGCAATTCATACCGCAGCACAAGGAGATGTTTCTTGAGCGTAAACATGGAACTATGTGCACAGCTCGTTCTCCCACTGGAGCTCTTCCTCTTCTTGTCCTCATCGAAACGTTGAAGCCGACTTCGTCGACAAAGAAGAGCTCAGAGTCACGGTATGCGGAGGCAAGTCCAGCCAGCTCTAGGGCATACCGTCTTCTGTCGTCCACCGTGACAGTTGTGTTCCTTCTCTCCGGGACGATGTATGTCCTTTTCAGAGAGTAGCTGAAGGAGTCAATGTACCTGGCAATTGTTGTAGCCGATACATCGACGCTGAATTCCTCGAACAGCTTCTGGCCTATCTTGGCAAGGCTTAGGCCACAATCCTCATCGATCCACGTCTTCATGGCAGCGACATGCTAATCGGTGAGCTTCTTTCCTCGTGGTCCTCCTCTTAGCTTTCCTTCTGTCCGATCTTCTTTCAAATAGGTCTTGATTACGGACTCCACGGTCGACCTTTTCTTGTTCAGTACAACAGAAATAGTTGAAGCGTGCTGCCCTTTAAGGTAGGCTTCAACTATCTGCTTCCTTTCCTCGTTCGTCGTCTTCACGTATGGTCCTCTAGTTCTTCGCTCCATTTTTTAAGATGATTCTAAAATTCAGAAACTATTCTACGGATACTTTTAGTCGTGAAAAATGAAAAAAATGTAAAATGGGTGTTCTGAAATTTTCTCTGAAACTTTTGACTTAAGATGTTTTTGGTTTTTTCTTCTGTAGTTTTGTTTTTCGAATTGAGACTTTTTTTACCCGAAATTGGTTGAGATATTTTCTAATTGTGCATTTGAACTCACCTTCCAAACTACATCTTTGAACTATCATTCGAAATGAAACACTCTATATCCGAAATTGGATGCAACGTTCCCGAATTGTGGGGGTAAAAGGTGTATTTATTTGTGTTTGGGGGATAGTGACAGAAAGCGGAGCACAGTCAAGACTTTTTTTCGAAGATGATCTGATAGTTGGAAACATCAATACGTTTCCTTAACTTATGAGAACTCTTGTAAGAAAAAGCCAAGAATGTATTTTTGAGCGAATAAAAGCTAATAGAAAAAAGTTGACAGTTCAAGGAAGCTATTGATAGATCTTAAAGTATATGAATAAAGTATAAAAAAAACATATATAAAAAGCTCAATACGGCTTACATGCTGTATTATAATTGATAAATACAAATCACCAAGAAACTACTCCAGGAATATATTGGTTAATCAAGGATTGGTAGTATGGTTTGAGTTCTTCCAAGTTCGGCTTCTCATCCGTTTTGGAGTACAGATCACAATTGCTAAAATCATCGAACCACTTGTGACAATGGTTATTTCTTACTCACTTCATCATCATTATGGCGGGAAGCATGGCCCTGTCTCTGTCGTTCTCGAACTGCTTGTATGCCTCGTGGGAGTGATACGGATAGAAGGAATGAAATCGGATCGCGTACAATGCTTCATCGGGCAAAGTAGATCCATGGTTACGCAAAACCTAAAACTGTATTGTATTATATAATAGTGATATGTGGTTACCTGATACATATACTCATCATGACTCCAAGTCATGAGCAAATTTTCGATTCCACAGCCTTCTTTATATATTCCCAACTCCGTACTTGAAAAAAGAGTGAAGTCTATACAAATTGAACGAACTTGTAACGGGTGTCTTGGAGATCAACATTTCCTTCGAAGCTCTTCAGACCGTATACAACTTTTCCAGAGGGAGCACAGCCTACTGGGTATGTATCTCCTAATATCATATCATTTCTGCGAGTGTTTTTTATTACTCAACCTGTGACTGCAAATTGCTCTTCTCCCCACATTGACATGACTTTTCCAAGATCATGAATTAAACCGGCTAAATGCATCCATGGTTTATCTGGGTGAGCCGCTCTCAAACGTTCTGCCGTTTGATAAGCATGAAAGAGATTGGGCTCGTCGACCTTAATTGAAACTCATCTTATCTTCGTATATCGTATATCTTACATCTGGATCACTTTCATCCAAAAACCCAGCTAATTCTTGAAGACACTCCATGATTGTCATCTTAGCATGAGTGAAACCTAGCCATTTTTGATGCTGAAAAGATTAAATTGAATTGCCATTCTCAAACACTCACCATATTTCTTACAAATTCTACGGTTTGTAAGCGGTGTTGGATGTAGTAATGATTTTTTACTCGTTTTTGAACAGGAGTAAGAGCATCTTCCTCATAATTGCGGAAACTATGCTCTTCAGTTTTCTCTGAATTCACGTTAGAAACATTTTCCAATAGAGGAGAAGGCTCCTTCGATGTCTCAAGCTTCATCGTGAAGTTTGGTTTGTTTGGTGCGGAAAAATCGTCATTTATAGAAAGAGCCATCGAATTACAATGGATTAATCATGAGAAAAGGAAGTATACTAAGTATTATAACGGATAAAAATTTAATTGAGCCTGTAAACCTGTTCAAGGGCAGTTTTGGTGTAACAAGTCCTCAATCTACTATAGCAATATCCAACATTTCCTTATATAGAGTTTACAGTCCATAAACTTTGTTGGGTCAACTGATGTTATCAATGGTCCTTATTTTTCTTTTTGTCGTTCTAACTTTACGCTGCTATATGAGCCAGAACAATCATGTGATCTCATTGTCGTACCTCAATTGCAGTTTCGATTATAGGTAAATTGGACCTCTTAAACCAAAGATCAAAGTCCTACTACGGTTCAATCCGGCTTAACTATCTTTAACCTATTGAACAAGAACAAACTAGGCACTACTAATTTACTTAGTCAAAATAATCTGTTTGATTTAAAATATACATCATGAATGAGAAACACTGGTTTACAATTTTGCCTTCTTTTTAGCATCAGAGAGTGCTTGAAGTTTCTGTAGGAGCATCACGTTTCCTTTCACTTTCAACTTTCCTTGCATGAATGCCTTAAAATAGGAACGTCAACAGCAGTTCTGTTCTAATAACCTTTTGAGCGTTTAGTTGCCCTGTTCCAATTAAGAAGAAATCAGAGTCTGATACAGTGACTGTAGTGTTTGCCTTTTCACCATTCTTGACATCACCGAAGTAGACAGATGGATTCTCGTTCTTGAAATCAAGTGCTGAATGACAAAATATTAGCAGAAACAGCGGATTATTGCACTGACTGAATTTTCCAAGCTCATTCTGTCCATCAGTAATGTTATAAAGGATAATGGCCTTTATTTTCTTAGCAGGTGCGGGGTCGGCCTATAACTTGATGAGAAAATGAGTTGATTTTTAACACTACTTTAAGTTCAGTGGCGATCTCCTGGAAGAGAGCGCTTGACTTGATATTGGAAGGAAAAGAGTCCGAGACAGATGATCCACTGTTGACGGTAGTACCCTGAGTTAGTCCGACTTTATGTTTCTCTTATTGTTAGCCTACTTCTTTCTTAGCAACTTCCAAAGCTTCTATGAGTTCGGAAAGCCCATCTTTGATAGATTCTAAGTGTTTAGCTCCATCCATATTAGTTATTTTCCCCCAGTTTTCTTTGACTATAAACAATATATTTTGGCAGTCAGGCCCAGTATGACCTACTGCATTCAGCTTTCGCTCCAGGAATGATAGCTCCTTTGGATCGATAATATTGCACTGCAGTTATTACAAACATTTAGATAATAACACTCCTCACTTACAAGTTCCATACCATCCAGCTCCAGCTTCGAAAACTTTTCCGTTCTCTGGGAAAGACTCATGAACCATATAAACGACAAGAGGAGTAACATATTCTGGTTTGAGCGCATTAACCAAGTCCTAAAACAAAATTTCAATTCTGCAAAGATTAAAACAGTTCACCTCAGGCATTACAGATTGTGTTAGCCGAGATCCAGCTGTTGGAACTAAAGTGTTCGCCAAAATATTATACTTAGCTCCCTCTTCGGCCAAGGTGTTGGCAAACCCAATCAAAGCTGATTTAGCTTAAAATTAAACGGTAAATCATTTAATAGTTCAAATAAACCTGCGGCATAATTGGCTTGTCCGAAATTTCCGTATATTCCAGCGTTCGAGGAAGTCACAAGAATACGTCCATAGTTCTGCTTACGCATATATGGCCAAGCAGCTTTCGTAACCGAATATGCTCCTTTTACGTGAACTTTGAAAATCAAATCTATAACATTCCAAAGTTTTGAGTTTATTTCTAAGACTTCTCACCCCAATCCAGCTCAGTCATCTTAACCAAAGATACATCCCTCAATATGCCAGCATTGTTTATGACAATGTCTGCATTAAAAAAATTGAAAGCACATAATTTCGCGGATTACCAATTCTTCCAAAGTTGTCAATGGCAGATTTGACAATTTTTTCACCAAACTCAACGGAATCATAGTTGGCGACAGCTTTTCCTCCGAGATTTTTTATTTCGTTGACAACCTTAAGTGGTCTTTGAATATTTATCTTCATTCTTTCTGTTCTTGCCTTGTCAGCCATGGAAGTAGAAGCGGATGTTCCGTGAGCATCCCCACCGAGATCATTGACTGCAAAATATTTTAAAAATGAATGACACTCAAAATATAATACTATCAAAAAGCAAGCTGGAGAACTCGTCAAAGCATTTTTCATAGGTGATAAGATGAAATTATTTATGATAGATTGGATGCTTATTGTACGAAAAAGAGAGAGTAATTTGAAAACAACTTGAAGAAGTAAATTAATCAATATTGTCTTACCAACAACAGCACATCCTCTTTTGGCCAATTCAAGGGCATAGGTACGACCTAGTCCTCCACCAGCTCCAGTGACGATAGCAACTCTGTTATGAAAATCGAGAGGAGACATTGGTTTCTTTCTGAAAGTCAAGGAAGATATATACAGAGATAAATATTTTTATTAGGAAACGAAACAAAAAAAAATAATGTCAAATGACTGAGTATGGTTAACAAACTGACAAGAAGGACACGTATCGAGAACTAGACTACAACCTAGTCAGACAATCTTTCATTTATTGATAAGAATTAGAAAGAAGAATAGAAAGATAACCCGATATTGAATTACATTACAGAAACAGTATTCAAGTAAAAAACAAATCATTCTAGAATGATGCGATATTTCACATCTTTTCCAAAGATTTTTCCGTGTTTATTACTGAAGAAGAAGACGTATTCGCCGTCAGCAGGGCAGATCATTTGACCCTTCTCCGGCACAAACTCCGTTGATAAACGCCATTTGGGAAATACCTTAAGAAAATTATCAATATAAGTCTTCTAATCTTACCTCTTTATTTTCGTGCTCCACCCAGAAATCCAAGTCCCCACTGCTTACTTTCCAAATCCAGCGTATAGTCTTCCCTTTGCAACCTTTAACGGTTACCTTTCGAATAAAGGGTAAAATTCATGTGTCTCAAATCATACTCACAGATTCTAAAGAGCGAGCGGAGATGCTTATTTTCGTGAACAAACTCTTTTCTCCGTCATCTGGATTTTCTTCAGCGTTATACCTCAAATAGTATATTATTGATTGATCTCTTATAATCTTATCAACCATAGTTTTTCAGGAACTTTTCCTCCCATTCGTATATCCCCAGTTGGGATAGAAGATGCCTTGGTACCACCCCAGTGTGAATAAACGTTATGAGCGCCCAGCTGAACATCTCTACTCTTTTAATACTTTTTTTTCAACAACCTCAGCCAGAATGATGTCTTTCCAATCCGATCCCAAAAAGTTTACCTGATGTTAGCTTTCTCTTATTCATTTCTCAACTGTGTTGTTGTTTACCTTCTCCTTCGTTTGTTTTGATAAAACAGGTGAAACTATCGTATAGACAGTTTGAATCATCATGGGTGGATTGATTATATAGATTTTACGGGCGAAATCAGGAAAGATATCCTGAATGTATAACATAATTCTGTATTTCAATTGATCAATGTGTTACTTGTAACACAGTTAATAAGTTCATATAAATCTTCAATGAAGGAGGATAAAGCAGATCTTTGTTGAATCCATCTAAATCCATAATAATTTTCACTCCTAACTTTTTTCCCGTTTTCTCTTCCATTTTGCTACAATTGATATCAGTCAACTGATTGGATGACTATGAACTTTAGCTAACCGAACTAACTTGAAGGACAGCTCTGTTTCTGCGATGCTCAAATGGAATAACTCGTTCACCGATCCTCCCTTAACCAATGTTTTAGGGTGTGCTGATGCTAAAGCTTGCATGAATATAACATTTCCTTCATCATCTTGTCCGAGCAATCCACCTAGAATGAGAACTGTCAATGAAATTTTATATTTTTGAGAAATCGATAAGAACAACCGCTCTGTACACATTCCGCGAAATAATGGAATCACAGTTATGAATGTTCATCCAACTCACCTGGGAAATAAGCGGCACAATCGGTCAACGAACGGATATGGGAATTTATTTGCTCTGTTGTTTCTACATGAACTTCATCCAAATGTAAATTCTTCAAAGTTCTAATGGCAGTCTCAAGTTTTGGAAGAATCACTTCTGAATAAGTTTTCTTAATCTTTAAAATTGTTCAATCTTCACTGACCAATATCGTTATCCCAGCCCATTAACCATCTCAATAATGAAAAATCTGTATCATATTCTGGATAAAGCTTGAGAATATCTTTAGCTCTTGATCTAAGATCATTAATCAGTTCTTTTTGCTCTGCTGAAACTTGTTTTGATTCAGGATAATGATCGACAGCTACCATCTTCTGTAACTATGAAAAATGAAAAGGATGAAGAAAAGAGTGAATCAAATTAGAATTATTGGCAGCTTCAAGGGTTTGATGTGTTCTCGATAGATTTCGCACGTGCACCATAATCTGATAAGACCGTTTTCAGTATAATTAACCAAAAAATTGTGGAATTGGATGAGAACAAAGAGAACAGTGATAAGAAGTTGGAAATTTTTCTCACGAGCTTCCCTCGTTCTTCATTCTCCTCTACCTCGGTTGATGATGTACTCACCGTCGTTGTTGTCGATTCCATGGAGATAATAATCTTGTTTTCGAGATGAAAATTAAAAAAAGTGAGAACACGATGACATCTCCTCCTTTAAAGGACAATCAGTTGAAGTTAACTGAGCAATATGAGATATCATCACTTTTGTCTTCATGATATTCATACGCTGTGGTTGAATTATTTGTGATACTTTGCATAATTAAGATACTTTCATAAAAAAAATTTGTTTTTCAATACATTATGTATAAGTTTTCTATTCATATGTTAGTATTAATGCATTAAAAACTCCTCTCTCTCATTCCGAATGATGTTGCCCATCTTTGTACATCTCTTCCACGTGAAGCACGGTTTGAGATTAACTTCAACTTAACAACAGGCTTCCTCCTAGTCCATTTTTCAATGGAACTTATTGAGACGGAAGCAAGAAGTCATAGCTCTTAGAGGATATATGATCTCAAAATGAAGTATTTTCTTTTTTTTTTAGTTTTTTTTGCTTTACTTGTTTATTTTAGTCAATTTCTCTGCAAAACAAAAGCTTATTCATTATTAATAAAACAAAAAAAAAAGAATTTCTTCAGGGTTTTTTGATTATTGGAGGAACACAATTCAGAAGATTTCTTGTATATAAACTTTCCTTCTTTTCTTAATCTGGTTCCAACTACCTTTACTATCTCTTAAAGATCTTTTCACGTTTTCACGATTGGTTGGCCAATTTCATGTTGACTTTGTCATCGAAATCCGGAACGGTTTTACTCAAATATTTATTAAAACAAAAACCTTTTTTTTTCAAAAACTGCATCTTCTTCTCTGTTCTAATTCTTAATTAAAATTGCTTTTCTATTAAATTTATTTTTATTCTCCTCTCATACAATACAAACACCCTCTGGTCCGGTTTATGAAGCTGGCATGAGTTGAAGTTTTAAGCTGCATGATGATCGGTTAGTTGGCTAAATGGACAAACACTTTAGTTCTCACACAGTTCTTCTATCTGTTATCTTTCGTCGGATCTCACTCACTCTTCCCATTCTTGAAGAATGAGGAAAAAATAGAAAAAGAAAGTTTGTTGGTTCGCTGATGCGTTTTCGCTTTTCATTGTTCATTTCAAAAGAAATCTCTTCATCATATTTATTCGATTACTTTTCTTTCGTGATAGCATCGAGAACATTAAATCCTCTCATTCAATTTAACCGCCATTCCCTATTAACTTATCGCTTCATCATCTTAATCTTCATCTGACCGATCACCTCTATCACTACTGATAACTATATATTACTGAGCTTCTCATTCAATTGCATGATGCGATCGTGCATATGCTATTAACACGAGAGAGAGAGAGACAGACGTCGTCGACTCTAAGAGCCATAGATACAATATTTTGTTCAGTGAAACTCGATAAAATATTTTTATTTTTTGACACATTCTTTATATATCTGAAGGGGATTCAAATGACAATTTTGTGTGTAAAACAAGAAACTTTAATAGATTCTGTCATTCTTAGACATTTCGCCTCTGTGATCAAATATCACGGGAAGATTGACACCAACATTTTCTGTTTTTGATTCACTGAATTTGAGATTTTTGTTTATTCCCCTTATAAATGAGAAAAAGCTTAAACCCTTTCCATTTTCCATCTTATTTCCCGTACATATCTTGTTGCTGTTCATTAACCATTTGACAATTGGGTCTGTCTGTCTCTCAGTCACGTCATCAAATCGTTTACAGACTATTATATAACTATGACAGGAGACGTTTTTAAAAATAAATTTTAATCATAAACTTCATCACATCATCACTGTGGAAGTGGTTGTTTGTCCTGATGGAACTACCTTAAAAGGGCATTTACACAACTCGTTCCCAACAAACATTTTCCTTCATTCTTTCTCAATAAGCTCCCCACGTATATATATTCACATGGCTTCTCACCTGACTAAAAACTTTGTTTTCTGCAACCCGCTGTCTCAGAACAAAGCAGTCAAGCTGACCCCGCCATTGTCCTTTTTTATCCCTCTGCAAAAAAACTTTGTCATAAGTTTTGATCTGAAAAGGCGCATGGGTCCTTGTTGGAGCTTGTCTTTGCATCCCTGTGAAGACGACAAAACAACTGCATAGACAGATTGTTGCGAAACCCGTTTTTGAGGATGAACCCGCCTTGTCTTCGTCTTTTCTACAATCCAAAACATGCCCTTTAATGAAATTAAACTATTCAAAACCTATTCCCACCCTTACTCTCCAATATCTTAATTAGAGTTTGCATATTAAGTGTCCTTGTGCCATCAACCTACTGTTTTTAAATGATATCCTTCGAGAACATATTTTCTGCTCAATTACATTCTATAAATGTATGTTTCACAAATCTTTTACGAATGTTTCATGAACTTTCAACTTTTTCTGATGGGTGTGTCGCTTTTTATGTTCAAACATCATCTCTTCGATGGTCATTTGATCATTTCACTGATCGACTTTCATCTTTGACAATCTGTCTTTCAATTGAAACTGATGGTTCTCATGTGTATTATTGACGTTCATATAGTAAATATGTAAATCGTAAGAATATGATTATGAGTATTTGATGTGTTATTTGATGTATGCATCAATTGTCTCATTCACCTCTTCATTCCTTTTTCATATTTTTCGTCCTAATGTTTCTGTATTATTGATGTTTTCAGTATAATACATCAAAGAAACGCTTCGATTTGATTGAGACCATCTATCATACATATTATCATCAACATCATTTCGTGACAATATAATGTTTAGAATCATTTAAAACATATAAAAGCTAGTTGTATTGCATGGAAAACAATTGTCATCAGGTGAATCTTCTATTAATTCCATGCATTCCTTGATTGAATAGATTAGTTCCTGTGACTAATTTGCGAACAATTAGAAATATAGTGAATTCACTTGCTGCTTATAATACTTATGACAGAAAAAATATGTTTATGTAGGAGCTTATTAGAACAACGAAGCCAATTATAATCTTATATATACATGTCCATCAGACGTCATACCTTTTTAGAACGAATAGAGAAAGCCAGCTCGTTAAAATTTCCATGACTTCCCCATTTCGTTTCTTCATTTTTTTGTTCCACTGAATGCCTACCAATTGAATCGACTTAAGACTCCCAAAAACTGGATCATTCGATGGTCAGTTAGGCTTGTTCGTTTACCAATTTTCTTTCAACCAACACAATCACACACTTTCACACACACACACACGCACTAACAAAATAAAAAAAAACCAACGACAATTTCCTTTGGAGATTCATATTGTTTGGCAAAAACAATCAGACACTACTTTTTGTGTTTACTATCATCATTCCGCAATTATTATTTCAATCGTTTGCTGCACCCTTCTCATAATAGAACTCATTAGTCAATCATATGTTTAAAAAGACTCTTTTCACGTCCTCCGTCTCTCATCAGTTCCGTATTCGAAATATTCATGTCATTAGCTGCTTCTCTGTTCGAAAACGTTGAGTTGAACTTATTCTCCTATTCATTTTTCATATTTTTCTTCTTCTCATGATAAAAGTTTGTAATGCTTGTTTATCAAAATCCATTCATTCTTCTGCTTCTTATAAATCTCAGCTTATTTTCAACCAGAATATCAATTTACCACATAATTCGTTCATAATAATACTTATATCAGATAATGTGATATCTCTCGTAGTCTTATTTGAAGATATTCAACGCTCACTTTTCTGTACTTAACTCCTAAATCTGAAAAACCAGTCTTTTTTCTTTTTTTTTCCTCAATTTACGGATTGATCTTCAGAAGACAGTTCCTTCTTGACCTCAACACACCTTTCTTCAACTAACTCATTCCCATATTCTTATTTCTTCCTCTCAACTTCCTTTTCTTATCAAGAATCCTGTTTCATTGTCTTCTCTCTGTTCTTTTGCTTACAAAAAATTTCGAGCACAATCAATTTCAGCTCAAACACCAACTTATCATATATCTGCGCAAATCTCACACGCTTACGTCACAATCTCACGCTGCCACATCCAGCTTAAGTTTCTAAACATGGCGAATCATAGTTACAATTGGAATCCTTTTTTTTATATTTTCCCTCACTTATCTCCTGGTTTTGGCTTTTTCTTTCTTTTCGCTCTCTCTCGGTTTTCGTTTCTTCATCTTTTCTATGAGAGTGACGTTAAACGGAACTATCCTACCTAATAATGATCGTTTGCAGAGGAAAAGCTTTCTAAAGAAATGTTCTTTGCTTACTTATGCTAAATCTTATAGCTTGAGGACAAAAGTTTGTAGGAAGATTCCATCGTTCTGACTTTATTCCGTGACAACTAGCTCAAAACGACATTTCATTCATATTTTTAGCGCAAAATGTGTGTTCGAAGAAGGAGTGATAAAAATATTTTTTTTGTTGAACGAGAGAAGAGTTGGACATCCAACTTACAACAAACTCAAGCGCATTATGTACACAGAAAATATAGAAATCGTTTGAAATGACGTCAAGTTCGATAGAAGAACGACGACAAATCGACAAGTTTAGTCACAAATTTAAAACAAAAAGAAGATAAATCAGATGTATTTGTGACGTCTTTTTATCAACTACTCTCTGATGATCACATGTAATTCTTTATCAAAGTTTATTAGTCAATGTCTTATTCAGAAATGTCTGGTACGTATAACTATATCATTTGAACTCTTTGTTGATTACGAAACTTCTTTCCTCAAACTTGTACTCCTCTGCTTTCTCTGATCATTCGTTTTTCAGATGCTTCAGAAAAACTTGAAGACATTGAAAAGATCGATTTCGGAGAAACTGTTAGGAAAACCAAATTCAAACCTCAAGTAAGTTTTTATTCAACAGCTGATCGTTCTAAAACTAAGCCTTTGCAAACTCCTATCTTGTTTCTATTACAGAATTGCTGAGCGTTCAGAGACACCAGCAGCTTGTTCGAGGAATAGTTCATCAAGTAGCACTTCTACAGAAGAAATGGAAGAGGATCCATATAGGGTAACAACTTCTCCCTCTTCGCTCCAGTTTTAAACATTGACCTTTTGCAGGAAATTCTGCGCAATTATCATGACAACGTTTCACATTTGGTTTTTCACGGATCATCGTTGGTATCGATGAGCAGTATGCAGAAAATCAAATAATCGTTCGCATCTTTTTTCCTTACTCCTTACTCTCTCCTGTACAGAAAGTAATACCTCTGAGTATTTACTTTATTATTTAATCAGAAACATATTAATGCTTAATATTGTTAGTAACTTGATTTGTTTGGTATTTGCAGTGTCTCGGGTAATGAACTGTTCATTCAAAATTAACTTTCATTTGTTCTGTGAAAAGCAATAGGAGCGGTTGCTTTTTACCAGCTCAGTCTAAACTTTGGTTTTGCTTCCAAAAACTGAATGATCAATAGTTAAATAAAAAATTTTTTCTTTTCACTTTTTCTCTCTTACAAAAATTTCTTCTTCGTCTCTCCCTTCGTTGCTCCTTTTCGCTGGAAAAATAACTTTGGAGATCCTCTATTGCACCTGACCTCATTAGCATAATGACTCGTCAATGTCAAAAAACGTGAAAAACGTGAAAGTTATTTGTTTCAAAATTCAAAAGGAAAGTGGGCGTTTGTGTTTCTGCAAACAATGAAAGAGTTATCTGTTTGTTTTTACCTTCTTCTGATTTCTTAAAGCGGAGAATTCAGGTTGGAAAAACAGTGGAACACAAAATACAGGGAAAGTTCAAAATTCTACGTCACATATACGAAGGGCCTTTCTCAGATGTTTTCACCGTCTCAGCTCTCAATCTCAATCAAAAAGAGTATGCGATGAAAACAGAGAAGCAGGAAGGAAATTCTCGGTTTATTCAGCATTTCAATATTTTGATCGTTAATCATTATTATCCAATAGACCTGTGCTACGACTGGATGTTTTGGTCTTGATGGATCTCAAGGGTGTCGTTGGTTTTCCAAAGTTTGTAGCCGCTGGGCAAACCAACCTTACCAGGTTTTGCCACTATTCATTATGTTTTACACAATTCTTCACAAGATACTGCATCATGCAATTAATAGGTCCAGATCTGGGTAAATTACGGAGAACATTGAAAGAGAAGAGGTTTTGATAATCATACACCTATGTTATTATTATTTTGAGATTCTCTGCAAGTACTTCTCTGAGAATTCTGCAACAAACTTTGATGCGAATTGAAACATTACATGATGCTGGATGGTTGTCTCGGTTTATCGTTCTTTTGTACTTGAACGTCTTTTACAAACTTCCAGAGACATCAAAGCACCCAATTTTGCAATTGGGGTTGGACTAGAGACAAGTCTTATTTATATGTTGGATTTTGGTTTCTCCAGAAAATACTTGTAAGATTTCAAACCAAGTTTTGGTTTGAAATAATAATTATTAATTTTGAGAACAGCTAGCAGAGTTGTTGTCCCCGCAAGATCTTCAGCAGCTCTCCTGGGGACTTTCCAATACACATCATTAGCTAGTCATGAGCATAGAGATCAAGGAAGGAAAGACGATCTAGAGAGTTGGTTCTACATGGCCATTGAACTGTTTAAAGGTTTTTTCACATCATTATTTCTATTTCAAATTATAGCTTAGGTCCGTTACCATGGAGTTCAATAAATGGGCATAAAGAACATCAATTAATTGCGAACTGGAAGAAAAGCATCCGAAATGAGAGAAGAACTGAATTTTTTCAAAATATTCCTGTACAATTCAACACCATCCTCAACATCATCGATGAAGCCTCGTGGGAAAACAAAAAAACCAGAAAACAATAGTGTTAAAGTTTTTATGATCGTCCAAATTACAACAAGATACAAAACTTATTACAAGAAGCAGCCAAGGAATCAAAACTATCGCTAGAGACACCTTTTGAATGGGAGGTTAATATTTTTTGGTTCAAAGAACATGTATATAGCTTCCAGGGCAATGAAAGGATGATTAAAAAAGCCTTTTATGTCAAAGAACTGGGGGAATCACATTTGGCTTCGCTCTTAATGGCTGAGGAAGTAGATTTGGATACTACTCCTGTAGATATCGAAACAACTTGAAAACAACTATTCTTGCAAATCTTCAATAATCAGGAAAGAATACAAGTTAATAAACACTATTTTTTCGAGTTGTACTCAATAGACACAGTTCATGAAAAGCCATTTTGTTTCATTAAAACGTTGCGAGGTTTAATTCCAACGAAGCGACTCAAATGACGTTTTGGCATCCCGCGAAAGTATAATATTTGAATTACTTCATTTGCATTATTTGGCTTCATGAAGCAGTGCTTAAGTGTTTAGGATGTCAAGTTCTGCTAGTGTTTTAGAAAACCCAATAATTATTAACCAAAAAGTAGTTGTTACTGTACTTGAACCGAAAAATGATGACGTAGGAAGGTAAAAACGGCTTTATCGCATTTAAGATTACTTTGAAATTTTCAGTGCTGTCCCTGTTTCAAAAGAGTTGTTTCTAAAAATAGAAGAAAGAAAACTTGATAACAACGAAAAAGTGTGAAAATCTGCATGCATATCACAGAATCTTTTTATAGGAGTTTCGTGTAGAAGTTAGTCATCCTGATGATTTCCTATTCCTTTTCGGCGAAGGTATTACAAGACAAAAATACCAGGTGTGTTCAATTTTACTATGTTTAATAGTATTCTGTTCAGATTTTAGCTGAGAAGTGGAACGTTGAAAGTGAATTTGAGGACTTTTTCAAAGTGCTCCTCAGTCGCATTATTAAAGAAGCTGATGCTGGCCAATCAACTCAGCTTAAATGTGTTCTGTCTTTAGACAAAACGTACTGCACGTGAGTTTTAAATCGTTTAAGAATCTTAATTGTTTATTGTGCAGTTTCGAGTTTGCTAAAAAACAAGATTTTTATATTGCTCGGATGCCCATGGAGTTGTCTATTGTTACAGGAGAAGCATTGTTACAACATTTGATGAATACTATTCGTCATCTACGGGTTAGAGAAAATATTGAGCTGCTCCTACTATTTCTTTTAAGCGTAATATTGCTTCGTTGAGCTCTTACAAAGCAAACTATAAAGAGTTACGAGAGTCGAAGAATGAACTGTTATCTCAATTAGAGAAACAGGCTGAAGAACTGTCTTTGTTGAAGCGCGAGGTTACACATTTATACCTATTTTATTATTCTATAGGTTTCCAGGTAAAACATTTGCAAGAAGAGAACGACGAGTTAGAGAGAAAGAAAATGGAGGCTGAAAATGATTGCCAGATTACTAGTGCCGAGTTAGAAACTTTAAGAGATACCAATGAAGATTTAATGACAAGAGTGGATGAGTTAGAAGCTGACAAGATAAAGCTTAACGATGATGTTCGTTGTAATCTACATTTAATACTATAATAATATTTGAGATTGATGAATTTTTACGTGAAAGGGACGACTGGGATTTGGAGCGAAATGCTTTAGAGGATGATTTGAAGGAGACAACAGAAGAGGTAGCCATCCGCGGGGAAAAATAACGTCCCTCAATGTATGTTCAGAAAGTCGAGCTCGAGGCTATGATCGGAGATTTGAAGGATCAGTTACAGAAGTCAGATCACATTCTGCAGAAATACTTGAAGGTTATTGATTTTTCTAAAGAAAGTATAAAAAGCTGTCAAAACAATTTCTTTCTCTTGCTTGAGTTGGAAATACAGAGGAATGCAGCCGCTCGTTGCGTCTGCAGAACTCAAAATGGCTTTTGCAAAACTTGAGATATGTTGATTGGTTGAGTTTCAGCCAGATGCTGTAAGCTTCGATGCTAGTAAGTTGGATGAGCTATCTAAGGAGCTAAGAGAAAAGGATGAGATAATTCAGCAATTAACAAGTATGGAATGAATCACTAAACTTTTTAGACGATTTAAGATCAGGCGTCTTGGCTAAAAGTAAAGAGCAACTGCAAAAAACTGGTGCTGAACTAGAAGCTACCAAAGGAGAGCTGGTCAAATCAAACAACTCGTTGAGTACTCTGCAAAATAGTAAGTCTATTTTTTACACTTGAATAGTACATGAACTCGTAGTGATGATGTATCGAACAACGCTATCAGGACAGTCACCTAATTTTACCAGGAATTCTTTTCCATCAAACTTGAGTACGACTCCTGGTGTTATAGCTAATCGAACTAACTTCGTGTCAAATCTGTCACCAATGATTGCTGTGAGTTCTTTAACGATATTCAATTTCTTGAGCTTTTTATTTAGACGTCTGCTGGTTGTCTTCCTCGAGTTCCAGACACCCCTCTCCATAGTCGAAAAGTTCCAACACCTATATTCAATAAATTACGCTCTACACTTAACAAAGAAAAGTTTGTTTCCATTTTTACGCTCTTCGATAACTCTTTATTCATAGCTCCCTTCCTCCACCGCAATTTACACTAGGAAAAGAGTAGCCAGAATTTATATTTCTTAGATCTCAGATTTGCCAATTATAAGTTAAACTAACTACACAGTAAATTATGTGGAGTATCTTTATTTTTGATGATACTGGAGTGCCAAAAACTTTTTGTGATTATATGCACGTAAATAAATATTATTTATTAAAATTTTTGAATTCCATTCTATTCCGTATTCATTAAACATGTTTTGAATTGTAATCCGATTCCGAAAAATAGTTCTGATGATATTTGATATATTTTGTTTTTACAATCGATTCTTTGCCCTTTCCCAGGTACTCTTTAATTAGAGGGCTCTTTCCCAGTTGAATACCCCCCCCCCCCTGAAGCACGCGCGGTTATTTTAAGATTAGAGCAATTCGCAATTTTAAATCAAACTGCATGTTACCATCATCTTTTTCGGTTTCTTTCACAATCACGCGTGCTGAGGATTTATTTCTCTCAGCAGCAAAAGCTTTTTATTCATTCGAATACTTTTTTTCTTAACTCTTTGTCTTCTCCCTCTTTTTCATGTCTGGCAAACAGCCAACTTTGAAGAAACCGGATTGATCTCTGCCTAAAACGGACAAGTTCGTCAAGGTTTCATTCTACCTCTCTCTCTCTCTCTCTCTCTCTCTCAATCTATGAGGATGCCGTATGTATGAAGAAACGGGGAGAGGCTTAATCCTTTTTCTGTTGCCATTTACGGGCTGTAATATGACTCTAGCCCTGTTTTTCTGGTATTTGGCCAATGATCGAGGAATCTACTCAATCTTCATATTAACCATTCATAAACCTCCACTGCGAAATCATTGGAGTTTTGATTATATTGCATATTTGGAATAACGAATAAGAGTCGAAACAATTGAGAAGGTTCTTTTCTGTTATTCCCCCCTTCGGCCCCGCCTACTTGTAGAAACCATGTTGTTCGCTACCATCCGAAGATGATAAAGAGCTGAGAAAAGCTGTAATATTTATAGTTCATTCGTCTTTTTTTCTCACAATTATTAATAAATAATTCCATAAGGATTATACATAACTTTGTTGCAACTGCAAAACTTACCTTTTTCGTGTATTTGTTAATAAACCTGCTGTCAATCGTTCAGAAGGAGTGCTTATTCTAGATTGACAGCTGTTTACTCTTCCTTCCTTTTCACCACCCCTTATATTTGAACCCAATCCGTTTATCCCAAAGTTCATTTATCTCTCTATCTCAGGTCATCACAGTTGTAAATTTGTTGTTCAGTCGTCTTATCTGTCTCTTTCTCAGTTTCAGTTTATCCATAGTGAGAGTAGTCCTCAATTTCCTTTCAGAACTTTTGCGTTTTAATTCCTCAGTAAGCACTGTCTCACTTTGAACAAATTTTGCAACCTTTCAAGGCCAATCTCCTAGTCACATGAGGGTCGCCCGACTTATAAACCCTCCTCTTAATTTCAAATAGTCAAAAGTGTCCGCTCCAGCTGTTCGACTGTTTTTTTTTCATCTTTCTTCTTTCCTGATTTTCTGTTACCTTCATTTATTTATTGCCAACAGTAACATTCCGGTAGTTTTAAATTCAGATTTTTCACTCTTCCTGTATCTTTGTTGTCCTTTTTTGTTTGTTTTCATGGCCACCCTTCAATTCAAAAGCTAATTCGATTCATCGATTTCAACTACTTTTCCCATATCGGTGGAAATGAGCTGTTATACTAGGGAACTTCCCTTTTTAAAAGTCCAAAGCGCCTTTGAACAAAATGATTCAATATCATTTATTGGTCGCTAAAGAAATATTCTCAAACGTTTCAGAGACTCTATTCGATGAAGGCTTTCAGTATGAATTGAACTATTCGAATTGAATACGATCGATACTGCTGAGAGTGCTGTACATTTCTCTTTTTATTTTTGTAAATGTTTGGTGTCCTTATTTGGTAATTAATGGGTCAGACGAATCTTTGCAAACAAACTTGTCGTCTAAGCAGAAAAACAGTTTCTCCCCTCCTAGCACAATCTTGATTAAAAAATATTTTTTTGATGTCAAACAGCCTCAACTCATTGTTTTTTTATTCCAGATTTACGAAGTTTCTCGCCATGCCTAACTGCCCTCGTTGTAATAAAGCTGTTTACTTCGGTACAAGTTGCTACAAACTAAACTTATTCTTACCTACATCACTTGCAGCTGAAAGAGTAACATCGATTGGGAAAGACTGGCACCGTCCATGTCTTAGATGTGAGAATGAAGCCTGTAAAAGAACTTTGGCTGCAGGATCTCATTCAGAGGTTCGGATCAGAGCAAGAATTTCTTACTAATATCTTATGCTGTTTCTAGCGTGATGGTAAGCCTTATTGTAACAGGTGTTATGGTGCTCTGTTTGGCCCACGAGGATATGGCCATGGTGGAGTGGAATCCCACACGTTTCATCATGGACAAACCGGAAAGGTAGGTGTTTATCTCTTAAATATTTCAGTTTTTTCATTTGTTTTTTGGGTTTTCGGCATGGTTTTGTTAAGTTAATTGAAGTTTATTTTAACCTTTTCAGGTGTAGATCGACGTTCCCGTAGATCGCAGTCTATGTCCTAATCGCCACATCATTCGATATGATTTTTTGCCTTTGCGAAATTTTTCCTCCAATTGAAGATATTATACTTTGTTTGATAGTTCAAATAAAACTACTAAAGTCTTGCTCCCTCTATACTTTGTTTCTCCTGGTCTAGTACCAGAAAGCTGCCAATCTTTATTTATGTTAATAGAAAATGATTGAGAACCACCGCTCCATGAAAAGTTCGAGTAAACAATGAAATTATGGAGCTTTCAAACTCTCGGATTGTAAATGATTCTGTGGAGTTGGTAGCTCATACCTTAAGTAAAAGGAATTCTAATGGAAACAGAGCTTTATTCAACACTGATGAGTTTGCAACAGCAAAAACACAATCCATAGCTTTTGGAACAGTTTTTCTTCTGTATCAGTGACGAATGGAAATCATTTCTACAGAAACGATTCAGATTTATGAGTGACAACTGAAAGAAACGTTCAGAGTAGTTAGAAGATGTATGAAAATACTTTTCTATTCGATCAGAACAGCCATTGCCTGGAGAGAATAGTTTCTTCATTTCTACAATATCCACAACTATGCATTCAGAACGCTCTTTTGTGTGGTCAACTGAGTGTGCAAGGCTCTGAAAATATTATTTTTAACCCATGTTGTTACATCCGAATTCAGAGAGTTTTTGCCAATACGTTTGCCAATTCAGGAACAAACTGTGATTTATATTCGTATGAACTGCAATAACGACATGTGAAATAACAGTTCTGCATCATAAAAAGACTTTGCGACTTTGAAAACATAAAGGTCTCTTCTGCCAGCAGTTTGTTCCACGATCAGAACTGCCAATAGATCCTTTAATAAGAGGGCACTATGATTGGGTGAGTGGGGCAACTGTTTTTTTTACAATGAATCCAAGAAAATGATAAAAAAGTAGAAGAACTTTTTGGAACAAAACCCAGATTGTGGATGAACCTTTCCTTGCTGCTTGTTTTGTCCCGATCAGAACGGTATTCCGAAATCAATAAAATCATTTTGAGCATTTTGTTTTATGAAGTGAGAGCCGCCTGAGCAAATATTCAAACTTGCTCTAAAACTTTTGAAAAACTATTGTTTTTAACAAAAACACAAAAGAGATTTGTTTTACCAATTTGTCATTTCCATTAATATTTCTCTAAATCAACATCTATTGATGTCAATCATCAGAAATGGATCTGACACTGAAACACAACCGCTCGTTTGCATCCACGTAATATGAATGAGAATTTCAGTTATCTTTCCACGTTAACGCTGTCCACGTGTAAATAATTAAGAATATGCTAATTATTCGGAAATGTGATACTCTATTTATTCGTACAAAGATCGCATAACATAAAATATTCAGAAAAATTTATAAATAACCTGTAAACTTCATTTCTTGATTTCATTTTTTATGAAACAATATTCTATTGTTGTCCTAGAAGCTTTCTACAAATGGTAGAAAGTGCCAGTTTTATATTTTGCCTTATCCGGTTTCATGTTCAGTGGTACGATTCGCCTGTGAAACACGAAGAGCACTATTAAAGCTGCTGAGCATGATAGGACATGATATACCATTATCCATTTAAAGCCTGATACCGCGTACACTCGCCTTCAACCAACTCTAACTCAATGTCAATGTTTTAATACTCACGATGCGATAATTGGAACTAACGTCTGAGCCATACATCCCGTAAATGCCATTAATCCAGTAACAAAGCCCTTGAAAATAAATTTTTTTGCTTTCTCAATTATAATTGTATGCTCACGATCTCTCTCGACTCTCATTTCCACTCTCTAGCTTTCGTCATCTTCATTGCTTCACCTCATTGTTCTTTTTATTTTTGTGTCTCTACCTGCTTTCGGGGTCCAATGATCTCAGAGAGTTTGGAATTACATGATGCTGAGATTAGAGGAAACCCTATTCCCATTATGGTTGAAAAAGCAAATAGATAGAGGTAGAGTGGAACCCTATAATGACAAACACTAAAACCAAAAAAGCAACAAGTCGCACAATACCTGTTCGTCGTTTCACACCAATCATATCTATACGAGCATCCGCCCAGTAAATCCATCTCGGTGCCATTTACTATGAATATTGAAATATGCAAACAGGAGAAGAGAATTATGAACTAACTTATTTGAGGTCGATCTAATGGTCCATCATAAAACGGGAATGGAATATGAATTAGATGAAAAGCAAGGAACATGCTCAACCCAACTGCTAATGAGTATCGTTTGTCTCTAAAAATGAAGTATCTTGTTCATCTTCCTGTTCTCGATCTTTTGTGACATTATGAGCATGACATAAAGTTTTACATTCGACCAAGACGTGTTGTTC
Organism: Auanema freiburgensis; assembly: GCA_030370435.1. NCBI lineage: Eukaryota > Metazoa > Nematoda > Chromadorea > Rhabditida > Rhabditidae > Auanema > Auanema freiburgense. The sequence goes on from CM059369.1 coordinate 1,768,307, forward strand.
CAAAGAAGATGTACATGGTTGTTGACCAGATACAGGAAATCGATTGTATGATTCCGTTATACAAAACGGCTTCTTCACTTGTCCAATTGTACATAGCCATGGTTATTGGAGCTGCTAATCTTAAAAAAACATATTTTTATTAATAATTTCATTCTGTTTGTTTGGCTACCCTTCTGTGCTTGAAACACCAGAAAGTATCCACCACACAAAAAACATGATGGCGGCAGCGACCTTATCATATTTCGGAATAATCAAAAATGGATCGCCTGTGGAGAAAGCAAAAATATAAATGAAATTAATATTTTGATTGAACAATGTATAAAGAATGAAGAAAGCCAATAACAACTCACTCTTCTTACTCTCGTCACTTATGATTCCTGCATACTCTTCAACCAGGAACAAACGAATGCAAATTATGAAAATTATATTAACAAGGCACCTGTTCAAAATAAGTTTTAATAATTCACAAATGAAAATTTAAAAAAACATGAAGAAAGCAGTTGTCGTGTACATGTTGAAGAGAACTGGCCCGATATGGATCCCTTCGTTGCCGATGGGAAGAAAACAAATCTTAAGATTTTGATTTTATTTCAAATATTTTTTCCAAATTTTTAAATATTTTCTTTACTTGAACAGCTGGGCCTAAGGCTAATCCAGATGTCAATCCCCCGGTGCCTATTGAAATTGCCTTAATTCGATCTTCTTTTGTACTTGCTGTAGCCAGAAAGCTTCTGAGAACTCCTAGTGTTCCTGAAAATGATTATTATTTTCTAGAAAAAGCCGTTTGGGTTTTTCTGTTTTCGCTGTGCTTTTCACTTAGTGTTTCTCTGGTCGACTATCTTTTAATTTGAGTTGATTGACTATTTCTTATAACAGACACACGTGATAAGTCACAAATATACTTTTATCTTGAGCTTCTCAGTGCTACCGAAACCGGCACTCAGACTATAGACCTGAATACCCTCAGGGCTGCAGTGCTTAGAATCTTAAGCTGATGGTGAACGGTTGTTCTTTGCCTTTTTCTTCTTCATTTTTTATCCAGATCTCTTCTTACCGCTTCCGAATCCACACAGAAATCGGGAAACTAATGCGACATATACGGCGTTTGTTGGAAAAGCCGGAAGGAGTCCATACATTAAATTTCCTGAAAATACGATTTGTTCGCATTATTTTCTTGTGTTTTTCTTACCCATAGCACAGAAGGTGAATCCCAAACAAACGGGATGTTTAGTAGACATGGTCTTCTGGTTCCAATACCCAAAAAGAGGATTTGCCTGTCAATGGCATATTACTAATTCAAGAATGAGAAATAACGAATCAAACCACAGCTCCAGCAATACTTGTTATGGACATTATGAAAGCAAAATGATCTAAAGTGGCTGTTGGATCAACCTTCAATTATGCTTTTATATGGAAATTGAAAAGGATATGTGAAACTTCTTTTATGAATTGCCAAGTTGAAGTAAAATAAATGCTAAATTGAACACCCACTAACAACAACATTGTACTTGTCATCCATATTGATGCCCATGGAGTTCGTCGAGCATCCGATTCAATCCTAGATTTTGCATTTATCTCATCTTCTTCTCTTTCACATTTCAGCTTTGTCTCACTCTTTCTCTCTTAAAAAGAAAACTCACCTTTTTTGCTCCACGGGGTTCGCCATTTCCGAAACGAGTGATAACTTATTTCCAAAATTTGCCAGATGTGTGAAAACCAACACTACATTATCATAATCCTCTTTTCATTGTACCTTAATCGATAGTTCAAGTCGTTCGATCTCTTCCCACCGCAGAGGGATCTCCACCTTCGGGACCTCTATTTCCGAAACTTTCTCTTTCTCTATATCACACGTTATTTTTTTCGAACATATTTCCAAATAGCAGTGCAATGTCAAATGCCCGAAGTAATCGAGGATTATCACGTCATCCTCGCAATTCCAATCAGTAACTGAAACGTATGTTCTGTATTTTCATCGTGGTTTATCAATTTTTTTTTGATATTCTTTTTGAACTTTCGTTCCTATAATGAAAGGAAAACAAAAAAAGGATTCATCTGTTTCAGATAGTAAAAGGTCACCAATGAGAACTTAAAACAGGTCAGGCTAAGATTTAGTGTATCTCGTGAATACAGTGCCAACAACGACAACAGATAATGATATTCTAATGGGGGAAGATATTTCAGCGTGCTCACGTAGTCTAGTTCGCTGTGGGTTGAGGATTCACGCGGCGTCAATGTATTTGGTTAAGCTGGTTGCTTTCTGGAACTGCAATGACGTGATGGTGTTCTCAATCAAATCGGTCTCTTTACTCCTATCAGCTAATTCTGATCTTAAACCCTGCTCTGTTTCTAACATTAAGTCAAAGCACATCCTTTCCCCACGCCTCGCGTTCTCTTTCTTCGTCATCTCTTGCATAATTTTACTCACTTGGAAATCTCTCTCCTTAACCGTCTCGACAGGTGTGTGCGCTTTTTACCCAAATCTTGGACGCTCGTCAACCCATGTTTACGAAAGAATTCCCTAATTTCACCCACCCATCGGTCTACTTGGCTTAACTGTTTCTCGGGAGTGAGCAAATGTTCTAAATCTTGTTCCAGATCACTCAGCGCTTTTACTACCGCATTTTTCATGCCTAAAATCCACTTCCCTTTCTCATGTCCACCACGGACTTCTTCTGGTAGCCGCGATTTAGGCAACAGCCTTTCTCACTTCTACTCTCATTTTTAGTCCAATAAATTACTTTAGTCCACAAAAAAAAGAACGACGAGATAGACAGAATACCGAGCAAATCAGGATAAAAAAATTTTTTTTTATTAACGTCAGGACTAATTTTTGCCAAACTCGCAATGGAACTTTCTTTCGTAGGACTCCATCAACTGTCGAAAGATGTGCTTTCCAATTCCTTTCTCTTCTCTTCAGTTAACTCGTAACACTGGAGTTCTTGTATGAGCTTTTCAACTACTCCTATAGCGAACAACACATCATTGCGACTGTAGCAATTGCTGTAAAAAGCATCGCGGCATCTGAGATAATCATAGTCATGTATTGTGCAATTATTGATAACCTACTGTTCAGCTGTGGCGAACCTGACTGCTATCAATTCAGTGAGTGTTCGCACAAACTGACGTTTACCACAATAGGAGTTCAACTTGATTTTTAAATTATGAACAGCTATGAAATCTGTGAAAACAAAAATTTGTTCTTAATATGCTTCCAATGGTTAATACTACCTTGCAGAGCAAGAGATGCTGCGCCCCAAATAAGTTCAGCAGCGATTCGACAGTCTCCTACCCGGACAAGTAACTTCGCCAGTGTTAAAAGCTTAGATGGTGAATCACACCATGTTTCATCGAAATTCTTCTGAAAAATGCATTCAATGTCTAGATATTTCAGAAGCTAGAAAATATATAGAAAAAGTAAAACGTACTCACGTTGCAAGCTTTACCAAGAAGTTCGGCATAAAGCATTTCGAGTTCCGTTTTGCTTTCATCGTTTCTGAGCATCTGAATTCAATCGCGTTTTTAGAGAAACGTTTTTCCTTGACACGGTCTGAACCTACCTTCGTAAGATGCTCCGTATTTGGAAAATAATTCAAAGCTTGTATTAAAGCTTCCTTCACCTCTTCCGTTTCACTGTACATTTTCCCAATATATACACTCAATATACGTTCCAAATTTGGTTTCTCAAACAGTTGTGCGATGTTCATATTATTGCTCCAAGTCATCACGGAAACAATACCAGTTGAAACTACGCGTGTCTGCAATACATACTTTGCGTACTTTGGTAATGCTACAAGAAAAACGTTTAAGAGCTAACAACTCAGTAGTAGAAATATATATTAAAAGAGAACAGTGATCTTGAATTTTTGCTCAATGAACTTTATTAGTCACAAAACTGTAAAGGATATATTGTTTTTAACTCTTGTTTCGCTGAATTTATCGTACTGCTCATGCAGGATTTACAAGAAGCGTTTACTGAATAAAAACGATTTGGATAAAAAAAAGTTAAAGAGACAAAACTGTATGAAGCATCAAAAAGTATGCAGGCTGTAATCGCCAAGTCAATAAGTATAACACGCACTGAGATCCAGATGTAACTGAGGAGCAGGTACAGATGAGAGGTCACCAACGAAAACGTATAACAGGTCAGACTAAGATATAGTGTATCTCGTGGATACAATGCCAACAACGACAATTTTGCTCACTTGGAGATATTTTTCTTCAACCTTCTCGCACAGTTGTGTATGCTTTTTAACCAAATCTTAGACACTTGACAGTCCATGTTTACGAAAGAATTCCCTAATTTCACCCACCCATCGGTCTACTTGGCTTAACTGTTTCTCGGGAGTGAGCAAATGTTCTAAATCTTGTTCCAGATCACTCAGCGCTTTTACTACCGCATTTTTCATGCCTAAAATCCACTTCCCTTTCTCATGTCCACCACGGACTTCTTCTGGTAGCCGCGATTTAGGCAACAGCCTTTCTCACTTCTACTCTCATTTTTAGTCCAATAAATTACTTTAGTCCACAAAAAAAAGAACGACGAGATAGACAGAATACCGAGCAAATCAGGATAAAAAAATTTTTTTTTATTAACGTCAGGACTAATTTTTGCCAAACTCGCAATGGAACTTTCTTTCGTAGGACTCCATCAACTGTCGAAAGATGTGCTTTCCAATTCCTTTCTCTTCTCTTCAGTTAACTCGTAACACTGGAGTTCTTGTATGAGCTTTTCAACTACTCCTATAGCGAACAACACATCATTGCGACTGTAGCAATTGCTGTAAAAAGCATCGCGGCATCTGAGATAATCATAGTCATGTATTGTGCAATTATTGATAACCTACTGTTCAGCTGTGGCGAACCTGACTGCTATCAATTCAGTGAGTGTTCGCACAAACTGACGTTTACCACAATAGGAGTTCAACTTGATTTTTAAATTATGAACAGCTATGAAATCTGTGAAAACAAAAATTTGTTCTTAATATGCTTCCAATGGTTAATACTACCTTGCAGAGCAAGAGATGCTGCGCCCCAAATAAGTTCAGCAGCGATTCGACAGTCTCCTACCCGGACAAGTAACTTCGCCAGTGTTAAAAGCTTAGATGGTGAATCACACCATGTTTCATCGAAATTCTTCTGAAAAATGCATTCAATGTCTAGATATTTCAGAAGCTAGAAAATATATAGAAAAAGTAAAACGTACTCACGTTGCAAGCTTTACCAAGAAGTTCGGCATAAAGCATTTCGAGTTCCGTTTTGCTTTCATCGTTTCTGAGCATCTGAATTCAATCGCGTTTTTAGAGAAACGTTTTTCCTTGACACGGTCTGAACCTACCTTCGTAAGATGCTCCGTATTTGGAAAATAATTCAAAGCTTGTATTAAAGCTTCCTTCACCTCTTCCGTTTCACTGTACATTTTCCCAATATATACACTCAATATACGTTCCAAATTTGGTTTCTCAAACAGTTGTGCGATGTTCATATTATTGCTCCAAGTCATCACGGAAACAATACCAGTTGAAACTACGCGTGTCTGCAATACATACTTTGCGTACTTTGGTAATGCTACAAGAAAAACGTTTAAGAGCTAACAACTCAGTAGTAGAAATATATATTAAAAGAGAACAGTGATCTTGAATTTTTGCTCAATGAACTTTATTAGTCACAAAACTGTAAAGGATATATTGTTTTTAACTCTTGTTTCGCTGAATTTATCGTACTGCTCATGCAGGATTTACAAGAAGCGTTTACTGAATAAAAACGATTTGGATAAAAAAAAGTTAAAGAGACAAAACTGTATGAAGCATCAAAAAGTATGCAGGCTGTAATCGCCAAGTCAATAAGTATAACACGCACTGAGATCCAGATGTAACTGAGGAGCAGGTACAGATGAGAGGTCACCAACGAAAACGTATAACAGGTCAGACTAAGATATAGTGTATCTCGTGGATACAATGCCAACAACGACAATTTTGCTCACTTGGAGATATTTTTCTTCAACCTTCTCGCACAGTTGTGTATGCTTTTTAACCAAATCTTAGACACTTGACAGTCCATGTTTACGAAAGAATTCCCTAATTTCCCCCACCCATGAATGTGCGGCAACATCTGCAGTAAAGCCCATTTTTCATGCTTACTCGCATTCCTAGATTTCAAAGTAATAAAGTTTGTAGTTATGGGTGCGTCTTCACTAAATGTTTAGACTATATTGTTAAATTTCATCAAATATCGAAAGATGTGCTTTCCAATTCCTTTCTCTTCTCTTCAGTTAACTCGTAACACTGGAGTTCTTGTATGAGCTTTTCAACTACTCCTATAGCGAACAACACATCATTGCGACTGTAGCAATTGCTGTAAAAAGCATCGCGGCATCTGAGATAATCATAGTCATGTATTGTGCAATTATTGATAACCTACTGTTCAGCTGTGGCGAACCTGACTGCTATCAATTCAGTGAGTGTTCGCACAAACTGACGTTTACCACAATAGGAGTTCAACTTGATTTTTAAATTATGAACAGCTATGAAATCTGTGAAAACAAAAATTTGTTCTTAATATGCTTCCAATGGTTAATACTACCTTGCAGAGCAAGAGATGCTGCGCCCCGAATTAGTTCAGAAGCAATTCGACAGTCTCCTACCCGGACCAGTAACTTCGCCAGTGTTAAAAGCGTGTATGGTGTATGAAACCGCGCTTGAGTCAAGTTTTTGTAAGCCAGTCATTTTAGCGAAATTTGGAAGTAAGGAGGATATTTTATTCAAACTTGATAATGAGATGCTTGATAAAATTTTTTGTAATATAGATAAGGAAAACTACTCACTTCACAGATAGTACTTAAAAATTCATCCAGAAGTGTTTGAGCCTCATTTTCCTTATTTTCATCGGATAGTTTCTGAAATATAAAACGTATGGCAATGGAAAACTTTTTATTTAACATACCGAAAAAACCTTTTTTTTTCAGTACTTAAATGTACCTAATCATGATAATAACATGAGAGACGGTCGATACAATACTATTTAGCCTGAGACCATTTTTTGAAAAATCGGGCTCTTACCAGCTGAGCCTAAGCTCCATGTGGTAAAGTGAAGATTTTGTATACAGTTGAAAGTGGAATTAGAATAACGAGTGTGCCACGTTGCCATGACTCTGACATTACAGTACATTTTTCGATTCCAACATGCAAAAATTGATAAGCGAAGTAAACCGATGGTTCGTTTAAATTTTGACAAAGCCTAAGCTTGAGGAAGTTGAAAAAACACAAAGCCTGACCCTTAAGTAGACTTGAGAAAGGGTGTCGCGCATTGGAATGTAAAAAAATCGATAAAAAAAAATTTTTCTGAAAACAAAGAAAAAGTACTATTGTAGTGTACAGGGGTTTTTGGTCTTTTCATATTTTGTACAGTTAGCGGGAAATTCAAATGAGGAAATATGAGGAGAAGGCTACTCTGGGTAGCCAGGGTCAGTCGGTTGTTTTAGTTCTTAGTTTATACCTTTTCTTAGGTTTTATCCTTTTTTGGGTTTTCTTAGTTTTGTATTTTGGTTTTAGTTATAAACCTTTAATAGTATAGAGCATGTTATGTGAGTGCGAGCTAGAGACATATTAAGTGTTAAGAAGCGAAATATTAGTAAAAGCGTTGGTTTTTTTAGTTACATGGAACAGCTCCAGCGTTTGATAGGGAAAATGAATCTGAAGTGAACTCCACTGTTTTGTTTGCCACGGAGTACAGCGAGTATATAACTTCGTTGAGGGAAGCGAAAGAAAAGTTAAGGTTAGAGGTGATGTCCAAAGAGTTGGAAAAGAAGGAAAGTCAGAAGAAGGCTTACGATGATAGGAATAAAGTAAAGAAAGATCTGCCTAGAATCGGAGATAAGGTGATGGTAAGGATACTACATGGTAAGAAGCAGAAGTTGACGTTTCCGTTCTCTAGGCCGTTCATAGTTAAAAGTTTAAGAAACTTTGACAGAGTTATTAAGAGATGATGGGTCGTCATTTTTTGCGCAACAGGAATGTTTGGTAAAACTGGGAGAGCGAGAGGTTCCGGCGAACGTCGTGATTGGACGTAAGAACCGAGGCAGGCTTAGGTTATTGTGATTCTATCATATTGGTGTACTGTACTTAGGTGTTTTTGTTTTTTTTTGTAGCTGTTCTCCCCTTTTCTTCTTCTCAATCTCTTTCTCTCCACATAGTAATACCTCGCTAGTAGACGTGGCCATTCTTACTGGATGACTCTGTTACTGGTAATTCATAAATTTCCATTTCTGGAGTTTCTTACCAGCTAACCTCCTAGTAGTCAAATTGCCAGGGCTTTCATACGTTTGAATTCGAGACGAATTCTGGTCGAGAGGGGGGAATGTAGTCTCTATACTTTGTTTCTCCTGGTCTAGTACCAGAAAGCAGCCAATCTTTATTTATGTTAATAGAAAATGATTGAGAACCACCGCTCCATGAAAAGTTCGAGTAAACAATGAAACTATGGAGGTGTCAAACTCTCGGATTGTAAATCACTCTGCGAAGTTGTTAGCTCATACCTTAAGTAAAAGGTATTATGTAAACAAAGTAGAAGAACTTTTTGGAACAAAACCCAGATTGTGGATGAACCTTTCCTTGCTGCTTGTTTTGAGCATTTTGTTTTATGAAGTGAGAGCCGCCTGACCAAATATTCAAACTTGCTCTAAAACTTTTGAAAAACTATTGTTTTTAACAAAAACACAAAAGAGATTTGTTTTACCAATTTGTCATTTCCATTAATATTTCTCTAAATCAACATCTATTGATGTCAATCATCAGAAATGGATCTGACACTGAAACACAACCGCTCGTTTGCATCCACGTAATATGAATGAGAATTTCAGTTATCTTTCCACGTTAACGCTGTCCACGTGTAAATAATTAAGAATATGCTAATTATTCGGAAATGTGATACTCTATTTATTCGTACAAAGATCGCATAACATAAAATATTCAGAAAAATTTATAAATAACCTGTAAACTTCATTTCTTGATTTCATTTTTTATGAAACAATATTCTATTGTTGTCCTAGAAGCTTTCTACAAATGGTAGAAAGTGCCAGTTTTATATTTTGCCTTATCCGGTTTCATGTTCAGTGGTACGATTCGCCTGTGAAACACGAAGAGCACTATTAAAGCTGCTGAGCATGATAGGACATGATATACCATTATCCATTTAAAGCCTGATACCGCGTACACTCGCCTTCAACCAACTCTAACTCAATGTCAATGTTTTAATACTCACGATGCGATAATTGGAACTAACGTCTGAGCCATACATCCCGTAAATGCCATTAATCCAGTAACAAAGCCCTTGAAAATAAATTTTTTTGCTTTCTCAATTATAATTGTATGCTCACGATCTCTCTCGACTCTCATTTCCACTCTCTAGCTTTCGTCATCTTCATTGCTTCACCTCATTGTTCTTTTTATTTTTGTGTCTCTACCTGCTTTCGGGGTCCAATGATCTCAGAGAGTTTGGAATTACATGATGCTGAGATTAGAGGAAACCCTATTCCCATTATGGTTGAAAAAGCAAATAGATAGAGGTAGAGTGGAACCCTATAATGACAAACACTAAAACCAAAAAAGCAACAAGTCGCACAATACCTGTTCGTCGTTTCACACCAATCATATCTATACGAGCATCCGCCCAGTAAATCCATCTCGGTGCCATTTACTATGAATATTGAAATATGCAAACAGGAGAAGAGAATTATGAACTAACTTATTTGAGGTCGATCTAATGGTCCATCATAAAACGGGAATGGAATATGAATTAGATGAAAAGCAAGGAACATGCTCAACCCAACTGCTAATGAGTATCGTTTGTCTCTAAAAATGAAGTATCTTGTTCATCTTCCTGTTCTCGATCTTTTGTGACATTATGAGCATGACATAAAGTTTTACATTCGACCAAGACGTGTTGTTCCAAAGAAGATGTACATGGTTGTTGACCAGATACAGGAAATCGATTGTATGATTCCGTTATACAAAACGGCTTCTTCACTTGTCCAATTGTACATAGCCATGGTTATTGGAGCTGCTAATCTTAAAAAAACATATTTTTATTAATAATTTCATTCTGTTTGTTTGGCTACCCTTCTGTGCTTGAAACACCAGAAAGTATCCACCACACAAAAAACATGATGGCGGCAGCGACCTTATCATATTTCGGAATAATCAAAAATGGATCGCCTGTGGAGAAAGCAAAAATATAAATGAAATTAATATTTTGATTGAACAATGTATAAAGAATGAAGAAAGCCAATAACAACTCACTCTTCTTACTCTCGTCACTTATGATTCCTGCATACTCTTCAACCAGGAACAAACGAATGCAAATTATGAAAATTATATTAACAAGGCACCTGTTCAAAATAAGTTTTAATAATTCACAAATGAAAATTTAAAAAAACATGAAGAAAGCAGTTGTCGTGTACATGTTGAAGAGAACTGGCCCGATATGGATCCCTTCGTTGCCGATGGGAAGAAAACAAATCTTAAGATTTTGATTTTATTTCAAATATTTTTTCCAAATTTTTAAATATTTTCTTTACTTGAACAGCTGGGCCTAAGGCTAATCCAGATGTCAATCCCCCGGTGCCTATTGAAATTGCCTTAATTCGATCTTCTTTTGTACTTGCTGTAGCCAGAAAGCTTCTGAGAACTCCTAGTGTTCCTGAAAATGATTATTATTTTCTAGAAAAAGCCGTTTGGGTTTTTCTGTTTTCGCTGTGCTTTTCACTTAGTGTTTCTCTGGTCGACTATCTTTTAATTTGAGTTGATTGACTATTTCTTATAACAGACACACGTGATAAGTCACAAATATACTTTTATCTTGAGCTTCTCAGTGCTACCGAAACCGGCACTCAGACTATAGACCTGAATACCCTCAGGGCTGCAGTGCTTAGAATCTTAAGCTGATGGTGAACGGTTGTTCTTTGCCTTTTTCTTCTTCATTTTTTATCCAGATCTCTTCTTACCGCTTCCGAATCCACACAGAAATCGGGAAACTAATGCGACATATACGGCGTTTGTTGGAAAAGCCGGAAGGAGTCCATACATTAAATTTCCTGAAAATACGATTTGTTCGCATTATTTTCTTGTGTTTTTCTTACCCATAGCACAGAAGGTGAATCCCAAACAAACGGGATGTTTAGTAGACATGGTCTTCTGGTTCCAATACCCAAAAAGAGGATTTGCCTGTCAATGGCATATTACTAATTCAAGAATGAGAAATAACGAATCAAACCACAGCTCCAGCAATACTTGTTATGGACATTATGAAAGCAAAATGATCTAAAGTGGCTGTTGGATCAACCTTCAATTATGCTTTTATATGGAAATTGAAAAGGATATGTGAAACTTCTTTTATGAATTGCCAAGTTGAAGTAAAATAAATGCTAAATTGAACACCCACTAACAACAACATTGTACTTGTCATCCATATTGATGCCCATGGAGTTCGTCGAGCATCCGATTCAATCCTAGATTTTGCATTTATCTCATCTTCTTCTCTTTCACATTTCAGCTTTGTCTCACTCTTTCTCTCTTAAAAAGAAAACTCACCTTTTTTGCTCCACGGGGTTCGCCATTTCCGAAACGAGTGATAACTTATTTCCAAAATTTGCCAGATGTGTGAAAACCAACACTACATTATCATAATCCTCTTTTCATTGTACCTTAATCGATAGTTCAAGTCGTTCGATCTCTTCCCACCGCAGAGGGATCTCCACCTTCGGGACCTCTATTTCCGAAACTTTCTCTTTCTCTATATCACACGTTATTTTTTTCGAACATATTTCCAAATAGCAGTGCAATGTCAAATGCCCGAAGTAATCGAGGATTATCACGTCATCCTCGCAATTCCAAACGAAAACTGAAGTCAACTTTTTCTTGATATTCACCTCGAACTGTCGTTCCACTAATAAAAGGAAAACAAAAAAGGGATTCATCTATTTGAATAGAGAATCAAGGAAATTCCGTTGAGCTAATTGCGCAAATCGTCCTATGTTCATTGCATGAGTCGTGATTTTTCGTAGATTTTTTCTTCGTTTTCTAAACAATTTACTTGGGAATTATATGAAAAAATCTGCACGCAGCCACAATTCTGCTTTGAACGTCTAAACATTTAAGAATAATAATTCTGTTTTGCAGACTTTCTCTGTATACTTCTCTTGACATGTGAAGGTCAGGTGAAATATGCCGTTGCTAAGCCATCCGCTGACAACTATCTATTCACGTGAAATTACACGTGTCAATCCCTCAATTTCGTAATTTTGACGTCATGAACGGTTGTGTTTCTCTATCCCCTCTTTTCGCAACCTCTCATCATCGCATTCAGTCTCTGTCTGTTTTCCTTTTTCTCCTCCCCCTCCCCCACCCTTCTCTTTTTCAATCCCTCCCTCTCAATCATTTATCTAGAACTAAACTTCTCAGAAGCTGTGTCACCTTACATACCATGAAAGTCATTCCTTTTCTAATATTTCGACTACCCGTCCCTTCTCATAAATTATTTTCTGGTTGACGTCTAATTCTTGATTCTCAAGTCAATTTCATACTTTAAACTCTCCAACTTTGAAATTATAATTATGGAAATTAATTATGAGCTTTCAATGAAAAAATCTTTATATGTCCATCTTCCTCCCCTTCTCGTCTTCATCGTCTTCATGGCCTCCTTCTTCTTCTCCGTCTCCTGCTTTTCATTCTATCCTTCCTTCTTCATTTTCAATCAACTCACAATAATTTCAAAACAGAAATTAAATAAAGACAAATGGAAAAATAAATATTTTACAAAAACTCATTTATCATAAAAGTATTTTTGGGAATATGCAAATTAGAATGTCCTTTAATCATCTATTGCGTGACTTCCTCTCACGTCTTCAAATGAATCTGGGATGTCATTCTCCTTCTGGGTGTCTTTTCCATCTCTCAAATTCTTAATTTTCTTTTTTTTAGAATAACAATCATTCTCTCTCTCTCTCTCTCTCTCTCCATAGATATACATTCTCCATCTATTTCATTATTACTCTTCTTTGTCTATGCCTCGTTTGTGTTCCCAAATGTCCTCCCTTTGATTGCAATCTTCAATTAGTCCACGAAATCTGTCACTTCTTGTACTTTTTTTCATCCAAACGTTAATTTTCAATTCTTCAATTCGGGGAGAAAGTATATTTTTTATTTTGTTTTTATTCACTGTTTATCTATTATTCTGAGAAGTTGTTCATATTTGACAGTCTTCTGTTTGCCCATTTGATCTTAAACTTCAAAGGATTCCATTCCTTCTTCATCATGGGAAGAGGAAAAAAATAAATTAGAGGAAGGGAAGATAATTATTCAGACAATATTCTCATAAAATTGCAACTTTGAGAGAAGAGCTTCATATGGTTAGTAGTCACATTGCGTTGATTATATCATATAAAGGGAGCTCAATCTATATATTATGTTGCTTCTTACAGAAAAACTTCATTTTCGTGCTATCCACAAGAAAAACTACCCTTTTTATTTCCTTTTTGTGTTTTGAAGATGAAGGAAGAGGATTCTCATATGTACGTCCCACTCACCTCAAATACACAACCGCTCTTTGTTACTGCAAAGGATGAAAATGAAACAGCAATGATGACAAAGATCACGTGAGAAGACACGTAAAATATCTTCAAATGAACTTTCATGCTAATTAAGCTTCTCATTTGGTGCCTTTCTGACAATTTTTAAACGTTTTGAGCTCCATGAGTGACATGAATTCATCCTTCACTTCATAATTGCCTTAGACTCATGCCTTTTTTAATTATTTGTGCGAAAGAATTTTTATAAACTTATTTAAAAAATGAGGATTGTCAGCAGCTTACACTCTCTTTTCTGCCAAAATCTCTGTTTAATCCTTGGAGAGGACTTATCTTCTTAGGAGAGATTTAAAAACGGAGAAAGCTGGAAATGCATCTTGTAACTGATCCATGCATATCATTCCTTCTGTGGAATTCTTAACCTTACCTCTCTCTCTCTCTCTCTCTCTCTTTTGTGGTCTCACCACCTCTTAGAATCTCTTTTTTTTTACTCGATTTCGTTCTCCCTCTCGACTTTCACTCCTTGTTTTACTCTTTGAGCAAAAAAGCTTAAAGCTTGTCCCTTTTCTTATTGTCTCATTTATGTATTACGCTCTTCTATTCTAATTTGAAACGAAGCTTCTCAAATTGTTTTTCTTCTCAAAAACGCTAAGCTTTGAGTGAAGGTAGTTCCGTCTGTTAAAACCTCTCCTAACTATACTTTCTGCCTTGTTCGTCTTCCTATTTCATTTTCTTCACCCAACATCAATTCTCTATTTCCAGAAGAGCTGAAGACCGTACATAGAATGGGGATGAAGACGGTGCCATCTCCGGAAGACATATTTCTCATCCGAAATATGATAAAATCGGAAAATAAAACAAAATTCATTATGGATATGCATCGAAAATTGATTGAAATGAATCTACTGAAGGCTCATGAGGTAAGCCTTTACTGCGTCTTACATTGCTTCTGCTCATCACACACATCATGCTACAAGCAGCTGGAATGATCATTCTTTTTTTTCTTAAAACGAAAACAATGTTTGCCATACAATAAAAGAAAGAATATACTTCTTTATTGTATCTCAAACAACAAATTTATTTGAAAAGCAACCAAGTTTTCTAATGATTTCTGTACTTGAAGTTTGGAAATTTTGCTTTTTTTTCAAACAATTTCCTTCTTCATCTTTGAACATCATTTTCAGTCCTCCAATCTCTCTCTCTCTCTCTCTCTCTCTCTCTATCTTTCTCTCTTCATTTCTCTTTATAAATATTGCTTTGCCTGTTATGAGAAGGGTAGCTTTGTTTCCTCTTTCTCTCTCATTTCCTTTAACAGATTTTTTGATGGAAAGTTAATTTTTTCTTTTTTAAAAATAAACATTTTGTGTGGGAAGTTGTTTGGATTCTGACATTAAATCCACTTTGACACTGAGCATGTCTTCTTTGCCGTTCACACCTCTCTTCTTCCTTCTCTCTTATGCATCAATCAAGAAGAGTTCCATTCAAATTTACTTTCCATTATTTGCAATTTAAATATTAATTAAAGTTTTATTCTTTTACAAGTTTAAACTTAACGTTGAAATCCTGAGGAAAGTTGTAAGAATGTTTCGCGAACTTTAAGTTCGAGACGAGCATGCCATCATTTGTATTCTCAAGAACCATCTTCTTAAGAAAAAAAGTTCCCTGCAGTTTGTCTTATACTTCTATTAGCTGTTCTAATGAATATTGTTTTTTTATATACGTATTAAGAGAGAGAACCTCTTTATAGTCATGAAAGGCAATTATTTCCATTTCTGCGACTTTCGTCTGCATAATGGAATGGATTGACGCTGACTGATCAAGCTTTGCTCTCAATAGGTATCGGCTAAGTGATGAAGAAGCATAATTGAAAACTGAGAGATGTCAGGGCTATGAGGAGAAACTTGGAAAAAAGAAGCATCACATAGAGTAAAGTAGGGAAGTTGTGAGAGAGAAGTAGAGGAAGAGAGAGAAAGAGAGAGAGAGAGAATGATGACGTGAATAGATAAGCAACTAGATATGGAAAATGAGCACGCAAAAGCTATGAAATCATTCCAGAGGACATTTGACGAAAATGTTTTATAATTAAGCTACCAGCGAAAGTGATTTTCAACTTCCCCCTCTCATCTTGAAATAAAAACAGAAAGTATTTTTCGACAACGCGCTTTGAGAACTAATCCGACGAATTATAGTTTTGTAAGCTTAATTGGCAAACAACTACATGTATTCTTTGAACTTTTTCCGATCATTTTCATTCAAATCATCAACATTTCATTCATTTTTCATGAACATTCGCTTTTTTCTTTAAAATAATGATGTTATTACATATGAATTGCATATGACCAAATCTGACGACGACGACGGCGAAAATCATTTGTCCTTCTGATCAGCGACCATTCCGTCACTACCTGCTATTTCCCTCCAGCTATCCTCTATCTATATTACTCCATATCTTCACATACATACGATTCTCTTCCTTCTGCATTAAAGACTTCAGAAAAAAAGTTTTCCACTACCTCTTTTCATTCGCATTTCTGTTCAGTCTCATGCTCTCTCTCTTCTCGCGTCTCATGCTTTCATCCAAATATACTTTAATATTAAAAAAGAAAATATTTGAAGACGATATGTGTTTACCAACAAATACTTTATTTTTTTGAATATTTTCTTTTGAATTCAAACAAAAAAAATATTAAAGTTTTTGCGAATCGTCTTTTACGGACGAAGAACTTTGCGTATAAATGAATTTCCGCCAACGACGGTCAATTGTTGAAATGTGAAGAGATCGAGGCGTAGAACTTGTGATTTTCATGTAATTTCCATTGGATTTTCAAGACTTCTAGTCCCTCCTCTTGTATTATTTTGTTTTTTTAGTCAAATCGTTCTCGTTCCTTTTTTTTAAATTCTGTTCTTAAATTCTCGTTCTATGTTAACCCTCTCTCACTCTCACTCTTCCTCACTATCTTCATATGATTTCTAGAATCCGTTCATTTACTGAACCTCATAGTTTATGAAGTTTACTCTCTGTCAACTTTTCGACTTGTCTGCTCGAGATGGCCCGTCTGTAAAAAAAGCTATTTTGTTTCTTTCTTGTAGCCTCTTCTTCCTCACTCTGCTCCCTAGTCGAATCCATATATTGATACCTACCATACTGCCTTCCACAGCTTATGAAATACAATAAATGTATATTACTCTCAAGCTGACAAGCTCAACAAAGGCTCCGTTCTTGAAGTGAGGCATCTTCCTCTTCCTATTTTCTTTGTTCAAAACCTTTTTTTCCTTAAAGTGCATTCTGTTGTTTCAAAGGTACTCGTAATTCATTTCCCAACCAAATTTCAGCAATGCAGAGTGAAAGATGGAATATGAAAAAATGAAAAAAAAAAGAAGGATTTTTCATGTACTCTCGGGCTGCCCTGAATCTCGTCAGATATTCTGTTATTCATGCTTAACTGAATTTCTTATTGTTTTCAAGAGGTTATTCATGAATTCCCCCGTTCATTAATCCATTAAAAATACCTAAAAGTTTTAGAGGAAGTTTCTTATCTTTGCCTTTCTCATAATTCGTTTCATGTTTTTTATTCTTTTTTCCTGTGCATTCGCCATGCTAGATGCCTTCACAACTTGCAAGATACTCAACCTGATAGCTGTGAACGTTTAGTACAATCTTTTTTTCATGAAAAGCTTCATGAAAACATAATTGTTTGCAGTTTTTTATTTTAATTTCCTTACTCTTCCATGTTACAAACTCATTTGCATTTTACGTGAACTTTCACGTACTTTTATACACGCTACTCATCTCATTTATCAGCATTTAGTTGAAGCTGGACGGTTGTTCTCTGTCTATTCGCATCTGCATTCATTCATCACCACAGAATGCTTACTTCGTTGTCTTTCTTTAAACTTTTCCTCTTTCCAATTCAGAACAATTTTTCTTTTCCTTATCTCTAAATTACCTAATTTTCTTTTTTCAACTTTTCCATCAATCCCCCTCCATGCTTCTTCCACATTTTATTTTCATTTAAACTGAAAGATCTATTGGTTTTTGGGAAAACGAAATATCTCCACCACTTATAGACATCCCTGGCCATCTCAACCATCAAATTGTGCTGAAATAAATTGAAAACTTATCCGTTTTAATTTTTATTTTCTTACTAAACACATCATACCCCTCTCCATTCCATCCTGTTATTTCGCCACCTTCAACCTTTTTCTTGAAACTTGTATAATAAGCTTCCATACTAATTTTATCCGCAAATATTGCTCTTAATAAGAAAATAGAATTAACATATAATCCAGTCGACGCTTTGCTTTCCTTTTTTTCTTGTTTATTAAATCACTGGTTTCATAGAACTGAAACTCCTTTTCTTCAAAGCCTACTCCACTTTTTGCTCATTGTTTTAGCCATGAAAACTTTTGTTTGCAATTAGATTCTTGTTACGAATTAAAATTAATGAAGAAGAAGCAGAGTCGTCCTCAAAAAAGACTTCAAACCGCTTTATTTGATCTCTTTTTCTTCATCTTATATTTCAAATCTTTTCCTTTCCAATTTTTAATTTCAATATGTCCTTTAATGAAGAAAAAAGCAGAATAGAGAAAGAGAATTGGAAGATAGCGACCAACAATAATCATCAGGATGATGTAGAAGGATCCGACGGAGACGACGACGACTAAGACGACAACGACGAAAAAGCAGAAGATCATTTGTGCAAGAGAAAACGACAAAAATGAAAGTAAAAAAGAGAAAATGGAGAAAAAGAAGAGAAAAAAGAAAAAAATTTCTTTCTTCGTATGTCCTCAGATTCAATTGGATGAGTAACTTAACTGCCCAAATATGAGCAAACGAAGCATATTGTGTGCTTCAACAAGAGATTTTTGACAACTTCTTCCACATTCGTCTCCCTGCCCTTCTGTTTCTCTCTTTTTCTCTCTGTGTGCCTTTTCCAGAAAGAGAAAGAAATTATAACTTCGAAAATATTGTAATTTGTGGATTAGTAGCAGAGTGTCTGAACGAAACCCACGCTCCCATATTCTTAATATGCCTTCTCAACATATTTTACAAATATTTATATGAAAACATCTGTCGGAACAGCTGAATCTTATCCACGAACTGTCCATTTTCTTACTCACGATGTGTAGAAATTATTATAGGAAAACCCTCAAAGAGCTGTTTGATGCTATGAAATAGGGAGGAGGGCTGGATTTTATCCATCCAATTATCTAAACTTCATTAGGTTTTTGATTTTTCTCTATTTTTCATCAGATGAACTGCTCAGCTCCTTTTGGTCTACTTGTTACTTTGCTCTTCTTAAGCGCGAAAATATCTTCTCCACTCTCTCTCTCTCTCTCTCCCTCTCTCTCTCTTTCTCTCTCGCAGTTGCTTTCTTTCAGCATTCCCTGGTTACTTCCCAATCTTCTCCCCTTAACGCTTCCTTTACAAATAGTTTTATAAAAGAAGCCTAATTAAGAGGAGTTTATTGGTAGTCATTGATTTCTAGAAATAATTTCTTTGAACTTTTGACAAAAGAAAGATAATTATGAGAATTTTTCATAATTATTTCATTTTTCTTCCCAAGCTATTGGAACTGACTTCTCTTATGCACCCACATCCCCACAGCCCCTCCCTTGCTTCCAACTCCCACCTACCCTGCCATTTAGACATTTAAAAATTTCACTTTTTTATGGTTTTTCAATAAAATTTATGGTTTATGTAATTATAATGAGAGAGAAAACGTTATTATTATTTCATTAAAACCTTAGTATTACTACCCATAAGCCATATTTAGATGATTGCTCAGAAACTTCCTCGTTTTAATTTCCTTGAACGAGACCTTTTTTTGTTCTTCTTTAAAGTAAATAAAGGAATAAAAACTGAGTGATTGAAAGAGTTTTCTACAGAAAGAGAGAGAGTAAAGAGAAAGAGTCTTGTGAATAATCAAATTCGGTGATGTTCTTTTTACCAGTTGGACCGCGACGAGCTTTATAAAGCCTAGTCCAATGAAGGAAATGAAGAAGCAGAGGGAGAAAGAGAGAGGAGAGAGATGGAGTTGAATTACAAAAAAGCAAAATGAAGATGAAGAGAAACATTCAAGCTTCTCATTCTGATCTCAAATATTTATAAAATAAATATTTAATTATATCATATAAGTTGGCTACATATGCACATATATGAATGAACAATAACTGTGTCTTCTCATAAAAGAAGTAATTCTTCCCAAACAGAACATTTTATTTTAAGTTAAGCTATTAACTCAACGCATATGATGTTGATCTCGCTATTTTCATTGCATTTAATACTCTCCTGATCTTATTTGCCAGTTTCTATTTGAATTTCAAAACTTTCTTATCGCATTTTGAAGTTGAAAAAACACCCCAAAAATGGATTCATTTGAATATGCTGCTCATTCAAACATCACCATTTACCAGAGAAAATGTTTTTTTCCTCATCCAAGACTGCTTCATTGCTTCATTTGCATATATCACGTTGACTCACGTAAAGTATTACGACACGTGTGCTTTCATTTTTCATATGTTGGTCGCCTTGAACGGTCTGTCTTTCAGCCCCCATGCCTAACGCGTCATTCTCTCTTTCTTCATCTTTCCTCCTCTCACTATCCCATTCTCTCTACAATTCCTTTTCTTGATAATAGGTGCGTAAGAATATGTCTCTGTCTTCTTCTAATTTTATCTTCAAAGTTTTATATTTGATACAGAAAATAATTGAATAGAATTGAGCTTCCTGTCAGCTATTGTTGGATAATTTTCAATTAATTCAGATGAGAAATGAAACAACATGTGATGACTATGTGGACCAACATCCAGATCTTACAAATGAACCTTTTGTTATGATATTATTCGCTACTTTATACATTCATATATTTGTTTTGGGCTTAATAGGAAACTTTGCAATCTTGTGAGTTTGTAATTGAACATTTCGAGAAGTTTAATATGTTCCAGACTACTTACATTTCGTCATCGTCAGCTCCAGACTGTTCAAAATATCTTCATTTCAAACTTGGCTATTAGTGATATCCTCGTCTGTTTAACATCTCTACCAATTACACCTATAACGAGTGTCTACAAAACATGGTTTTTTGCTTCCCCAGTATGCAAACTACTGCCTTTAGTTCAGGTAAATTGCTTTCTTCCTTATAGAGAACTAAAAAAAAATCTTGTTCCTCTCCAACTCATTTTAACTGAGCCTTTAACACTGTGAAAGTTCCTATCATTACAGGGTGCTTCTATTTTCGTATCAACGTTTTCCCATTCAGCTATTGCTTATGATAGGTAATGATATTTATCCATTCAAACTTAATATCTGATCATAAATAGATATAATCTCGTTGTTCGTCCTCATAAACATCCTGTCAATACAAGAGGAGCTTCTATAGTTTCATTATGCTTATGGATAGCCAGCGTTATTGTGTGTATGCCATATGGATGGTATATGGAGGTTGTTGAAATACGGGGATTATGTGGAGAAGTAACAACATACATTTACTTATAATATATACAATTATTTTTATAGTACTGCACAGAGAAATGGCCTCTACCAGAAGTTAGAAAGTCATATGCAATATTAGTACTACTTATGCAATTCTTATTCCCATTTGCTACTATGGCAGTGTGTTATTACAAATTATTCAGTCGCTTACGCGAAAGGTAAATTGTCTCATTTTCATAAGAATTCAATCCTGTTACATTTATCACACACACGACTTTTCAGAGCAGAATCGAAATTGAAAAAAATATCAGAGCGGACCCAGCTGCTTGAGAATGCAACAACTAGTAATACACCTGGTCCTCATAGTACAGCTTCAAGTACAAGCAACTCAAATATTCCCGTATGTTTAATACATAGCTTCATCACATATTTATTCATCTTCATTATTCACCATCTTCTTTTACAGGATGATAATGGGGAACACCGTAACTCTGTATGTGAATTTGAGAAAAATCAAAAGATGACTGTTCTAGCTCAACAACGTAGGACAACAATGATCCTGGTCTCTATGGTAAACAGTAGTCTTTTCTTCTGATCATCAAGAATATATTATAGGTGTTACTGTTTGGTGTTTGCTGGTTACCTCATAATGTGATTGGTTTGATGATAGAATATGATGAAGCCTACTTTCACTATGGTCACATGGATCATACTTATATCGTTTCTATGACAGCTCATTTGTGAGTTTTCATCTTCTAGTATAGTTTGGTTCATTATGACTTTGTTTTTAAGCATTGCCATGTTAACGAATGTTGTCAATCCTATACTCTACGCATGGTTAAATCCATGTTTCAAAGAAATTTTACTTAAAAGTCTCAAACGACGACGTGGACATCCGGAAGTCACAAAAAATGCCAAAAATACAATCATTCGGGTAAAAACTAACTTTCAATTGAAATAAATGCATGCAACATACGATTTTTAGATAAAACAACCTGTAACAACACAAGAAAGATCTTTTTAAATCATATCATTTAATTTGCTCATAATAAAGTTTTATTTGATAGTCATGAATGTACCTCGTATTTTTTCAACAGAAAGTAATTTGTAAAAAGAAATGCTAATTCCTTAATCCTGAGATCTCATTTGAGCGTTTGCTGAAT
Source organism: Auanema freiburgensis (assembly GCA_030370435.1). NCBI lineage: Eukaryota > Metazoa > Nematoda > Chromadorea > Rhabditida > Rhabditidae > Auanema > Auanema freiburgense. The sequence continues at coordinate 1,790,484 of CM059369.1, forward strand.
TTGAACCTGATTCATTGAGTTCCGAGCTAACCGATATCGCCGCCATTGCTATAATTATAATAAATAGATAGAAGTTCGCGAGGAACATCGGAAGACTTACTAAATAATAGCAATACATGCTGATGAAACAGGCAACAAACAGGAAAAGCTGAATGAATCCGAGTAAAGCCGTGAAGAGGCACGTGACATCATCCACAAAACACCGTTGAATTGAAAACTCGAGAGAATTATACGATATCCTTTCAACATGCTCTGACGCTATAGTATCTTCAGATGATCCAAGTACATGCAGCTTATTTGCATAAACCTTCAAATTGAATTTTTTTTTTTTTAAATAAATAAATTATTTTTAATTAATCTTTTCGAACCTTATATATATCCTGAGAAAGTTCAACTTGGCGAGCTGTTATTGACCTTTTCTGTCGTGCAACAATTGCAACGGGTGAACTTACTCTGAAAGGGAGAAATTATAGTTTCTAATTAGCATATTATATGTACAAAGCTATTTCTTCTTGCTTCAGCAAATGTTTGTTGCAACTAGGTTGACAGCTCTTGTCACAAGCCACAACATACGCTTGATATATTAATTCTGACTGAAAAACGAAAACTTTTTTTTGCTAAGCTTGATTTTTCAATCATTTTACCTCTTGCTTGAAAGCTCCAACGTTCAGACGAAAGCTTATTGCAGACGCTGAATTATTCAAATGAATGAAATCGATTACGCTTTTATTCACAGAAACGCATCTGAAATTCATTCAGCAGCTTTATCAATATACTCCATCTATTTCATCGAACCCTTCCGAATCAACTAATTCCATCGTTCTGTTTGTCAGAATCTCTTTAGCAACCACCTTGGTCACTAAGAAATGAGCTGAAGGCTGCTCAGAGTTCATTCGAATCCTCAACCAGGCTTTCTCTCCGATTCTAATTTTATCGGCTGTTTTCCCGTTCTCAAATAAAACTGAGACGAAAGAAAAATAATGTAAAAAACCCAATATCTTACCTGACAAGCTGAATTTTGGAACAGGATTCTCATTAAGCTTTGGCAGAATTATCACTTTTTCAGATCTGAATAAACATATTTTGTTTATTGTTATATATTCAAATCTTTCTTACAATATATGAGAGTTATCTGAGCCAGAAACATTCATGTTTACTGATAACACTCTATCGAACTTCTCAACTTGAGGATGAATTCGACACTCAACTTGTAACACTTTATCTCTGACTGTAACAAGTGAAGTGCTCCCTTCTTTCAGATGAATTGTTCCATGATAAGCATCGATTGGTTCTTTCTGAATAAAAAAATACCGTGAGAACGTACTCAGTTAGTTTGGAGTGGCTCTCAGACTTCTGAGCTCTTGCTAGTCATAACTGACGTGCGTTCACGTGAAACTGGTTTTTCGATTGTAACTTCTCATTACTTAGATGCTCCGATTTTAGAACGGTTGTTCACCTATTTCTGTCTCTCTCCTTCTCACTCTCTTATCGAAGCACTTAATTTATATTTCAAATTTCCTGGTTTGAATCTTTTGTATACAAATCGACTTACAATTCTGTTTAAACCACATGATTCATAATCAAATTTTGATGTGAAACGGAATGTTTTTTTCGCTTCCGAGTGACAAATAGTATCCCGAGAACGTTTAGTTTTCAAACTTCCTCTAAATACTATTGGCTTTAGGTTTAAACATACGATTCACTTACGAGAATTGTCTTAAAGTCCATCCTTCAACATCCAAATGCTCCAGACGACATTTGAGAGAAACTAAAAAAATTGAGATGAACACTTTTCTTGTCTTGAATTTTTAACAGAAATTAGTTCTTGTTCCAAATATGCTTTTGAAAATGAAAATGATTGTCCTCCGGCAATTATTACGATCAGAGAGCAGAAAAAAATGAGTGTAGTACCATGAGAAAAGAGACTGAGAGGAGAGAGAGGGAACGGTCATTATAAAGAAAATATAACGATTCTTCATAAGATTTGGGTCAGTGGTTGGTCGTTACAGACGGCCAACAGATGACAAACGTTCGTTAGTTTTTTTTTTGAAGTTTCTTTTAAAACCATGAACTCACGATCCATGCAATCGTCTAAATCCCCGTGAAAATAGTTTTTGTTTTGATACTCTAGTGGGCTTCTTCCAATAATCCGAGAATTACTTGATGACATCAAGCAAAGATTTCTCGATTGATCGAACGTGTATGATCTTAAAATTTAAAGTGTTCCTTCATGAGTTAGAAAGAAACCTGCAGATATCAGATTTTTGTGATCTTTGAAGGCATAGCTGTTCACAATGATCCACGTGATGAGCTTCAAGCTGGGAATCGAAGAGATCGGGGATTCCTCCATATTTCACTCTCATCCATGAACAAGCTCCGTCGTTGATAGGAACTTTAAAAAAGACGTAAACTTCGAGAGAATGTCGATATACCTTCCATGCAATTGTTTTCATAGATGTCATAGCTTTCATCATAACTGAAGACTTTCCTGACGTTGTAGACGTAGTTAATGGATATTCTAGACAACAGACATTCAGAGTTCTTCAAACTGAACACAGCTGATAAGCAACTATCTCTGAAACAAGATAGTCACATTAGAAAACCGTTATGAAGAATAATTACGTGTATAAACATTCATTGAGGCAATCTTCGATTGATGAAGAATTGAATGATTTCAATAAATCCTCTGAGTATGATGGTCGTCTATTACGAAACCTCTCAAATGCAAAACTGCGTTCGAAACATTTAAAATCTGAATGAAGAAGGAAATTTGTGAAATGTTCGTTGAAGTACTCTTTAGCTGATGCTTCCACCCTGACAACAAGATGTTTTTCTTAAGAAGATGCCTTGTTTCAGATTGTTCCACATGCTGCTTCATTAGAAGGCAAAAAATTTGATAAGCTGAATCGATGACCAGATTGAATCCTTCGCATTCACTCATCTGAACAAGAGATGAAATAGTTGTTTTAGTTACAAAGTTCCTTCTGGGAGAGAATCAGAAACCTACCAACGAACAGTCTGTGACACACATGTGAAGATTGGAAACTTTCTCATTTTTAAGTATTTTTCCATGAAAAACCGAGTTCCTTTCAATAGAGTAGTGTGAACTGGATGAAACAACAAGAAAATATTTTAGAAAAAAAGCCAGGAAAACTATCTTTTTAGGCATAATTCCTGAAAAATGAATGATTGAGGTGAAGAATCGGTCAGGTGGTCAAACGGAAAACAGAACGGAAACATGAAATGGCTACGAATTCAATGAAAGTGAAGTGGACAGATGGTTTGATGGGTTATGGTGACTGCAGAGAAAAAGGAAAGGGACGGCTGGTGGATGAACGAGAATAAATGGCTTCTGAATGGCCATCCACAAATCCGACCGAACATCACAGAAATATACTGAGCTGAATGGGAAAGAAGAACTAACAGAGAAAGTCTTTGTTACCGTTAATGGATAATAACAAGTTATAGGTTGGTAGGAAGATGCAAGAATTTGTCGAAAGGCGAGGAATGGCTTTGCCCTAGTGGTATACGGGTCAGCCGGACCGGATTATATGGGAGAAGAAGACAAGTAAGATTGTTCTTTTTGAAATGACGTGTGAACTTTTTAGAGAATGGAAAGTTACAAATATGAGCGTGTGCAGAAGATTTTCGAATAATGGTGAAGAGTAAAAAATAGGGGGATGGGGTATGGAAGTATAATTTGAGGTTATAAAAGAGGATATTTACAGTCTCGAAATCAATTACACGATATGTGGTGGGATGGATAAATAGATATGAATAAGGACCAGATGTCTTTCGATTAACAGTTCTGAGAAGAATCATGGTGTGAGGAGCGCGAGAAACAGATGACATTCAGAAGTAATAGGAAGAGAGGGGATGGAAAGAGAGGGCGAAATAGTGAGAAAGATTGAGAATGAGAGAGAAGAATAAGTTAAAGTAAAGAAGAATTGCAATTGTCTGTCTCATTATTAGGCGGTATTGTGAAAGGATGAATAATGAATGAATGTGATGAATATGTGACAGTTGATAGACGAAGTTAAAGACATTAGATGTAAACAAACATTTTATTATTTTGATTATCTAAGATTCAAACTCGTTCCCATCAGGAGCAAAAATAACTCAGCTCTCTTCTAGGCAATCAATGGCTTCTACTCATCAGTTGTCATAGTTTCCTCTACAGCATCAGCGTATGTGTGCGATAAGAATGGTAATATGTGTTGAGGTCAAACCGAATGCAAATAGAATGTTAGAAGGTCAAGAAGCTAACAAGCTGATTTGTTCAGTTGCTGAGCGGCTCCATTTAAATGTTGAAAAAACATCTCGAATTACGTTTCCTGTTTTGCTTTTTCAAAGCATGATATCATCAGAAGTATCTTTGTCCTTTTTATCATAAGTTTCTCTTACACATGACTTTTTATCTATATTAGACACACGTACACACCCGAGAAAACCTTCAACTATTTCTCCAGTGATTCCATGCCTGCTGACTAAATTGAAGTACAGTTGTCCATGGCATCCCACATGCTAGAAATGACGTAGCATGTTTGTACAACAAACGTGTGATAATAATATGTGAATAACGAATATTAATGTTTAAAAGAAGTTGCAATGCATAGCCCGGTTAGCTCAGTCGGTAGAGCACCAGACTCTTAATCTGGCTGTCGCGGGTTCGAGCCCCGCATCGGGCTTCACTTTTTCATGTTTTCAAACTGAAAGTTCTGAATACCGAATCATCAACAGATTGAAACAGAATTGTTTCTGCAACGTTCTTCAAAAAGCTAAAGTATTCTTTTCCCGTAAAAAAATATATATACTATAACTTTTCGGAAGTTCAAATGATCATAAATTGAAGATTGATATCGGGTACCCATAGTTATCATAACTGTGTGTTCATAATTGAGAAACAGAGAAAAAGATAGTAACTGTCATTAGAAAATCGAATCCGAGATCGAAGGTGATGACGTCGTAAACGGACGACGTCCCGTTAAAAACACAGCGTTCTCAGACTTCTCGCTGGATTTTAAACCTCTGAGCGAGATGTTAAAAATGATTTTTCTTTAGCAACATATGTGTTGTAGTTGTGTAACTGTCTTTTCATCTACTGTTCCTATTTCACGTATTCAAACATATATATTATATGTTTGAATAACATAAAATGTAAATCATTTTATGAAAAACAGAAAAAATCAAGTTTGACTGTTTTAACTGAAAGCTGCCGAACTCTTCTGTACAGATGATATCTTCCTTTTGATCTTTCATATATACTGATATATTCCATTAATCGTTCATAGACTAATGCAAAACAGGATTAATTTGTAATGTGACGATGGTGTTCTGTAATCCTCCGCCTACTTGATGCTTCCTTATAAAACCAAAACTTTATCATTAATACTACCAATTGAAGGTTATCATCTGAGCTTCGTCCGCTTCACAATGCGAGCAACTTTCCATATTACAGCTCTAGTTTTCTTGTTCTTTGCTCAAAGTAAGTATAACTTAATTGAACAAATCTAAAACCATCATCTTCAGGTTCATTCTCGATTACCCTTGAAAGCGTGTACACCCGATTATTGCAAAAGCAAAGAAATGCCGAAGATACATTCGCTTTCCAATTCGTGAAACCTATTGGAACTGTTGCAGGAGAATACGTGAGTCTTTGAGTTTTTCAATTTTTTTAATAGAAATAATCTTAAAACTTTGGGCCCAAAATAGTAAAACGTGAAATTCATTAGTGATTGATTATCTTTCGTTTTTCAACAATTTGCTGACACAAAGAAAACAAAAGAATGATAGAAACGAAAAGAAAAAAAGCCAAAAAACTTTTTTTTTAAATTTTTTTCTTACAGATTTGGCCTAGAAGTTATTCAGCGTCTGCAGAGCTTATATTTGATGAGAACGGAGCTGCTTTCCCTGTTCGGGAGCGTCCTACACTTAGCCGAATTCTGCGTCCTCTACAACCGAGTCGTCTTAGAAATGAAGTTGATCCTTGGACTTATCGTCTTCGTCGTTGATTCCTTGAAAGACCCAAACTTCTAGACTCTTTTCTTTTTTTGTAAAATAAGGTTTTATTATTCAACATTATCATCATCATCCCTTTCTTCCTTGGAGTCTCCATACCCTGATACTCACTTTTTTCTTATATGGAAGTAAAATAACCATAACATCTCTATGACGGGTCCATATTGTTCTTATAATTTATTTAACTTTTCTTTACTTCACGAAATAGTTCAATAAACTTTACCACAAACCTTGCAAGTCATAAGTTTAACAGTATATGTAGAAGAAGTTGAAAAAAAACTCTGATTCTCTTTAATATCGAGTTCAACAAGAATTGCTCTGTTTTATTCTTCTGCAGAAAGTGTGTTTGAATTTAAAAATATTCTTTGTTTTCAATATTTCCCTAGTAAACTTCTTCATGCTCTCACAAAGATATGAAAACCTTAAAAAATATTCTCAATTAAAAAAGAAATTCGGTACTTGTGCGGTGAAGCATTCTATTGATGAACTTTCTTTGGAAGCATGCCGATGACATTTGAACGTTCAAATCATATTCTTAATGTTACAACATTGCACGTATTTCTCGTCTCAATTTTCTTAGAAGGATTGACTATCAAAAACCTGGTTCAAGCAAGTATCACTTTTAATAGGTTCATGAAAGAACTTTCATCGTTCAAGGTCTCAATATATTAAGGGGGGAATGAAAAAGACGTTGATAACCTTGCTGAGGTCAACCTCGCCTGCCAGCTTATTCCTCCTCTTGTCTTGAAATGTTTTAATTAGAAAGGTTCCCGCCTTCACAGCTTTTTTTTCATAAGTGAAGGAAGACTTTCATCAAATAATTATAATCGCTCTTGGGCCCCATGCTTGATTCTTTCAATCAATGAATATACGTTTTTAACTGAACCTCATACCATAGCTTTTACATAATCATAAGAAGTGTGATCATATCAACAATCAGGAACAAAAGCACAAAGATTGAGCAAAACTGATCGTGTTGCTTGTTGAAAAATGAAGACCATGAACAACCAACACAGCCGCATGCTCAAGCAAAAATGAAATAAGTGCACAGCCGCTGCGCAGGAATGCTGCTCGAAAAATGAAAGCCATAAACGACCAACACAGTCGCATGCGTAAGTAAAAATGAAATGAGTATACAGCCGCTACACATGAAAGCTTGTCGGAAAATGAAAGCCATAAACGACCAACACAGTCGCCTGCTCAAGCAAAAATGAAATAAGCGCACAGCCGCTGCGCAGGAAAGCTGCTCGAAAAATGAGAACCATGAACAACCAACACACCCGCATGCGTAAGTAAAAATGAAATGAGTATACAGCCGCTACACATGGAAGCTTGTCGAAAAATGAAAGCCATAAACCACCAATACATTCGCATGCAGAAGCAAGAATGAAACGGGAGTGTGCAACCGCTACACATGTAAGATTATCGGAAAATCAAAACCGTAAACGTAGCTAGACAAGCACGAGCATCTGCATATCCGAATGCTCGATGGAGAAAAAATAGAAGATGGGTTCTACGATTTAAGAAGTGATACACGATGTAGACCCGTGATACTTTAATCTTTCAATATTTGAGGACAAAAATGGAAAAACGACATATATATAAAAATATCGGTTCACGTTATTAACGTTACAAATGCATATATATATATATATATATATATATATATATATATATATATATATATATATATATATATATATATATATATATATATATGAATATATATATATATAAAGAACAAGCAGGGAAATTAAATTCTTACAAGTTAATAAAATTAGCATAATACAATTCTTTCATACTCCTAAATGTTCACAACCTAATTAGGAATAACTATGACTTTCCGTCCTCATCTTTGTTGAAGCCACTACTTGCATCAAACCTAGAATTCGATTCCAAGCTATCGAGATACATGACAAATACCTGCTCAAATAGCTAACGGGAAGGTGTTGAAAAATTGGATCACGAATTCTCTTCAATTGACGTCTCAGATCTTCCACCTTAGAAAACGAAAAAAAATTTATTCAACTACTTTGCAGTAAACCTCTTCCACAAGTTCATTATATCTGAGAATGTTAAATTGTTGCTTTTGCGCTCTTCTGTAGAAAGCTTTCGTGAAGATACGTTCACGAGCAGTTGGATATTCGAAAGACTATAAAAAGCATTAAAAGAATCATTTCCATTTCTAGAAGTAATCTACCTGACGAGTATATAAATAATAGCCAAAAGTTGCTATGACAGTAGCATAAGTTGCGAAATATGTGACAGGTTCCATAATATCCCACGAATATTCCCACCATGTCAAACGAGCGAACATTCCTTGAAAATTGTATTTAGAAAATAATTAATATATATACCAAGCACCTGTTTGAATTCCCATTAGTGAGAAACAGCACCACATAACCCGTTCAGCATGAGCTTCACACTCTTGCTCAATTTTGAGCTTATGCTTGAATACAGCTGAGATTAAGATATAACAATCAATAAACCAACCATAACTAATGGATTGAGTTCAGCTTCCGCAACTTCTAACTGCTTGATTATTAAATGCTCTCTTTTAATTTTAAAATCATCAATACAAAGAGAGGCATGCAATGAAGCCACAGTAGCCTTCAGATCATCTAATTGTCTTAGCCTGCAAATGACATGCTTTAGCTCATAACAGATAGCATGTCTTACTGATCACTACTCATTTGAAGATCTTTAGATAAAGAAGGAATTGAGACATCATAAAACTTGTCATTCAAACGAATTTTGAAGCTTCCATAAAGCAATAGATGCTCGATGCTAGTTGAGTTTGCCACCCTGATGCCTTCTGAAGAAGAAAACTTGAGGAGAGAGATTAGTCGCTAACCAGGTGAGTAAATGGCAGCGAAATCTAATCCTTTGTCTTCAAACTTCAAGCTGTCACACAATGAACCAACAGTATCAGAAAGAGGCCGTAGTGAAAAGCGGCAAGGTTCCTGCCTGGAAGGCAGAGGAACCGTTAAATGAGGAAGTCCTCTATCATATTCCATGAAAACTGCAGTAGAAGAAGACGGCTGGTTTGTTGTGCATTGATTCTGGAAAAGGAAATCAATAAATTTGGCATAATATGTCACTCAACTCTAATTTGAAAGGAAGATATTCGTTTCCCTACGAAGCTTAACGAGTTATTTACAGAATGGGAATAGAGGTAAGCAAGCAAGTGCTTGCGGGGCATGGTGCTGCTGAAATTTCATTAAAACTTAGCAATTATAGCTTCGGAAAGGCAGCAAAGTAAGAAATGACAATGAGATAGATGGATGGTCGAAAAATAACTTGAAAGAGTTGTAAATGATATAACTAACCAAAAGGAGCTCAAGATAACAAAAACATTAAAAAGAAAAAGAAAAGACTTTGCTTGAATGAGAATGTTACATTCAAAAAAAGAGGCTGAGCATGAAACATGAGTAAAGTGTGAAACTCATAAAAACAAAGAGGAAACAAAAGAGTTGGAAAAGTTTTCACTGAGTTCAATGCCATAATGAGTATAAGTCCATCTCTTCACGGAAAGTGACAGTTTGAAACTTGAGGAATGATTAGTAAAAGTGTGTTGAAAAGAGATGGCTTGCTGGTCTTGCAACTGGTCAAGAACAGCGGTTCCAGAATCATTAGTCAATTTTCACGGCAGTATGGAAAATAAAAAGAAAAATCAATAGAAGAACATTAGGTGCAAAATAAATTCAATTTCCTAATATATACAGAGTGGAATTTGTCTTGGAAAGAATGAAGACAATGTTTTGGGTAAGGAAATGAACAATCTTTCGTCTTTCGCATTCATTGAAGACAGGTTCAAATAATGATTTGACGAAATTGAACATTCAACTTTCTCCTTTCCCCTCTAGAAAAAATGGAATGCGATGGTGGTTTTGGAGCTGGCTAAAGAACTATTTACTTCCGACCTAACGGCTTTTTGTGGAAAAAAGGATCAATGAGAAGCTACACGGCCTCGATCGAAGAGTGGACATGAGCAGACAAACGACAACAATGCGACGACTATGACAGCTGAAAAAAGATGAAGTTCTCAAAAACAAAAGGAAATAGTTGAAGAAAGAGTCAAGCATCAACTATCAGAAGCCGACCATTTGCGATGCATGTTGACATCTGATAAGCGCACACCTTATTGAAGATAAATCAAACAGGGAAGTCGAACTAAAAACCAAAGATAAGTAAAATCTTGCTCAGAGTAGTATCATTGGGTTCGAAAGCAAAGTAAGTCTGCCAAATGACTCCGTCAGCGTAAAGAGAAAACTCGAGTAAATCAAACGATCATTTTCTGATATAAGATTGAACACAACAAACATTTGAGTTAAGAAACAAGCAAACAAAAAAGAATGTTCATTGAATCACAATCAAAGACGCCTAATAAGGGAATGTTAACGGATATGTAGCATGAATGTCCGCGATGTTTACCTTAAGAAAAGCGAAAAAGTGGAAATCAGCAAAAGAATTTACAATACTTGAAACTTTCTTCCAACTGAGCTTACGTATGCTTCGACAGCTGTGCGTCAGCTGTAATAAGGAAAAAACAAAGACTATCAGTATGATAAATCGAAAAAGAGTAAAAGATAATCACTCTATAATCACAAGGAAACTCAGTCAAACCCATAATACACCTGACAAGAAATCACAAAAAGAACACTATAATACAAAATTATTAGAGGAAATCTGGCTCAACACCTATCATATCAAAAAGTTGCATCATATGCTCGATGTTTAGAGGAGGTAAGAAGCTGTCTAAATCTGAAAGGTTCTCACAAGAAGAATTATGAGAAGTTCGACTATATTTAGGAACGCCTATAATGAATTAATCAATCAGTGAAATAGTTTTAGCAACTTTATACCTTCGACTACTGCCTCGTGTCCCATGGCCGATGGAAGGAAAACAGGTTTCTGTTGAACAGCCTGATTCTGTATACTACGGAACCTATGATCGATAGGAAATATGTGCCCCTCCGTGGAAAACAGAAGTTTATGCTCATTCACATTCGCAAGATTGGAGAAATCAAACAACTAAAGAAAAACTAGACTTGTTATAGAACTACAGCTATACCAAATACAGATATTTCAAAGTTTCTGCCAAGAAAAAGGACTCCATTCGATCTTCAAGAGAACCATCATGAACGTCATGTACAGTAGCAAATCCACATTCAACCTGAAAAGAGGATAATTTCCGTTTTCGTTGATTTGTTGATCTTACCTTCGTTAACGCTTTTAATGAATCTATCACTTCTATACCAACTTTCAAGTAAAAGGGATTTTTTGTTGCTCTGTATAGTATATACGTCGACTCAACAAACTCTGGTCTTAATGGATAGAAATTAACATCAGGTTTCCTGCAAGAAAAGATCTGAAGCTCAAATCTGAACTAAATCATTGCTACTGGAGTTTAATATTATAACGCTCAGGCAAAACGCCATATTTCTTCCAAATAGCGTAATATAATGCGTGTTGGCATATAGCTTCTTCTACTCTGCCTTCCAGCACTAATAATCCGGAAAAGCTTGCCTAAACATTCATTTATTATTCATTTGCCATTCCTTTCCCTCATAAAACCTGAAGAGAATCTATCCAAGTCGTCATCATGCTGCCATCACGAGAGTCAACATTCACGAATAAAGGATGATCACCCACTCCGCTCCGACAGTGTTTGCTGTAAGAGAAAAAACCTTGAAAAAATGAGTGAACAGCTAATAATACCGCCCACGTCGAAGATGCTTCATTAACGTGTCCATAGCTTCATTATACATCTTCAGATCAGAGGAATCTCCGAACATAATATAAGCTAAACGATTATTCAATATAAAACTAGCATATCTACTCACATTTAAGAAGATATTCGTAGAATGAATCTAGTCCCGCTCCAAGACCACATAATGTACCAACCCACCTCCCAGTTTGTATGTTAACGAGGTTTCCTGAGTGGTTTACCTCATTAGAGTGATGTGAACACAGCGAAATCATTTTTCAAAGTGTTGGAAAAAGGAGTGAGCAGAGTCGGCTTCATTCGTTTTGCAGTCTCACCTAAAAGTCCCGTCTTGGGATCACGCAAATTCCATAACTTTCTATTTACATTACGAGCAGCTTGTTCGTACGTGGGATCATTAATCAATCTGGATAAGATGCCTGAATGAATAATCTCAAAATAAGAACAAAGTTTTCAGCTGAACCGAATTCCAGAAGTAAAGACCCTGCTCCTGATGTGCATGTTTCATTTATGGTATCAGGAAGAACACCCTTCAATAAATTTACCCGAGTGAATGGAATACCTAAATGAAGCATTCACTGATGACAAAATTAGTGACCAAACCTGTATTGGTTCCTTCAAAAGCAACCATAAGTCTATTAGCTAAGTCATGAGCTAAAGAGAGTAACTCTCCATCATAGTCTTTAATATAAAAATCTCCTAATAATCTGGAAGAATCGGAAGCTATCAAATGAGCAGATAGCAACGAACCGATCATTCTAAAAAGTATTCTTTGATTTTAAATCCCGTTTATAACTGAAACCGTATATTTGCTTCGAATAGTTGAACTGTCGTGTTTTTTTCAAAGTGAACAGTATTTATCACAAGTTTGACGGCTTCTTTGAAAGCTTGGCTATCACCTACAAAAACAAATAACTGAAGCATTATACCGGGTGAAATAATTACCGAAAACCACAAGAGAATCTAGACTATCCACTAATGTTAAAGAAAAATCTCCAAGAACGTCATTAATGTTGAAGTTCGAACTTGAATAAGGTATTGGAAAAGTCATGACATTGAAACTTAATTAACTTACGGATCGGAATGGTCATGTCCTCTTCCCGTGCAGTGGATCGGATCGAGTTCGTCTGCTGGATACGCAAACTTCATATAGTTATTGTATCCAAAGTAAAACATTTCGCGAACATCATGACGGGCAGTGTCGATATCATCCTGAGAACGAACTTCTGTTGCTTATTATCGAAAAGAGGATATACTTCTGTCACGGATATCAGAAGATTTTCATCAAAATCGATACGGAAAGGATCTCTATTCAAAGTTTCAGCTATGATATGAGTGAAAAGACATATCGACCAAATTATCTGAAGCGCTTATATAAATGTGAAAAATCTGTTATGCTCACCATAATCCTTCCCATAGCATTGTATTTAGGTCTGTAAGAGCATTGAGAGAACTGATATGTTTTTTCTTAGATATTCGAAGTGGATAACAACCAAAGAAACAGTAATTAATAGATGATAAATGTATTTCTTTGGGAGAGTAACAAACAACTGCTTATTATGGTACATATGATGATTCAATCAATTCATAACAAAACTCTATTCTTCACTAAACAATCTATTCATTTGATCTATATATGTCTATTCGTAAATGGAGATCATCAACCAGGCGCTTCATTTATAGTCAGGACTAGAACTTGATAGGTCACATGGTTTTTGAGCATTCTTAAATACATATTAAGTCTGAGGTTTGTTCGTAGCTCTATGAATCAGCGAAAACATAATTGTGTGAATCAAAATATCAAGTATACAAAAATGTTGGACAAAATAATAAGGCACTGTAAATCTCTTCAGTAAAAAGGGTAGGACAACTCAAAACATTTCTATATCTTGATAAATACAGAGAACGTCTGCGAGCACAAAAGTTTGGAACAATTCCCAAGAACACATCTTGATTTATCCTGGTCTACTATTTAACGCTAATTCTCTTTGATTCAGAAGCACAAACAAACCCAGAACGAACACATCTTTTCAGATATATTTTTGAATTTCTTCGTAAATGGCCATGACAAGAGCACCTCCACTACTTCTGAAACCAGTGTTTTATAATAGTTGAATATTAATACTTCTGAGAGCCTGCTGTACCTGAAGACATTGGCTAAGGAGCCTTTGAATAATCCTCGTACTCCTTCATCCGCTACGATTTTCTTGGCTGAAGCGAACGCTCTTCCCTGACTTAGAGAACCCTTGATCATCATTCGCCTTCTAACTGTATCCCATGGATATGTCAAATAAGATGAACAAATGGTAACCCCCTCAAAGAACAATTTAGATATACCGATATGGCAATATAAATTACCTGAGCAATTCCGAAAGATGCCACAAAATGTAAATGTTTTTTATCCGCTCGCACCATGTTACGGATAGCATCATATAAACCGAAATAGGCAGCTCGATAAAGGAAGTATGTCTGTGAATAGAAAACTATGAATGGGGCTTGGAAACAGTTATTGCTATACCTGAATGGATATCAGAAAGCCTCTATATAATCCAACAACGCCTTCGTTCCTAACAGTTTTTACCAGACAATCACTGAACCCCTTGAATAGTTAAAGCATTGAGAGTATAGCATCAATAATGTTACTTTATATGTTCGATTCTCCAGTGTTTTTCCAATATCGACAGATAAACGAGTCCTAATAAAATCTAGAGGGTAAACGAAACAAAGGGTTGACGATCCGGCCATACCACCAGCGGCCAATGAAATACCCGTATATTTCCAGAAATCCTGGACAGAATAACAGTTTAGAATTCAAAACTCATCAGATTACATGATTGCGATCCACATTCTTCAAAAATATTGTTTTATACAGATCGTTGAAAGCGAAATTCAGAGCCTGGAAAAGCCATCCTATTTTAATAGTGGAGATTGTTTATTTCTACCTGCGTAGGAAAATAACGAACTACGTTAACCATATTTCCACGCCATAGTGATGAAATTCCTTGTTCTTTTGGGACCCTGACGAAAGCATCAATGATTCCTGTATATCTCTTCTCTGCTGCTATATCACTATGGGAATATTGAACCTTGGTAAGACTCTTTAGATACGAAAAGTATCACTACCAACCTGGAGCAACAACTTCACTCTTTCAATAGGAGCAACCACAGTCTTAGATATTGTTGCTGCTGTACCCCCAACCAATAAGTCTTTCGTGAACTTATCTCTCTTCCGGGGCATTCCAGCCTAGTCCTGAAACAAATGATGCAAGTGGTGAATTCTATTGAAAGCGTTTCTGACTGATGTTTAGACTTCGGGTGAGCATGTGAGAACATAATGAAAGGAAAACACCTGAGACATGAGTATTTGAGGGATTTAATACAAAGTGATTGCATATAATTAATTCAAAAGCATCACTGAATATACGCAGAGCTAATAGAATACGCCGTGAGATAAAAAATATATGTGCTTGAAGCTTCAAAAAAGAGAATCTGCTTATGACTTCAATAGTGAGGTGCATATCTATCTTTTCAAAAAGTCTATTGTAAGGAAGATTGTGAGAAGGGTGTGTAATGTTCCTTTGAACTTTATTATTTCAGCTGGTTGTGAAATTTCTACTAATCAATTGCTGAGTTTTGCAATTATTTATGGAATAGAAACAATGTTCAAGTTATCATGAATTCTATTATTTTTGTTTCTTATATGATTAGCTTTCAAGATTTGAAAATAAAATTGATCTGCACTGATCTCATTTCTCACCTTACAAAAATTCGAAACTAGCATCTTATCAGTTGTGATCATAGCATTCCGGAAGTACTCTTGGTATACAAAAAAACTGAACGATACAAACAAAACTGTGATCTTATGCGTGGACTCAACTGTTTTAACAACCGTTCATCAACTTGATGTTCTCCTAAAATGAAGTTTTGTACTCTTCCACGTGAAAACGTATGACGTTTTCACGCAGAACATGCAAATTATTCCGTCAAAATTTCACGTAGAGAGTTCAGTTATATCATTCAACATTCGCATTTGAACTAAACCAGGCCTATTTCATAGCTTCCTATAGTAATTCCGTATAGGAATAAAGATCACGATCAAAGCTGTAGTTTGAGAGATGGAATCATTTGAATGGCTTCCAAACGCTTAAATGACAGTTATCTTTGTATTTTGATCATTGACAAACAAATACAAAAAGATAAGAAAGTGGCGAGCGAGGGATCCCTGAATTTGTAATGCTGATGTTCGAAGGACAAAAAAAAATTTGGAATAATGAAATAGTGGAAGTTTGTCACTGTCACTGTCGTTATAATGGTCAGAAAACTAAGAAGAGAGCCAAATAAGAAATAAGAAGGAATTTGTAAGTTCGACAAAATGGAGGAGCATCGTTCGTACACGTCTGATCCATTTTTTAGTAGCAATCCTATTTCTTGTTTTTGCAAGATTGCTGTATTTTGTATACATATCTTATATAAATATATATAGATGGCTAATTGGAGCTTAGAATGAATCGTAGAGTTGATCTAAGTGAAGGATGATGTCCCCATTTCGAGATAGTGACGTGTTGTTTGGATTCATAACGAAAAGAAGATAATTATCCCCCCACTTATGTGGAAATGATCGACTGATTGCATTTTAAAACATTTGTGTGTGGCTTGTGCAATCATGGGCTCGAACTGTGGTGTCCGCTTAAAATTTTCATATAAAAGGAAACCGTTTGTCCGCTCTTATCATAACAGCTCGAAGAAAGAATTCGTTTTCATTTATTCAGAATTACGCTTTACATATAGGATTTGCCTCAATTAAAAAAAAACATCATGTCTTCCAAGACAGGAGAACCCAGGTTAGTTACCTTCGGAAGTGCTGAAGTATTTTCGTTTCATTCAGCGATGATGCTCCAAAAAAGGTTTCATTAGTTCAATTGGTATGTTCATTCTGAATTTTATCTCATCGCGGTTCAAAATTACAGTTTCGTTATGCAAATAAAACGGAGTTACTATTATTGTTCATTGGTATAGGCGTGTCATTAGCGACAGGAGCTGGACTTCCTCTGATGTCCATTCTACAGGGATCAGTATCTCAAGACTTTATCGAAGCTCAGTTCAACGAAACTCGTTAGATACCAACGAAAAACTCATAGCATAAACCCAAATTTCCAGATGGCTTCCAGATTACTAATAAATTCCATGATGATGTTATGAAAGTAGTCTACGGCTACATATATATGACAGTCGGAGTATTTCTAGCTGCTAACATACAAGTAAACAGCATTTTCTTTCTCTTCTAACTCTGTAATGTTAACAGGTCACATGCTTCTTGATTGTTTGCGAGCAAATGAGCAATAGAGTTCGAAGAAAATTTGTTAAAGCAGTTCTCAGACAAGATATTGCTTGGTTCGATAAGAACAACTCTGGAACACTGGCCATCCAACTATTCGAGTAAAAATATGACATAATATGATTAATTATTCGCTAATAGTAATCTAGAAAGAATGAAAGAAGGAACAGGAGATAAAATTGGTCTGATGTTTCAGTATTTCAGTCAGTTTGTGACAGGTTCGTCCAAACTTTGTTACATTTCAACTATTACCTATTATCTGAAGGATTCATCGTCGCTTTTACTCATAGTTGGAAGCTTACACTGATTATGTTGGCTTTCACTCCACTCCAAGCTTTTTGTGGTTTTTGTATCGGAAAGGTGGGTGCAGCTGATAAGGGAGACAAAACTCAAAACAACACTCGTTCAAGGCGATGACGACATTCACCATGAAAGAGACAACGAAATATGCAAAAGCTGGAAGAATAGCTGAACAAGCGATTTCGTCGATTCGTACAGTCGTGTCGTTAGGAGGCTTACAGTATGAGCTAACAAGGTTATTGAACCTTCTGTATGTTATTAAAACGTATATAAATTCTCCAGATACGCATCTGCTGCATATGAAGCTAGAAAAGCCGGTATTTTAAAAAATTTATTCATGGCTTGTTCCTTTGGTGCAATGGGTTTTGTCAACTTCTCCTCATTGGCAACAGCATTCTTCATAGGAATTAATTGGGTTCATGGAGATCAAATGACCGTTAGTCAATTGATGACTGTGAGCGTGATGTTTCGGACCACTGTTTACTGATAAGCTTCAGACATTTTTCTCTGTCATGATGGGGTCTGTGGCGTTAGGTCAAGCTGGTCCACAATTCGCTGTTCTAGGAGCAGCTCAGGGAGCTGCATCTTCTGTATATGAAGTTCTGGATAGAGTAAGCGTTAAACATGTGAGGACTCTAGCATTCTTTTATTCCGTCAGGAACCTGAAATCGATTCCAAATCTCCGAGTGGTTATGTTGGAAAAGAAATTAGTGGAGATATAGAACTGAACAATATCCGTTTCTACTATCCTTCAAGACCAGATATCCAAGTAAGCGTTTTTCTGCGTCGTTACCCAGAAATCGATGCTTTGAAGATATTGAAAGGTCTAACATTGAACATAAAAGCTGGTGAGACAGTTGCTCTTGTTGGATCTAGCGGATGTGGAAAAAGTACTGTAATTAGCTTATTACTCAGATACTACAACTTTGAGTCGGGTTCGGTAAGCTAGGCTCTACGATGATTAAGTTTCATGCTTGAAAAAACAGATAAAAATAGATGGAAGGGAGCTGAATACATACAATATTGAGTACTTGCGGAACCAAATCGCAGTTGTTTCTCAAGAACCAATTTTGTTCAATTGTTCCATTGAGGAAAACATTAGAGTGAGAAAGATAACATTTTATAGCAAACTCAATAAATTATCTTTTATAGTTTGGACGAGAAGATATCACTGATAGGGAAATGGAGGAAGCTTGTCGTAAAGCTAACGCACATAAATTTATTTCCAGTTTACCTCATGTAGACAGTATTCACCTACGTTTCTAAACCTTAAGTTACAGAGATATCAGACGTTGGTTGGAGACCGAGGAACTCAATTATCAGGAGGTCAAAAGCAGAGAATAGCTATTGCGAGAGCTCTTGTGAGAAATCCCAGAGTATTGCTATTGGATGAAGCTACATCAGCATTAGACGCGGAGTCTGAAAAGATAGTGCAAGATGCACTTGACGCTGTGAGTTTGAAATCTTTTTCTGATGGAAAATAGATAAAAATAATTTAATTTTGCTATTTATTTCGAAAATGTATATAAAAATCGAACAATTTGCATTCCTAACCCAAATTATTGTAATACAGGCTTCACAAGGACGAACCACAATCATAATCGCTCACAGGTTATCAACGATCAAAAACGCTGATAAAATAATCGCCATAAAGGTATATACCTCACTTCATATACTTTGAAGAATATAGTATAAACCAGAATGTTTTAGAATGGAGAAGTACTGGAAGTTGGAACACATTCTGAACTCCTTGAACAGGGAGGACTGTATTATGACCTTGTTCACGCTCAAACGTTCACAGATGCTGTTGACAACGTAGAAGGTAGTTTGGGAATTCAGACTTCATTTACATATTTTTCCTTAGCGAAAGAAGGTTCAACAAATGTGTATAATCGAAGGACAAGTGTGAAAAGGCCTTCAGTTCAGTATGCTCAAGAAAGTATCTTTATTTCACTCAATGTGTTGTGTAAAAACATCATTTCAGCAGCCCAATACAGCAGACAGGCTAGTGCGAAAAGGCCCTCTGTTCAGTTTAAAAGAGATTCTACTTATAATTCTATGAGATCTGTGATTTCTCGCATTCGGTCCTCAACTATTCAAACTGTTGAGTTGGCATTAGACGATTTTCCAGAAGAAACACAAGAAAAACGAGATGAATTAAGCAGACTCAAGAAAGGTATCAGCTTCAGAACTCATTTAAGCAAACCATGGTGAATTAAGAAATGGCCGAGGAAAATATGGAGAAAACTTCATTGTTCGAGATGCTGCGGTACTGTTCCCGTTCATATATCAGTTTGGCCATTGGATTAACAGCTTGTTTGATCGGAGGACTTGTATTCCCTACATATTCAGTATTTTTCACTCAAGTTCTCAACGTAAGTTTGCTTTTTGTTTGAATACGTTAATGGATTGAGTATCAAGGTGTTCTCTTTGGACAAATCCGAAATGCTATCCAAAGGTCATTTTTGGGCTGGTATGTTTTTCGTTCTAGCCGTCATTCAGGGTGGAAATTGGTTCCTGCAGGTACGTTGAAAACATTAACTAACGAATATCATCTTACCAAAACCTTTCTTTCAGGTTTTCTTTATGGGAGTTAGCAGTGAGAATATGTCATTTGATCTAAGGACTTCCCTTTTCAAAAATATCATGTCCCAAGACATGGCTTATTTTGATAATCCGGCCCATGCCAGTGGAAAAATATGCACTCGTCTGGCAACTGATGTTCCTAACTTAAGAAATGTAAGAAGATAACGTCGATAATAGTTGTTCAGCTCTTGGTTTTTAGGCAACCGATTTCCGTTTCAGTACAGTCTTAGCTACTCTAGTTTCTATTGTTTGTGGAGTTGGACTAGCTTTCTATTATGGTTGGAAAATGGCTTTATTAGTTGTTAGTCTTCTACCAGTCTTAGGTACGTTTATTTGAAAATCTTCTTGATTTCATTACTTATTCTGTTTTAAAGGTTTTGGCCAATTCTTGAGAACTCGTCATATGACAGGCAAACACCGCACGAACGCCACTCACTTCGAGAACTCAGGAAAAGTAGCGATGGAAGCTATTGAACACGTTCGCACTGTTCAAGCATTGACTCGAGAAGACTCATTTTATGAAAAGTTCTGCAAGTTTTTGGAAGGTCCACACAAAGATGCATTGCAACAAGCAGTTATTCAAGGACTTTCTTATGGGTAACTAAAATATTTGGTAAAATGTTTCCAACTATCCTTCATAGAGTGGCTTCCTGTGTCATTTTCTTAATCAATTGTTGTGCTTATCGTCTCGGACTTTACCTAGTTACAAGCCATCAAATGATGCCTATGAGAGTTTTAAGGTATACCGATTTGTAGATAGACTGATCAGTTCATCTTCTACAGAGTTATGTACGCCATATCGATCTCAGCGACCACTCTAGGATTTGCGACTTCTTATATCCCTGAATATATGAAGGCCAGATTAGCTGGAGGAATTATTTTTGGAATGTTAGAAAAGAGATCGAAAATTGATAGTTTGACCAACGAGGGAAAACGAGTGGTATGCTTAAACAAACTATTAGACCAAGTTATCTTTCTTATCATAGAAAATAAATGGAGCAATAACTTTCAATAACGTTCACTTCAATTATCCCGAACGCCCGCAAATTCCCATCCTACGGGGATTATCTTTTTCGGTTTATCCTGGTCAAACACTTGCTCTTGTTGGTCCATCGGGATGTGGGAAGAGTACGGTTGTTTCGTTGATCGAGAGGTTTTATGATGTCAAGACTGGTCAAGTTGTAAGTCTTCCACACAATGAAAGCTTAACTGAAATTGAATTCGTTTAGATGATTGACGGTGATGACATTCGCACCCTGAACCCACTGGATATTCGTTCTCAACTGGCTATAGTCTCCCAAGAGCCTATCTTATTCGACTGTTCAATTGCCGAAAATATCGTTTATGGAATGAACGGTTTTGAATTATCTGGGAAATCGAAATAACTTTTCTTCTAGAAAATGTTGGTATGGAGAGAATCGAGGAAGCTGCTCGTAAGGCAAATATTCATGAATTCGTGGATCAACTACCACAGGTGGTGAAAAAAAGAAAAAAGAAGTGCAATAAGTGTTTTAAGAAATATGATACGAAGGTTGGAGATAAAGGAACTCAACTATCTGGCGGTCAAAAGCAGAGAATAGCTATTGCGAGAGCTCTTGTCAGAAACCCTAAAGTTTTACTTCTGGATGAAGCTACATCAGCTCTCGACACAGAGAGTGAGAAAGTAAATAAAAATATCCATAAAAGAAGATGATGAAAAGCATTATAGGTTGTACAAGAAGCATTAGACCGAGCTCGTGAGGGAAGAACGTGCATAGTTATTGCTCATCGTCTGAGTACGGTAGTAAATGCAGATTGTATTGCTGTAGTGAAGAGTGGTGTGATAGTGGAGAAAGGTGCGTTTTCAAAGATGTTTTACTAACTGATAGTTCATTTTCAGGTACACATAATGAATTGATTGCACGTCAAGGAGTATATTATGAATTGACACAGAAGCAGAACGTCTCAAAGAAATAATCAGAATCGGAATATATTCTTTAATCTTCTATATGGGTATCATTCTAAAAAAAAGTTTCAAATCGAGCTTACATTTCTTAATTGATTGTTGTATTGTTTTGTTATGTAGAAACACTCATATCATTTTGTTTTTATGATTACGAACTGTCTTACATGTTATGTTAATTTTACAAATCTTTTTCCAATGAATTATTCATTAACAGAACAGATTCATAACTGTGTTTGTCCATATTTAATATGAATTCAGATTGATTACCAAACTAAATGACTACGATTGCACAGTATGAATGCATTAAAGCTCAGCTTCAGGCTGTCAGCTCATTTTTAATAACATTTCTTAAGTTCAACAGAATATTTTAATAAATATGACTCCTTCAAGACTTATCTCTTCTTGCTCCTTCAAAAAAAAAAGATTTCTTAGATAGTTCTGCAGGTTGTTACACTCATATAGGGCGTGAGCAATCGCATTGCATATAAGGATAAGAAGGAAGGGAAGGGTGACTTGTTGATCTGAGCTCGTTTACAATCGGAAGGAGACACTATGAGAATGATGTACAACTCGGCATAGTCAGAAAATGATATGAAAACTTCTATAGTATTAAAAGAAAAGAACTTTCCTATACAACGCAGACGTTCTGTCTTTGCCACGAAACGAGATCAGAGTAGGAAAAACAAGACGGGAGAGAAGAGTTAACAAAACGGCTGAAGATAATTTATTTTATGTTTTCGAACACGAATTGCTTTTCTTGCTTTAAAGGCTTTATTTGGCCATGAATTCACTTGTCTGGTGGTTGGAAGTTAAGATACAGGAGTGAAACTACTCGAAAATGCAGGAGATCCGACGCGACAAGCATCTTGTTCAATTAATATTTTATACGACATCGTGATCAATGACAGTTCAGACGTTGAAGCACAAAATGCCAGCTGTTTCTCTCCTACTTTACCATAATATTTTTATGTGGCTCATGAATGTTGTTGTAACTACCACTCTTTAAAGCCTTTAAGAATAATGGGCGGAGCTATGTCACACGATAAACGTTCATGATTGGTTGAAAACTACGTTGCTCACGCCCTTCCATTTCCTTAGCACACTCAGAATTTTGCGCGAAAAAAAGGCAACATCTATTGAAGAACAGCTCGTGTGGAATGTCTAGTCTTACAGCATCTGCTCTGATGAATACTGATTATGAGTTCTTGGATCGTAAACCTCCATTATCAGCTATGGGACAGGTTGTTGAGTCCATTGGAATGGATTCGGATTCTCAGGTACGGTAACTTCAATCTTTATCTTCATTTTGCATTGCGTTCTTATTCTTTGTTAAATTTTAAAAGCGGAAAGCCAAGCAAATATGCTTCAGGGCAAATGCGGCGTATGTTCTCAGCATATCAAAGACAAATTCATTATGAAAGTAGGTGGATAGCACAATCACAAAAAGCCTATGTTCAGCTTCTGTTTTGTGTTGAATCCGCCAACAAACTCTATCGAAACCTTTGTCTCCATTGGTCCACTTATTGACATGTATTCTAGATTGATAACACATGGCATCATGAAGTTTGTTGTCAATGCTCTGTGTGTGGAATAAACTTGGAAGAAAAGTGTCATGAGAAAGATGGTCAATTATACTGTCAAGAACATTATTACAGGTAGTGTTAAGCTTATCTTTCATATCTCACAGATCTGTTCTTGTTAAGAGAATGCAGTCAATATCGATGTGCCGGGTGTCAACGTGGAATAGCACCTTGTGATATGGTTTATAAGCTTCGAGTAAAATCCTCATTCTGAAACAAAATAACTTTCATGTTATAGACAACCCTAGTTTTTCATGTGAATTGTCACTCGTGCTGTCGTTGTGGACGTTTATTATCACCAGGAGAGCAAATTCTTGTGGATGAAGCTGCAAAAACAGTCGCTTGTATGTCGCACATGTATGAAGAACAGCAGAATGTAGCCTCTTCATCATCCACTTCATATCCTTCCTGTTCAT
The DNA here is from genome assembly GCA_030370435.1 of Auanema freiburgensis. Taxonomy (NCBI): domain Eukaryota; kingdom Metazoa; phylum Nematoda; class Chromadorea; order Rhabditida; family Rhabditidae; genus Auanema; species Auanema freiburgense. Next base: position 1,814,392 of record CM059369.1, read on the forward strand.
CAGAAGCTACACCTTATTCCATGGACTCTTACTCAGAGTATAATATAAAAAAAGAAATTGATCCTTACGGATACAATTTCGAAGGATTTTCTTTTTCGGATTTCTGTGATGACGATGGCAAGTTTTTGAAACGACGTGGACCAAGGACTACTATAAAACAAAATCAAGTAAATTATAGTTTGTAAGAAACTCCTTCTTATCGACCAATGAATTTATAGTTGGACGTTCTCAATCGTATATTTTCCACAACTCCGAAGCCATCGAAGCATGCTAGAGCAAAGTTAGCTCTCGAGACTGGATTGAGCATGAGAGTGATACAGGTAGTTCATTATTCTGCTTTCCTTTGTCTTGCCCTCCGTGCACTTCTCCTCTTCCTGCTTTCTTTATTTACTTCACGTGGGTCATATTATGCTTCCAAGCTACAAAACAATTTGTACTCCTGCTTCTTCTGTACTTACTGCGTACTTCATCTATAGACGTTCGACTCTTCCATCTTTTTAAGGTTTGGTTTCAAAACCGAAGAAGTAAAGAGCGACGATTAAAGCATTTATGTAACTATCTTCGACATTACGAACAACGGGGTTTAATTCCACCTCCAATACCGTTTGCTAATGGTACGTTTCACTCTCTCCGTTTCGGCTTAATGTTGTTATGTTTTAGATGCGACAACTTGTGATTCGTCAGCATTTAATCAAATGATGAATGGAATGGATAACAACTCTTTTGACGAAGAAGATGATGAAGATTGAATATCTCTGTTCTTAAACAGTTATACGCAAATAAACTATTTCTTACCAAGTTCATTTTTCTTTGAGAATCTCATGGTAGTTCAAAACTGCTTCATTGATTTGTAAACAATCGAATTGAAATCGTTTTTATTAAATTTACAGAATATACAAATTTGGCTTCAATATCTACAAAGTAAAAATGTAAATGGAGTATTTTGTGATTGCTAGTCACCGGGACCGTTTTCTTCGTACTAATGAAATGAGATGAATTAAAGCCAAATTTAAAAGAAAAAGATGACAGACAATTAACGATAACAAAGATAACAAAACATCTTTTTTCATGTATGTATAGAAAATCTGTGAGGAAGATGAACAAGTGTAAATGAAAAAGGGCAATGAAGCCAACAAAATGATGTCAGACATGTGAAACATTGAGCTCTGCAATTAAAAAAAGAAATGTAATAGTAAGAGAGGTGAAAGATGAATAAAGAAAGCAGAATAAAACGAAAAAATTTTCATCTCATCGTTTCCCTTGAAAGAGTACTGGAGAAAGAAATCAAGTGCCTCGCTTCTTTCTTGAATGAACATTTTCAACGATTGATTGAGAATGGAAAGACTTATTTTAACAAATTTGTGCATAAAAAACTCTGCTCATCAACCACAGTATTTTGTAGATGTTGGAAGCAAATGCTTCCTAATGGAAATTAAAAGTAAAAGATTCTTTTCGAGTGAGAGAACCAACAGATCAGCTTCAAGAAATCAACTAGAAGCTTGTCTCATTGTTTTCGATCACACTAAGACTCGTAAAAGGTCATTTTTTTTGCAAAAGTTCAGCTTTTGACTAGAATTCGAAAGGGTTGATAGAGTAGAAAGAATGATTCTCAAAAGAATACCGTAAATTCGACCAGCTAGGGACACGTTTGAGAATTTCATGTTTTAAACTTCTATACAGATATTAAGAGAAAGAGAGGTCCAGAAGAGAAGTGAATTGGAGACATTATAATTTGAATCAGAAATCATCAACAGATCATTCAAATGATCTACTATCACTATGTGTTTTGTTTGTAAACAAAACGCTCATCTAAGATTTTACATCGATGAGGATGATGAAGAAGAACTTGATGAACTATGCGATGTGTGAATTTTGGTTTGTGTGTTTGGAGGGCGTCCGTGACCAATAGGAGCAATCTTAGATGGAATCGCATGCTGAGATTTGATTAAACCTAATGTGACGGCTTTCTCAACAGGTAACTGAAAATGGAAGTTAAAACTCATTGAAATTAACAAAATAAGTAATAAGCTGAAGAAAGAAGTATTCAAGTATAAACCTGCTTATGGGGGAAAACGGGAATGTGACATTTTATACAGGATTGAGCTTCATTTGCAACTGAATTCTGACTTGTCCACTTTCTTTTGCATTGTTGACACTACAGAAAAGGTTGAGAGTTGCAGAAGTTGTCTATTGACTGATTACCTGGAACTCTCCATAGCATTTCTTGCGTCCTTGATAAGGTGTTAATTCGTCATAAGGTGTGTTGAATCTCTGAAGGAAATTAAAACTATATATATATGTCTTCTATATTGAGCACTACCATTGGACAGTCCGATATGTAATGTCCGGTACGATAGCAGATATGGCATTGATACTTGGTTGGTGGTTGTTTCTTAGGCGAACAAAGAAGTTCTTCGAAGCTTTCAATTTCGTCGGGACTGAAGCCATCCTCTAATGCGAGAGGAGCAGCTGCTGGATCCTAAAATAATATGAATTTCATTTCGAAGATTAATTTGCTGTTCTCACAGTGGTACGGTTCTTATATGGATCAGTTGCAGGTGGTTGGCACGGAGATGTGACTGGAGTCACTCCGACTCCGAGATAATTCGAAATTAAGGAGTCATCTGAGCTTTCTGAGAAGGCACGTTGAATATGAGCGGGGAGAGACAATCCTGAAAAATGAACTATTTACAACCATTCTCAACATTGGCTATTCAATGACTATCACATTCTCGCCCGAAATGAGTTCAGAATTTGTTTTGAGGAAAATACAACGAAAAGACACAACCGGTTTGGTACCCAAATAAAGTTCAAGAATGACATCATTGCAGCGATCAAATGGAGTGTTCGTTATTCTCCACCTTCGCCGAAAACCTTCAGTCTATTTCTGATAAGTGAGAAGCCAAAATATTTTATGGAATGGAATTGTGAGTCTCACAATCAGAAAACTGATAAGAAAACGTAGAATGAAATGGAAAGGCCAGTTATCAAGAAAATGATCGAACCCCGAGTAATAGTTAAGCAAAATAAAGATTATGTTGAATCAAACAAAGGCTTCGTTCTAGTTCACCAAATCATGCACATTGGAAGAGAAACATTGAGTGGGTGAACTAATCAGGTAGTCAGATACGCGCTTCAACTCGCGAAAGACTACTAACCAGTTAAAATCTCATTATTTTGAGGACTTGCTAATGGAGTTCGTCCAGGAGATCCATAACCGGATGAAGAACCGCAATCATTATCAATGGGAATGCTTTCAGACCATTTAGGCTATAATATCATCGAAAATAAGGATAATTGTATATAAGAAGTAAAATTACAGGTTCAATTGGTGGTGATAGACTGAATACTGCAACATCGAGCGCTAGTTTATCGTAATCAAACATTTCTGGAAAAAAAGAATTATAAAACATAATAACACAATAGGAAATGATAGAAGATTACAGTTACGAAGTGTAGTATATGATGTTCAACGAATAACAAGTACTTTTATACAAAAATAATATTGGTAACTTGGAGAAATATGCTGATATAAACATTATCAGTTTCCTCGTACAAATAAGGTAAAAATATCGTCGATTAGAAAGTTAAATTGATAAGAAATGTTCTAGGCTTATTACATATGAAAGCTCATCGAATTCATTCATTTTGGAACTTGAAAGAATATGGTTTCAGCACAATGATCAGGTGATGATTACTGATTTGAGGAACAAAAAAAAGTAAAAGGAGGTTATATATGCACAAATAATGATAAAAGTACATGAATACTGTAAGTATGAGGTATAAGAAAAGAAGTAGTACATAGGTGCTTCCGTGATTATCATCAATGAGAGAGAGAGAGGAAGGGATAGAGAGAGAGTGTGTAGAGGAGTCTTTTGATCAAATGAGCCTCTCAATTGATTTTGAGCTGCGGATCAGAGGATCAGAGGGCTCAGCATTAATAATGAAATTTGATTGAAAATGAACATTAAGTTAGTCAGATAATTCAGATTTTTCAGCAGCTGCGTTTTCATCGAACCGTTGGTTCTATCATGAGAGCTCAAAAAGCCGGAGACGAATGCAAAAGATAGTGGAAAATTAAAAAGAGACACAGAGAGAACAAATCAAAAGAAGTCAAAGTGAAATTGTTTTAAAGAGAGTGGGAGAGATAGAAGAAGTGAGCAAGGAGAGTCATAACTCAGAATTTCTTCATGAAAGTTCTTCTGAATTTAATAACTAAGTCGAGAAGATTTTCAGAACGAGATCAGTTGGGCTCACAGAAAAGAAAAAAGAGAGAAAAAGAAAGCCTTCAGTTCAGCGATAACATGTGACGTGATTTTGCCATCTGAGAAGAGGGTGGAATCCAAAAGTTGACAGAAAAGACACAAAAAAAAAGAAGGAAAGCTTGATAATGAGAAAAGTGAGAGAGAGGAACGAAAGTCAAATGAAAACGAATTTTTTGGTTGCCAACTGATGAAAGAATTCGTTGAGTAACTGATAACTCAAGTTAATTCATTAAAATTTGGGTGAAGAACAGGTTTTTCAAAGAGAATAGATTGAAAAAATAGGAGATATGGAAAAAATTGTTATTGGAATTCTTAATCAAAATCATCTCTACAGCATAGAACTCCGGTAGTAGTTCCTGAGTATTTGCTTGTCCTTTCCATCTTCACCCTCTGACGATAGTGTTATAGTAAAGAAAGTAATTTTTTAAGGAAAAGCAAGCTTAAAAGTCTCTCAGAAAGTGATAAAAGGATTGATAAGAATCAGAAAGAAGACCAATATAAAAGAAAGTTTTTAGTATGTTTGTTTGAAATAAGATATTTCTTCGCTTCAACGGAAGGAAGAGTTGCAAACCCAAGAAACTATATGATATAGAACTTTGGTTAATCCAAGAAATAGATTTTTTGCAAAAACAAAATGCTTTTCTCAACTATATATGGTCTTCAATATGATTTGCTAAACTCTCTGCCTTGTTATGCAAATTTTAGGTGACCGAAGAAGAACTTTAGTAAAACGTTTTTTGATTCAAGCGAGAACAGGAACAGAGAGCGAATGACTGGGGGAGGGTGTTGAAGAGATATTTCGTTAGACATAGCAAGAGAATGAGAGAGTCGTTCAAACTCTTCTAGTGCGCTTGGCATTAGATGTCTCGAAATGTTGCACGTGAAAATGCAGATAAGTGACTATAGTAGTGATGATGGAAAGAAAGAAAAAGGTTCTTGACCTTCTTATATGGTTCCAAAATGATAAGCTTTGCCTCTTTGTGCTAATGAGGGACGTTCTCTCTTTTTCAGTGTCATATCTTTCATATGATTGTCGTATCAAGTACTGTTACAACTTGCTTATCATTAAAATGTATCTTTCCAATTGATTTTAATAAATAAAATTGCTATATATGGTTAGTAGTATTGATGTTAAGTTAGGTAAATCTCAATTAATCGGATCATACTGAGCGGATGTACTGAACGTGGCAAAAGAAAAACCGGAAAAAAGCGATTGCAAGAGGCATACGGAGCAGATGATAGGAATGGCAAAACGGATGAAAAACGAGATTTAATCTTTCTGTTGGTTCTTGTATTAAAAAGAATAACTGAAAAAGAGATCTAATTGGTATAGTTGTTAACAAACTGGAGGGGAGTTTAATGGGAAACTAAGGAGAAAGCTGAAACTCGAGAAGTCTACTATCATTTCTTCTGGTTGATTCAAAAAAATACTATGGAGCCGTTAACTGTCCTTGACCATTGCAGAAGAATGACCTTCTTCTTGTTTTAAATGATACCCCTTACTATGGTTTTGCTGTTGGCTTCCAAAATATAAAACAAATTGCTCACAAGTAAAAACAAGGTAAACCTCAACAACGAGTTAACACAAGAGAAAACTCTGTAATACCAGAACGGAGAGGTGCCACAACATTGGCTGTTAAAATGCCAATGGCAATGAAGTAAAAGCTTTAAAACTGACTATAGAGGTTACGCAGTGAAGAGAAGACAAGCAATAATGAATTTCTGGTCAAAACCGTTTAGAAGTAATACGAATTCAAATGTTCTCTCTCAATGTCACTTTACAAGCATTTCTTGAAGCTTTGTGTGTGTTTATTAAAGGTCATCAAGACTGATCGATCATTACGATCAAACGGAACTTAGGAGAACAAAAAAGTTTTTTTGTCTTTCTGTTCAAAAAGGTTGTTTCAGATGACGTTATGAGAGTATGATGATTGAAATAACTATTCTCAACTCAATCTAATGATATGAAAAGTGTGATGATAATTACAAAGTTTGATCGGAAAGAAAACAACCGTCTCTTCAGCTTTATCGAGTTTAAAATGAAAATGAAATGTGACAAACATTACGTGAATTGTGGAAATGAACTTTTGAATAGAAAGTTTTGAAAATTCCAGAGTATTCATTCAAAAGAAGACGAAGATCCGAAAACATCATGTTGCTAAGGAACCTCATATAAACAGCAAACACGAAAAAAATGGAGGAATGAAGGAATGAGAGAAAGTAAAATATGGAAAGAAAACAAAAAAGTGTTTGGGACGATTTACATCTTCAGGCACAAAAGAATTTTACGTGTTGTGTTTGATGTTGTACTAAGTTGTAAGTGGCCAACCTGCTTTTTGATTTGCACTATTGGTAGTTTCTCTACCAGCCTCGTACTTCTCTCTCTCACTATCTATTTTAATTCGTCTCGTATTTGTTGTACATAAATGATTCAGAAGATACTATACGCTTTTTTGACTTGTCTCGGTTCAAAGGCACTCTTTGTCTTCAGTAGAAAGAAGAAAAAAGAAGTTTAAAATGAACATAATAATGCTTTCTCACGTTCTCTCTTCCTCTCTCTTTCTACCTCTATTCTCTATTTCTCTATCTCACTGAATCTCAATCTCCCTCTCATTCATATCGCCTCACTCTCTCACTTCCTATCTTTACAATAATTATGAAACATAGAACGAATATATTTAGCAATTCTAAAATCCCCGAATACCATGATGGATACAAACGGAAATTATTAAAAAATGAATGAAAAATAGTTTGTGAAAAAGGAAACAAATCGTTGGTTGAAGCATCATTCGCATTGGTTGAAAAGAAAGTTCGAACAGGTCGAACTCGCTTCCTGTCATACGCTCTTTAAGGCTTTTCTCATCATTGGCAAATTGTTTAATCACGTTTTTGGGCGTTGATGTCGAGACTGCCGAGAAGAAGCTTTGTAATCCTGCCGTTTTTTTTCTCATTCGTAGAGAAGTTGTGATAATGGAAGAAAGGAAAAGGAACAAGAACTTCTGAGAGTCTCAAAGAGAGAAAATCTAAGAATGAACGCCTTGACGAATGAAAATTTTCCATTTTGGAAGAAAAAAATTGAATCAAAGAACGTAAAGGAAAACAATAAAATATCATGGTAGATAAGGAAATGCTATGAGTCTCTGAAAACATTGCAATCATTCAAGATCAGACTAACAACTTGCAGCAATGTATTATAACAAGATTATTGCGTTGAAACATTTGCTTAGAAGACGATGCATGTTATCTGGGGTTAAGAGGGAAATCAGCATATAAATCTCATGTTGAAATCATAATTAAGTTATTTAACCAGTTTACAGATTTAATCGTTAATATCTTGTTTTTACAACTTTTTATATCTAAATTATTCCAGAAGTTTGTGTGAAAGTTCGCAGAATGACAATGTCAACGTCTTCGAAACTTTTTACTCAAATGAATTGAAAAAAGTGGAAAAACAGAGCACATACGCACACACACACGCACACAGTTGAAATGGCTGCGCCTGATGTGTGAATCGTTACGAGTTAAGAATGTGTTGAAACTTCTGAAGTCGCAGCATGACAGAACAGCACTGATTGGGACACAAGCCTACAAAAGGAATGAAGTGATGATGGTCACGATGAATTCTGAATCAGAACAAAGCTTCATTTTCAAAATTTATTCGACTGCTGGCAGAGCTGAACAAACAGTACGAAAAATGATCAAAATCTCCAGTACATAGCAAATTTTCTTTTTTTTATGTCCATATTATTGAAATGGAATAGACCACACAATAGATTTAAACGGAATATGATGAAAAAAGTGAAGGGAAAGATGCGAAAATAATAGTTAGGAAGAAAAGAGAGGAGGAAGAGAAAAGAGATGATGGAAGAGAAAAAGAGAGACAGAAATTGAAAATGAGCAACCTCTTAGCGCATGCACGAAACAGTAAATGAAGGGTTTTCAAGTCAACATGAGATTCCACGTGGGCTGACGTGTGGCTCTCACGTGTGATCTGGGCGTCTCCAAGTGTAAATTACTTGAGATGTTTAGAAAATGAAGTTTAATATCTTACGTTAATAGTTATAGAAATTAATGTTCTTATGAGAAGAATAACATTGAAGTACTCAATAAATAAAACAAAAAAAGCGATTTTTGGAGAGAATTTGGATGTTTCATCAATACAGCTGTTCCATTGTATTGCAATAGAGATGATTGCAATTGTCTATATTTCTTTTAATAAACTATTAATAGATAAATAAAAAACAATGAATGAACAGCTAAAAGCATTATATTCTCTTCAATTTCTTGCCAGTTCAATGAATAAATAAGGGAATTTCAAAAGACTTAAAAGATCTGTCGAGAAACGCAAGCTCTTGTTCAATACAATCATGTGCAAGAAGCAAATGGAAACTTCACAGTCCATATTATCGTTTTCTGAGCTGGTATCAGATGCTGCAGTCAGAAGTAAAGCGCCCAGAAGTAAGAAAGTTATCTTATATCGTAATCATTTTCTCTTGATTCCTCCTATGATTTGGATATATAGAATAGACATGGAACAACGATAGCTTTCTTCAAGAAAGGGATAGTTATGGCCATCAGGCTAATCAGAATATGAACAGAGGATAAGCTGTGAACAATTTCAAAAATAACTTCATCTCAAATTCTTCATAATCTGTCAATTTGAAATATACCTGATTGATCTCTCTGATACTTTTTCTTTTTTTTCTCTCTACATCTCATATTCGTATGCAGGTTTGAATCAGGAACTTTCAAATTCCGGCTTCAAAATGTTTTCGTTGTTGAGGACATGAGAGGTAATGAAAAATGAAAGAAGAACAAGTAGAAGTTACTCAGAAAGGGTCAAAGGAGAACGTTTATAAGATGAATGACGGATTCTATATTAAGCATTTGAATCTCACTAGGAATGAAACAAGAATCAAGCAGCAAGCAGGAAGAGCGAGCTCAAAACAGACCGCAGAACTGTTTGATGGAACCACTTATTGAAACAGCATGATAAGCTTTAATATCATCTTAGAGCAAACAGTTTGAGAATCAAAAATGATTCAGAGAAGAGAACTTCTGAGGGCTCATAGTTCACGTACGTGAAGCAGAAAGAATGACTGACAACCGACTGAAAGTGAGGACTGGAAGAGAAGGCAAATAGACTGTATACTTCAGGGTGGTACCGACTTCAACAAAGTCTTCAATTTTTTTCTTTTTCTCTACTTCTCTCTCACAATTTCTCTTTTTTTTCTTTTCTTTTTTCTTTTTTCTCTCGGAAAGTGACGATGCCCCGAGGGCATGTTTGCTTATTGTCTGCCATTAAAGTTGTTTGTTCTTCAACTTTGCTCAATCTACATCAAGATTTCCTTTAAACATCTACATCATATTTGAAGAAACAATTCAAATATACTCTTCATCAACTTCCATTATCAAAAAATATTTATATTTTTTGAAGAAGAATTAAATGATGACCTTCATATCTGATTGTTTTTTTTGAAGAAACCTTGTTCCATCCCACCTCATGAACCTTTCTTTCTCTCTACAAGTTTTGCATTAACTGAATGAACAACAAGTAATATTCATCCGCCATTGACCTTGTCCTTCCCGGTCTTTCATTAGGCAAAAACTATTCTGAACCTTCCCACTCTCTCTCTCTCTCTTTCTCTCTCTCTCCATATTCACTTACTCTCTCTTTAAACCATCCATCCCCATCTCTCTTTTACATTTTTCTCGAATACATTCATGAATTACATGTGATAGAACTAAAACAAGCCCAAGACATCTACAGGTTGGCAGGGGAAGAGAAGCAGAGACAGGTAGAAAGAGAAGAGAAAACACATGAAACTAGTTTAAAATCACAACAACACAATGGATGATTTTGGCATGGAAACTGGCGAGATTCACATAATAACAGAAAAGCCTTTTTCTGAACAGAAAAAGAGACATTCCTTTATCGTTTTTCTTCATCTTTTACCGAATGCCCTCCGGCGGCTACCATTGAGTTCTTACAATAGTGTGAAGGTCAAGTTGGTAGAAATGGAAGAGCGTAGGAACCGTTCTTTTTCTGTTTCTTTGTTCTCGAGTGAACATAGAAGTATTCAACGTTTTTTGAAAAATCTAATGGAAGCTCATGAAAAACACAAACAAAGCGTTGAAATGTCAAAATTGTGTTCAGAACTATTCAGAGAAATGAATAGAAGAACGAAAATGGATTGAGTAATAGGAAAGAAAATAAGAAATCAGATGAGCGTTGTCAAATCAACCAATTGGTTTTTTAAATGTTGAATGGAGAAGTTTAAATTTAAAAATAGCAGCTGATTTCATGGTCATATATAGAAGACGACAACTAGACGGTCAAGTCGATATGGAGAACTGCCATTGAATGCCATTTATACACAAAAATAGTTGAAATAGTATGACCTTCTAAGGGGAGAAATGAAAATATTTGATGAGCAAAGAAGTAGTATGGAAGGAAGAATAGAAGAGAAATGAACTAGATCTCGAGCATATTAACTGGTTGTTTGTGTGCAAGGAAGAAGTTAACTTAAAGCTAATATTTCGAAGAAGATTCACGTTGAGAAGGTGGAAGGTCGTCAAGTTGAAGGTTCAATTGGTAGGAGGAGAAAAAAAATGGAAGAATGAGATAAGAGAAAAGACTGTTTGAATGGCATTTCGTCTCTTCTACTCGTCGAGATGAGGTATTTGCCAAATAAAAGATACTCATAGTTCATGTAGTTTGTGGAGAGTGTCAAGAAGCTAACAGAAACCCGGAAAGCCAAAAGATTATATAAACATTAGAGAGACAAGAGAATGCGAAAAAAATGAAATAAAGGTTAATCGGTCTTTATTTGCATAAGCAAAGTTTGAGCACAAAAATGAGGAAAAAGTCTGAGACTGGTAAAACATGACTGGAAAAGCCTTGGCAGTATTTGTTTGTCGCATTGTGGGAGTTGCGAGGAAAAAATCGAAAAAGAGCTGGTAATATGCCTGAGGTGTTGGTTTTTAGCTAATAAAATGAAAGATCTGAAGTATAGGGAACGAGTTTTATAATCAAGAAGTATGATATGTATCGATGTACAATTAGATCTCAGCTCCCACGTACCTCGTCCCGTGTTCATAGTCGCTTGAAGAAAATCGAACTCCTGATAGTATTCCGATATAACCATCAAGGTACTCTCTCGATACGAGTTTTACAAAATCTCTTTCTACATCATCATTGCATATGTTTAACAGCAACATTCTTTCAATATTTATTAATTTCATATGGAATTATTATGAGAAGCTTTCTTTTCAGTATTTGACTGTTGAAAAGGTAAGTTCATGTTTAAACATCAACACGTAGTCTTCAGCTTTGAAAATAGAAACAACAAAACTTGAGCAGCCGGAATAAAGCAGAAGGGAAAAAGAGGAAAATGGGAATACAAAAACTAATAAGAGTAAAGCAACAGAAGCACCATGTGAATACAAGTAAAACGAAGAGAAATCATCCTCAAGGCAATTGATGGCAATTAATGAATGAGAATTCAAAATTTAAAATATAAAAGTTCCTATTATAGCAAATCATCAGGTATAGCCGATCCTTTCCGGGAGAAAGATCGGAGAGATCCCGTGTCAAATGAGTGACTCACACTCAGATATGTTCGAGATATTCTAAAATAAATTGCGAGCATTAGTGAACTTCAAGAAAAATCCGAAGACAGAAAAGAAAAATCGATTGAAGGTTAGTCACACGTAAAGCTCAAGTTAAAGCAAAGATTCCAGCGAAATGTAGATTGGTTCGTAAAAGGTGTGACAAACCTCCGAAGATCTTTCCAGACTTGCCTAGTATTTCGACGTTCTTGATGAGCTAATAGTAAATCGTTTGGTCCTTCTGTTTCAGAGAGAGAGGCGCGAGAATCCCCAACGTCTTCATCATCGTCCTGTTTGATGTGTTTATTTGTTCTATTCCTAAGATATATGCTATACCTTAACGATTACATAATATGCTGTTAGTAGTGCCGCGCAGTTCGCAGCTATTGATATTATTGAGAGAATCGGCTGCATGTGTCCACTCGAAACAGCCAATATGTTAACTAAAAGGTATTGGTTTTGAATAGCTGTAGTACTTTGAAATGACATACGTAGTCTATTATTCTCAAAATGATTTATAGTTAAGCTTAAAGTTGTTATGAAAGCTGATGGGACTTGAACTATCAAAAAACTAATTGTAACAGTTGTAATCAAGATTCTTGTTTGATCACGAGGTGTTCGTCCAAATCGATTACTAAAGTATGATCTTTTTCCTTTTTCATATACTATTTTCAAACTGTCTGTTGAGAGTTCCCATGTCTATTTCAGGCTCTCTTATAAATCCCACGTGAAGTAATGATAGAAGAAATCCTGGTATTAAAAACTGAACAACAAAGTCAGCGAGTGGAAGGAAAACCTGGAGCGAATTGAAAATCAAATACGAAAAGTATACTGAACGAACCTTCCAAAAAGAACGATGCCCTATATTCATGAGAGCTCCATCCCGAATCATACATCTTGATGCCCACTGCGGAGTTGGCTCAGTGTCTGAAGAGAAAAAGAATAACGTACATCAAACTGACGTTCGATACCCATGCAAAACTGATAAACAGTTGTGTCATGTTCGAAGAAACGTAGTATGCCCAAGGTAATACAAATGAATATAATTGCCCAAATAGCTCTCGAAAATCTCTCTACGGTTCGCAGTTTTAAGGTATTTCGATGGTACTGCGTTAAGAATCTGAAGAACAGCGATGGTAAGAGAAAATGAAATTGTCGTTCACCTGGCGGCAGCTAGTAAAACCCCGAACAAAGTCATCATCGTATCGACAGTATGAGGAATAGTCTCCATTGACGTTCGGAACAGATGACACATAGCTACTGACTGATTAAGAGACCTGAAAATGAAAGATTGAGAGTTGTTCACCAAGATGATACAATCAAAGTTCACAATATTGCTCAAGAATACCAAGCTGGTGTATGGAATATTACGAGAGCATCAAGGTTCATAGACAGCATTATGTTCAAACAAACCGCACCTAGTTCCATCACCAATTATGTAATACCACACGGTAAAAGGCATAGGCGATAGAACACTGATCCATCCACATGTTGCCAACAGCCAAATCATTTGGTGTAAAGGGTTTGGCTTGAATAGTATAACTATCGAGCTCGAACGTTACTGGTAAGCTTACATATCGTCGATCGCCATCTCTTTTCTCCCTTTTTCCCATTCCTAACATAACGGCACATAAAGGTGCTATGAGAGTAAGAAGAAGCATCGGATATACAAATCCATAAACAACCTTAACATTCGCGTAATTCTAGTGGAATAAAGAGATGAGTCGGAAATACCATATGAGACCATCCATTGTTTAAACGACCAAACATAAAGCTGACATTTAAAGAAACTTCACAGCGTTTTCTAGGAAAATCATAGAAAAAGCCATCTCCACAGCAGCATTTGGACGCCTACAAGAAGTTAAAATAGTTTTGAAGGAAAGACTCTTGATCACCCTTTGATCTTCTGTAGCACATTGATCCGACGGTAGAATAGAGATATTATGAATTCGAAGATCTTCATCACCATCGATAATCGTTAAGTGCATTGGAACAACATGAAACTGTTCAAAAAGGTTGAATGAGAAAATGAAGCTCAAAGTTGAGGAACGACAAATAAATCATAATGACAAAGTGTTTCGGGAAACATTAAGGTTGACAGCTACATGTATATAGATGTATAAAGATGTAGCCGTAGTTGACTGTAGTAAGAGGATTAATTGCGAGAGAAAAATGAGAAAAATCACTCCTTCCTTTATAAAGCTTCCGTAGACGGAAGAAAATCATCGATCGAAAGCAATTTTCGCAGAGAGCATAAATGAGTTTTATTCTTGAGCTCATGTAAATCTTTATCATAAAAGGCGAACTGAGGTGTGGAGCAGCAAAGACATGTCAATGACGTCATCATTTGAAAAGAATTCAAGAATGAAATGAATGATAGGGAGGAGAGCATTTTAGAAATTGGGTGACACTTACATATGTTGAATGGAAAAGTTTGTTAGAGCAATTTAAAAATTTTTCGAATGAGAAGGAACAAAAAGAGCGAAGGGGTGATGTTAATGAAAAAAGGAAATTCTGGGAAGAGCCCGCAAAAAAATTTTTCTATCAAAAGCTCGTTTTACCATAAACGATTGAAGCGAATTGATCTCCTTCCTATATGCTAACAGCAGCACCCTCTTTAGACACAAAAAAAGGACAAATTCATAATGAACTTGACGAGATTATAAATGAAATTTCAACGAAACATCCTTTTACACAAAGAACAATGCATCGAAGATTTCGATGAAAAAAATCTTTAAAAGGATTATTTGGTAAATTAAGTGAAGTAGGATTACCAAAGATGATTTTTGGCAATCATTGCGAGACGACCAGTAATCTTTCACTTCCTTTTTTTCCGCAAAATTTTTTTCAGGAATTTCAGATATAACATTTGGTTTACTTCATTATTTTTTGCTGAAAGCATGTGAAATTTGGTTCAGAACACGAAGTTTATCAAAAACGTTTTATTGTTGAGGAAACAAGAAACTACTCGTTCTTTCTGGTCAAGAAAAAAAGGTGAGTAGGACCGAATAATCCTGTTTTAAAAAAAAACGGAGTTTGAATGAGCTTCTCCATGCCAGATTTGCTCAATATAACCAGTGAAGAAGGTGAGTACGGAGCAAAGATGATAAATAATAACTTTTCCGGAGTTTGATAGAGAAAGAGGGGGAGGGGAGGTGGAAAGTCCAATTCAATAACCGAATAGATGGGGTGATGGCCATGCATCTCAACTGAGGGGTAACAATTCATTTCCTTTGTTAGAGATTTAAACCCAATAAGTCTATTTCATGAAATTTCAAAAAATCTTTTTATAGAATAACTTTTTCCATAATTATCTCACGTAATTTGCATAAATTAATATTCATGCACAAACAAAATGAGGAGAAGCTTGAAATAAGATATGTAACTATGACAAATCCGTCCATATTCACTCGCGTCCACAAATCATCTTGGAAGAAAACTTATATTTTGTTAGTTTTTAAGAGAACGATTCAATCAAATTTTTCAATTATCGAATAGGAAGCTGGCCATTTAAAAACAACAACGAAAAAATACGAGTTCACTGCCTACAACCACTCCAGCTTCTTCACATAAAAATATATCTTCATCCAAAAAATGGATAATTTCATACAAACAGGAAAAAAGCGAATTAGGCTACACAGCTTGTATAAATTCTTCTTCCATCTGACACAGAGGGATTGTGTCGGAGAGAGAGAGAAGGAGCAAGAGAGAGAGAAGAAGGAGAGAGCAAAAACTTCAAAAAAAAAGCAAAAATAAAAATTTGATATTTTGTTCTAAAAAACAGAGGAAAAAAATACTGATGATCTGTTCACATGGACAGATGCATTAAAATCTTTCTTGGACAACACGAATTTTTTTTCAATTATTCAGTAATATCAGTTACTTTGAATATCTACTCAATGGTTCTGCTTATCCTCTTTGAATAGGCATTTCTATGTTCAGAATGACAGATTAAACTTGAAACATTTCAGCAAATAAGTGTCAAGTTCAAGACAAATAATGTTAAATGTAGGTATAGACGACAACAAATCATTTGAATCCACCAAGATATCATCAAAAACCAACAAACACGACATCCATATAGCACTACTCCGGAAAATGCATGAAACAACCGGTCTGTGAGCCGAACAGGGAACAAATGATTATGGAAAAACGTGAACGTTACGTGAAATTTCTAGGCGAGACGCTCTACATGCACAAGATGGAAATTAAATGAATATGTAGAAGAAGAGAGATAGAGATTGCGGAACCCACAAAATGAAAAGATAGTCGACACTCAGTGTCAGATTCCTAACTTGGGACCCGGATAGGGTCAAATGGCGCTCGAATCCAGCTACATCCGACAATCTCATTAGGAGTAAAAGATCCGACGGAAGATCAAGAAGATTTGGGAAAGATAGATTAAGATACTGAAAACGAAATAAATGCAAGATAACAAGCATATGAGAAATTGAAAGTTCAGAGTTTTGAAACTTCTGAAAAACGACGAACCAAGTGAAATTTAAGGTTGGGCAGATTATGAGAATATGGGTTTTCGAACAATTTCTGAAATGATTAGATTCGTTAGCTGACAATGACCTTCAAAACTTCTGATGAAGTTTTGCTTTGCTGAGCTTAAAGACCATTTCATATATCAAAATATAGAAAGCTGAAAGAGAGAAGGTCGAACATGGAGGCAAAACAGAGAAAGAGAGTGTATAACTTGACCAAACTATATAATAGAGAAGCAATTGAAATCAAAATATTCATGTTAATAATCAAATTTTGAGCTTTCATGTTACAGCTCTTTGAAATTCAATAAGATTTTTTGAGACTGGCATCTTCAAATCTTCACATAAATGTAATAAGAAGAATATCGTCAAATCCACTTGATGCAAATGAAGCAAAAAATAACAAAATTGTACTCATGAGGTGAACGAACATGTGAGAAAGTTATGGAAATATTAACAACTTCAGTCAAATTTGATAATTCATTCCTAAGTGATCACATACAACTTTAGCACGGACGTCTACTGCTTCTCGTGTCAAAACCACGTTTTGTTTTCAAATTACTTCCGAAATATTTGTTGAATTTCAAGAGGTCCGGGTCTTGAAACTCGGAAAGACGCTCGTCTTTATAGATAGACTTTCTTCTTAAAAAGTATGAAAACAAGTTACTAAAGAAATAGTAAAACTTCGAAAGCAGAGGATTCCAAGAGGAATTTGATAAAGGAATAAGCACAATACGGTTTCGATTTAAAATTTATTGCGAACGACAGCTTCATAAACACTGGAATAACAATTTCGGCAAGATTTAGTGATAAGTGAGCAGATCAGAAATAAAATCTGAATGTTAGACAGAAGGTACGACGAAGGAGATTAGAAGACATATAAAAGGATTAAAGAATCCAAGGAACCGCATTTTTCCATAATCATAATCAGAAGAAGATGATCATCGGGATGAATATGATGATGATGAGAAGGATGTGTTTAACGATAGAAATGAAGCAGAATAGCAGTAGACACTTCACAGAGATGACTTAGTTTAAATGTTCTGGTAATCATTCGAAGCCTGTGAGTCTTTCATCCTCTTCGATAAGGTTCGTGAGACTTACACATTCCTCTAAGCTCACTCATGGTATGACAAGATCTAAATTGAGAAAATGTCACTAAGCAATGATGGAATCAAAAATATCGCATACCTACAACTCTTTCGACAATTTTCTTTCATAAACTCCAACCAACATAATCCTTTAGATGCATATAATGGGCACTGTGTGGCAAAATCAGAACAAGCTAAAAGAGAGAAATTAATAAAGAGAATGATAGAAAGAATCTCACATTGATTATCATTATATGGTGTGCACACACAAGATGCTTGACAAACTCTAGTCATTAAAGATTTCTTTGTCTGACATCTGAAGCTTGTAATTGAAAGAACAAGCAATAATATAACAACGCACCCTCCCTTTTCGGCCCAGACACGACAACACATATTCTCATTGAAACATTTGCCAGTCTTCCCTACATGGCTGCTCTTTGGCGGCTTAGAAACCAATGAAAGATGAGGTGGTGGAGGGGGTGGAGGTACATTAGTTCGTGGAGTATCACCTAGTAAGTTCATCTTAGAAAGAATTGAAAATAGGAGAACAAACTGGCTGGTTTAACAGTTTTCTTTTTATTGCCCACACAAGCCTGGAGTCTAGTTGTGGAACAGAGCCCGCATTCCCGGCGGCAGTTCTCACCCATCCAATCAGCATTTTTACTGCAAGCTCCTTGACTCTTGTAAATCTTACAGAGTTTATGCCGGTTATCACATGCTATAAGATGAGAGCAAAACATGAGATTCATCAAATTTTAGCCTTACTGTCTTGGAGTTTATAAGCGGTCGGTTTACAACTTCCGCAACTGGCAGGACAAGCGATTGACATAACTGCTGCGAATTGCTTCTTTTTGCATTCTCCTTGAGAAGCCCATTGAGCACAACATGGATGATTGTTATAGCAACGCTTCAAATGCCAAAATAACGAACGTAAGAAAAAAAAGATAAACTTCGCCAAGTTTGTGCTCAACCACAGGGTATTTGTTGTCTGTGCGTGGAGTATCTCTCTTAACGATTAACAACAATATACAAAGTTCTTTCAAGTACACTTACAGCAGGAGCTTGACATCTTCCGAAAGTAGTCGTGCTAGTACTACTACAAGTACTAGCATAACAGGGATCGACAGCTAAAAGAAAACTGATAAACAAATTCAAAACATGCGATTACCTCCAACACGACGACAAACTCCTCCGGCTTTTATTTTAGAGGTACAACGACGAAGATTAGTGTTGCAGAAAAGGAAACTAAACGGAAAAGTTTGATATTGAAAAAGCTTGTGAAACTGACTCTGATCCTCCACATTGTAGATTATTACTACCACAAGCTGGTCTGTCCTCATAGCTGTAAAGCTCATCAGTGTATCTATTACTAAGTCCATCTTCTACCACAAAAAGTCTGAAAAAAATAAAACTTTATTGTAACGTCTAGTCTTATATGCATACCGGAATGGAGTCATGACAGCATTAATTCTATGATTACTGTTGAAGCAGTTCGTACGAGAGTTATATTGAGATTCTCTCTGACTACGCGACTAACATATAGAAACATTGTTCATAAGAACAGAGATCAGTTGTTGGGATATACCTGACGCCGTTGGCGATAATCCTCCCAAACTTTGTCAACGTAAGAATGGTGCAAGAAGAATATGGGATCGTTGGTGGAAGTTGTAGTCGTTTCCATATGTCCTCCAACCCAAACATGGACATCTCCATGTTTGAACTCGATTGCTGATCTGTTATAGTTACAAGACTAAATCAAAAAATTGAATGATAGAGAGGATACGAATAAGTACCGATAAGCTAGACCCGGAAGTAGCTGCTAATACATTTTCAATTTGATGAAAACTGACAATATCACTGATATCTTGGAAACGGAAAACAGTAGTTTGTCCATTCCATTGATCTAACACTCTGCGGACTCTCCCCTTCATCATTAATCATAATTGGTCGATAACTGAGAAACTACCTGTGTACCAGAGAAGCTACCGAAATGGCCATCACCCACTAGTCCATTTGTGACTGATCCCATCAAAACATCAGAAAACATAACTGGAACATGAATGATTCGGTAAATATCAACTCGAGTAAATACTGGAATTTGAAGGCGAATTATTGATAGCGAAACGTAGATCATCATCGAGTGTGGAATCCCAATATGGAACACCGAGGTTCACATATGGGAATCGACCATTAACTTGTAAAGTTCTTATGCCGATTTCCAATCTCTTGACGAATTCACGATGCCAAGGTAAGAAAGCTGGTCCTGAGTGTGCTCCAGGAGAGGTGGAAGTGCTAGAGTGCCATCCGGAGAGAGTTCTGTAGATTCCATTCCTTCCTGATACCGATTGGAAAGCGGTAGCATATCTGAGAGAATATATATAGCAATATTGCCAAATTAGTCGTAATACGCTGATCTTTCGCTATCAGATAGCATACGGAACTCCTTTCTCACAACTTTCCCCATAGTTTGACCATCTGGAAGTCGACAACCACTGCTACTGTAAGATGCTCCTGAAAAAAATGAACATAATACATAGAAAGGTAGAAGAACGAGCCTTCTATGAAGTTGCAAATACATTGTATGGTTAAACAATCATACATATCAGAAGGCAGAGCAGGCCCATTGGCTGCCAAAACAGGGCCAGTACCTAATCCTCCAATTGATGGAAGTCTAGAGGACGAGAATATAGCATCTATTTTCTGAAAGAAATATCAACAATGATTTGGATAACATGTAATACCGAAGACTCTATGCTCCACATATTAATATTATCGCAAGTTTTCTTCTCAGCAGGAGTTAAATCATTGGCTAAACAAGCAGCAGACTGAGCATTAGTATGGAATACTAAGCTCAGACTGAGCAGGAACCCCAGCAGAAGTTCCATACCCTGTAATACACAGTTATGAATCAAAGCTCTATGAAGAGTAAGCAAGACAGCGCCAGCTTCTGCTTAAAAAGCTATGAAATGAACTGGTGAGAAAACAGCTTTTACTATGATTAATCATTATGTAGTAGAAAGTTGAAGAACACACGCAGCTGTTAGAAAGAGGAGATAGAGTAGTAGTGATAACTTACCAGTACTTTCGGAATTCATAAAAGTGACAGCGATATACTTGACCTACTAACATGAATGGAAGCTTGAAGTTGAAAATTCGGTATGTCAGCTTCATTGCCTGGTAAAATGATATGATAAAAGCCAGAAAAGAAAGCAGTAATAACTTATGTATCTGTCAACACTCCATTATCATGTATTCACAGTTCCTACTTTGAAGATAATTCATCATTATCTACCAAAACTATTCTGATTTCTCAAACTTTATTCTTTTGTAGATCCGCGATTACAGTTAGTTAATATCAACTAGATGACAATCAGGAATATAGGCAACCGGTAACTAAGTATACAAATTTCGAAAATGAAAATGGTGTGGAAAATCTGCTTCAATGCTAATTTTCCGTGTGCTTTTGCCTGGCATTGCGAAGTCGTATATTTCATAACCTTATTTAAACATAAATCCTGGCCAGTGATTCAAAGTATATCATCTGTCACTAGTTAAAGAAATATTGATTGATTAAAGAGCATTTGTTTTTCACTTTGTTCTGTAATTTGAGTTGAAAAAGGAACTATTTGAAGATTTGCTCTCACTTTTTCATCACGCATATCAGACCGATTCAAGGGTTGGACAAGGTACGGAATGGCTAAATATGCCATTGTGCTGGATACACAAGATCGCACAAGAAAAGTTTGTTTTGTAGAATAACTCTTCATCAATACACATTACAGGCTTTACTTCAAATAATTGGTGATGGAAAAACACAAGAAAGTAGTGTAATACCCTATGACATCCCCCCATATTTGTATGACGAAATTTGTGTGGGAGCTTCCATAGTGGAAACGAAACAGATATACGAGGATGGTGAAGAAGTATTTGTTGAAACATGCTCCTCCATTCGTCCTATTTCCCTCAGTTCTTCCAACAGTTTGAGAGTCAGTCATAAGCAGACATGAAAACATTAAACATTTCACTTCAGATCAGAACATTATTGAATGTAAATTTGAAAAGAATTAATCAAATCTCGACGATATCCAATGACATCGTTTACTCAAAAGAGTTTGGCTCTATTAAAGTTCCTCCAGTACTCATACCAAAACTTAAGCAGATTAAAGCGCCAATTGTATACGCTGATATAGAGCTGTGAATCTATCAGTGTTTCTTAACTCAATTCCATTCTTCAGCAATAATCGACAGGATTGTTGGTATTCGAATTCTGTTCGATGGCAAATCGTTCCTAATGGACTCTTATTAGAAGTTTCCAGCTATGATCAAGAGAAGGTTGTCCGTTCTCTTATGTTTTCTCACATTTTAACTCAGGAAGCACCGTATCGAATAGATGAATCTTCAATTTGTTTCGGACCATTTCACGGAGTTGTTGTGGAAACTACTCCTGGAGCAGCTCTTATCTGGAGTCCAAATTTGGGTAGGTAGAACTAACCTTGAATGATGTCGTTGTGTTAGTTGCCGTTCTAGAGACTAATGAAAACGTTCGTCCAGGCATTTGGTACAACTTTCATGCTAAGTAAGTCATAATTCAAGTTTTTTTTTTGTTTTAATTGACTAATTTAAAGATTAGGCGATAGTAATCATGAGTTCCCTATACCTTGTAAATATTTTGTTCACAATTACCGTTTGAACGGTATGCCTGTTTTACCAACAATTGTTTCGGATGAAAAAAGTTGTGGAATATCGGTAAGCTCTTAAGGTACTATTCTCTCTCAAACTGAATTCACAGTTCGAAGTTGAAGGCCAAATCACTCTAGATGAAAACGATAAGTTTTATTATATGAAGACAGTAGAATTAGGAAATATCACTTGTGGAATTACCTCTTGTCTTTTGGGGTTTGTTAAGCATTTCCGAAAAAACGTGTGAGCAAGGTCTTTGCAGTAGCTCGTTGGTAGCTGGTGAAAATGCTGTTGCCCAAGTATCCTTAATAAAAGACGACCTAAACTTAGTTTTACAGTTCAGGAATATTGATAAAGTTAGAGGCCTTTTAGATTCGCAGACTATACATTTTTCCAGATAACGGAATCGGAAGTGGGTATTTTTGTTAGGGATAAGCTCAGGAAACCTCTGGTGTCTGTTGGTCCTTATCTATACGACATTGACAGTCATGTTAGACAATTTTGCGATAGTTTGGAAGCTGGACATATAATTCGTGTTAAATTTTGGTTATCAGCTTCTCTATATGAGTGATACGTCTTTCATTCCAGTTACAGCCGTTCTAAAAACAAAAGAAGGATTTTCTCTTACAGAGTTCTTGACAGTGAAAAGTTAGAAGAGTTCAAGAACTTCATCAGAGTAGTTCCCGCTGTTGTTTCATTACTGTTTTTGTTCTTTTAGGGCGAGTTTTTGGTTAAGCCTGATGTAGTTGTGACTTTAAACGATAAGAAGTATAACAGTTTCCGTACCCCAGAAGGTCTGCAATTCATAGATTTTGAGAATACCTTGGTATGTCGAGAGCAGCAACTAATCGAAGTGGTTTGGTTTGTTGAGCTCTAAAAAACTCTTTAACCTTGTTTTTTTTTTTGGGAACTCTGACCAAGAAGATCCTTTTTGGCATATTGATAATAAGAGTAAGGAGAGAAGCAGGTTTCGTCTTTTTGTAAGCATCAACAATAATCGGATTTTCAGTCTTCAGGGAAAAAAAAACCCCAGAACCAAACCAACTGTTATTCGTGCATTAGCTTCAACGTTCGATGTACTACCCGAAATGAAATATGAATTGTGAATTTTCAGGACAGAGGGGTCTTTGAGGTCGAACAAGCCAGTGGACTATTCATTGAAAAGGTATGCAGAAGTTTCCATTCCCTCTTATCGTTTCTTTTCAGCACTTTAGCTCGGAAACAATGTTTTTGTTCACCCTTACACAATCAGTTCCTGTCTCGTCCATCTCCGAATAATCTTGTGGAAAACGTTTGTTTTCCAAGTTTACAAATCTTGATTCTAGTTCTCAGGAAACCCCTTACAAGTTGAAGTTATTAGCTGTTGAGCAACACGTTCATGGAGCTGTGACCATCGTTCAATTTTTTGTTTCCTCAGTATCCTGGGGCGTGAGCACTTTTGTTACTGCTATTTTCGGGTAAGCGAGTATTATCCTGTTCTACATTAATCATTGTGGTAGACCCGGCTACGAAAAGCTCCCGCGTCATTTCAATGTGGGACAATGGTATGAGAAGAATCTTCAGCGTGTCCGAGTTTCGAGATATTTTTTGTTCATCCAAATATAGTAGTCATTTTAGACGAGTAATAACAGACGTCATATCCGTGTGAAACTAGGAGAAGAATGGTCATTCCCCGAATTTGTTCCAGAAGAGCCAAGTATCATTCAAGTACGACAATGGGAAAATTTCACATTTATTAACGTAACTATCAAAATTCTCTTCTTTTATCTCTCAATTATCTGTTTATTAGTGCTCCATGGAGTTTATTCGGAAGAATGACAAACAAGATTCATGTGGGATTCACACTATTCTTCATAATCGAACTTTTGGTGCCGTCATTGCTAACGGAGAAGATCATGTATATTGTTATATCCTTACTTTCTCAATCAAGAATTTAGTTCTGTGAACCTGTCGAAGATGATGTTGAGGAGCTTCATTATTCTGGTTTTGTGGAGCCTCTGTCGGCACCATTAAGATTAGGAAAGTTCACCATTCATTGGAGAATTGTTCGCAGCTTAGATATTATCAAAGTTTGTCTGTAACATCCTTCCTCTCTTATTCCATCCTTCTAAAGGTTGTGAGGCGAATGACGAGTGAGCAAGATGAGTCGAATCAGAGAACTTACTGGGAAGTTCAGGAACCTGTTGTGCTTGAACGATTAGTGGTGAATATCGATATAGCTCGTATCCGATTAGTCTGATCTTAATCATTGTCTTTCCAGGATGCGGAGTTGAATCGAAACTCTGCCCAGGAAAAAGAGAAGAAACGGAAGGAAAAAGTTATGAAGGAGAAGTATAAAGAAATGGAAAGAGTAACTCTTCAAACTAAAAATACTTCTTCAAAAGGTTACTCTAGGTTTCAAAAAAAGACAGAATAGACGATTTGAACCTTTGTTTCGACATTATTCAAGAAAATTTGAATCTCCTTAAGGTCGTGGATGAGAGGATCGAGAACGATTTTGTAAATCCGTGCCCTGTGTGAGAAGCAGTATACCATTCTTTTCAGGAAATCGCCAGAGAAGGTTTCCAGGACAAACTAAAAAAGAAAAGTCAGAGAATAACAACAGGAGCCAAGTTTCTTTTTGACGTTCTGAGCAACAGAGACTATTATATTGCCCTACAGGTATTACTAACCCAACAAATACCGGATCAGTAATAAAAATCTTTCAGATTACTGTATTTGATAGTTTACGAACTTTGAGAACGACACTGCGGGAGCATTATTCTTATCTAGTCAAGTTACCAGGCGCTGACATTGCCTTGATCCAGAGTTTCATAGCAGATCTGTAATTGAAGTTTTTCATGTATTTTGTCAACTGCCATGATGCTTTCATCATTTTGTTGTTGTTTCACTAAATGAACAAAAATAAAAAATGTTTTCTTTACTGCTTTGCGTTTTATGATTGTTTCCTCTTTCATGCACGTCGCTGTGCTTTTGCATTCGAAAATTGAGATTTTTCTCTGACGAGAAGATAACATTTTCTACTCCAATCTATGAATCACTTTCTTTCATCTGTTGTACTTTTCCTGACAGGAATTGTGAGTCGATAAAGAAACATTCGATCAGCCAAAAATTATCTGCTAGAGCATTATGAATAAACGATAGTTTAGAAATACTTGCACTCCCGCCAAGATTGCATTCAGATTGTAACCAGTAGCACAAAATACACTGGAATTTCCAGAACATTCTAGCGCTTGAAATATAAAGCTGAGTTTATCTCTCAACACTTCTTCAGTTTTATTTATAACATGTTCTATTGCTTTGATCTTTTTCTTTGACACTGATAAATTGTTAGTTTTCTTCTATGCTTCAAGCGTTGGTAATGTCTCCATCAGTTGATTTTTTGATTTGCAACCAGTGTTCATGCAAGACTGAATTATGCACATTATTCTTAAAAACCAGAGAATGCTAATTGTTTTCAGTTTTGTTCATTGCGGAACTAGTTTGAAAAATGACGGATGGACGAGGGTTTATATTTCAGTATTTATCTTTCTTAACAGTTATTGTTGAAGCCTGATGCATTCAATCGATCCGCGTTATAGAAGAAGTGATTTGAGCCATTTATCTAATGAGGTTTTATTGATCACGGTTATTGGATATTGATTTCGTAGCGTAATTATCAAGAAACTGATACGTCATCTACAGTTTCTAGTGGAGAATATTCTATTGAAGAAGATCTTCACTCTAATCAGGTATGATTGAGTTAATGCTGAGAGTAGTTCAAGCTTAGACTTCCGAACATTCGGATTCTTCATCAAACGTTACTGAACTAGTCGCTTTGGAAGCAGAAGATGATAAGCGAGCTGGTCGTCCTTCAGAAGTGCTGTGTTAAGAAAGAAGCCTCTGTGAAAGTCTGATATTTTCAGGATACATTTGTGCAATTACTCAAAGACATATGCCGAAGCAAGAATATCATGAAAATAATTGAGGAACTTAAGCCTGAAATACATGAAAGACTTGGTGGTTTTATTGAATAAACAAGTCCTGTCCACGATACAGATAGATGATAGAACTGTTCTCAACATTGGGATTTTCCCCGCTTTCCTGAATTTGATTTTTTCGAACAGTTTTAGCATATCATTTCCAATTTTTAGAGCAACGATGGACGGCATTTCTTTTCGAGACATCAAAAACAGTAAAGTTCTCAAGCTCGAATTGTGTTATGAGCTTTATGTTTTACCTTGCAGGATGATGAAGATTATGAAATAGTGTTCGTGATGAACGATTTCATCTTCTTGATTTTGTCCAGAAAGAAATATCCTCTCTTGAAACGAGGTTTGATTCGTTTCATACCTCCCTATTCTCTGTTTCAGAACAAGGGAGTCCATATTTCGCCAGAGCCTACTTGAGGTTAACAATGACTAGAGCATAATTATTTATTTCATAACTGCAGATGGAACAGTATGAACCCAACCATTCGGAGAATTGAGAGGTTAACCACATCCGAAATAGAGAAGAACAAACTTGGAGAGATAAAAATTGAAGGAAACAAAGTGTTTGTCAGTCATCATTCATCTCTGCTCCTACTAAAACTCAATAGTTTCAGATCACTTTAAAACTAGACCAGAATAGATACAACGACAGTGTCATCCTTCATCGAACATATGGTAAACTGCACCGTAAAATTCCTAATCTGTTTCTCAGGAGTTATTGAGGACCCGTACAGTCTTGTTCCGGATTTAATGAGTCCAAAAATTGTCATGACCTTTCCCATACATCAGGAACCAGTAATTTATGAAATCGTCGAAAACTGTTCAAGGGTGAGCAAGATGATGCACTGTCCTTTATCATTCTTCTGTTTCAGGACAAATTCGATTTTAATGAGGTCTGTTATTTCTCCTTCTTTGTTGATACAGTGCTAAGTTCTATATTTTAATTTATTCTTTTTTTTCTACACATCTTATTTGTTGTTGTAGAAGGAAGCCGAGATTATCATTAGGAAGCTGTTCGACTCCAAGGAGATTGCAAGAAGTATAATGCTCGAGGACGAAGCTCTCGCTACACGTATTATAGACAAAATGTTTAAAGTTTCTTAAATCTGATTTATGTAATAAACATGATTGTATTTATGCTAGTTCAAAAATATAAGCAGCTAATAGTTTGATCCCTTCAACATAGTTTCGAACATCAATTTTTTCGTTTTGTGCATGCGGGTTATCATCAGCAGCACCCATAGGGAGCAAAAGTACAGGGACACCCGAAAGTTCTTGGAATGTGATAGTGATTGGAATGGATCCTCCTTCACGAGTGAAATCTGGGTCAACTCCAAAAACTAAAACTATCCTTAATCACAATTTATGAAGAAATAAAAGTGACCTGTTTTGATGGCTCTCGCAGCAGCTTGGAAATTCGCACCTTTGGGATCAGTAAGCCAAGATTTACCGGAATGGAATGCAATTCCCCTTGAATGATATGTATCAGATTGAGATTTGGATTTTGATAACTGACTGGAAATCATTTGGAGAATTCCTTTGTGCCCAGAGAGCATTTAAGTGCTCTACAACAAGACTTTCCACCTTTTCGGGAGTCATATCGGGAACAGTCCGAATACTGAACTTACCAGTTACACTAGCTGGGATAACCTGAAGATTGAAACCTTTAATGAATAAATTCAATTCGTGTGATTACAGTTTTTGCTCCTGCATCACTGAATGCTCCTTCGATTCCGTGTACAGAAATTGAGGGATATCGCCATCTGTTCATTAATAGATTTACTTTATCCGTGTGACGAAGGTTTGCACTAGTAGAGTCTCTAGAAAAGCCATTGATAAAGAACCATCAGATGACAGAACAACTTACTGATAAGACTCAACACTAAAGTCAATATTTTTGTACATGTCCTCCTCTTCTTTTGTGACAGGAGCGACCATTTCGTTCAATCCCGGAATATTGGGCTTCCCATCTTTGCTCAACTGATTCAAAATCCATAAAAGATCGTCCATAGGTTCGTGGACTAATCCACCATGAAGACCGGAATGCAGATCAGTTGCTTTATGAGAAACTTTAGCAGTGAAGTAAGAAATTCCCCTGAAACACGTAAATACGAATCTCTTCAAACGTCTTTTAGGATAATAATTTATAACCGCCCGATGGTCATTTCCCCATTTTGTTATCTCTATCTTGCAACTTGGAAGATAAGAAGCTTATGTCATTACCTTAATCCATAAGTAAGACAGGGTTTGGTCGTACCAAGCCAATAGTTGTCTGAGATACAAACGTATTCAACATTCTTCAAGAAGTTTTTTCTCTCGAACAACATTTCCTCTAATCCAATTGAACCACTTTCTTCCATGCACTCGAAAACAAACTTAAAGGGAAAGTTCATGAATGTTCAGGAGGTATAACATACTTTGATGTTGATTGGAATCTCCATTCCCAGAGTTTGCATTGTTTCAATAGCATTTATCCATCCAAGTACTGGACCCTGAAGCAGAATTTCATGAGATTAATATACTCTTTGCTACCTTATCATCGGTAGATCCTCTTCCAAACAGCTTGCCCCCAACCTCAGTTAGCACAAAAGGATCAGTGCTCCAACCATCAGACTAAACTGGTTGAAAATTGATAGAAAATGTTTTTCTTTCTACCTTCTTGGCTGGTTGAACATCAAGATGCCCATAAACAACCAGAGTTTTCTTGTTTGGATCATTCCCCAACACTCCTAGCAGGACAGGAGGGAGAGGTGGCTCATTATGTCCTTCCACACTCAATGGAACAATTTCCGTAGTAGCTCCGATTTTTCTCAATAACTAAAGGAAGACTCGAGAATAGAAGAGCTAGACTCACATTCTCAGTCCAAGAGACCATTTTCACACATTCATCGCGTTTCTTGTCATCGGCGGAAACACTCTGAATGGCCACAGCATCAGCTAGTCGCTGTATATAATCATTCTTGCATTCATCTATATGTCTGGAAAAGAGAAATGAACAAAATAAACTCGTAAATAGTCTCACTTGAAAACAGCATCTAGGCTCATCTTTGGTGCTTAGCTAAGGCCGACCTGTCCGGAACGAATCAATTTCAACGTATGAGAGAAGGACGTCTAAGAAGGGCGATTATTGAAGATAAGGTCACTAACTGTTTAAAACGGATAAATTCTTGATAATCGAGAGCACAAACGATGATAAGAGCATATGTGTGAAAATGTAAATTTCGCAAGCTTCTTGATAAAATAAGGACCATAAAGGACATTAGGGGAAACCTTTAACAAGTGACTGTTCTTACGAGAGAATACTTGAAAATGATGCATTCTTTATCAAAGTATGACTTTAGTCAGTTGTTTTTCATCGAAAGTTGTGATTACGAGAACTCAATAAATAAAGAGAAGAAGAACAGAAGTGTACATTAAAAGTGATGCCGAAGAGGAAGATATTTTCATTGACCCTAATTTCATACATCTTTTTAGCTTTTTTTGAACTTTTCTTTTTGTAGATTGAACCCTGAACTACAATGACTGAAGTTAAAGGGAAGAAACGATGGTGACAATTCAATTATGACAGCAGAATATATATATATATATATATATATCATAAAACTATACTCTTAATTCAGAATAGTTCTCTTACCGCGAAGTTTATATATATTTGAATGAATGGAAAACTGATATTCTCTTTTACGCAATTGAAAAACACAAAGGTAGCCAAAGCAATATCGATTAAGCTAACATGATGACCATTCGTACGACCCGCTTCGCATGTAAAAAATGAAAGTTAAACACTGACAGTTATTGAGAAATGGTGCTATAAGTTATTGATTGTTTCGAAAAATTGTTTATTCTATCTGAACTAAAAACAATGATTAAATAACACCCAATTTTTTCCCGATGCGTTCAAAAGCGTCAACAGCTTGGTCAATGTGTTCTGTAGTGTGAGCAGCAGAGATCTAAGTAGTAATGAATATCATTATAACGATGGCTTTTTTTTTACTTGGACGCGAATTCTAGCTTTTCCTTTTGGAACAACAGGATAACTAAACCCGATTACATACACACCTTCTTGAAGCATTTGATCAGCCATTTCGGATGCCAGTCTTAAAACTACTGTTTTTTGAAACTAGTTGTGATGTGTTACCTAGCATCCCCTAGGAGTACAGGGCAGATTGGGTGTGCTTCATTACCGAGAACTGTGAAGCCTAATGCACTCATCTTGGATCTTAATGAACTTTAAAATTTAAAATAATCTCAAAATAGTACCTGAAACGCTGTACATTAGCCTGTAGAGAGCCAATGAACGATGGATCATTCATGAGTAAATCGAGAACCTAAGAAGTTCGTATTCAGGCTTCCATAGCTTTTGTGTACCTTAATACTGGATCCAACTATGCTAGGCGCCAATGAGTTTGAGAAGAGATATGGTCTGGAACGCTGCCTCAGTAAGTCAATTAGGGATTTCGGTCCTTAATGATTCGATTAGGTTGACCATGTTTGGTATGAACCGAACCTGTAGTGTAGCCACCCATGGCACCTCCTAGAGCCTTACCCAAAGTTGAGTTGACTATATCCACCTTTCCCTTCAATCCTAGGGCTTCTTCAGTTCCTCTCCCTGTTTTCCCAAAGAATCCGGTAGCATGACACTCATCAATGAATATAACAGCATTATATCTGGAGTTTATTTTGTTTTACTAAAGTTGAAAGTAGAATTTTACTTTTCGGCCAAGTCAGAAATTTCCTTAAGAGGAGCAACATCTCCGTCCATAGAGAAAACACCATCTGTTACTATGACACGGTGACGAGAGCCTGTATTTAGTTGAGATGGACGTATTGCTACAGGTTATACTTTGTGTTTCCTTAAGTTTTGTCTCCAAATCGAGAACATCCATATGCTTGTACCGAAGGCGTTTTCCTTTGGACAATCTGATACCATCTATGATAGAAGCATGGTTCAGTTCATCAGATATTATGGCGTCTTCTGGGCCTGTTAAAAAAAAGTCAATTCTCTTGCTCCTTTTGTACGACACATACCAGCTAAGACTTCGAAAAGTCCAGCATTGGCATCAAAAC
The DNA here is from genome assembly GCA_030370435.1 of Auanema freiburgensis. Lineage (NCBI taxonomy): Eukaryota > Metazoa > Nematoda > Chromadorea > Rhabditida > Rhabditidae > Auanema > Auanema freiburgense. The sequence continues at coordinate 1,845,567 of CM059369.1, forward strand.
AAGCGGCGTAGAGAATTGTATCTTCAGTGCCATGGAACTAAATGAACTAATGGAAAAAGAAAAGCCAATTCAACAACTTGGGCAATTTTCTGTTCTAACTCTTTATGGATATCTTGAGTTCCACAGATAAATCGAACTGAAGATAAACCGGCACCATGAGTATCTAGTGTTTTCTTTCCAGCAGCAATAACCTAATTCGAAAGTTATATTCATAAATAGTTAACTAACCTCAGGATGACTAGACAACCCCAAATAGTTATTGGCGCAAAAGTTAACTACTGTCTTATCTTTACCAGATACTTTGACAATCACACCTTGCTTTCCTTCAATAACTCTTTCATTTTTAAATGTTCCAGCAGACTGCAACAACAGTTGGCAAACTTGGACAGAGATTTAGTGTAAAATGCACCTTAATTCCTTCTAGTTCAGAACGTAAATGCCTGTCCAAGTGGTTTCGTCCAGAAGAGTAGAACCGAGAGCTTATTCGGGAAAGCATCTGAAAAACAAAGAAAATTTGTAAAAAAGTAAAATTATGAAAAGAATGATTAAAAGCTTCATGTGAATCGAAAATATATAATTAGACTTAAGAGGATGTGTAAAGTAGGAGACCATGTCAATGATTATGATGGTTCGATATGTTACGATCAATTGATGAAGTTCGTTGATAAGAAACAGATGTGCTACATGCTATCGTACAACAAAGCCGAAACTTAATGGAACAGAAATGATATTGGCGAAAGGGTGTATAAGATAATTGTTTTTAGCGCAAAAGCCACGTGGAAAGTTGACTTAAGTGAGTTTCTCAATTTGCATGAAAGCCGAGATATTGCTGGGAAAACAGTTGTTCTAAAATCAATTATTACTTCTACTGCACACTAAATGAATATGCAACATTTTCTTCTTCTCATATTGTAATAATGACTCATCATCTACTTTCAAGAACAGAAAACGACAAAAGTTGCTGTAAACATTGAGCCTTATGCTAATTTATCATCAAGCCCATCTGAAAAAATAATATCAACAAAAATACTTATTTCTCTTTTCCGTTTTCGATTCATCTGAACACAATTATTTAATAAAAACTATACTTCGGATTATATACTTTTCTAAGTAAAAATCAGATTTCATGTATAAATAGTACGGCATAACAACGTTATAATCTTCAAATTGAGAAAACCAGAATGAAGGGAAATCTTCAAAACATATGCCTCCGTTTTTTTCCATAAAGTTACGACGCAGGAATTGTCAATACGATGGATACACCACACCGCTCACTTGGATGCGTGTTGGAGAGAATGAAAAACGTAGATTTTTCATTTAACTCTAACAACGATAACTGAGCGGTCCTTCTTTCATTTCCCATCATCTAACGCGCTCGTAGCGGTTGTTCATTCATTTTCCAGACTCTCACGCACTCGGTGCGGTCGTTCGTTCATTTTCCATAATCTGACACGTTCGTTCGGTCGTTCACTTTTTCATTTCTTATGTGCCAGTCAACAGTGGGTCGGTCGTGCATAAGCATACCGTGGAGTTAGATGAGAAAGAAGCAATCTCGGCAGAATGCGCACTGACTTTTAAGATTAATTTTGCGTTTGAAAGTCAAGAAGTTCAATGCTTATCCGGGTATACTGTAGAAACTATAGTAAAGCATTTCAGCAAGAACTTTTATTAACGGAACATATAAATAATATAAATGCATTGCTACATCATTCCTCCCATAGCCATAGTTGTGCCGTCACCCATAGCCATACCGGTAGCCATACCATCTCCTTCTACAACTACAACCTCAGAGCCTCCTCCTCCTCCTCCTGACATTTCTGATGATGCTGAGTCTGTATCTGATCCTGACGGATCATCCATTGATTCTGAACTAGCTAAAAGAAAGTATAACTTGGGAGAAAAATGAAAACATGGACTAACACATGCTTTTAACTGTAGCTTTGCCACCTGCACATGCATTCACAATAACTGCGATTGAAGATGTTAACATAAAAGTCAGAATAAGCTTTGATGTCATGCTGATGAATTGCTTCAAACAGCTTCCTTCTTATAAGGCTTGCCATCAGATTGCAGTCTTGTTCCAAGTTACAGTCAAGTTGGTGAAATCTAGATCACTAATATTATTAATCTCATCTTATCTTCTATAACTAATGCAGACATGCAAATGCATACTCAGAATTCAAGGTATTATGTGTCGCTTCACTTGAACTTTTCATTTCATTTCTTATTATCTTCAGTTCAACTTGTGAAGCAATTATTAGGAGCCTCAAAGCGAAGCTTTTGACTCTTTATAGCTTTACTGTCGCCAAGGTTTACCAGTAATAATAGGATTGATGTCTAAATGTAAGTCGGACGAGATGAAAGAAACAAATAAAATATTATGTTGAGCGATGGAATTTCTGAACGTTCAGGTGAAAAGTGCGAAAAATCGACATAAATAGCAATGTAATGCAATAAAACCAAGTGAAGATAATACGGCTTATCTAGGTATATTTAACCGTTTCATATAATGAGGAGCAATTCTCGGACTGTACAAGCTCTCTTTTCCCAATTCAGTATCTAGTTTTGATATCGGATAAATGAGTCTTTTTAATTTCTTTAGCGGAATTGACTCATTCGTTTCAGTCTTGTAATTTTTAGTTAACTTCTTCTTCCATTTTCTTCTAGTCGTCTTTAATTTTCTGTTGCAACTGCGATAGAAACTCTGGAAAAGGGTGCGTCCTTACACGTGTTCATCCTGGTCAGATTGTAAATGTGGTGTAGAAGCTATCTTCGCCTGCTTGATCGAAGAAACTAAACTTATATTTTCACAGCGTTTGAGTTTTCCTATAAAAACTTAATAGTTTTATGATACCTATAATGTTATCACATAAATCTGAACTTTACCTTCTTCCTATTTATAGAAGATAAGGAAATCTTCGTTACATCAGAATTTTTCATTTTATCCTAGCGCTGCCTTACTATTCAGAGCGAATTTATTTACAAGCTCAAAGAAACTTTCCAGAACCGGTATGACCTACAACTATCATTATGATGTGGCAACATCACGGAGTTCTTTGATAATAAAACTTCTCCTTAGGTAAAAAGTAAATTTCAAATCGTGTTTTGATCATATGGTTACACTTTAGGTGGAGCGGTTCTGTATGGCAAGCTACCTATATAGAGCTAGGTATATGGACTGTATGTTATGGTATTATTTCGCTTATTTATCGCTTTGCTTTGTCGGATACACAACAAGAGTGGGAAAGCTGTATGATCTCTGAAAAACAATCGAATATTTTCAGTTCCTTTGAGCGATTCGTTCTTTTTTGCGATAACCGATTGAGTTATATACCTTTGAACTTCATGCTTGGTTTCTTTGTGCAAATTGTAGTTAACAGATGGTCTCAGCAATTTGCAAATCTTGGAATGATAGACAAGTTAGTAGGGCTACACGAGTATCGCTCATCTGTTCTGATTCAAGTATTGCACTTTTCACATCATCAATGATTAGCGGAAGAGATGAGAGAGGTCGACAAATTCGAAGAAATATCGTACGGTTAGTTTTACCATTTTGTCGATTGTTCGATGTACAAATGCCTTTGGGTGCTTCACCAAGCCTTGGCGATCTACCCATCAATGATTGTCGTGGAAATCAACCATGAAAAGAAATATTTATACGTTCTATGTTGTGGACCCATTTATAACTTTGAAAATCATAAAAGGGAATGTCCTACAGATTGCACCCATCCTTGCCCCACTATTTCTAAATTTATCTCAACCAAAACGATTATTTGATAAGCCAATTTTTGAAGCAACCTTTTTGTGATATACAACTTGAGTCTGTTTCCAGATACTGCTGTCTGTCACAGGCTCTAGTCTTCAGAGATATACACGTGGGTGTCCGAAAGCGTTTTCCAAATTTGGACACATTAGTTGCAGCCGGTAAAAAAAACTCATGTGAACCATATTAAGAAGAGTTATCAGGGTTGATGCAACAACACGAAATGGATAAGTTCGATAGTTGTAAATCTCGTTATGCAAAGTATTGGCTCCCTTTTAATTGGGCACTGCATTTACTTAATGTTGCTCGAAAAGAGGGGCGTATAACATCCGATCTACTACAGAACAGTGTTGCTCAGGTTTGTTTAGTAGCATTTGATATCAAACGACTCTTTCAACCTGCAGGAAATCAGAACATTCCGAAGTGGTCTCTCCTTGATATGGACTAACGACTGGGTTCCTCTACCAATCATGTATCCCCAATTGATTACTCTTGCCACTTATGCATACTTCACTGTCTGTTTAGTTTCTAGACAGTTTATAATAAATTCTACTGCAAAAAATGCTACAGAAGTGAGTTCGTTCGTTTATACTTGTGATAGATAATGATGTTTAGTATGATCTCTATATCCCATTCATGTCTATGATGGAGTTGGTTTTCTATATGGGCTGGCTCAAAGTGAAGAATGAGACTTTTGCAACCGTTAATGACTCAGCCTTTAGGTTGCAATGGGTCTTTTGAACCCGTTTGGAGAGGACGACGAAGATTTTGATTGCAACTTCCTACTTGATCGCAATATGACTGTGAGGAAAAGCTTTTAAAGTTCTAATTGAAGTGACAAAACATAGGTCGGGCTAACCAGTTGTGACGAAGCTTTCGATGATATACCTGATGTGCAACCTGATGTATTCTACAATGATACAGTATCTCCACTGTATTCCAAGGATTCAGCAGCGAAAAATGTCAAATTTTATCTTGGTAGCGCTAATGCTGGTGCAGGGTAACGCTTCTATTCTATCGTTGGCATTAAATTTCATTTCAGAAAGCCTTTCCATTTGTTGCAATCTATCAGCCATCTCCTTCATATCCCTATCAAAGACGATGACGAATATCAAAAGGAAGTGGAAATGGTACCACATCCAATAAACGAACGAGTTGATCAGTATCTACAAGCTACCCCAAAAAATAGAAGAGGATCGAGTATCATATCAGTAGTAAATCCTAGGTAAGTTAATTCTTACTAATAGAATGCATTCTGTTATGTAGAGCCAAACGAATGGACTCGTTCTCAAGTGCTGTTTTTCGTCGTAGGAAGACAGGCACTAAAGTATCAAACGCCGGAGCTGTTCATACTTTGGTGGTTCCAAGAACAAACCGAGCTTCAACAGATGTTGGAGGTTATACGAATGCTATGTTTTTGAATATTGGTAAACAGAGTATTGTAAAACTGTTACACTTGTAGTAATGTTTCAGAGGCACTCAGTAATACTAACCAACCTGAAGAAGGCGGAAAAAGAAAATCGTACTCCTTCAGAGATGAGAGGCTTCCCAGTGATAGTGAAAAGTAACAGAACGGAGAATGAATATCGGAACAGATTCATCAATTTTCCATAGAAGGAATAACATCACACCCGCTGTATATAGAATAATCTCTTAAGGATCATCTATACTCAGATTCAGATGGCCTATCTTTTTCATTTAAAAACGTTGAACCCTAATATACTGTACATTAAAAAATTTAATATTCAATGTTCGATATCCAGATTTTATTAACGGAACATATAAATAATATAAATGCATTGCTACATCATTCCTCCCATAGCCATAGTTGTGCCGTCACCCATAGCCATACCGGTAGCCATACCATCTCCTTCTACAACTACAACCTCAGAGCCTCCTCCTCCTCCTCCTGACATTTCTGATGATGCTGAGTCTGTATCTGATCCTGACGGATCATCCATTGATTCTGAACTAGCTAAAAGAAAGTATAACTTGGGAGAAAAATGAAAACATGGACTAACACATGCTTTTAACTGTAGCTTTGCCACCTGCACATGCATTCACAATAACTGCGATTGAAGAGATTAACATAAAAGTCAGAATAAGCTTTGATGTCATGCTGATGAATTGCTTCAAACAGCTTCCTTCTTATAAGGCTTGCCATCAGATTGCAGTCTTGTTCCAAGTTACAGTCAAGTTGGTGAAATCTAGATCACTAATATTATTAATCTCATCTTATCTTCTATAACTAATGCAGACATGCAAATGCATACTCAAAAATCAAGATCTCATACACCTCAAAGCCATCAACAGATTGTTCATAGTGTTTGGATTGATATTTAGCACCTCTTTATCATCCTGATATGCGATTTTTACGATAGTAATGTACACGTATATGAGGGCAAATTCATCCTGGTATTTTTAGATGATAAGGAAATCTCCTCAACTCAGTAATGAAATAAAGAAACAAATGCTATCATTAATGTAGTGGAAGTCAAGATTGTTTCCTAGTCAAGTTGACTGTTTAACGAACGGTACCGCTTTCATTCAAACATGCCTTAAGCTTGAGTGTCGCAATAATCAATTTTTTAAAAACTTCTCTTTTACCACTAGGCAATATTTCTCCAAATTAAGATCTCTAACATATTGAATATTGTATAAACCTGCGGGAATTGAATTGAAGCGGAACGACAATGCCATTGCTAATTTTCATTTTCCAGTACGTGAAAAAGCGTTGGGAAATTCATATTTGGCATGTCCACTCAGTTTGATTTTTTTTTTATAAAAACCCATGGAATACAATGAACTAGTTCACGTCACTTTATTGTTGTACTGTTCAATGTTTTAATTTACATTAGACTTTTGCTTTGAAGATAATTCACTTTTCCAAATGATTCTTGAGCGTAACAGAACAAATGAAATGATAATGACAAAAGCTTTTCAGTTAAACTATGATTTGGTTATTCTTACTAATTGTGGTTCCTGTGTTAGCAGAAGTTGAAGAGTATGGTTTGAGCAAACAAGAATGTTTAGCTGCCGGATTTGTTCCTGAAACGTTGAAGGTTTGAATGAGAACGCCGCCAGTTAAATAATCATTCATATTCGCTTGTAGTGCAGTTCGTGTGAACGCCTTTCTGGATATAATTTGGAGATTTTGATGACGGACTGTCAATCATGTTGTACTAAAGAGAAAGAGTTACAGCACGAAGTAGAATGGTTTTGTTTCTCAATGTGTACATTTTTCGTTTCAGAAATATCCATTGGCTCTAATTGAAGTTTGTGAATGCAATTTGGGTCGTTTTCCTCAAGCTCAAGGTTTTTTCTCATTTCTTGATAGTTAATTACACTTTCTTAAAGCTTTTGTACATAACAATATGGCCAATGCTTGGGGTGGCAAAGTTAAAGTCAAGCATGTTCGCGGAGTTCGGCCACAAATAGTGTTGAAGGTAATACGAACTAAGTATGATATAGCATGCTCTAGTTTCCAGGATCATAAGGGCATATCACGCCAAACCCTGAATATTGAAAAGTGGGACACTGGCAGTATCACCGATTTTCTGAATCAATGGGTCGAATAAGCCTGCTGCAAGAACACTGTGATGTTAGCTTTATATGATATGTTTTCTGGGTTATTACTGCCATGGGTCCAGTGATTTTACGTTGTTGATTGTTTGATCAAATATCAATAGTTTGAGGATAAAACTTATTTATTTTGCTTAAAATACATTAGGACATAACGCTTATTGTCTGTCTGTAGTGAAGAGTATCCTATTCATGCTGAGATGGTGCAGAATAGCAAGCATCCAGGTATTGGTAAATCATCTCATCTACCAAGCTTTTATCAGGGATTTGAGCAGCCATGCCATACAAAGCAGCCTTGTTTTTCAATTTAAAGTTTAACTTGGTTGTCTACTCACTGTGCTGCTTTTGTTACCCTTATCAGAGCTTCTAGAGACTTCTTCAGCGGACGAACGAAGATCCGATATGAATTTGTCAACCACGTTTTGGTGAGCTTGGTTTATAGTCAGACAAATGTGTATCCTGTGCAGAAAGTAGAGAAAGCTCACATCTTGAACTCACGAGTTAGGGTTCTGCAGAGTGTTAAGGTTCCATCCTAGTTTGTTCATTTTGTCTCCAACTGCATAAATGTTATAATCATCACTGGCGAATGCAACAACAGAAACATCTGGAGAACCATGGAGCTGAAAATTTTGCAATATGTGCTTCCGAGAACTTTGTCATACTTTCAGTCCTGGAATCGTCTTCACTCCTTCAGCAATCAGGCGGGTATGTTGAATGATAGCTTTACATCTTCTAACATATTCAGTACGACCAAACGAAAGAAGTGTCGCCCAAGCAACTGCCGAATTAGAACCAGCTCTACTACCTGAAGCGATTGATAAAACTAAGGAAAAATTGTATACCGCATATGGTTGGTGTAGCATAAATGCCTCCAGTCCATTCTGGAACTGAGAAGTACTGGTAATGATGGAGCTCCTTCGTTCGATACATTACAATAGAGGACCCCTTTGGAGTACATCCGTACTGAAGTGTATCATTAGTAAAATTCCCATATTCGGAACACCTTATGAGTATCGCAGCTAATGGATGTGACACCAGGATTGCGGAAGTCGAACGGCTTCAAATAGTACCCGGCATCGTTCATGAATGGAATTAAGAATCCTCCCAAGCAAGCATCCACATGAACAGGTATTCCATACTTTTCTCCCAACTAAACAATGTAAAATGGTCTGTATCTTCTAGTTCAATATACCTTGGAAATAGCTTGTATGGGATCTATAGTTCCGCTAGGGAAATTTGGAGCTGATCCAACTAACTAAAATGAACGATGACTTATTTTGTCTCATGTTAGCCTTACCATGCACACATCGGAATCTATTGCTTTTTCCATCAATCTCAAATTCACTCGATTGTCTGAATCGACTGGGATATGTCGAACTCGTAAGCCACATAAATGAGCAGCTTTATCAAAAGCAGCATGAGCAGTTTCAGAACAAACTATCACAGGATTACTAATACCCAAATCATGAGCCCTGTTTCTGAGAACATAAGAATGATTTGTGCTGATAATAGCTTAGAAGATCAAAAACCTATATGCGAAGCAGGCCATAATAATGGATTCAGTTCCTCCGGTAGTCAAACTGCCTGAACTCCCCTCTGGGCCATGGTATAAGTTTAACACCTGTTTTAAAAATGTTCAGAATATTCTAATTGATTCTAACCATTCGAATAACTTCTGCTTCCATTTTACGTACACCGGGGAAAACATCAGGGTGGAGTGGGTTTGAATAAGCATACTTGCTATAAATACGAGTTAACAGTTCAATATGCTCATCCGATCGATCGGTATAAACAGCTCCCGATACCTTGAAGGTGGATTTAGTATTAATCTCAAGAGAAATATCAGTTGATTCATACCCTGCCCTGCGATATTTCGAATTTGCCATAAGCGTCATATTTTTCAGCAAGACCAATAACATCTCCTTGTTCAAGACCATGATCAGGAATGGCTGGAATGAGAAGCGTTTACAAACTATAAACACATGAAGTTTCCATGGTAGTAATAAAGACTTGATGACTAAAGAAACTGACTGTTTATGAAAATTTTGTCTGAATCATCCTTGTGTATGGCTTCAAAAATATCTTTTCTAGCTCCTGCAAGTTTTTTGTCGATTCTGGCTCTCACAATAGGCAATCCCCGTAACAACGAAAAAGCATAGGATGAAAGTCTGAAGAAAAAAATCGAATGCTTAATCTTCGTGTTGTTGAAGTGTCTGCAAACCTTTTATGCAGAGGCTGTTCACTTCGTCTATAAATATTACGAACTTTCATGTAAACCAGAGTGCCCCCAACTAATCCCAAAACGAGGACAACAGGTTCAATCTAGGTTTCCATTATCTCACTGTTGATTGGATGGAGACCCCTACCTTCCGTACATGATCATTAATGATTTCTCTGCCACAGCTTACTTTAGAAACTATCAACTCCTTCACATCAGAAAAATTCGCTGACAATCCCATTCTGAAAGATATACTTTCATTTGTAGGCTAACTCGGACCAAAAGAAAAAAGTTCTTGACAAAATTGCATATTAATAATAAATGAAAGACTTCTCGAAGTAAGATTTTCTGTTGTGAGTTGCTGCATTTGTTGAGCGCGGCACAAGCAAACAAAAAGCAAAACAGTAAAGATCATATTTAAGGTGAATTCCACATCGCTGATAAGAAAAATCAATGAAATGGTCATTTTGTTCCAATATTTGCTTATTAAATTGTAATCAAAAATTCTTCTGAACATTAATGTTGTTTTCACTGTTTTGCACTCTGTTTGGAACTGTTCGAATAATATTTTCTATGAATTGCACTTGATTGGCACATTTTTAAGCTTTCACTAGCTACATAAGTATCTTCTATGTTGTGACTCTATCAGAGCATCATTAGTGAGACTTGAAGCATGCTTATTTATTATCTTGAGCTTGTTTTGTCAATTTTTATTTGGTCCCACAGCGATCCTCTTTTTCTATGCACTCTATGAGGTCCTACACTGTGCCTCGCTCCGTTCTCAGAACTCGTGCCTTTGATACTTGTCTATATGTCTAAAGCATAATTTTATATTCAAGAAAATGGATTCTGAAGAAGTTTCCTATCCTGCAAAAGAGTCTGATGCTCTTATGTCGGAGTATGATGAAAGACAATACGAGGTTTGTGCGATAGTTTACAGTTTTGATGTAAGAAAGATTTATCCATTATGTTTAGAATCAAGACGATGATGTTGTGGTTGTTTTAAACGATGGCGATTTGCAACTTCAACATAGAAATCATCATGAGCTTCAAAGTCCTCTCAGAAGCGTAACGGTTCGTATTATCATGCTTTATTACATTCTAATAAACCTTTATTCCAGGATGTTCTGCGTGAAGCTGAAAATATAATGACAGATGGTCCTCTTCAAATTGCTACAGGAAAAGAAAAACAGCAAGTTCTAATCGATGAGGTCGATGTGGAATACAGGTGGTTTTTAAACAGCGAGAATCATCATATCACGTGAATGATTCAGCCCCCGGAAATCTTGTCAGCCCATCGAGATTGTTGTTCGTCACAACAAAATTGTTGAACATCCTTATAGTAGTGATGATGAGGATAATGATCATGCTGTCAATCTCAAACGAAAACGTTTGAGTGTTTTGCGAGAAGGTAATTGTTATCTCACTAATGTACGCTATTGTCGATGAGAGTTATACATTTCATAAACATAATCGATACGCTGTATGGTGAATCGTAAATTATGAATTTCAGGAGAAGAATCGTCACCATCCCATTTGCCGTCCTGTTCCTCTAAATCTCCATCAACATGGAAACGGGGGCATCGACGTGCATGGAGCATGCCCAACGCGAAGGGTGAAAAAATGACTCTTGCTGTTATTCAAGACAATGAATCTAATGTGAGTTTGAAGTTTAAAGCTTAGAAATTAAGATCATTGTACTCTTCCTGCATAACCTTTCGAGCACAGTACAACGGAAGATACTGATTGAAGAAGTAACAGCACGAAATAATTGTTTTGAACGCGCACTTAACTATTGCGGACGCTTCCATTTCTTTAACTAACCCTTCTGTCAATTCCAATCGGATTGTTTCCTTGTTGCATTTGATGTGTTCTAGGAAGGAGGAAATACGAAGAGGAGAATTGTGAAGTATCGCTTACATCCGCATCGAACTCCTACTCCTGGTGCAGAAGTTGATGAGAGGTTTACTCTTTCCTTTTTTCGTGTTCCAACTGTTTTCTTCTCAGACTTCATTTAGCAGTTCGATATCCTAATCCAGAAGACGATGACAACGAGTTGGAGGTTGTTTTTCACATGTTTCATCTTTCACAATCATTGATTTAGGTGGAAATCAACGAGGAGGAAGTTGTTGTTCCCGGTGAAGAGGGCAAAGGTGCGAGGACAATCGTGAAGCGGGTTTGCAATAGTATTCTTCATTTGTTCTCTAAACTCTGTTGTCTTCTCAGTTTTGGGAAGCGCGTTGGAAGGCAACTAACTTCGAGAGCTTGCCTGATTGGTTACAAGATAATGAATACTTACGCACGGGTATCACTATTGAGAAATGTTTCAAACCGTTTATGTCAATGTTTCAGGACATCGTCCACCAATTCCATCTTTCAGCAACTGTTTCAAAAGCATTTTCGAGCTACACACTGAGTCAGGAAACATCTGGACTCATATGTATGGCTGCGTGGCTTTCATAGGAGTTGCAATTTGGTTTTTAACAAGAAATGTCGATCAGGTAATCAATACGGCGCAACTATGAAAAATGTTTCTTCTAAGGTTCAATTCATGGAAAAAGTAGTTTTTGCTGCTTTCTTCATTGGAGCTATCATTTGTTTGGGAATGTCTTTTACTTTCCATACTCTTGCTTGTCATTCTATTGCAGTTGGCAAATTGTTTAGCAAGTAAGCCTCGCTATAGCAATACATTCTAATATTACCTGAACTTATATTGTTCAGATTGGATTATACGGGTATCACTTTATTGATTGTGGGCTCTTTCATTCCATGGATATACTACGCGTTCAACTGCCGACCCCAGCCAATGATCATCTATATTTTCATGATAACCGTTCTAGGTATTATGGCTATGATTGTATCATTATGGGATAAATTCGCGGCTCCCAAGTTCCGGTAGTAATTGTTTTTGTTTGAACTAGTTTTAACACACACAATCAGGCCAGTGAGAGCAGGAGTTTTTGTCGCTATGGGCCTTTCAGCGGTTGTTCCAGCCGCACATCTTCTAATTGTTGATGGCTTGGATTATATGATGAATAAGGTTTTTTTTTTGTATTCGGCATAAGCTGTTTATTTTGAAGGCTGCCTTGAATTGGATGTTATTGATGGGAGGAATGTACATAGGAGGAGCTACCATTTATGCCACTCGTGTACCTGAGCGTTGTTTCCCTGGCAAATGCGATATTTGGGTTTGTTGGCTATTTGAAAGTTGTCGTTCTGAACATTTGTTTTTCTACAGTTCCAATCACATCAGTTATTCCATACTTTTGTGGTTGCCGCCGCTTTCATCCACTTCCATGCCATTACTAAGATGGCTCAGCTCAAATTGATGGAGGGTAGTTGTCCTCAACAACTACTTGAGAGGTATGGAGTCGACGCACTGCCGTCGTGGCTGGGTACGCTTTTAGGCTTAGACGAGGATCCTAATACGATAAATTGGACACCACAAGATGTTTACTAGACTTCAAGAAGTTGTCTAGATACATTTTTTTCAAATTACATGTTGTACATTATGTCATTTGATATTTTTTTCGTAACGTCTCTGAGTTTGTCGTGCTTCAGAAAGATAACAATGTCCTTAACACACATTAGATTTACTTTTTTCGGGTTGTGTACAAAAAGCTAATAACTCATATTGTTGTGATAATTTTATATCCTTAGGGTTGCAGGTAGAACCTAGAAAGTTAATAAAGTTTTAACTCGCTTCTAATTAATCATAGGTTGTCGTTTGACGCGATGCCATATTTGAACCATTTTCGCATATTTCACTAATTTCCTATTTATTATTCGTCTCGTTTCTCATTCTCTGCTAGAATAGTCTTCTTTCACTTGTGAAGTCATTGATTAAATATTCCAAAACTATGTCAAAGCTACGTTGTTCGAAAGTTTTCCATCATTTTCCCCATATAACGCATTTAATCTAATCCCGTTGCTAGCAGCAGCAGTAGCGGTTCACCACAAGAGTTAGAAGGAGAGTCTGGGCTTTTACGTTTCTTCCCCATAGTTAGAGTCATAAGATTTCTCTTCTTCTAAGCATTTCTGCGTCTCTTTCCTCATCCACTCTGTTCTTCTACTCGCTGCTCTTTTCGAGCGGACGCACGGACGGCACTCTTCAACAAAATAGTTTTTCTCTTTTTCTGGAGCCCATGACTTCTGTTGTGCTCTCTGCTTCTTGCCTTCACTGCAGAAATTATTCAAATCTTTTTTTAGGCTTCTCTAATAATTAATTTCATTGTCCTGAAGTCTTCATATATTTGCTTCCTCGATTCTTTGGTTTTCCCTCACTTCATTTCATTCGAGTTACAGACTTTTTCTTTCAATCATGGCTGATTCTGAAGAAATGATGGTTGATGAAGGATTGGTCAATGCTGAAGGAAAAATTCCATTGGATCAAGATCCTACTGAATTTCTGAAAAGAAAGCCTAAGAAAAGCATTCTCAAAATGAAGCAAGTAAGCTTTGATTTATAAACAATCGTTATTTATGTCAACAACAAAGGATGTTTCCCAAGATGGCAAGGAACCTCGAGCTAGATTCGATGAAATGAACATCTTAGCTACATATCATCCAGCTGATAAAGACTATGGAACAATGAAGGTTTGCTTATCTTTTTCATTATCTTTCGTGTGGTGATAGTTCTTGACCTTGACTACATTCTAGTCAAATAATCCTTTGTTATTAAGATTGACGAACCTAAAACTCCGTATCATTATTCTGATGGGGAAAGTGGTGACGAAGTTTGTTATATTGAGTCGTAGCGCGTGAATATTACATGATTTCCAGACTTCTTTGTCATCAAATCGACCAAGACGAGTTTCTCTAGGGACCGCAGTGGATCCTGAGCAGGTATGTGATAAGTTTTTTTGTTTTGTCATCATTTTCTGTATCAAAGATTTTACATGGTCTCTCTCATGCCTCTGCTGCCAAACATATCTCTTCGGATGACTCTGAAGAGGACGAAGAACACATGACGGAAGAACAAAAAGGTACATAGTTTGAAAAAGCTTATGCTCTTCTTATCACACTCTTTGAAGCACATAAAAAGGAGTTCGAGAAAAAGAGGAAAGCTCATTACAACGAAGGAGCAGCTCTGAAGCATCATGCCTCAGTACAAGACGAAGATGATATGGAGTAACTCTCCTTCTCAGTTTTGCTTATTCCCGACCAAATAATTTGTATTTCAATAATTTTCCTTTCTCTGTTAAACTCCCTCACCTCATCCAAGTACTATTAACTGTCATAAGGTTTAGTCGTGTTGTTGTATCAAAGATAAGTTATTTGTTTCATTTTTGCGGGAAGAGATCTCTCTTTGCAATGCTTATTTGTCAAAATCGATGTACCAAAATCCATGTAGAGTGTATTCCAATTGCTATATGTGAGTCCTTGTGTTTAATATATGTGTATGTTCCGAAATGAAGGGTCCTCGTCCTCTTAACAAATTATTCTTATAAAAAGTCGATCCAGATCTTTTCTTACACCTCAAACGGTTAGAAACCCGTTGATTTTTGATCACTGATATCTAGACAACACATAGAACATAACTTTTTGAACGAAACTAACTAACTTTTTCAAGTTTTCAGTTGATGGCTCTTGCAGGTCAGATCGCTATCGTGACTGGAGCTTCCAGAGGAATCGGTTAGTTATATATTGCTTTTTTGTTTACCTAAATTCCTTTTCTTAATAGTCTATAAAATTCGGCTTCTAATCTTTCTACATTAGGCCGAGGTGTTGCTCTTCAATTGGGGGAAGCGGGGGCCGTAGTGTATGTGACTGGGAGACGTCCTACTGAGAGTGATGCATCTAAAGATGTTTCTTTACCACAATTAGAGCAAGTAGCTAGAGGTTCCAAACTTGTTTGTGGGATTTTCCATTTCATATTCTTACTTCAGATGTAACATCTCGTGGTGGGAAAGGAATAGTTTATTATTGCGATCATGGAAATATGGAAGAGGTGAAAGCGCTGTTTGATCATGTTGAGAAATCCCACAACGGAAGATTAGATGTGCTCGTCAATAATGCGTATGCCGCTGTTCAGGTTTTTTTTTGAATAGATTTGTTGAAAAAAAAACTTCATCATTCAGACAATTAGCAAAAATATGAACAAAAAGTTTTTTGAGTGTCCTCCAGAAATGTGGGATGAAGTTAACAATGTTGGGTTAAGGTTTGCTCTAGGATGTTGTTCCACGACTCTGGGCCTTTTCTCATAGAAATCATTACTATTGTTCCGTCTACGGGGCTCGTCTTATGCACAGAAACGGCTATGGACTGATAGTTAACATCAGTTCACCGGGAGGACTAAAGTTGTTTCATATCTGGAACTATAAACTTTGAAGTTTGCAGATATTTGTTCAATGTGCCTTATGGAGCTGGTAAACAAGCATTAGATCGCTTGTCAGCCGATATGGCAGTAGAGCTCCAAGTATGGTTCCAGGAAGATTTTAAAATTTTATAATTTCGCCATATACAGAGAAGTAATGTTTGTGTTGTTTCTCTCTGGCCAGGAGCTGTTCGCACTGAACTGGTAACAAAATATTTTCTCAATGCTCCACCTACTGATGGCGGTAATTCTTCGGTGATATTTATGATTTTTGTTTTTATTTTTTCATTTTCTTCGTAGGTTCGGGAAACCTTCTCTAATGGCGAAACAATAGAATATCCCGGGAAAGCAGTTGTAGCGCTTGCAAAAGATCCGAGACGAATGGAGAAAACAGGACGTACTTTGATTACAGCAGATATCGGATCTGAGTATGGATTCATGGATGTAGATGGTAATCATTCGAAATGTGCAAATCAATAGAGACAAAAGTTTAGGACGTGAGCCACCAAACATTAGAAGTTTGTCGACCGTACTAAACCAATTGGGTTATAAGCAGACAGCAGCGTGGATACCGGAATGGATTAAATTGCCAGGATGGGTTCTATGGGCTCATAGTAGTAGACTTTGAATGATGTTCTTACATCAGGAGAATGGAGAATGTGATACTTGTCATATGCACTTAAAATTTATCAGAAATTCTATTCAAAAACGAGTTCTAGATGAGAAATAAATCCTTAGCTAAATTACTCTGTTAAATACTTACTTTGTTTTCTCATTACGACTATTTTTTCCATATTTTATTCTCGGGAGCAGAAAGTTTCCAACATCTTACCGATTCCATGAGGTTTCAATATTCCATGCGGATTGATATGCGCTCCAACGCTAACTGAATTCGCGGGCATTCATTCAAATTCTTCTTATTCATTTGACTCGTTATGCGACGGTTGCTCTATTTTCGTATTTGAGTTATTTTTCAATTTCTTTCTCTAGATATGAGGGACATAGAGTCATTATCTGATGCTGAATTACGGAGTGAACTGATTTTGTATAAGTTTAACCCCGGACCAGTTACCGGAACGACCAGAAGCATCTATGAAAAAAAGCTGGCAAAACTCAGACTGAATGGCCCTCCCACGGAGACTAAATCTAGCCTAAATGTAAGAATATATTGCTTAGTAGTTCAGTGATGTAAGATAACTTGTTATAGGAATCCACTGTGAAAAGAACCAAATCCCCCTCTCGTTCAGCTCTTTCAAAAAGTGCTGTAAGAGATAAAAAAGTGGCTGCCAAGTTGGAAAGTTTGGATGAATCTGTTCAAGAGAATGAAAGCGTTGATTATGGAGAAGTGGAAGATGATGTTCAAATCATATCCCCTGCTAAAAACGTCAGAGTTCCCAGAAAGCCAGTGGTATCTACTCCAAAGAAAAATAAAACTCCCTCCCCTACATCTTCACCACAACTATCATCAAGAACGAAGTTAGTGTACCTCTAAAAAACTAAATGATTGTGCCTTTTCCAGAAGAACGCAAAATACTTCGATCATTTCACGATCTGGTAAAGAGCCTCAGAACTCGAAAGCTTATTTCGCTTCTGATCCTGATTCATCTCCAAAGAGCAGAAACATTTCCCGCACACTTACTCCACCACGTCGAATTAATATTAACCAACCAATTGGTGATAGGCCAGGTGGAACCCCTCCCAGAAATGCCTCTAGTTGGGCTAAGAAATCGCTAGATGAATCACTAGGTTTGAATGAACTGTTGTCTTAATTATTTGAAAGTTTAAGCATCTCGAACATTACATGATTTGGGGAACACGACCGGAGAAGAGTCTGATGGGGAAGTTTTGGAAACAAGCAGAGTGTTTTATAACCCCAAGCGCGCGGGTACTTCTCAAAAAGCTTGGTCAGTTCTTGGTAGAAATGTTAGTTTCCCATCAACATCAGAGTATATCAGAAAAATTTAGACGGAAACGCCTGCTCCTAATAGGAAACACGTTAAACCAGCTTCTGTCGGAAGGTAAGCAAAATTCCCATCATCAGGAGTCGGTTTTTTTTCTAGAGATGTTTCTACCATTCTTATGATTGTACTATCTATTTTCTTCTTACTTCTTGGTTTGGCTTATGTTGCAACGGCTCGAAGAGAAGTTGTGCTTGGAACCGTAAACGTGATAGCTGGTAGGAAAAAATCGTATATCTTTACTTTCTTTTTCTAGCTTCTACAAGAGATACTATTGGGTTTTTCTATACATATGCTGTTCTTCCAGTTTTTCTCGTAGCAGGAGGTATATCTTTAAACGCTCTTAATAAATATTGAACATTTGTATCAGCTGCACTTCTCGTCGTGGCAGTTTTCTTCTTATATAAACGTGTGCAAGAAAATCAAGTGAAAGAAGAGGAGAAGTTCCAGAATCTAATTGAGAAAATTATGGGTTTGTTTATCTTCTTTTAATAGCTGTACAGATTGCTTAGACTTTGTTCGTGAATCATCTGAAAATGGAGACGATGCTCAGTATATATCAGTGCCTCATGTCAGAGATGTCATTTTTCCTCCATCAAAAAGGTTAATTTTAGTTGTGATGTGTTTAATATCAATTAATAGAACGAAATCGGAACTGAAGCTCTGGAATAGGGCTGTTGAATTTCTGGATTCAAGCGAATCTCGCATGTCAACTGAAACTCGAGTAATTCATGGTCAGGAATGTGCTGTTTGGAGATGGCTCCCATTTAAAAAAACAGGATGGCAAGGAAATGGTAGGCCAAAGTTTTGAATATAATCTTATCTGTACATTTAAATATTTTTGTGCTTTGCGTTGTTCTTTGTACTTCATTTCACAATAAACATTTATCATTCAAATCCTGAAAAAGATTCTTTAAACCTATTCACTTATGAATTGCAGCATTGATGAATCCAAGTTCTCCGATGTCTCCATCCGGACCTACTTATGCTCTAACGCGCTCATTGAAAATAAGAGAAGTCTTCAATAATAGAATTGGAGAATTGTTAGTAGTCTTTGTGTTTTTTTCGGAAAAGTGGTTTATTTAGTGTTGATTTCGCCGTCCTACGTAAAGATTTGACTGAAAAGGTTTATCCAGTGCAGCCTGTTCATATTGGCTTCTCCACTGAGGCTCCCGTTTGTTATAAGTTTTCCGAAGTCTTCAACTCAATTTTTCCAGGAAGGTCTTGTTTTCATGAAGCTCAAAAATTTGGAAGAATCCAAAGCTGCTTTTAATGCTCTTCACTCAACATGGTACAATGGTTAGTTGTTATTCAATATTCTCTTTTTACACAGTGTGACTGCTCAATTAAAAAATTAGCTTCGGCTATATTTTTGTTTGTAAAGTCGCAGCTCGGTCAATTTTATGTTTTTGACGGTTATTCACGCGGAGTAAATTGATATGCTCCAGCATCCCGCCCTGTCTAGCTTCCACTCGTAGGATAATTCTAATTCTCTTTTCACCTTAGGGTTTGAATTCTTCTTTATACAAAATTTGTAGTCCTAGCTCTAGCTTAGATTTTTGAAGCAAGTGTTCTGCTTCATATAATGCTCAATCCTACATTCCAAATTGTTTCTGCTCCCATTATTCTTAGTTTTTCAATATCACCATTCGTATACTCTATATTGAATAAGTTTTCCATGTTTATTATATTTTTTGAGCTTACGCTAAGCTGAACTTCGACTAAGAACGCTCCCTCGTTAGAAGAATCCCTAGCATCCTTTGCTCTTTTACTTTATTATCTTCTTAATTGAACAAACACCATATTTATTTCGCAATAATCGGTCGCTTACTTTTGCCCTTTCTTGGTATTTTCGTTTTATGAAACAGGTTTCCGATGCAACTTTTTGGAATTCACAATTGCTCCGGAAAGCCGTGTTGTTATGCTTCTCACATGAGCGTCCTCGTCAGCTAATCTGCCTCTCAAAATAGTTATAAACAGTTGACTTTCCCAGCGACACGTAATTTTTGATCAATTCTTCTTTAATTATGTTTCTGTGAAAGCAACTTTGAATCTTCCGAGTTCTCGCTGCGAATCTTCCGAGAGATGATCGCGAAAGTTGTCAGAGTCAATGTTCGATAATGATTGAAAGTTTAAAATGACCTCTCTGGCTCTTATTCTTCCCTAACACCAATCCTTATACTCGAAGTAAATGTTTTGTTCTAGTTTCCTTTTTGGAGAAACATTAAGCTTCAGTTAAGAGTAGTTACAAACAATTCAGCTCGAAGCCTGATTCTCAAATTCAACGACATTTTCCATTCTTTTTGCTTGTTTTGACTACTCGATTCATTTTTGAGTGTGTATCTAGGAGCAGCGTATTTTCGCACCCAACTTCTATTTTTTGAAGTTTGTTTTACCAAGTGGAATTAATTTTCAAAATTTTTGATTTTCGTGATTTGTCGTTTTAATGAAATATTTCGGACATCTTCCGCCTAGTTTTGCAAACTTCCGTACATTGTTATGTTTTGTTTTCTCCGCCGTTGGGGTTGCTCAATCAAAGCTTTTATCTGTCTCTCATTAACTCTTAATCTTCGTCGTTTTTCTCACAACTAGCTTTTTCGTTCCTTTTCCTTGATGTCTCAGACATTGAAGTCTAACAAGGCAACATTTTTGATTCTATTATTAGGTGACTTTCCTTTACCATTCTTTTCCATATTCTGTTGAACTTGGTTGTTTAACTAGAAGGTGCCTTAGTTGCTTGAATAGATTCCCAAGGGGTCGTAAACTAACATTCCTCCGTTTCATTCTCAGTTTACGTTAAACTTATTCAGTATAGTTATCTGTACTACTTATGATATCGACTAGTTCTACTTATTATATTTTCACAAGCGTTGTCTTCCACGTGAAAAACGTGAATCTGTAGTTTTCATTTTTTTTTTGTTTACTGATGCGGTTCAACGAACGGTGTAAGAATATAATAAACACGATGCATTAACTTCGCTAAATTCTTGTGAGTTTCTTTTTCTCTTTTCATATTCAGCCATTGTCCCTCCTACTGTTTATCATCAACGCTATATTAAATTTTGGTTTTTTTTGAAAATAATCTTAGATAGATTGTTGATGTCTCTTGTTTGTATAATTGATTACTGAAACTTTCCTCGGCATGCTTGCTCTCATTTTCTTTTTTTGTCTTTTTCGTTCTCTGTATGTCATGTTGTTTTTCGAGCTAGATAGAAGAGACAACTTCAATGTCGTGTTTTTGAGCATGACCAATTTATTATCTGAAACTGAAAACGAAATTGGCTCTGCTTCATCTTTTCTTTTTTCGCTATTTGGAACTAAATAAGATTTGCATACCTTCTGCCATTTTCTATTATTACTCTTATTCAATTTACATTTGTTTTGAACTATTGCGCTAATTATTCTAGCGTGGAGAGTTTTTGCTGCTGACAAATGTTTTTTTCTTTAATTCTTAAGTTTTCCACAGTTGTGATATCTCCCGGCAGACACATTACACTTGCTCACGAATTCAGAGAGCATCATACATAGACAAACTGGCATCGAAGAATAAAGTGTCATATGCTGTCCTTGCTTCAAAGACGAAATCAACGATTTTCGAGTTTTTTCTATTTATGTGTTGGCTAAAACTCAAAAATCATCTAGCTGGAACCCACTGATTTCAAAAGTGTTGGTTGGGCATCGATTAACATCGCAATTGTGATATCTGCGAGAATCTTTGTATTCATGTGCCGCATTCTTTTCTTTAAGCTTTATTTAATATTCTATTGACATCCTCAAGGGTTTAGAGTATTGACTTGCAGGTTTTTTCGTGCTAATCAAGCTTTCAGAGCACTTAGCTATCCATTTCCTCATTTCGCTAAACCTCATCTTGTTTTATTACTAATTAGTCATACGGAGACAATGTCTAATGAACGAATAACTTTGCATACAAAGCGCTCATAAGCAGTTGATATATGAAGTTTTGAGAATAATTAGAAAGTTACATTTTGTTTCTGTGTATATCTATGTTTGTATATAGATTTGCATTAGTTTACGCTTTATTACTTTAGCGAATCTTTCACTTTTAACAACAGCATACATGGTTAGAGTGCCGAAGGTGTGCATGTACGTGTGCTTTCCATAATTCTTTCTGTTCTCCTCAATACTTTGAAACTCAAAATCTTTTGAAATTTTGTTTTGACTTAGTTACATAGACTATTATTACATTGTGTTAATAGTCCGTGACTTATTCAACAAATGAGAAATAAGTCATTAATAAGAATTCTATTTACTGCTTTTTCTTTCTACCCTCACTTTTTTCTGTTTGCTAGCTCTTAGAAAGACTATTTTTATATTGTCGGTAATTATCCTTACGAAAGTCCAACTTTTTAATTATTATGAACGTTAACATGACTTTCAATTACCGTTTCACTTTTTTTTTGACCGACCAACGATGTTCTTGCTTACTTCTAGTCACAAGAAGAAGTTCTGAGAAGATGCTCTTTGTTCGAGAGATATATTGCATTTAATGATCAGAACCGATACTCTGCTATCGTCATTTATGTGTTAAATTCGTTCTCGCGTCTGTTAGTGAGCGCTTGATTTTTAGACGAGCCCTTTTTTTTTCTTTTTAGCATGATTATACTCATTCTCTTTTCCACCAATGATGCTCTATGCTGATTCACAGACTTTTTCTTTAACGGTCCCTAAATATATATATATATGTGTGTGTGGTAATAGAAGCAATTGTTTTCTAAATCTCCTATATTCTTTTTCCTTTACCATATTTAGACTTTCTCAGTTTCATGTTTTTCTACAATTTCCGCAAAGTTGAAAAACTTCAGTCAGCGAAGCACTTTGAATAGCGTTTTCGTCAGTTTTGTAGATGAAGTCAAATGGTAATAGTTGAACATTAAGTTGAAACTCAAGATAATCGTTACAATCTTTGGTCAACGAACAGTTCCTAGAACTAGAATATATAAGCCTTTAATAGTCCTGATGTTATGACTAGCAATCTCATGGGATCAGTTTGAATTGTTAACTTTCAGCTGTCAGTTTTGTTCATGACTCTATCTTTAGTTGTCTTTATATGGCATCATGGCTATTGCCTTACCAACAATGATGTAGCACATGGTTAAGATTTCTTTGAAAATTCGTAAGCTTAGTGCGAAAGCGTGAGTGGTCCTGATTTAGTCCCTTTCATCCAATACTAGCTTGTTTTTATCTTTTTGACTAATATTTCTTTCCCCTTCAAGAATATCTGTTTCCTTTCCAGGATAAGTAGTATTTCTCACGACACCTTAAGAAGCTTGTTGTTAACTTCAAGTCTGTAAAGTTTAAGCTTTTCGAAAGCCCTAACATCTTGTTGTTTGCCTCTCATTTTTTCTTAATATTCTGACTTTGTAAGCTGAGATGTAGAAGGTAGATGTGAACCCTCTTGAGCAATTGTGAGTTGATGAAGCTTATTTGTGGTGTGATCCCGTTTCTCTCATTAATTGTAAGCTAACGTAGGTAGATTCGCACAACTTCCTGTTCACAACTTGTTTTGGTTTTCTGATGAGCAGCTCAATTTAGGTTTATCTTCACCGTTTTGTTTATATCAACTTAAATTCGACCATGCCACAAACGAAAGTTTCTAAATAGATTTTCCATAACGCTATTTGTCTTTCACTGTTTTATCCGAAACGCAATAAGATAGTTTCAAGAATTTATCTTTATGACATATTGTCTATGTTTCTGGAAGATTGAGCAGTGTTGTACCCAACTTTGATTCGTATCTTCATACCCCTTGGGAAGAGCTTTTTTTCATCTTGACATTTTGGACTTGGTAATATTTCACCCCCAATTTTTTAGTACTAGAAGTTGCTGATTCCTATTTTTGTTTTTTTTTTTAATTCAAGGCATTCTTAGGTCTTCTGGGAATGTTAAGTTGAAAGTAGTGCGAAAACCTATTCATCATGATACGAGTTCTCTCCTCTGTTTGTATTTAATTTATTTCCGCTAGCTGTCCCTTGGCTGAAGAAGATGTACAGGTCTGATGTACTTAGGATAGACGGCTAGTTTCTGAATGTCAGCGTTGTTTTTTGGACTTCTTCTTCCCTGGGGTTTATTTCAAACTGATGAGTAAGTGAACTTCTCAAGTTCTTTCTCAAATGGGTTGTTCGAAAGATTCTTTATGCAAAAACAACGCGTTTTTGAATGAGTTTATTTGTTTATTAATATTTGGATCTCGGAAGTTGGAGTAAGAGGTTGACTGTCTCGGTCATCGTGACTTTTCCTGAACGAAAAGTCATTCATAAATTCTATATGAGTCTTTCTTGTCGTAACTTGTCATTTCGTTTCTCATTTCTTTTAGTTTTTAATATGCAACAGATACGTAGCTGATAAGTGCCTAGAGCTTTCCCCCTAAAAACAAGTCTTTCTTTATTTCCTGGATGTTGCACTTGACAGACTATTAAGTTAACCTTTTAAGCTAACATTTTCTTTTTTCGGAACTTCTGGCATCATTTTGTATGTATCAAGCATCAGAATGTTTAGCTGTTTTGTGTATTGCCCGAGTATCTACGATATCATTAGCAATATATTGCGTATGCCTATTCAGGAATTCGTCACGAAAACAGCTTCAAATGGATTTAAAACTTGAAAGTTTATTAGTCTTGAGAGATCGCTAAAGTACAACACATTTCCGTTTCCAATTCCGTCGATCGACCTGCCCAGAGCCGTTTCCGCATTTAACGGTTGAGGCGTTAAATTCATTCATAATTCTAATATTTTCTGATGATCTCTCCAACCTTCGTGCTCTTTCTTCCTTCTTCGTTGCTCTGTCTTCGCCATATATAGCCATATAAGTTACTCCAAAAGTCTGCTTTGTTAATTTCCGTTTGAATAGCTTTACTACTATCCATTTAGATAATTTCGTGTCTTTTATAACTTTAAGCCGTATTTGTCAGAGTTCTCGCTACTTCTAACTTTGTTATGATTTTGGAAAAAAGGCTGTATTGCAACTCTTGGAAACCCTAATTTTAAAACCGCTAGAGAAAGTAACCTCCGATAGGTTTTTGGATCGGAAAATGCCCGTTCCTTCATCTTTCTATCTAGTAGATACATTTGTAATTCCACCTGTCAGCTATATTTCTTTTCACCTGGCTCGTATATGCGATTGAATTATTTTAGTTTCGATTCAAACTATTATCGTTTTTATTTTTAAAATTAAGTGTTTGAGATAGTTAGCCAAGTCAAAATGAAAGAAGAAAACGAAAATTGAATCCTTGAAAACATTTCGATGCTGTTGCTATTGCTGATATAACTTCGATGATTCCTCTTCGTCAGCTGAAGGGTTGAGCCATGTGCTTATTGTTCTTGAGCTGTGTCGCACTCAATTTTTCTTTCTCTTGGCTAGGTAAACGATAATTCTCTTGTTTCTTCAAATTTTTAATTTCTTGATTTATTATCCAGAAATATTTCGTAGTTACAAGTAACGGGTACTGAAGCAAGCACCCATTCGAGGCAGTAACCCTTTTATAGTCCTTATTATCCTTTTTATTTTTCTGTTGCTGTTCCGTCCAAACTTCGCAATCGTTTCGATCTATACACTGGCACATATTGCTCTTTCCATTAGCCCCTTCTTACTGAATGGGCATCTTCACACAGAAATTATCAGATGCTTACTCAGATGGGTATCTAAGTGATACTGATCGTGTCCAATATTCCTGATATAATTATTACTTGGAACTTTAAGTGTTTTTCGAAAATGTCCGTTCTCTTTTAAGTTCCTATGCATATGTCCATCTGTCTCAGAGCAATGACTGCTGTCCCTACTGAGACACATAGCTTAGATGACGACGTAAATAGGCTAATCAGTTGAAACCAAAAAAAGCTAAACGGATAAGCTTGTTTGCCATTTTTAGAATGTGCTACCTAATAAAAGCTTCACTTTAGACTATATATTATCTTGATAGTTATTAACTAATAAGAAATACTGTTTTGCTGTTTTAATTACTATTGGTTGACGATCTGTGAACCTTAATTTAACGCCATTCACCCAATGAAGAGAGAGAGATGATGGTATGGTCCAAGTCCTCATGGCGCTCTGCTTTTTATACTTTTTGGTTCTCCTTCCTGGGTAGCAGAAGTGAAATAACATTTTTTTAAATTCATAATCTAAGTAGTCACTTCATCTCTAGAATCTTTATGACTTAGAAGTTTTCCTCCATCTAATCCTACGTAAAGTAATTTTGTATGATAAATGAGCATTGTGAGCTCGTTTCTACAATCATGGAATGAGGCTTTTCAGTAGAAACGTGTTGAAATCTGCTTTTGCATTGTACATTCTCGATCAACATAATTCATCTTTCTTTCTTTTATATACGGCTGTTTTCAATTTTTTCATATATATTCCTCTCCTGTGCCTTTCTAGCAACCGACATGCAAAATTGATCGTTAACGGTTCTTTCTGTCTACAGCTCTAAGTTTACAACATTATGGAAATTTGTTGCGATTTCGTTTGATTCATAAAAAGAAAACTCACAGAGCTGGGTGGCAGAGAGGGAAGCTGTGCGAGACCACTCAGCTTGTTATGACATACGCGCTTTGTCGCAGAATGTTTTCACCCAGTTCCAGGCGCAATGGTCCTACCCTCACTTCTTCTTTATTCCCCTCCCCCTTTTCCTTCTTTTTTCTCATCTTTTTTTTGCTTTGTGTGCTTCTCTATAGACAGTAAAACCAAAGTTAATGAACTTGCTCAAAATACCAATTGATTATTAAAATTTATATCTCTTACAATCGTTTCATACGCTCCTGCAAACCCAACCCACTCACAATTCGTTTTTGTTTGGCTTCATTTTTTTTTCTTCCAGTTTCTTTTCTGTTGTTTTTTATTTCAATTTCATTCGAACATGAATGGGAAGTTAATCGAATTTTTTTCAGGTCGTCTGCTCCGAGTAAAGTATATACGCGACAGCCGGTACGACGAGCGCTTTCCTCAATAAGGATTTCTCTCGTTAATTCGTCTACTGACTAATTATTTATCCTAACTAATTAATTTTTACTATTCCACTACTCCCAGTCTTAAGCTAGCTATAAGTATTCTCCGTCTATCTCCTCTTATCTCATTTTCTGTTGGACAGCCCCGAATTCCAGTCATTGCCTGCGCTCGACTTCCCGCCTCCTTCCCTCGGGCCAAGCCTCACCTCGTCATTCAGATCTACTGGCTCTTGTGCTTGTTTGATCTAGAATGGAGAATGGGAGCGATTTCTCGCCTAGTTCTTCTCATCCCGCTATATTCGACTCGCCTTTGTGTACTGTTTTAAACACCTCTTGCGATTGTCATTTTGAGTATCAGTTTTATGAGTATCCAGAAAGAGTTTTACTCGGCCTGGTAGCTTTACCTATCATCATGTTTGGTCTTTGCGCTAATCTAACAAGTGTACGTATTTTCACTCATCGATTGATGTCCAGCTCTTCCATTAATTGGTACTTGGCCGTCCTATCGGCTTCTGATACTTTTATTCTTGTTTCCGCCTTTTTCGTTTTGTCTATGCCTAGGTTAGGCGAATTCCTATCTTTATGGCGGTTCAATTATATAAGGTAAGCTAATTTTAACATTAATTCTGTTAATTACTTGTTACTATGCGCTTTCCAATGTTTTTGTGAGGAAGTTGTGTGTCAGTTTTTTCCCATTTTCCATTTATCTCTTAAATCACGGATTTAACCGTTATAAGCTTAGGATAATAAGGGGTTGAGAGTTTTTCGGTTTTGTTTTGTTTTGGAAAAGAAGATCCCCGAGAAAGAGTTGATGTTTAAGATACTTTTCTGTGATGAACTCTGATTCTAAGGAAACCGAGTGTTGGCTTAATGGAATAAAGGAAGTAAGACATTAAGGGTCAATACTATGTTCATTGTCTTTTGCTACTTTACAGCTCACGCTGTAGTTTTTGATGTTACTATGTGTTTCACTAAGATGTCCCTAGCTTCGATGTTTTGATTCTAAATAGTTGTAACTTTATTCTTGCCAATGTTCGAGAATCGTTATCTTATTTCCACAGACTCGTTCTCTAACATCTTAAATCTGAATATCATATGATCTTTATGCATTCGAATCGTTGTTTGACAATAAAAACTATCCTCCAAAAGTTGAGACAACTTGTTGTATCAGAAATAGCCAACAATTGTTTCTGATTCGCCGCGCAAGTTGTCCTAAGCATAATACATAGGATTTGAGAGACCAAAGCTCTTACTTTTGAGCTTGTATAACATTCAGAAGTCAATAAAGTATCCGAACTAGTTCTTCGAGCCAAATATGGAAAGTGAGAAAATAATATAAGAAGACAAGCTGTCTCATTTTTCAACCAACTGGTTCAAAGCAAAAAATCAGATCGAGCACATCTTCCGTTTCTGGCTCGGAGCATGTGGTTGTAGTCCGTGTGTGCCCGCTTTTCGACATGTATGAGCAATGTTTTGTTTTTCTCTAAATAATGGATTGTTGTCGGAGTAGACTGAGGAAACTGTTCCAAAGGGATAATTAGAAAAGAAGAAGAACGATAAGAACTTAAAGAGAGAGAGATGAAAAGAGAGGAGGAAGGAAAAAAATGGGAAAGTGAATATGGCACTTCCATACTTTCAAAAATGGTGCTGGAAATGATTCAAGGAAGGAAAAACTGTTTTGTTTTGAATCGTTACATGAATAAATGACGAGAATTGTTTAAGCTGAGAGGAAATAAATGATCAGAGGTCTCCCGCCTTTAAGGCCCACGTCATATCTTCAACTGTTAGTTTTTTGCTTCAGTTAGCTTCCTCCACTCCAGAATAGAACGGCTCCTTATCATGAATTTATATATATTAAAGATGGCAAGTAGCTCTTCAAAAATGTTGAGAATTATCCGCTTTCAATCTATGTAAGCAATGTGAAACTGTGACAAATAGGAGGTTGATGCTTCTCTATTTATCATGTTCTCGGAGCATAAGTTGTTTTCTCTTCGAAATTGTTAGATGTTTTGGGTATTTTTTGTCACTTATCAGTTTACCATCCGTCTCTGCAGTTGTAAGACTTGGCCTTTGATGTGAATGGAAATTTGATTTCGGGAGATGCGAACAAGTGGCCTCCTTGTTGCTATGCCATTCATTCATGAAAACGACACTGGCTAAATAAGTTTGTTCGGAAGAAATGAGAACAAAGTCATTTTGTCATCAATTCTTCGTCATTGATATCGTCGTGGATGTTATAGAGATACAGCTGCTAGTGTTTCTAGAAATAGTTTTGTGTATTCGTCATGTTTGAGTATCATTGAAGCAAGAGCTGGAAAACACGGTTGTTATAGTTGATGCGAAACAAAGGAAGAATGAAGATGCCTTCTGAACGACTGATTGAGTAACAGTTGCTGGGGACATGTTAAGGCGATTGCTTACACAAACATTTCATCAATCATGCTTCAATTAAGAGCTTTTTTTCTTTGTTCATTCAATATTTCTATGTAACCGATGGTCATAAAAATTTTATGACACACGTGACAGTTTCGTTTTGAATGTGATTTCAATGGCAGCTTGACTGGGTGCCGGAAGCTAGCTTGGCAACCTTGTTCAAGCTTTTAGCCCATGTTTCAGGCGGATTAGTGTGAAGCCGGCTTTAGGTCGTGGGGAAAGAGAGAAACGATGAGCACGCATTTGACGTTTCTTGAGAGTATCGGAAAGAAGAGGTGTTTCATAATGTTCCATTTCTTTCTTTTTGTAATCTCCTCTTTTTGAAAAACAAACTTTCTCGTGTAGCGCTAGAAAAATAAGTAGCTCAAGGCCAGCTCGGAGTTTGTGTTTGTTAGAAGTATTTGGTTCAATTCAGAATGACTTGAAGCTCCTTTGTTCATGATAAGGCTTCGAGGGCTTTCCGTTGTTTCATTAAATGAAGAGCCCGAGTGTTCGTTAATCGAAAACGGAAGTCACTGAGTACCGGTTCTTTTTTTCACGCCAGTTACACACTCGGAGGTTTCCTGGATATATAGAAGTCGTACTATCCCACATCTAACTCGCAAATTGGGCGGATGAAACTGAGAACGAGACGTAGAGAAAGGAACAAATTGGTTGAAAACTGTTGTTGTTGGTTGTTGTCATTCTGAGTAGACAAGATAACCTGACGGTCACAGCTATTTTTGGGTCCGTTATATCATTTGCTTCTCGTTTTCCTTTCCTTTTCTGAGCCTAAATTTATTTCCTCTCTAATAGTATACAAAATTATGTTTGTTCTGAGGAGAAGACAAAAGGTTTTAATGTTGTTGTTTTCGTTTTGAATAAGTTGAAGCAAACCGCTTGGTTATAAGGCGAAACAAGAAAGGAAAGTCAACAAACTTTCCTAGCTTATAAGAAACTGGGAGGATAATATGAGAATGAGAAAGGGATAAAAGACGAGTTGACTGGGTTGAACCTAAGGTTTCAACTTTTCTCTACATCGTTTGTACAATAATCACGGACTGAGTAGTTATTGCCCATTCTTCCGCGTATATAAAAGCTCATACATATTTGAAAAAAACGTTCTCATTGAATCCATAATAATAGTTTGCCAAAAAGCGTATGTAAATAAGCTTATTATCCTTCTCAATGTCGCTCATCAAAATACTTCGATTCGAATCGTGGAGCACGATAAAGGATAAGAGAAAGTTTGGCTGTCAGAAACAAGCGTCTGTGATTCTTCTCAGTTTGAGAAAGTCCAAGTTGTCTCATCAGCATGCTGATTAAGAATCCTCACAAGCTCTCAAAGATTTCCTAGAAAAGCAGTAGAAAGCGTATTTGTAACTCGATTTTTTGAAGGGCATCTCTGAAAAATTATTCAAGTTTCTTATTTCAGTTATTCCGTAGCTCCCTATTTCTATGGATTGATGATGACTGCTCAAACTATCAGGTAAACTACTCGATTCAATCCAAAGCACTCGAACACTCGAAATTATATGAAATTGTGTGTGGAATACACGGCTCATAAGTTCATTCCAACTCCATGGTAGTCTTCAAAAAAAAGCAACAAAATTAAGTTAATTCGAGAAGTCGAAGACGGAGATGAAAACGCTATTTTCCCATCTTCTTCATTCTGTTGCCGATGGAACAAAAGTAGTTTTTGGTCTTAAATTTCGATGAAATGGAAGTTATTCATAAGGAAAACTTTAGATTGATTAAAGTCCTTATATGATCATTCATCCTTATTTGAATAGAAAGTTTTCTTCTTCCTTTTTAGGAATAGAAAGTGCTTTTTGATGTTCTTGAACAGAGCTGAAACATAAACAGAAGCTTTTAGTTCTCAACCGTCGAGAATCAATGAAATACTCCACATCTTTCGAGCTCTTACCTTCATCTTGCCCTTGTCAGTTCTTAACGACTCTATCTCTTCAACAAAAAAAACAATTAATTGACTCGAATTAGAGACTCAAAATGCTGTCGTTATGTAGTGTGTGTGTGTGTTGGACAAGGTTTTTTCTATTTTTTTGATTGAAGCTCTGTGGGGTTTCTTTCCAGATATGTCAGCCTAAGTTCCATAATGATAGGTACATTTTTTCTGCAACCTCGTATTCGCAAGTCAGCATGTTTATGCTCGAGATAGGGTAAGATGCAGAGAGGAAGGACCTTGTGAAATTTGTAAATTATTTTTATGAAGAATGTGCACTTTAACGTTATTATTTGTAAAAGCTGCAAACGGATTGGAGGGGAAGAGAAAAGAAAAATTTCCTTAACTTCATTACCATTTTTGAATTTTTTGAAAAAAACATATGCTGCGATTCATTCATATGTGGGGGCTGAATGTAAAATAAGTTATGTTGACGTGAAAGATTCTGGGAGGCTTTGTTGGATAATCATTGACGAATCCTCAACTGCGCTCATCGTTCACGAGGAAGTTCAACGTTGAGATCGAGGATCAGTCATATCTTCCAGTTTCAGTTAAAAAACACTGAAGAAATATTTTTTGTGTGTATGTTATCCAACGATTCAGAAAAAGATTATTGAGTTAGGAATGATTTAACTTCATTTTTCCATCGGCATTCCTTCGTTTTTTGGACTTGATTGGACTTCAGACTGATTCTTGATTTGTAAACTCATTGCAGTTGCAAATTTCTTGGAAGTTGTTGATGACCTGGAATAGAGAGAAGCATTCCATCACATAGCACTGTCTCTCTATGCAATTCTTTATTAATTATGGAAAAGCGAATGACATCAAATATGGAAGAAGCTTTTCTTCTCTCTTTTTTTGTTCTTTTTTGGTTGTTGTTGTTGTTTCTGTGCTTTGAGCAAGATTGGAATAAGCTTGAAACAATAATGAAAAGAAGACAAAAACTGTTGGAACGGAAATGGAAAAAGCAAAGAAAGCAGAAGCATAAGAAAAGATGAAAAGAGATGAAGAACGACGAAAGTTTCTGGGGATGATCCTCATAAGCTTATCTTATTTGTATTGGAAAATCAAGAGTGAAAATTGAGTTAAACTCAGTTTGCTTTATCGACACACTTTAATTCTTATTTGAGGTCATGAGGGACCGTCTTTCTTATTTCTTTGTAATTCATCTTTTCTATTTCCTTTTTTCATGTGTTTCTTAGTATCTTTCATTAGAACGTCATAATCAGTCCAGAGAGAAACAGAGTTGAAGTGAAGAGAGCACGCTCTTTGTCGATTTTGTCCGTTTTAATTTGGCTAAATAAGCTTGGAAAGGAGTCTCCAAGAGCTTTAAAGATATGAGATTGAAAGAGGAGAAGGGAGGAGAAGGCAAAAATCTAATAATTGTAGTCCGTGCCAAATCATATGGAAAGCTGAAAATATGCTTCTGAAAAAGGTTTTTTCAATATGAAGATCAGCTTTTTGTGAATTTAAAAATGACGTCTAAAAGTTGTTGAGGGAAAACGAATTGGAACGATATCGTTCAAAATGACGTGAACACGATGATCAAACACCTAGTTTTGCATTTCATAATCATATTCCAAAAGAAAAAAAGGAGAAAGTTCAGATAGTACAACCAATAAGCTTTTCCTTTACAGTGTATTCATGACAGTAGGAGTATCAGTTCACCGTTACATAGGTGTATGCCATCCGTACAAGTCAATGGAATGGTTACCTAAGAAACGAGTCACCAGGTTCATTCTATCCTTATTGGCGTTCGCAGTTCTTTTCAATACTACGCGATTCTTCGAGGTTAGTGTTCATCCCTTTTTTTAATAACATTTTTATTGTTCTTGAACAACTTGTTTACAATTTTTCATTTTCCTCCGCTTCTTGTTTCTCTTTAAAGTCTTGCTCGAAAGTACGTTAGCAGATGTGAAATTGTGCGAGGGAATGAGTAAAGTTTGAAGAAAGAATATCAAACATTTTTTCAAGTAAAAAATAGTTTCCTTCTTCTGTTCCTCATTCAACTTCATCTTCTTCATCAGCTTTCCTTTTCTATTTCCTTCTTCCTCGTTTTTTTTCTTCTTGCATACTTTGCGAGGGGAACAACATTCTCAAGACAGTTTTCATTCTCATTAAACTTCTGTTTGAATGATTCGAAGAAAATATTGTTTGAAAACTCCCCTTCAAGTAACCTCCTCTTTTTGCAACTCTCAAAGATCTCGTTAACTAATTCCTTGTTATACAACAATTTCAAATTTTTTTCTTCTTTCAAGAAGAAGTAAAATTCTTAGACAAAACGACAAAGGAAAAATCTAATGAGGGACGAAGTGAAAATATTGTTTCAGGTACATGTCTCAAATGTCTGCTATCGAATTAACATCAATTACTATATGCCATCGCTGCAGCCAACAGCTTTACGTTTATCATCTATTTATCGGTCAGTTTTTTTTCTTCTCGGAGAAAGCATGAACGTGTTACGTGAGAATTACGTGAGAATTACGTGAACGCATTTCATTTCAATAAGCAACTAAACAGAAAGCGGTTGCATTCCAAAACACTATCGAACAATTGTAGTTTTCATTTTAAAAATAATTTTCATCTTTCAGAATTGTCTTTTTTGGATGGGTCTATACCATTGTTATGTACGTCGTGCCTTTCACACTGTTAATTGCGTTAAACTCAATGGTTCTATTGGCTGTCAGAAGAAGTAGGAGAATGCATATGGTTAGCCAGGTTAATTATTTATTATTATTAATAACATAGTATATAATCTTCTTTATTAATATTCACATCGTACGTGACATCTTCTGCAATATGATGTCCGAATGGAAAAAAAGAAGAATTTATACTTTTATTTTTAAATATTTTTTTTATTTTCATAACAAAAAATGGAATAATTATTTAAATTTTGCAGTGTGGTGTAGAAAATGATGAATATTCGAAAAAGGCTGAAAGGAAAGAACGCCAAACTTCAATTATGCTAATAGCTATCGTTATTCTCTTCATATCATGCAATACACTAGCTTTTGTGTGTAACATATTGGAAAATTTGGATGAAATCAGTCCTATCTATCAAGCTCTTGTCACATTCAACAACTTATTGGTGAGTTATGCAACCTTCCATACATTGCACACTGTGGTCTTCGCCTTCTCCGCTTTCTAATTATTTATTTTCTTCTACGCTTCTTCCATCTTCTTCCCGTGTTTCTACCAAAATAATTCGGTAAAACTTAGAGAAAAGGAGAGAAAGAAAAGCAAAACTAAACAATTCTTCTTATTTGTTGGGAGCTCATGGCCGGAGGAAAAGAAATATAGAATGAAATATAATATTTATTTGTGTTTAAGTAACAAAAATATATATTTTATCCGTCATTAACCTCTTCTTCTTTTTTATTATCCTCATTTCTCCTCCATCGCAACGTAAAGTGCTGGATGTATGAAAGGGATCGAAGGGAGAGGATAGAAAGAGTCAGATAATGGTTAAAAGTTTAAGCACAATGTGAAGCAATATGACAAAAGAAGTTTTTGTTTCACGTTTGTTGTGTTCTCCTCTATTCTTCCAAACCATATTTTACTTCTGTTTCACAAAACAATCCATAACTTTATTAGTCCGAAAGATTTTGAAAAAGTCTGGTTTTTAAGACTTTGCAAGTTTCATTGAAACGCTACTGAAGTCATTAATTTTCTTAAACAAACTTCTACTGATGACTAACAGTTGGCTTGTCGTTGTGCTCTCACATATCTATGTAATTGAAAGAGAACATTTCAATTAATTATTTTCAGGTAGTGGTAAATGCTTCGTGTAACATCTGCATCTACATGCTGTTCTCTGAGAAGTATCGTATGCTTCTTCGTCATTACATTTGTTGTGATTGGTCAAGGCAAGGAGAAATGCTCATAAGTTCTGTTGTTGGGTAATAGCAGATTCATTTACATATGACTTGCAATATCGCTATTGTTGTTGTTTCTTACTTATGAAAAGACTGGTTTGCCCGTTTAAGCTTTTTCACCCCTTTTATCTCAATTCATCTCGGGATTCTGACATGTTTATCAGCATTGTATAGTGAAAGACTTTGATATCTTTCTGCAATCTGCCAAATGACCAACTGGAAAAATAATTTTCAAGGCTTTCTCTTATTCCAACTAAGCTTATTCATTATATTTTGCGATGATCATTTTTAGTTTTTTTTTGTTAAAAAAAGGTTGAATGTACTTTCTCAACGAATCCTCTTTCATCTATTTGCCCTTTTGAGCTCATATTGAGTTAGTTCTGAACTAGAACGCTATGATGATTCGGATGATTCGAGCTAATGAAAAACGTTGAAACTTATATGTGAATGAATGTGTTTTCTCGAGCGGGTTGTACTCTGGATATAATTTGTTTTATAACTACATTTATAATAAATATTTGGAACTAAATGCTGTTCTTGCTTTCTTGTCCTCTTTCTGCTTTCTATTCGGGTGTTCACTTGTACTTCGTTTACCTAGTAAGGTTTTCAAAGGTGAGACTTATTTTTTATTTTTTCCGGTAACCCCCAGACTTCCTTAATTGCGGCTCGGTTTCAATAAAATCTTGACTCTCGAAATGATTGGGGGGAGGGGGCGAAGCATACTTCTCACCGACACGACACTATTACTTTTGGAGAGGATTCTTCACAGATCATCCATCAGCCAATCTTCCGCATTTTCTAAGTTAACTAAGTCATTTTTATTAGATTTAAACAAAATTTTTAACATCAACAACCAGATTGCAGATAAAAGAGACTGTGTAGAGGGTATAGAGGGTTAGATAGGGAAGGAAGGAGAAAGTTCTTTCCGTTTCAGACGAATTTTTCATTTATGATGTCTATTGAATGAAATCTTTTGTTGACTGAGCCGGTATGTTGCAGAAAACAGAAATTCTTTTTTTCTTAGAATATTTCGTCAAAAAAGAAACATTTATGAGATTAAGCTGCAGCAAAATTTCGGAGGTTTGAGGCGAAGGGGCTGACAAACATTTCCTTCACTCCTAAGACTGAAAAAACAAAATAAGAGTTTCATTTATTAACTCTTGCAGAGCTTACTCTCTGAGCACCAACTTCACCAACAACTCCAAGACTAGCGTTTGTGTAAGAAAACTCTTTCGTAATTGGTCAGATGGGAACCAAAAAAAGAAAAGAAACATTGAAACATGCGTTGCTGGTAGCTATCTTAGCAAGATTAGATTTTGCCAACTTTTTTCGCGAAGATGATTGTCAGGAATGTTTTAGTTATTGATGAGATGCGGGATCGGACTATTCAATTAGGCTTCATCGCAGATAGTGTTATCTGTCCCATGAAACAATGTTTAGATGATGGTGGAAAAATTTAAACTAAATTTCTGACAACAAGAGTGAAATTGTTTTCATAGACTGAAAGTCTTCTCCCCGTTTTTGATTTTCGCTCTTGCCTAAGCCATTTAAAGGGTTTATTATTGAGTGACGGATGCAAATAAATTGATAAACAGAGAATGTCGCTCAGAAATTCAGATGATAAAGTTTCTGACGCACACTAACATAACTCAATCCTTTGTCTTAAATAAGCTTTGCCTCTAGCTTCTCCGTACACATGCATACACGATTTCAATTGATAAAAGACTAGTTGTTCAAAAAAGGATTATTGTTCAGCAAATAAATATCTCAATAGGGAGTAGTGATCTCCCACAATTTTAAAAACAAAACAAAGGATACGCACAAGGGTCATAGTTTTAAGTTTCAGCTTTCGTACATTGAGCGCTAAATTCATTAAAACCTGCACTATATTAATGATGGAATATGGGTTACTGAGCTTAATCAGAACAATAAGTTTCCTTCGCTGTTATATGATAATGAGTCTAGATGAAGTCGCGAATTATGTCTATGTGAAGTCTCCCGAATCACCTTTATCTCAAAGTACTCATGTTGAATAGGTCAGAAAATAACCTTTTCAGTAAACAGAAGTTTAATTAACTCAAGCGTATCTACAATACTACAGCTATTAAGTGAAAAGGTGTAAGAAATCTATCATACAATGTAAAAAATGTTAATTCTGCTATCACAATCACTTGGAATGTTTCGATCGCCTCTCCCGGAAGAGAACGGGATATTAAATCGTTACAAAAAAATTAAAGGGAGAAGTACATATCAGATGGTAGAAAAAGTTCGTGGCTAAAAAACTTACCTAATGCACGGATAAGGGACATACGAATAAGGAACAGGATTCACAATAAGCGGAAAACAAATCTAAATTTTTCAGAGAAAAAGAAAGATATCCAGGTTCGAGGATATTTCAATTTTTTAAAACCTTCGAGCTAAAAAGTTTTTAATGAAACATCTTTAATTTATTCAAATTTAACATTTTACGCTAATTTTCTCAAAAGGGGGGGGAGTCACGAACGCATTCTGCCACCAAATACATATTTGGAAACTTAATCGAAATACTGTCTGTTAGGGTTAGGTCCGAAGAGAGCAGTGCGCACTTGTGGAATAATCTGTAAATAAACAGTTTAGGAAAATAAACACCAAGCTGTTTATACCTGGCGAGCAATAAGGTCTAATCTGCTTTCAAGAGTTGAGGAAACCATAATTTTTCCGCCCTTAGCAGAAAGCTCGATTCCTCCAGCAGCGTTTGAAGGCAAGAAGTGCTTGGTTTCAACTGTAACCTTGCTCTTCTGTCCCCACTCTTTCTCAAGAGCGTTGAGGCAATCAGGAAGAAGTTGCTCAACTAAAGAAAGGTCCTTTTCTCTGCAAGTGAGAGTAACTTCCTTCTCGAGTAATTGGAGAAGAGCCTACAAGAAAAACCAATGAAATTAAAACGGAATAGTTATCTCACCTGGTAGATCAAACCCTTGAGGATAGATGGATAACGTTGAGCGTCACCGGAAATCTTGGAAAGGTTAGACTTGGCTTCGTTCAAGACATTCTCAAGATGTTCTTCACGAGCCTTAAATGAAACAATAGTGTCAAGAAAATGGTTTAGTAGAATACCTTCAAGCACTTCAGGCGTCCAGCATTGAATGAGTTAGAAGCTTGAATCTTTCTGGTCAACTCAACTTGCTTTTCCTTCTTCTCATACATCTCCATAATTTTTTGGCGTTGATGTTGAACCAAACGTCCCTACAAACAAAACTATAAACGTTTATTGTTTTCTCCACCTTCTCGATGTTGAACTCTTCCTCAGACTTGGCCTCGATCTCTTCAGCCTTCTCGTTGGCTTCTGGAATCGCCAGAACTATTTTCAGTACTTTACGAATAAAAAATACCTTGCTCGATGAAAGCCATCATGTGGCGGAGCTGCTTTTGAACATCAGTGTCAGAGATTCCCATGGTGGATTAGTTACAGAGGAGAAAAACCTGTAAGAAATAGAATATATCAAAGTACTGGAAATTTCACAATATGAAGAAAAAAAGTGACAAAGAGTAGAGAAACCTGAAGATGTAGGAGAACAAACTCGATATAAGAGAAATTTCAATGTTGGTATACAGACATAATGTGTGTGAAAGTTATATGAAACTTAACATGAAAATATCGACAAATAGAGACCAATAATCAAGCAGCGGCCTTCATGGCATATGAAGACCAACACATTCGTGTCGGGACCATATAAAAATTAGCGCTGGAGCGTCGTGTCAACCAAAAATCATTGCCCAAAGAGCAAAACTGAATGATAAAATTTGAAAAAAAAGAAGATAATTAACAAGACTGAAAAAAATAATTAGAAACTGTTTGAAGTTTAGGACAGTCAATATCTCTAAAGCATGAATGTTTTTTTTTGCTTTCTCAAACGGTTTCAATTTTCAGAAAACAAAAGGCCCCAAATCTTCCCTTGGCTCCAGATGGGCTCTGTTTGTGTTGCCGTCAGAATCATTGACGAATCCAACGGAATTTTCTAATGAATTTCCTAGTAGGAAAAGAGTGACCAACTTATTTGGATGAAAGATATCAGGTGAAAAATAAGTTGTCTTGGTTACTTTCAGAACCATTTACTCAAACATTGGTAGTTCATT
Organism: Auanema freiburgensis; assembly: GCA_030370435.1. Lineage (NCBI taxonomy): Eukaryota > Metazoa > Nematoda > Chromadorea > Rhabditida > Rhabditidae > Auanema > Auanema freiburgense. The sequence goes on from CM059369.1 coordinate 1,884,727, forward strand.
TTCTAAGTTGCTCGGTTTGTAACATATTCAGTAATGGATTTCTGTGGTTCGTTCGAAGATTTCGAGTATCACATATTTGGAAATGGTGAGTTTTGCATTAACATCTAGTGTTTTGTTTTGAATTAGGAATACATCGAGAGAGAGATAGGAGAACGGTATTAGCTATTCGAGTTCTAACTTTCAAATTATTCAGATCGCTGTTGGATAGTGTTGACAGATACTTTGATAGTTTTCATTTCCTGGTTATCTATTCACAAAATGCCTTCATTAGGAATTCGTACACATTTTATATCTCTATTATCTGTTATATCTATCTTATTATTTATCCGCATCTTCAAAGTTGCAATCACTTTATTAGATCCAGTAGGAGTTGAGAATTAGTAAGTTTACCAAATTTCTCTCACAGTTTGATGTCTTTCCTCCTTCGAACTGATTAATAGTTATGCGAGAGAGAGACTGATATTTAATTTTTAAGCTTCATTTTTTGTTGGGCTTTGATGGCAGAATATACTTTTCATCATTCATTATCCAATTTGTTCAACTTAACTGAGCTACTGCTGCTACTTCTGATTTGCAAACAGAGAACTACAGTGTTCCCTGATAACTCCAAATATCGGTAAAGAACTTCATTGATAGAAGTAACGAAATCTACAGAAAGCTATATTTGGCATCAACAGTACTATCTTTGCTTATGGCATTCCTTATGGAGATTTGTAACGAATATTTATCTTTCTTTCCAACTAAATTATATATAATCATACAAATATTTCTGACAGTATCAGTTTCCGCTGTTTTTTTTATGGTTAGTTCAAAAGCATAGTATGATGGTACATTTGTTCAAAAAAATCTGTTAGACACCATGCTTTGCGATGAGACGAGCTTCCAATAAAGACAACGAGGATGGTTTTTCTGTTACTTGGGTATTTGTATATTTCTTAATACCAGGAACGCTCCAACTTTACCAGTCAGGTAACTACTGACAAGAAAAACAACAACCATCTAAAAAATATGTGATTATAGTCTTCTTTTTTTCTCTTCTATTTCCTCTATTAGGGGTAAGAGGGTTTGAAGGAAACGATCATGATATGATAAATTACTACCGATATGTGGAGTCACATTTGGCACACAAGTTTTCGTTTACGACTTTGTCAATTCTAGCACCAGCTCTGTTTTTGATTCCTCTCTTCAGAAACTCTCTTCATCTGAAACGTCGTGATCGAGTTATTGATTCAGGCGATGGAACGACGGGAAGATTTTAATGAGAGTGAATTAACAAAATGATATAAATACTGATTCGTAGAATGAAACAGTAGCGTCCTAAATGCAACCGATCTCTCTGAGTGTTCCGACAAAAATGAAAAATGCGATTCCTTTGGTGATCATGTGAGAATTACGTGACAATTTGGAGAAAAGACGTTTGATTGTTGAAAACTGCTTTATCAAAGCAGTATGCTTGTGAGATATTTTGGTTATTTGACTGTTTGACCCTTTTTAGATTAGATAAGGGGAGATGTGTTAGCTAGTTGTTATTTCTGAGAGTACATCCGAACTAGTAGTCTCTAACTTTTCCATTACATTTGTATTCTGATTGAATTCTGATGAACTTCTTATTTTTTGTAGTTTGAAATTTTTGTCTCTAGTTGTAATTCAGTGGATATAAAGTTTAATTTCTGCAACCGAGTTGCTTTTTATTCCATCAAACACTCGCTCTCTTTCTACCCCACATTTGAACATAAGTGTCTTACAATCAGTTTAGCTTGATAATGCCTTGTTGTGGACCAGGATACTTAAACCCTTATGAAGCGATTGTTCGGGCTCCCAAAGAGACTGTTTTGTTTGTCACTAGCCCTCATGCTAATGGAGGGAATGATATGTTAGTGGCAGTGAATGTCAATCCATCCTCCAAAGACTTTTGCCAGGTTCGCGATAGAATCGTTCGAATTATTGCATAACTTTTATTTTGAAGATTACCTCCAAGTTGGTTTTCCCTAATAAAGGAGATGAAGTTCATCATACTGGATGGAATGCTTGTTCTTCTTGCTATGATAAGCCGGAGAAGAAAAGGTTCGGAAGATGTTCAGCGTTGGTTCATTCTATATCATTCATCTCAGATCGCATCTCATCGTTCCTTGTTTGAATTCCAGCAGAATTTATATTGTGAATGTTGAAAACGAGAGCAATTTGAGCTTGGAAAAAGTTACCTTTGCTGAAAAAGTCGTTAGAAAACTTGTATTTTAGACAATCGAGCCTTCTTTGCTTAAAGATTTGAACGTCAGTTTTCCCCACACCTCACACTGTTTAGCAAACGGCCAGATTATGATTAGCACTCTCGGTGACGCCGACGATAATCATAATGGCAATTTTCTTCTTCTGAATGGGCAGACATTCGAGCCCGTTGGTACCTGGACTCCGAATTCTATCCCCTTCAATTATGATTTCTGGTATCAACCCAGACACGATGTCATGATTTCAACTGAATGGGGTTGTCCAAAAAAAATCAAGCAATGCTTCAACCCAGCCGATGTCGCCGAAGGTTTGGTAACAGCTCTTCTGGTGATTAATTTAATATTCAGGATTCTATGGACATTCTATTCATGTTTTCCAATGGTCTACGCATGAGAAGCTTCAAACAATCGAATTGCCTCTGCCTAATGGGGCTTTACCTCTGGAAGTGAGGTAAAATTATCTATCTTAGGATGAGGAAGACACGAAATTCTTAGATTCAAGCATGAGCCTTCCAGTCCGCACGCCTTCGTTGGAACAGCATTAGGCTCTGCTGTTTATCATCTCGAACCAGAAGTTTTTGTAAGCTTATTTATTCCTCGGCTGTAAGAATAGCAATAATTATCTGAAGGGCTCCAAGAAGTACAAAGCCGTTGAAGTAATTAAAATTCCCGAAAAAGAGGTAGGATCGAAACTGGTAACAAGAAAATTTCAATTTGAAGGTGTCTGGATGGGCTTTGCCTACAATGCCAGGCCTGATCACTGATATCTTAATATCTATGGATGATCGTTTTCTTTATATATCCTGTTGGCTTCATGGCGACTTACGCCAGTATGATATAACCAACCCATCCAAACCCGTTTTGGTTTCTTCGGTGAGTCTTTTTTTGAAGCATATATTCAAATAATTGTGAAGGTCTTCATTGGAGGAAGCATTCACAATGAGAGTGGAGTTACTGTCACCAGGGATTCAGAACTTAAGGTTTTTGGTCTAACAGCCTATAGCACTTTCAAACAATTCGTATTGTTGTAGACTCCGCCTGAAGCTCTCTATGTCAAAAATAAGAAAGTTGAAGGAGGGCCACAAATGCTGCAGCTGAGTTTAGATGGGAAGCGACTTTATGTCACTACTTCTCTTTATTCCGTCTGGGATAAGCAGTTCTACCCAGATTTGTGCAAGTCAGATTCTTTTTCTTCATCTATTCCTTAACCAGTCTCTCTTTGAAGAAAAGGAGCTATGTTACTTCAAATCGATGTGACTGATGAAGGAATGAAACTTAATCCAAACTTCTTGGTTGATTTCTCAACTCTTGAAGGTGGTCCTTATTTAGCTCATGAGATGAGATATCCTGGCGGCGACTGTACCTCTGATATTTGGATTTGAAACTATTTGCTCGAATTGAAATCCAGACTTTTTCAATGAACTTTTTATAAACTTTTCATAATGCACTTTTTGTTAATATTAATATACAGAATATGGTTTGTATCTTCTCAGCCAACAACGCTTCCTACAATAGCTCCGGCGACTGCTCCACGAATTGCTGACCGCACGGGATTGTATCCATACCTGCGAATTCAAGAAAAGAGAATGAAAAGTTGCCATTATAAAGCTACTTACCCATAATATCCATATGGTCTATGAGGCCCATAGTAGTATGGAGGTGGGTGCCCATATCCCCAACCGTGGCCATGGTATGGAGGCGGAAGAGCAAAAGTTGTCTGATAGACGAGAAAGAGACAAACAGCGAGTACAATCAGAACTTTCATTGTTAACTGAAAAGAAATGAAAACAATCTATGAAAAAGGTTTACGGCAGAGATAATTTCTCGCGACGACGAAGCAATGTTCTTGAATGGTTATTGGAGCAGAAAAAAGAATGAACTTTTTGTGACAAGAAATGATATTAATGTTTATTTAAGTTTCTTATATAGCCTTCTTAACAGCTGGTTATCTATCAAACATCGGCCCATTTTCTTTTTGTTCTTTCTGTTTCTTCTCTTCGTCCCAATGATCTTCCTTCTATATGGCTATTCTTTCTAATTCTCATGAATCCTTCTCTCCTCTCATTCTCCCTTCTCTCCCATTCTAGTTGTCGTGAGAGCGAACTGTTTGGGAATCATCCGAATATGATATTAATCAGATACCTTTGGCAAATTTATCCGATGACATCATGCTTCGTCTCTCTCTCTCTCTCTCTTTCCCTTTTCCCTCTTACCTTGATTCCGAACAGATATTAGGCAAATTCCGCCTTCTACGTCATTCATGTTTTTCTTATTTACGATTCCCAGGACTTGAGAGAAGAAAAAGGAAACTTTTTTCTTCCTCTCTTGCCTTAAGAATGAAGTTCGTTGAAAACAATAATTACAACATGTTTCAGACGGAGTAAAAGGATTTCACGTTATCTATTTTTGTTTTTTACTTCATCAAAAATTGATAAGTAAACCTTTTGATTTCTCAAGATGGAACTGAAATGAAAATTTTTAATGAAAATTTCATTTAGCTGATTCTATTTCTTGCAACGTTCTCTTTAATATTTCATAAATTTCTTTTAATTTCTAAAATGGCCATCGTCAACGGAGTTTTCAACCACGTCATAGAGAAGTTGAACTTCTTTTGTATTTAAAAGAGAGAAGAAGATTTCAACAATAATTATAATATATCTCTGGAGAGACAAAAGATACATTTCAATCTTCGGTGCTATTCGTTTGTACTTGCCACCTCCTTTCCTTTCATCTTGTGCTCCCTCTATCGATGCTTATAAGAGGGATAGAAGAGAGGAATATCATATACTTTTATAAATAAATTAATATTTGATACGAAATTCGAACGAAACGTGAATAAGTCTCTTTCTGACAATACGATTTCCAATTGTGGAGAAACTCTGCTTTAAAAGACACGAAGGAATCATTTCCTTCGTGAACAACGGACGCTCATCTTTAAAGCAAAAAGAGAAGACATATCATTTCGTGATAATGAGTTTGGTGTTTAAAAAAGGAGAACACAAGAAAGATGAATCTTTCATCAGCATTTATTTTCTCAATCTCTGTCACATCCAAAAAAATTGGTCAAAAATCGGCTTGCGTTATCATGGGAAGTCATCAACAGAACTTTAACAGGATTCATTTTTTTGTTTCTTATCTGATAGTTCATCATCATTCATATAATCATCATCATTATTATTATTATAATTATTATTATTATGAATATAAAATAACATAAAGGAACAACTATAAATGAAGCGCAGAGTTGTATCTTGCCGGTGTTTCTTCACTGTTCCAAGTCCATTGGTTGCATCCAATCTCCATACAACGCCTTTCGGAAACGAATGAACGGTTGAATGTTCGTATCTTCTGCAACTTCTATAAATTCTCCTTTTCAAAAACTTATACAATTGAAACAACAAAAAATTTAATTTAGAGCACACCTTGCACATTTTGTTGTCTATTAAACTTCTGACGAAGTAAAAAGTTTTCTGATCGAAAATGAAAAACTTACGCGATTGACTTTTGCGGAAGCGCTGATGATTATACTGTGGCAGAGCACTGGAGATTACGAAGAAAATTGCCAAAAGTAGGAAAAGTACTTTCATGTCGACCCTGGAACGAAAGGTTTACAAAGATTTTATTAAATATTTGAAAGTCAGTAAATAGTACGAGAGTTTGTACAAAGAAAAATAGAATACTAACTATATAAGATGGCGGTTGAAGGTACACAGTATGGAGGTTATATTTATGCAGCTTCGTGGGTAAGCTCTAACTTTGAAGTAAAATGTTGTACCTCTCAATGCTCATAAGCCTTTTATAGGCTAAAGAAGAGTAGGCGGTTAAAGAGGCGGAGCTTCAAGCTCCAAGAAGATGAAGAGCCGCAAAAAGTGGAAGCCAAAAGGAGCAAAAGCAAACGGAAAGATTTGTGAATAAAAAATAAGAAAAGTAATTAGTAATTTGTGAGGAATATAGATCTTTGAGGAAGAAAAATGACTAGGCATGTTCTGTTCTTATAATATTCTTGGCTGCAACAAGTTGTTAAGTTACCATCTATATTTGAAAACAATAGGAAAAGATATGAAGAGAAAGTATAGTAGACGAAGATTGTGGAGGGAATTTAAGAGGAAATCGACCATATTTTTCAAACAAGTAACTTTGAACCAAATTCTTTTTTTAAACTTTCACAAAAAGCCCTCATGTTTTCACGTGTCACGTGAAATAGCATGTGAAAACGTCAGAGGCGTATGATTTCAGGTGGGAACTTTCCCTCAGAATTGTGATAGAAATATATTGGTTTTAGAACTATCTTTATTAATTTATGAAAAAAGCTGCTCATGACCAAAGCATTGTTGTACTGAAAAATTGTAAAAAAAAAAAATTACTTGAAAATAGGAATCATACTATTCTACCCACACACTTAAGGAGCACGTGTGCGTCCAAGATCGCTTCTTGAGACAGATTATCATTGAAATTTCAAAATTTTTCCCTCCAGAGCTGAAATGTTGCCAAGCTTGAGTATTCACTTGGCATAGCTTACAGAGACTCTTCTTAGATAAGCCTGAATCTCCATGTGATCTCTCAAACACATCCTTCAGACTACAAATGACTTGTTCAGACATTCCGACGTCTCTTATTTTTCTACCACAAAATAGGAAAAAAAGTTGGTGAGATAGTTATATAGTTAGAAAGAGGTATAAAGAGAATTCGAGGAAGATAGAGAGAGGATTTTTTTGAATCAGAAAATCAGATCAGAAAATCTTTTTTGTTTCATTTTCAGGACCTTGGCTAAGGTTCCTTGAAGATTGAAGAATATGTGATGCAAATAATCTTTTTCTGTCTTTCATTTTTGCTCCAAGAAAAAAGAGAAAATAAGAAAACATTTGAAGGGAGAAATCTTCGATGAGAGGGAGAAACATTCGGAGTTGGAAGCAGACATATTTGATTATTTTTCTTTCATCTCCTCCGCCAGCACAGGAATGATTTATAAGACTTGCAGTTATTAAAATTAATATTTTAGTGGTTGAAAAATCTAAAAAAACACAGACCGATGAGATCAGTGAGTGACAAACCTATTCGAGCTTTTCGTTAATTTCATACCATAACAAATCAATAAGAACAAGAGTGACTAGTACATAATCATCACATGGTATTACCATTCATGATGATCGTCAACATCATCGTCATGATCGTCAGTTTGACGAAAAGCAATTTGTTTGTCTTTTTGTTATTCGAATAGCTTTATATACATATTTGGAACCAATTAGTTTATTTAATTATTTTAAAAAAGGATTCGCATAAGATGCGCCTCTGATTGAAACAGGTGATTTGCCTTGTGTTCCTTCTGCTTTTCCATCCTCCCTACATCAATCCATTCAGCCATCCATCCATTTAGCATCCCGCTCTCCCCAGTTTTCGATCTATTCCATCGTTCTCTTTCATTTAGCCTTTCCTTTCTCAGCTGCTAGTTACTTTCGCCATCATCAAATGAAATAGAGTTTGTGTGACTGTATGACTCTTCTTGGATAATGTAATGAAGTAGGGAAAATCAAACAGAAACCAAGAGAAGGAAACTAGTAGAAAATATAAAAGAAGAATTTTGAAATTAGACGCCAAAACAATATTCGGTTCTTTTGCCTTGGTCGCGATTGGGGAAAAGGCTAGATGACGGATTAGGGAATTATCTGAAAGGTCAATTATAAGTGTAATTTTCATTTTGAAAAAAATGAAATCACGGTTCTCTGCTCGTTTCGGAGAATAAAACACATCGGAATTTCATCTACTTCTCTCAAAAAATATTACTTCTCAGAGGAGAAGTACAATTGATTCATTGCAAGTGCAGATATAATTAGTGCTAATTACCGTAAAGCTCCAAACACCAAATGATTCGTGATCAATCAATCATCTGAAAAAAGACTTTGTTTCTTTCTTTTATTCAGCTATTCAATTTGGAATCATTTAGGTATAAAGAAGAAAAATTTCAAATTTTTGTGCAACAATCGTTGTTCTCTTAAAGGCTTATTGTCCCATTTTGTCCTCTGTCCTGTCGAGAATTCTCTCTTTCACCTTTCTTCACCCCTTTCTACCACACCATCCCTGCCAACCTCTTTCTTTCACAGTCTTCCACCTCTACTCTCCTCTTCCAATACCATCCTTTCCTTTTTTTTTCTTGACACTGTACGCCCTTTCTAGCGGTAAATGTGGGTGTGGCAAAGAAAGTGACAAGGGGGCAGCTTTTTCAATGTTTTCTTCGACTATTCTTACTTTTGCTCGACATTATTAAACGAAAAGACTTGACCTTAAAAAGGACCGCTTCGTTTCTTTCTCTGGTCATTTATACATTTTCACATGCCGCCTCCTAACCGTCTTTGGCTGACCGTGGCAGTGAGTTTTTCCTTTTACTATATGCCAATTGTATGCATGTCGAGATACAATATTCGTTCATTCATTAGTACAGAAGCTCAGATTCTTCTTCTAAAATTAGCGGAATATCGTATTTGCTTCATTGCTATTTGAATCGAGTTTATCGCTTTCATCCACAACGTGTCGTCTCATTCAAATTATTCAATTAGTTGTTTGTAATAACTTGTATAGTCTTCAGACCAAACTATATGCTTCCATTATTTAATGAGTTAGCAGAAGTACAAGAAGTGACTTTTGAGACGAAAGCTCATTTCACGTGAAAGTCACGTAAACTCATTTTCTAACTCTCATTTCTTTTTTATGGGGTTGACGACCGGCTGTGCATGAAAAAACAATAAAAATATATTTTTCTTCAGATTTTTTTTCATCAACAAGAAAATGAAATAAAATTTCATTTCTCCTTTTTAACTTAAAAAAAGTTTCTGTTCACCTTCAAGATATCATGTGAGAAAGGAGATGGCGGTGAGTAGGCAAAAAAAAAGATTTTTTATGACGAAAAAGAAGAAATATTTTTATTTTTACAATGAAAATGAAATTGTTTGTAAGCATTCCATATTACGCGAAGGAGAAAACGTGAAAATCACGTATGAAAGTATCTTTTTTAATTATTTAATAATAATTTTTAGTTTGCACTTAATTACATCAATTAATCATGTGTTTCAGCTTGCCCTTCTGGCTAGCATCACACTCGTTTACAGTCAAACGACACCATTATTTCCTATTTCGTGTGAATTGAACATTCTTATTGTACTTGACAGGTAGATTAACTCTATATGAATTCGTATTCAAATAATTTCCGAACTAATTGAAGATCAGATTCTGTGAAAGGTGGTTTCAACACCAGCCGCAAGTTTGTAACGGATGTATCGGAAGAACTTCAAATTGGACCAAACAAACATGAAGTTTGTTATGATCGCTGTTCATACTTCATTCATTTCACTTAAGGTTGCCATGATCGTCTATTCAGGCTTAAGTTATCGAAGAGAAATTTTCAAATGGAATTTCGCAAAAAGCAATGAAGAATTCGTTAGAATCACAAACAATTTACGAGCTATTGGAGGTACAACTAACACAAAGAAGGTTTGTTGTTATCATGCACAACGAGCAGAAACAAAAGCGTTTCAGGCTCTCGAAGTTGCTTTGGATTTGATGGAAGAGCGTAACAAAACAATCCCAACTGTTGTAATGGTTGTAACGGACGGAAGGTATCCAGAGTTAATGAAATAATTGACTGAGAAATGCTTTTTAGATCTGCTGATGATCCAAAAATTCCCGGTCAGAAGCTCCAACGAGAATCAAACACCTGGGTTTTTGCTGCAGCAACCGGAGATCCCAAGAAAGTTGACACGTGAGTAATCTCGTTCTGTCGTTAGAACTCCATTTTCGAGGAGGAAGGGACGAAAGAAAACAAGGAATGGGAAAAGATAAGAAGTGAAATGGAATGTTTAGGAGAGAGCTAATGGATATAACTGGAAATATCAATCATATAGTAATGCATAGTGGACGTGAACTAGCCACGGACATCGCCAAAAGAATTCTTCGAGCCGCACAGGTAAAATTTGATTACTCACAGGCCAAACTATCTTAAATTACACTACAAACAATTCGTAATAAGCTGAATAATAATATTATTTTAAGGAAAAATGTAGAACGACCACAACCACCACCACAACCACCACAACAACCACAACAACGACCACAACTACGACAAATCCTATAACTGGTTTGATTTTTGATTTTTTTGATTTATGAAAGTTCAATCAATTATAGGATGCGAAATGGATCTCGTTCTTGTTCTTGATTTCTCCACAACAACAGATCCTATTTACAAGTTTTACAAAAGCTTAGCGGCTCGTCTCGTTTCTGCTCTCAAAATAGGTCCTCATCATACACAAGTACGACTGTAACAATTACAAGAAATACACTCAAACTCGCTTTAAGGTAGCAGCTGTAACTTTTGCCACTGTTGGTCGAACTCGCACACGTTTTAACTTAAAACAACACAAAGATCAGAAATCTGTGTTAAAGGCGATCGACGACCTGGAAAGCCGTGGAGGGACAACAGCTATTGGTAAGCTTTCATTCTTCTTGTCATAAAAAGAATTTGCACATAATAATAGCCAAATAGCATGCTAATTGATTCATTTTCAAGACTCTTTTGTTTGTGAAATACTTCATTCTTTTAAAATGACCTTCAAGTCATTTTAAAGTGAAATATTAAAAAAAGAAATTCGAAAATAGACAAAGCTTCGTTCTCATCTAGCCAACTCATCAACTGTAATCATGAGAAGCAGAAGAAGCTTTTCTCAGCTGATTACAACTGGTTTTAATGATTTCTCTCAATTTTCTTTTTTTTATCGAAATGGCATTATTGGTCATCGGGAACTATTAAAAAAAAAGAAAAACAAAACGAAACAAAACAAAAGGGGGAAGAATGTGCCTATAACTTTATTGAAGGTGCTGGAATTTCTGAAGGCGTCAAGCAGACAGAAGACAGAGAAGGAGCTCGACCTGGGGTCGCAACAAAGGTAAAACTTAGAATATAAGTTAATTCCGTTTTTCTATTTGTTAAATATAAGGTAATGGTAGTGTTCACTGATGGATGGAATAACAAAGGAGTTGACCCTGTGGAAGCTGCCCACAAAGCTGTGAATGCTGGTTTTGAGTTATACTCTGTATCTTACACGGTAAGATTTTGCGGAGGCGAAAGCGGAAATGAGAGAAGAAGAGGAATGATTGCTTCTTATTCGATGATTCAATTTCCAGGGAAGACCACCTAAGTCGGTACAAACAAACAATGAGACACTAGCAGGAATAGCTCAGGACAATGTACATGCCTTCACAGATAAGAACTATGATCAATTAATTGAGAAAATTCGTCGACGTAACCTGAAATGTATGTAATGGACGTTGTTGTGTCGTGTATATTATGTAGATAACATATATGCTCTATAAAGTTTTATTTTTTTCTGGATAATTATGCTCTCCAAGTCAACTATCTCATTGCAATAGATAGAAGGAGATTGAGAAAGGAAGTAATAGAACCAAACGAGATTCTTGATGGAACGGCACAAACTTTGAAAATAAATAAAAATAGAAGACTAGCCTTATTCTTCTAATTCTTCGAATAAATTATATGTACATTTATATCTCCTAATTTTCTTAGCCGTGCATTCGGATTACTTTTGATTTCATCTCAACATCAGCAACTTTATTTAAATCGACTTTCTCATCTGATTTCACTTGTTCTACATGGCGAACACTGAATGATTAATTTAATTATGAAGTATTATATATAAATTTGCTCACCTGAATGTTACTTTATATTGAATATCGAAGAATGCACATCCATGGAAGCAGATGTTCAGAAATACCCCACAGTACTCACAAACAGCGAACACGTCGTAAGCTGAAATGGATAGAATCCGAATATGAAAAATAATGAAAAGATCCATATGGTTATGATACACATAATCAAATCAAGATACAACATTCGATATGTTAATGAAGTAATTCCAACGTTAATGAACACACGTGGAAGCTGTTATATTATAAATTCCACGTGAATCAAAACACGTGATAATCATATGAATGACAATGACATTCTTTCCATTTCCTAGACGCTGATGATGGTTGCATTTGAAATAGTTCGAAATGAAAAACAACATCCATCTATTGTTTCAACTAATGGACTATTTGTTATCATAATTATAATATATAATTTATAATAAACAAACCCCATGTAATGCATTGCTTCCAATACAGTATGAATGAACCAACTAGTATTGGAGCTGACAAAAGATACATTGTTGAGAATAATATTTTCAAATAGTATGATAGTCGTCCCTTAAAAAGAAAAGATATGCGCTTAGTAAACGAGCGTTATTATTAAGATTCTTACGTATGGGTTGAGGTAGTATAAGGAATGAGCATGACAGAATATGTTTGCTATCATATGCCCAATGCCACAAATACCAAATACATAGAAGAAAATCACATGAAGCTCTGAAGTAGTTACTTATCTCATTTTTCTTGAAATATCAACTCACGGATGTTCTCTCGTTCACCGATGATTGAAAGTCCCGAGAGAAATATCAGTTCGAGTAATCCAATGTAAAAGTAAACATAGCGGGAAAGTTCATAAAGCCATACATGCTTGTAGTTAACGTTTCTCATTCTCTTATATCGAGAAACTAAAAAAGCTTCGATTAAGTAAGAATGTATATATACCTTGTTGGCAGGTTAATGTAAAACTTACAGCCAGTTATAAGTTCAACGCATCGTATAGGAACATGAAACAGAAGGAACAATTGCCAAAAAGTACGTTCTACAGGCAAGTTAATAATCCGGGATAATGAAGGAAGACGTGCTCTCTGTGAAGATGGATGAATGATCGATCGAAATATCAGTTAGTTGTGTCTTACTCCGCATTGCCAATTATAATTACTTATTTCATCATTATGGAATATCAAGGCGATGGCGATGGCGGAAACAGAGCCAAACAAGGGGGGTAAAAATCCAGTGAAAAACACTTGAACGGGATTAAACCTTAGATTGCGTAGATTATGATATTAATTCAATGAGATACGAACCTTATGATTTCAGTTATTCTTTTCCCATCTTTGATATAGGGCTCGAATAATCCCATGCGATTCAAAGGAGGTGGAAGCTTATTGCTGATTCCATTTTCACTTGGTGAACTAGTTGACATTTTTCTTTTGTTATACAAAAGAAAAATATAGATACCCTAGTCTGGAACAAAACTTAAACTCTGATTCACTAAATACGAGAACGAAAAAGATGTCTGATTATAGATAGGAGAATGATAAGCTTGAGCCTAACAAACTAATGGCAAAATCTCGTCTGACAGAAGCGATTCGTTAGGACTGTAAGGGTTAATCTCGCAAAAAACGAGATATGCGATAGGCTAGTACTTGACGTAGTTCATTGAAGAAAAAAAGAGAAAAAATAGGTCTAAGAATAGCATATTACTTTAAGATGATCTTAAGCTATAAGACGCTGTGGATGAAAGATGAAGAAAGTGTTGGATCAGATTCAACTATTTTTTTCCAATGTGGAATACAGTTTATTATATATCTACCAGAACTTCCTAGTATTTAAAGATAGAAGTATGGGAATGAATATTTCGGTGTAAAGAGTTTGAGACAAAGAATAACAGAGCTGATGGAGAACTGTCAAAAAACAAAACGCAAAATTCGAAGACATATGATCTAATAACAAAATCCAGGAAAACATCAAAAGGAAGCTAAGAAGATTCACGGTTTGTGATTAAACGAGAAAATGTTAAATAACTGAAGCCAATAAGAAGGAAAAAGTCTGCAAACGTTTCAATATCACATTTGAAATAGAAAGTAAAGTGAAAATGCCCTGAAAAGATGGACTATAAGGAAATGTGGATGAAGAAGAAGGTCAATGACGTCGGATGATGACGGAGTGGGGTGGGGGATTATAGGTGAAATCAAATCGCCAAAATCTTTTATGCTTTTTCGTATAATTCGGTGAGGATTTTATCTAAAAAACGAAATGGTCTAAAAGCTCGTTTTGTGGGAGTAGGAGGCAGAGTATGTGCATGTAGTACAAAATTTACGAAACGAACTTTTTTATCGAAACTTGAACAAATTGAAGATTCAGGTCATTTTCATGATGGAAAGTTTTAATGGGTTTAATGATACACCTATATATGGTAAAACATATAAGAAACATGTGTGAGAGGCCTAATATTGTTGGTCAAAAGATCAGAAATGCTTGGTTTAACATTTGTGTCAACATGGATCTGATGGAGTGAGAGATACAAATGTGAAAGTAATTTTCTGACTTTGCCTTTCGAGCGCCTAGTCAGCAAAGAAACAAAAACATATCAAAGAAAACCATTCATAAAACCTACGAAATGATAAAAATGGAATAGTTCTGGGATAAGAAATTCCAGATTAATGTATCCATTTAGGGAGACTGTTCAGAAAGCTGGGAGGAGAAAACCTTTCCCGCCGTTTGGTTTCTTGTTCGCAAATTCTTCACTCTCTCTCACACAATATCTTTAAGAAATTGTCTCTACTCCTCTATAGTATTTCATGACTATTTCCAAGAACTCCTTCTCTCATGCTTAAGGTTTTCTTCTTTTTCATTCTTCATCTCGCATGCATCATCCTCGCTCACCCTCCACCTCCAAACCTTCAAACCGGTTGGAGAAAACGAGAGAAATATCCGGATCTCTATCTTCCAAACGCGCCAGACAGTCATGGCGTTCTGCTAGCATTCATTTTGCTTCACCCAGAGGCTTTCTTGTCCTTAGCGGCCAATTCCTCTACGAATATTGTTAAATCTGAGAACATAAAGATGCAACTTCATTTGCGAATGGTCATTCTTACAATTGTCGAATCCGGATTTATGTCATTTCATTTCTGTCCGGAACATTAATAGCTGTTGTCGGATGATTTTAACAACAATTGGAACCACAATTAATAAAAAGGAAAATTCGAAGAGAAATCAAATAGTTTTTAACGCTTTAACTTCATTTTTCCTGTTTTACTATTCTATACGATGATAACCGTTTGAAACCAGAACATATAAGTCGATTGGCTCTTAACTTCTACTCTTCAATCTATCCTCCTTTCTTTCCATGATAAAAAGTACATTTCATTTCATGAATATGTCATGTCATCTCAAGCTATGAGAAATACTATCCATGTTGAGAAAATGTTTATTCGAGTATATGATCTGAACAGCCTGATAGCCGTCTGAGTAAACCATGTTCAGAAGCTGTATAATAATAGTTCCGTGAGTTGGAAAAAAGAAAATAAAACAAATTACTTCTTCTTTGATCTTTGTTGATCATTGTATACCGCAATTTTGAAGCGCGATTATCTCGTACTGCACATTTGGGACTATATCTTGGCACGAAAGCCTTCTCTCTCCAATTATCAATAGCTCGCTGGAACATTAATGGGGTTTTATATTTGGGAGCAAGGTGATATTAAACTACAACCATATCTCTACGAAATGCGCATGCTCTCAGGAATCTTGGTGTTTCTTTCTTCTCATCTGAATATTATATCATCTAATCAAGAAAATACCAATGAAAAACGTTCTAATTCAGGTATAGCTTCCAGATTATTGTCAGGTGTTGAACAAACTGTTCTGAAAAGATCTGTGGCGTCTGGTTCACTCTAAATATACTTTGAAACATAAAAACATGGTATGTACCGTTTACATTTAAGTCAAGCAACTCAATGAGACGATTTGTAATTTTGGTTGTTAAATGGTTAGAAATGGCATCTAACCGCTCATGTGCCGATAACTCCTGTATCTCATGAACTTGAGAACTTAAGTTCAAAAGAACAACATACTATTTGCGACTCATAATCAATTTGTCCTTTCTGTTTCTCATGATTTGCTATCTCACAAGTCTTAAAAATATTTCCGGGTTAATCGAAATACGTTTCAGAAAGCACCAACCAAGCCAATAGTCTTCTTTGGAGAGACATCCAATGCTTGTTCCAATGAATCACCCATTATCGAAAATGCAAAAGTGAAGAATGATCTCACGTAAAATTAAGAAGACGTGCGCCACGTACGTGTCACGTAATACGAGAAGTCATAGCTGACGCTCATTAAGGCCAAAACTTGGCCTGATTCTGTTAATCCAGTAACGCCTTCGAATATTTTTCGACTGCTAACAGATTTTGACTTAACTTTGTTTTTTCTCAATTCAAACTTTCCATAATTTTCTGAGATGCAGCCAACAAAATCAAAAACTGGGTTTCATTTGAGTTTCTCTGAAGAGTCATTTTTTCCGAAATAGCTTCTCGAATCGTTATGTTAACTAAGCTAAGTATGCTGCAAAGATTGATGTTCAATACTCACTTATATCTGATTTGGTGAAATGTAAATCAACTTCTGACAGAATGAGAGAAAGGAATGGTTTATTTGAATATTGACTCTATCTGAGCTTTTTAACGCGGAACACCAGTCCTATATATCCCACACAGAAAATGGCAAAGGTTGAAATTACAATCATTAACCAGTTCCAATAGAAGTTTTCCGGAGCAAAATGCAGTTCCTTAGAGAAGAATGAAATATAGATAGCTACGAAGTTCTGAAATACCTCTAAGACCCCCTCACCATTACTAATGCAGTTTGGCATAACAGCTCCAGCATTACCAAGACAGGTGATATTATTTTTTGACTTGTCATGGAATTCATTGATTATTAGTGATTCATATCCGTAACGGAACCTATTAATGATCGTTATATACTTTTCATAAAACGCTTAGTTACCATGAAACGTATTGAATCCAGTTCGTCCATTCAGGCATTTCCGATGTATTGATGAATAAACCGCCAGTTAAGGACAATACCGTTAATATAGGACCGGACACAGATATGGCGAAGGCATAAGAAGGAGAGATCTTGGAAAGAAAATGTAGTGTCCGTTAGTTAAAAAAAAATCTCTACCGAACATATTGCGATACCCAGGCTTGCCACATTCCATTCGACTAGCATGCAAGTCACCAATGTCTGAAAGATGAATGAATGTTTACTAGCTTTAGAATAACTACCTTGATGAAGTTCATTGGATCAGGAACTAGCCCAATCATGAAATAACTTATTGTTATCATGACCATTCCATCAAGAGTGAATATGGGCAAATAAGAGAATATCTGGGAAAAATTGATTAAGTCTTTAAAGTGAAGTATTCCACCTTTCCCAAATAGTACGCGGACACAGGATAGACTCCATCATGATATTCTCGTATGAGCATGGGGAAATCTCCTGGCATACATGCTTGAATGCCGAAAATGGTTGAATAGGTGAGTTCCGAGCAATAATAAAACAATACACCTTGAATGGACATGAGACCATCCTAAACTAAGTTGAAAGGAATAGAGGAGAGTATATTTTTACTTGATTCAAAGGTGTCTTCAAATAAAGAAGTCCGAGAAAGATTCCCATGAAAACTTTTTGAATAAACTTTGCCCTAAGCATTGCTGGATTCCTCATATTATCTTTCAAATATCTTTGAGATAGTAATTACATCTGAGATTTTGTTAATTCCACTTACCTTGAAACCAATGAAGTGAAAAGAATGAAAAAGTTCGGTCCATCATGTGGGTATAATTCCCGAGGATAACTGGCCACTTTCATCTGCTCCTGCACCCTATAGTTATATTGACTTGAGGCGAATTTGTCGCTTATTTCATTGCATCGTTTTTTACATTCATCAACCTTATCTGGTGATATGGCAAGAGTCTGAAAACAATGAAAAGAATAAGAGTGATGCTCTTGTTCAAACATCAATGTAATAATCCGCAGGGTTAGTATGAAGGGGCATGGTGTAACCACATTTAGAAAAAAAAATGACTGATTCCGATGGACTTCCTTGGAACACAACACGACCTTGTGCAAGGAACACAACCTAGACAAATGTAGCTCAAGCGTTTAAATTCTATACAAACTTTGTCGAAAAGTTCAAATGTTTCTGATGAAGGCTGATGAATTGTACAAATTATTGTCTTCCCTTGAGTGGCAGCAAGAGATTCTAAACGCTATAAAGCTCCTGTTCAGATGACTTTCTTTCTAAAACGTCAACCCTAACGATCAGCATGGCCATATGAGAATCTAGTCCAGTCGTTGGTTCATCACAGAATAATATTGGAGGATTATTAAGAATTTCCGAAGCGAAAGCTAATCTTTTACGCTCGCCTCCTGCATGCTCGGAAAGATAAATTGTTTCATAATAAAGTGAACAAACCAGAGATCCCTTTAAGCACTCCGGGAATACCTATTCTAGAGCTCTGAGCACCCTCTAATGACATATCTCGCAAAACCTAAAGATGAGTCATTAAAACATTTAGAACAGACGCTGTTAATAGAAATATTATTAAATATTAATAACCTCATTAACTCGAGCTATACGATCTTCTTCCTTACAATTGCTAGGTAACCGCATGCGAGCTTGAAGCATTAGATGTTCTCGCACCTAACCATTGATAGTTGTAATTTTTTACTTGTGGTCACTCACTGTGAGAGTACCAACGAAGAGATCTTCTTGCTGAACATATGCCGATACTGTTGTGACAGCTTGTCCAATATTTCTTCCATTAACTAAAACAGTTCCTTTCACATTGAGACCACGAAGATTCCGTTGTAGTAACGTGTTTAAAAGTGTAGTTTTTCCTGCTCCGCTTAATATATTATTGAAAACCTGAGTTTCTTTAACTACCTTGATTACCTTGCACCCATAAGAGCAACCACTTCCTTTGGGTGTGCTATTCCTGTGATTCCTCTTAACAATCGCCGACCAGCCGTTGTGTTGACGACTACATCCTTCCATTGTATAGATACCATTCGGTCTTTCGGCGTGTTTAACGGAGCTTCTCCACAGGCTGTCATAAGCGCCGTTTCCGTTCTTTTAGCTTTCTCTGGAATTTTATTTCAATTACAAAACTCCTCTAGTGAAATTTGTTGATAACCAACCGATCATCCTTAAAGTATATCTGAAAATAAAAAACACGTGAATTTCACGTCGAAACGAAAACTGCCACAACAGCCATCTTCCACCTTATCCAACAAGTTCGCTTATTCGTGAATGTGAAATGTGAACTGAAAAATTTCTTTCCCTTTCCAGGTACATGTTCATGAAGTTCTCTTTTCACAAAATTTGGAAGACCATGATTTTGAACGAAGTAAACCATAATTTAAGCAAATTTTGTTGTTGAAGGTTAGTATATGTCAAACAAATATCATTAAACCTTCTTTTGATATAGTTTGTATATTTTATGTCTTTTTCAAGACGTTGTAATATGAATAATGCAACATTGACGTCTTCTTATGATTTTCGATACTTTTTGACTTCAAAATTATTTGTTCAACAACTCTTACTTCCGGTAACATTTAAAACAAAATATTCAAAATATGAAGCACGATTAATCTGACGATACTGCTAACAAGCTTAAGCAATCAGTAACCTAAACTTTGTCTATCAGTGTTTCCGTTCTTTCTCAGGGATTTTCCTAATCATTTTGTTTATATGAAATATTATCATTTTTGAACGTGCAAACGTGATAAAACGTTGTGCTTTAGAATGTAAGCATACCTGAATACCCACGAGATATCATCATCAACCGTCATCACCTTCAATTATAAATTCAGAGTTCTGCGTGACGGATTGCCATTAAATTCAAATATCAACGAAGCTGACACTAGTCAAGACGATATCTTCTAAAGTATTCGTTTCCTAAGATACTTCTCTTCTCACTTTCACTAAGAGTTTCAACACGTCCTGATATGGTTAAGTTTTTTTTTCAAACCTCAGCTTAATTATAAGGTCTCCAGATTGGATGGACTCATATTTGCATTGGCAGTTTAATTGTTCGACGATATGGAGAGGATACATGGAAAAGCATCAAGTAGTTAACTGATGAGAAAAAATGATCCTCGTCCTGAATTTCAGGCTGAAAGCTGGATACGAGGAGGACACTGAGTTTGAAGTCCAAGTGTATTATGATGATTCAGAAACGATGCGAATATTCCGAACCGCTGCTGGAGTTCTCGGTATACGTTACTGGACACTTATTCTTGTATCTCTACTCGTTAACAGGCCTGTCTGTGGATGATATGTGGGAGATGTATGGAGAGTTCTTAATAACTTATTCCTGTGAAACAGGATGGCAAAAAATGTTATCGTGTATGGCCAACAATCTACAAGTACTTTTATTTCAACTATACATTTAACCTTAATTTTTCTAGGAATTTCTCGATAACTTGAACTCTATGCACTATTTCATCGACCAGATTGCATTCAAGTCCGAAATGAGAGGTCCTACATTCCACTGTGAGACCAGTGGAGATAATAGTTTACGTCTGCACTACTTCTCTAACAGACAGGGGCTTTTCCCTGTAGTGAAGGGTTATTACTCGTCTGCACAATAGAGCACATCGCGTCTTTTCAGGGCTTGTGAGAAAAGTTTCTCGAGTTCTTTATGACATGGAGGTCAACGTGAATGTTGTGGAAAGAGTTCAAGAAAGACGCAAAACGGGCCTTGTCGAACACGTTGTTTTTTCATTAGAGCCGGATACAAACCACAAAGCTGGTTCACGTTTAGCTTACAAGTTTCGTAGCGATAATAAAAGCCATGAAGTAGCTTTGTTAGAGAAGGTGAGCTAATGATTAAGTACGATCTTAGGAATTATCTTCAAGATATCTCCTTTCTCTCCTGTAACTCTCTTCGATATTAAGCAAATTTTCCCTTATCACATTTGTTTCAACAAGCAAATGGTTATTGAGCACGTTGGTCAGTTTTTCTTAGCATACGTGATAAATATCTTCTGTTTTATTCCAGGTAGTTACTTGCTGCAGGAGTACAGGCTAGTTGATCGGAAAATGTTAAAATTGACCGAGTTGGTTCAGTTGGTTCAGCCATCAGATATTCAGGTATCAAATTAATAATTCTAAATATGCCTGATACACATGCAAATGTTATTGTGATGAATGAGATCCAATTTTACAACTATTTCAGCTTACATTCAAGAATATAACTCAATATCTCAATACAATTTTCATCTTCCAAATGAAGCATCATAGTAGAAGAAATGAAGTAGAAGAAACATCAACGGCTGCATTCCAACAACCATTGTGTCTCAAAGGTAAACCTATCCAATCATGGTGATGGACTTCGGATATGATTCAGGACAAATGAGTATTGTTAACAATGGAAACTCTATAATGTACTACTGCTCACCTTACGTCACCACCGTGAGAGATATTCTGGAGTTGAATTTGTTCATATCAGATATGCCTATGCATGACGCTACTCGTGATCTCGTTATGTTGAACCAAAGTAGAATTTGCCAAATGGAACTCAAGTACTCAAATTTGCGTTACGCTTTTCAGCTTGCTCTTCATTTTCAGTAAAAAGCTGGACGAAACTGTCAAAAATCTGAGAGCCTTAGCAGAGACTTTACAAATCAGGAAGACCCAAACTGATCTTCTACTGTATGATTTAGTTCCCAGGGCAATCGCTGATTCTCTGAGACAAAACAAACAAGTCACCGCTCGTAATAACTTAATTAATTCAATATTTATTCCTCACCGCTCCTGTATTTCAGAAGAGTTTTCCGAGTGTACAGTCCTTTTCTCAGAGCTTCCAGATTTCTTCACTTTGAATATGAACTGCACCCCAGCTGAAGTGACAGAACTAATTGTTACATTGACCCACTTTACGTTTTCAGGTTGTGACTGTTGTCTCTGACTTGTTTCACGATTTTGATCGCTTAATAGAAAAATACAAGGTATTTTATCCGTATCAGGAACTTAACATTGTATTTTCTTGAAAGGTTTATAAAGTGTTATCTTTGATGGACAGTTATTTGATTGTGGGTGGTGTTCCTAATCCTTGTCCGCAACACTGTGAGACAATGCTCAACTTGGCTTTAGCTATGGTATTTGAAGGAAAGCAAATCATAACACCAA
Source organism: Auanema freiburgensis (assembly GCA_030370435.1). Lineage (NCBI taxonomy): Eukaryota > Metazoa > Nematoda > Chromadorea > Rhabditida > Rhabditidae > Auanema > Auanema freiburgense. The sequence goes on from CM059369.1 coordinate 1,906,843, forward strand.
AACTCAATTTACCTCTCCGCGTTAGTCAAACAGTTCGCTCTCGCAATCTCTCTTTTGAAGGTTCGAATCGGTGTTCATTGTGGTCCTGTCGTTGCTGGGATCGTAAGTCAAAAAAAGCCACGGTAAGCACAATCTTTCTAAAAATATTCCTGAACCATGCTTCTAGATACTGTGTTCTGGGACAAACTGTTCAAGTAGCAAAGCTACTATGCTCTCAATCGCAGCCGGGCAGAATATTATTGAGTAATGCCGTAAGAACGTATGCTATTTTTGAAAATCAATCACTAATTTCACCGTCATTTCCAGTAATGTTACTAAGCAATTGAAAAGCATATTCACATTCGCTTCGGCTGGTTGTTTAGACAGCGGAAACTCTAAGATTTTCACCCATTATCTAGAAAAAAATGAGAAGCTCAGCGCATGGGATTTGATTGATAAGGAGAAGAGTAGGGCATCATGTCATCGCTCCTTTTCCCGTTACACTGACCTATTCAGATGAACACGAAACGATTGATGGCTACAAAGAATTGCATTGTGATACTGATGCCGTAGCTTGGGAACAAGCTCGTGTAGCTGCAGTCAAACAACGGAAAGTACGTTGTTTTCACAATCTTCATGTATTTATTGTTATATCATTTCTTGATTCACATTGCTCCATTTTCAATTCATATGATTCATGTTTATGTTCAGATTGTTGAAGCATTCCGAGATGTTCCTAGCCGTACCACAAGGGCGGTTAGCCGCTTACGGTCACTGAAGAAAAACTTCAGAGCAGCACAATCGAACGATTCCGGAATTTCTGTTGATGTTCGCGAAAACGAGGAATCAGCTATATGTTCGATGATGTGAGACTCGTGACTATTTCAAACAATTCGTTCACGGTTTCTAAAATCAGCCGATTCTTGTATGAAATTCATTACTAGTAATGGCAGAGATAAGTATTCGATACAGATAGTTGAAGATGCCATATGTATTATATGAATGTTGAATGATTTCTATGAACAGAAAGTTCTGTTATAAAGCTTTATTTTATAAGAAAATCATTTTTCTTTCTCAGCAAATGATTGCAATAGTCTGTCCAGTTCGGCTATATAACCCTTTTCCAGTTCAATTTCATTCAGAATTTCCTCCATTTCATTTTTGAACACATCAACCTCACCTCTTAAATAAGATTTTCATAAACCTTTGTTATTAAATGAAAAACAACTCTCTTCAGTTTATATTAGGAATCTTATTTCGACAAGCGAATATTGATCGTTAATTGTATTTGAAGGAAAGTTTATCAATGATTTATATCCCGTTTCACCTTTTAACAGCCCGACATGTGATGAACTAATGCGAAATATCTTTCCTTTCTCACCTTTAATATGAATCATACAACTTACATGTTCGTAGGGTTGCCTTGTCTTAATGAATGGAGTGAACAGTTAATACTGCTAAGTTCCATACAAGATTTCGCGTATTCTTCAACCAGTTGTTCGAAAGATGCACTGGCATCTCCGGTACAGTACTGAAATGGATGGAACAAATAAGAACTATCGATTTTCATAACAGCATTTTCATTATTGTAAGACTTTCGGTCAGTCCCGCTGTGGGGTGGTAGACACACCTTCGAAGAGATTAGTCACCTTGTACTAGACCAGAATTTCGGATACCTGAACTCACCCCTCTTCTTTTCTTTATCTTTCTTATTACATCAAAGTCTAGATAAAGAATAGAAAACGAAAACTTCATGGCCAATATTATATGTATTGAGAACAACTTTTTGGGTGTGTCGTCTAACCTTCCTCATTAAATCTCCTATGGCGTTCACGTTCCTTTGCTTCAGGCCAATGTTCTCCCCAACTTGTTCTATTTGGCTGGAAAAGTAGACGGTTTACATTAATCTATTACGCTAACTCTTTGATTATTTTCTCCACTGAAAGTGCAGCAAAATTCATTTTTTTGTAGTCATCAACCATCAAAGTACTGTTTTGTCTGGAAAGAGTTTTAGGTAGTTAATAGTATGGAAGTGATTAGTGTTTTCTTTGAGGAATGTTACGTTTTGGTAATCGAAATGGAAGTTCAATTTAACTTTCAAATATTCAAATCATGTCGAAATGTTGCGTGTGCGAGAACTAAAATGCTAATGATACGTGTCCGACAACCTTGGAAGACTTGTTCGCTAATATTTCTTAACTTATAAACGCAAAGAGCGGTTGCATTCAAAGCGTATTTTTTTCAAAATCATTTAATTTGAAGAAGTTTGGCTTTTTTCGCTCAAATAACAAACCTGGATAATTTTGTTTCATGTGGGCGATTCGCTTCTTTTTCTTTCTTTTCTTCATTTCCTATTGAAGTTTCTTCATGTATCTTCAATTCAGGAAACAATATTGTTCCTTTCTCATTTCCTTTCCCATCTCCTTCATTTTTGTTCACGTTATTCAGTAGTTTCTATTCAAACATATAATGATCGGTTTGAATTCAATAAACAAACTTGTCTCCATTCTATAGTAGCTATTCGAGGAAGTTTTGTCTGTTCACATTTCTTCCTTGCTTTTTTCCATCTGTTAACTGAAATAAAAGTTTTATTAATATTATATGAACTCAAACCTGGAGTAATATCGAGAGTAGGTAGCATTGGGAATATAAGGAATCGATACGATTGCCCAACTCGAGCGTAAATAAGCTATATCCTCATAATTTGATTCATTCCGGTTCATTTGGATGTCATTATCCAGCTTTTGTTCAGGAAGAAGCCAATTTTTTACTCTTTCTGTCCCAAAATAACCCTATTTTCGTGAAGATAATATTAACTTATGCAAGTAACATGTAATTCATTGTGTCATGTCTTCCACGCTTCGTACTATCATGCTACAACAGATTTGTGTAAAATGAGTAATTGCCAGGCTGTTATAGCATACCTAAACACAGGTTTTCACTTACAGCAGTGTAATTTTTTTATCAATCGTACGCAGATTAGCGTGCAGCTCATCTCTTATGGCTCCCGGTTTTGACCACGCCCATTATACTATGCATGCATTGCATTAACTTGAACAACGTACGAAGTGAATATTATTGTTACAGAACATAATGTTGCGAGTTCACGAAACGGAAGAATGAAATAGAGGAACGTGAGAATTTGGACTTTCTCCGTTGACATGAATTGAAACTTTAGCAATGTAACTACTACATTAGAGAAACGCCTTTGAAAGATTTTTCACTTCAATTTCTTTCAGCCATCAAAGACTTGAAATAACATGTAACATCCCAATAATAGTCGTCGTCAACTTCATGAAGTGCTCAGTTTGTGTTAATGTAATGATGTATGTTATTACTACGAGGAACGTAAAAAGTACGCAACGTAACCGTGGCGCGCACAGTTGAATAGGCGGAGCGATGAACCGGAGTTTTAAGAGATCAGAACCGCGTGCTACATTAGCATAACAGTTTGATTCATTTTTCAAGATGTTATGCGAAGCTATAATATAAAAACGTAAATATTCTTCTGAAAGCTTTTCTATGAAATAGGCTTAAGTCTTTGTTTATCGATATTGATTTAATTCGGCTGCTTCCTGTATGGTTGGCTTTTTGTTGTTTTTCTATCTAATGTTTTGTGCGTCAGATTTTCTAGCTAGCTTTCTAGTCGTTCTGATATATGACATTGTACACTTTCGTCCTCTCATGGCTTTATCTGTCTTGCCTTTTCCTGTTTTAACTAATGATGTACATTTGTGATCAAATTCTATCGAAGATTTCTTTCATTCCTTTTTGTCTCAACCGAACTCTTATATTACTACGTTGCTTTTCCCATAGTTTTATTGACCCATTTCCACTGTCATTTTAGCACCTTTTTTCTACTAAATCTCGAAGCACTTTATATTATCATTGGAATCGTTTTTTCATTGCATGCTCCTTCAAGTCCTTTCTTTCCCGTACAATCATCGAGAACCACTGCCGCAGGATCTTGTTTGTGCGGCGATTGAATTCCTTTTGTGTGCATGTGCTTGAGTCCGCCGATCACTATTCGTCTACAACCCAGCCTCTTGTTGTTTTCATTCCTGTATTGTCAAAATTTACAAATTTGATAGTTTACAGCCCTATCTGTGTTCTTATACTGCTCAGTATTTGGGGTATGTGTTCTTTCCATCAAACTCGTCGTAGAGTTTTGGAAGTTTTAATTTAATTTAGAGAATAATGAACTGGTTCAAAATTTCCGAATGCCCAAGGGTTCTTTGTTTTGTCCGAATTTCTTACAACAGCTGTCTATCGCTCACAATTTTCTTCTGCTCTTGAAAATTTCCTATTTTTTGCAATACTGACCCGTGGCACGATCAAATTCTTTGAATCAATCTCTTTTGGATTTATATCATTGTCTATCACCAGTTTTCTAATTGTACTTTTTTATTTCAGTTTGTGATTATCTATATTCTGTTTTAAACCACGTTATCTTAACGCCCGATTTCAAACCTTGTAGTCATGAGTATATTGTCTGAAATTCTTGCGACGGTGAGTTGACTCATTCGCCTTTTTTTCGAATCGATGGCTTTCAGGGTCATGTAGATAAAGAGTTGCTAGATGCTCTTGATGATGAACAGAAACAACTTCTTTTCTGCCAAATGCGTGCTGAGCAGGTATCTTACTATTGATAAGCTCAATATTTTTGTTTTGTGACTCAGGTACGGAAGTGGGAGGCTTTTGAAGAAAGAATGAAAGGTCCTCCTAAACGAGATCCTAATAAGAGAGGAATACAGTATGCTCGACACAGATAGCGTTGTATACTTGAGTTTTTTTCTAGATGGAAGCAGGGAACTGATGGTGATGTATGGGTTTGGGTAATGGGTGAACATCCCAGCGACCCAAGTATAGAAGAAATTTTGGAAGACGAGGTAATATTTCTATCAAAGCGAGTGCGTATAATCTTTGTCCTTCCCTTAGGCTCGACGTGAAGCTCATCAAAGAGCTATAAGAGAACTTGCCCTACCTACTTCGAGTGATCACTTTACTGGTATCCCACAAGAAGAAGCATTGAAAGCTCAGTTAGGAAATATGCGTGTTGGAGTAACAGTAAGTAGAATTGTGAATTTGGGCTTTACAATATTTTCTTTGTCAGGACTCTATGTATGAGAATGCGGATAGTACGTTGGATTCTAACTACCCAATGCTTTTCCAGCCCCCTCATCTTCGAGGTATTCTATCAATACGACAACGTTCACATTTTCCATTCAAACACGATAGAAATATCGAATGCTCCTAACTCCCTGTTTTCAGTGAATGGGAACGACCCTAATCAACCTATTGTTACTAAAGTTTCATCTTTCAACACACCTCAACCACAGAGGGCGGAAGTTCGACCTGCAAGACCATTAATTCCTCCTAAGCCCCAGGTTTTACAGCAATACTCCAATTTAGTTACTATAAGTATTTGTAGACACCAAATCAAAATACGCAATACGAATTGATTGGTGATAACAACTTAATAGATGTAAAGTTCCGTAATAATAACTCAGGCGGCTCGAAGGATGAAGACGTTCAAAAGAGAGAGTCGGAGATCTTCCAGAGCATCCAGGTAGGAGAGTACTACTGATCATTTTATTAATCGCTATTTAGGAAAAACGAGAACGTATCAATAGGGAAGCAGAAGCAGAAGCTCAGCGTCAGCGTATGGAATGGGAACTACAAAGTATCTTTGTGATCTTATATTGGATTCATAGCTTTTTTTTCAGATAAACGTGCTAGAGAGGCTGAAGCTGCAATGCGTGAAATGGCGCAAAAAGCTCGTGAGCAACATCAACTTTTGATAAGAACATCTACGTCCATATTACCAGCGTTGAAAGATACTAAAGCTACATCCCTACGCGAAGCCATGTACAATTCTTAAATTGAGTTTCCTTTTGTATTGTGTACTTATAGAAGAAATTTGCCGAGACCACCGAAGCCAAAATCAAGGCAAGCAATAGTCACATGGTTCCGTGGAACTGAGTTGCCTAAGGGTACTGGTTTAGACCCGAAAACTAAAGCACCAGCTCCATGGTTTCACGGTAAACTTTAAAAAGAGTTTGCAGTTTTATTTTCTCCATTTCAGGAATTATTACCAGAGATCAAGCTGAAGTGCTGTTGTTAAATAAGCCCACTGGTTCTTTTTTGGTGCGAGTATCCGAAAGGATATGGGGGTTTGGTTCAATTCACTCCAGATAATTATAGACTTGACTATTTCAGCTATACAGTTTCGTATGTTGTGGGTGATGGAACTTTCAAGCATTTCCTCGTAGAACGAATACCGGAAGGTTACCAGTTTCTAGGTACAAACCAGGTAGTTCACGAACATCTCTTCGATCTAGTCTCTTATCATGAAGTATGTTACTCTGATTAGTTCTCCTTGTAATTTGTTTTTTCAGTCAGCGCCAATAACGGGAAAAGGTGGAGAAATTTTGAAATGGGCTGTTAGTCAGGGCAGAACATATCCTCCAGATTATTCTGATCTCTTACCCGAGCAATCCGCACAAAATCGGTATGTGGGTCGTTTCTAAACTTTCGGTGCCCGCCTGCGAACCTTTTTATAGATAGTGGAATTGAAAATTTTAATTTATTACTTTTTGCTACTTATACAGTTTCATATTTGCTGTTTAATCCTCCACATGTAGTTATGATGTCTGACCTGTTGTGATATGCATTTAGTTTTTTTTTCAGTTTTGAGTCTTGTCACCTATAGTCATAATAATTAATTAGATCAGCAAAACTAAATAGCTGGTCTTTACAACCTCCTCACGTCATTTTTTCATAATGAACAAAAGTTCTATTTCTTATTCTTCTCAGACTCTGTCATAGGAACTAATTTGTACATTCTGCTTACTGCCTTATTATTTCAGCCTTGCTCATAACGTTCATGTACAATCCTTAGAGAATTCTTGAAACATCGTTTAAAGAGAGATAAACTTTAAAATTATGAAAAAAGCTCAGGGAACTATCGCAAAAGTTGTTGTTACTTTGTTTCTTGATTAACAAAATGTATAAAAGTACTTATTTAACTATGCACATCTTACTTTGTTGAAACAAACGTATATCTCGGGACAGCATGCATCTATACACATTCGCCCAATTTAGATGGAAGGCTTAGTCTTTCAACGAACTGAAAGTGTTCTACATAAACTGATTATATTTCAACGTGAAGGAAAGTGTATAGCGAGCATCTTAGACGTTCTTTATTATCTTCTTGAAGGTAAGGTTAACTATCATCGATGTGTATTTCTCAAGTTCGGTGTTTTCTAAGAAGGTATCCTTCTAACAACAGAAGAGGAATGGGAGGCCGTTCGAACAGCTGTACTTGTAACACTTAGAATTGTCAGTTATGATGCTGTGACCAGGTCGAAGTGGACCGAATACGGTTCTAAAATCTTCCGAATCATAGGAGTTGTGTGTGAACGCGTAGAAAACACGGTATTGTTAACTAGTAGTTATATTTCATGCTTTTTCTTTTACTTTTTTTTTTTTTAGAAAAGTTCTCTTAAATGGGTTGAGCACATCAAACCGCTACTATCTTGTTTGCTATCAGTTACCCCTAAAGAGAATTCTGATGTTGATCTTTTCTCAATTGGACTTTTCAAGTTATTGTCTATGATTAGTCATATACGTAGTTGTTGGGAAGGTTTGTTCACTTTTCGTGCACTCTAACTTCTGTAATAGAATTGGGAAAACCTGAAAGTTTACCTATCTTTGGCGCTCTTGTGTATGCTTGTAATGAAATAGTCGCAGATAAAACCAAGAACTCTGAATCAAGGTATTTATAAGTTGAAGGTACTCATGCTAATCTCTGTTGCTTTACTAGGTTGAAGTGTCTGCAAACTCTTCAGTTATTAGTATCTGATGTGGAAAGCTTGCACCTTCAAGGCTGTTGTACTGTAATCCCTGGTTTGTTGGCTAAATTGATAGAAGTATCTACCGATCCGACCGAGAATGTTCAAATAATTGAGAGTTCCGTAGATGTAAGTATTCGCCAGCTTCTTGTGTTTGATAGTTTTTTTCAAGGTAGCCACTGAATATATTGTATATGGGTTTAGTGATCGTGTAATCGGGATCACTGAGTTTCCAGAATCCTCAACTCTGGAAACCAAGAGGTTGAACTTAAAGAGATCAGAGGAATGGATGGAAACAGCTCGTTCTAAGCTACAGTCTTCCGTTAGTTCGCTTCGAGTCTTGACTTGTGAACCGAATGTATTGCAGATATGCATACTGGTTTCACGAACCTGCACGCACAGAGACTCTGTCATTCGTCTGAAGGTTTTCAATATGGCTCTCAGAATTCATCAGGAATGTGGAATTTTCTTCAAAAAATCCTTGGATAGCTGTTTATTTGATCTCATCTTGCTGATGTGTAGAGATCCCTTAGACAGGTTCGTTTTGAGTATGAATCCAGGAAGCTATCACAGTACACCTGTATGAACAAAGAACACTCTAATTAATCCTTCTTAAAATCGTACCGTCATTTTTAGTTTTGCAGTTGTTTGTTTTAGAATAGCACAGAGCGTCTGTAGTAGTTTGACCATCATTAAGCAAAAGGAGCCCCAACGATTCTCAGAGTATATGTACGAAAAGATGGTATCAATTGGCGAAAAACTACCCAATACTGTTCGTCAATCAGCCCAAACTACAGTTTCTTACAATCAGGTTACAACTTATCATTTTCGATGGTTTATTAAGCTTTATTCAAGATGAGTTCCTTGATAAAGTGTTTGGGGTCAGAATTCGACACTCTGCTATCTTCCCGGAACATATCAGCTGTACAGCTAATTAGAGCATTAGCCTCCACTATACGCATAGACGTTAAGAGGATGAATATTTCAAGAAATTCTACAGTTTCGAGTGTTAAAGGTTTGCATAATCAAAATGATAGATAATCCAGGCTTTTGTAAGAAATTATTCTTTCCTTGCCTTTACAATTTGGTGTTGAAATGATCGACATCGATGCTGTCTGCCGAGAGCTTTCCTCTGTTGCTCATGATCAGGTGAGTAATCTTTGGCGATGCTTTTATTAAAGTTTCAATACTCCAGATATTAGATACTTTGTTAGATGAGATCGTTGATTGTGATTTAAGCTCAAAAATAGCATTCACCATCATCTCTCTATTAACTCTGCTCAGTTCGAGCAAAAAAGACAGTTTGAGCTCAGACACAGTTTCGCTCTATGTTGAACAGTTACTTCTGGAAGTTGATCAAATAGCAATCCCACAGTTTATTAGAGATGATACAGTAGAAGGTTCCAAGATTAGCCAATTTTTAAAACCTTCGAATATTGTCAGATCCCACTGAAACACCATTGAAAGATACTGTGATGAATGTTGTCTCGATCTGTGCTTTAGCTTCTTACTCTAAGCATTTAGAAGAGGGTCCTACATCCAAAAAGGTTTATTTTATACAGTTGGTGCCTGATGTATAACTAGAGTTTCAGCTCTTAATCAACGGATTATACAAATTGCTCTTACTATTAAATAACCCCAGTTGGTTCATTAAAGATGCAGTAGAGGGTTCACTCGCTGAGTTAGCCGAGGTCTTTTTTTACTTTATCGATTGAGCCGTAATATTGAGTTTAGAATACGGGAAAGAATGTATCTGATTTCATGCTATATAACGCCGTTTACATTGTAAATAGAATAACTCTTGCCATGCGTTCTTATAACAATTACATTGAAGCTCCTCTAGCTTTAGCAGCTTTCTTGGATGTTGTGAATGACTCAGCGATGTTTGAACACGTTCAATTTGTAACTAAAAGCATGCTGTATGGATTAGAATCCTTTAATCAGGTATTACAGCTTTTGGGTATGAATCTCCAGCTCCGAAATTCAGCAATGGACTCTGGGTGTCCTTCGAGCGTTGAGGTCATACATGAGAGCAATGAATCGATGGTTTCCTGATTTAGAAGAGGTTAAGCTCTTTGAAGAGTCTCCAGATCCTTCGACCATCCCTGAGGATGATATAAACGATTATCAACCTGTAGAGGTAGAATGTTCACCACTCCCCGCATCTGCAAGCTCTGTTGAATCTCTTCTCAAAATGTAACCAGTACATAAGAACGCGTTCTTGAACTTCTGGCATTTTAGGACGAAACACTTACTGTCTTCGCCGCATATACCAGTTCAAATTGTCGTTACTGAAATACTGAGAGAAGGTCTTCATTTCCTTAGAAATTTCGAAAATACTCTTCTACCTATGGTACATCAGAACTGGTTGACTTTGATCAGACGTTTTGATAGAGAAGATTTTGATGTCTGGCGAGTTTCCATACAGGTCCGTTCCTACTGCTGTCTCTATTGTACTTTGTATACTCAAGGTGATTCATGAAATGGCAATTGTTTCTGGAAATTTCGTCTACCAACGAATCAGATCAGAACTGTGGCCCATACTGAACAACTGGCTTGCACGAGAGTCGAAATCCAAAAGCTTCTTTGTGTTCTCTTCGCGTTTCAAACTGTTAGAAACCATCTTGAAAATGCATGACTGTTCTATTCTTGCTTAAGTTTAAAGTTTTCAAATATATTTAGATTGCCCGATATTTTCATTCGTATTGACATTGGCGACAAGGATTGGGAATCCGCCCGTCCAACGATTGAGAATTTCACTGAAGCTCATGTACATCCCCATATCAGATCTCTGGCTGTGCAATTCCTGGACACAATGCACAACTTTGTGAAAAATAATAATACCGGTTAAATTAATATTTGCCTTCAATAAATTCATTTGAAATGATCAATGATTATCACATTGGGTAAAGCCGTCATTATTTTGTTTTCGTATACGTTAGTCTAGCTTCACGGTAATTTTTGATTATTTTTAGAATGGCTCAAAGTGATATTCTGTTCCATTTTGAAGGTAAAGTTGTGACTGGGTTTGGTCGCGGTGGCAAAGACCTCGGCTGTCCTACAGGTCTTTCTGAACATGCTTTGGGAAATTTTATTTTGTGATGCTTAAGCGAATATGGACGACAACGTGGTTTCCAATCTCGACTCTTCCATCAATTGTGGAGTTTATTATGGTTATGGTCGTGTGAATAATGGGCAGGTGATGATAGGAACTCTATTCATATTCTTACATCTCTATCAAGGTGTATGATGTTGTGCTGAGCATTGGCTGGAATCCTCATTTTAAGAACGAGAAACGGACAGTGGTAAATACTATGGTTATCATAGGTTTTACATAGTCGTTTTGAAGGAAGTGCATTTCATTCATAACTTTGATAACGACTTTTATGGAGCCAGTGTCGAGTGCTTAGTTGTGGGCCGAATTCGTGACATGCGAAGTTTTTCTGGTTTGGGTGAGTAGTTTTACCCACTCGTTAACATTGATGAGGATAAACGTTCAATTCTAATATGAATTCCAGATGAGCTAAAGAAAGAAATAGAAAATGATATTTCTACAGCCAAAGTGGAGTGTGGAAAAGTCGAAAACATGAACAAGATTGTTAGTTATTTTGCACTGAGGCAAAACCATTTGTAATCTGTGATATTAGGAATGCTGCACATAATATTCAAAGTTGGTTTTTAGAGACAAACTGTTTTTCGTTATGAGCTTAAGAGAGAAATCTCTTTGCATATCACTTTTTTATTTACAAAATGTTTCCATAAAAAAGAATGAATTCAAATTCTTAAGATGTCAACGGATTAATATTAAACATAATAAGTAACCGTAAATAATGAATAATAAAGCTATACATAACAATAATTGGCGTTTCTTTTTTCCTCATTAGGATGAGATCTAGAAGATGAAGAGAGCAAAGCCACGTAGTTCGTTAATTACAATAGGAGAAGCCTTACAATAATGTGGGGACTGTGGGGGCTGACGGTCAAAATGTAATATATCACAAGAACACGTACCACATAGTCGAATAGAAAATCTTAGTGAAAAGTGAGGGAATAGTATGTAAGCAGCTACTATGACCTAACACTGGCTGGTGGAACAAGATTATATTTGTTCCGAAAGATAAGATAGGTTGCGTGAAAGATAAAAAAGAAGAAACCATGTGAAACGCTGGAACTGTGAGCGATTCCCTTCATATTCTTGATGTCAGGAATTATAATACTTCAAGTGATTTCAAGTAATGAGTAAGACATTCAAAGACGAACGTGGAGAACAGGTGGTGATATCTTAATGAAAACATTTTTGGCAATTAACTATTCCATTAAGGTGAAAGAGGACATTTTGATGATTGGAAAGATACTTTGGTTAGCCTAATCACATAAATTATTTGTATGGGAAAGCTATCAAAGTCAGAACGCCATCAAGATTCGATTAGTTTGATGGTGAATATTGTATCTTTTACCTGAATCGGGATATAATACATATACTAACTTAATAAAGACATTGATAACGATAATATATGTAATTGAATACTGGCAGGCTAGCTAAAATGAGATTTCGCTAACAAAGTCCCATGCTTTTCAGATTTTTGGCTATGATCATGTCTAAACAGGCGTCTAATACAAACTGCACGTTATTCGTATCCGTAGCGCACGTATGGTGACAATATATTTCACGTTGAGTCGACCTGAAAATGAAAAACTTTCTTAAAGGTTCACGGTTTTCATTTTCGTTTTTTCTCTTCGAATGAACGGTTGGTAAACTATGTGAAGTGGTAGTAGTCAGCGCTGTACTCATTTTCACTGCGACACTCGTGCAGAACGGTTGTGCTTTCAGCTCACTTCCATCACAAATGTTCCAAAACACAGAAATCTTTTTTAATTTCAATCAAACACTGATAATGAATACTTCGAAACGAAATATAACGTTTTAGATAGATACACAGTCAATGAGAAGAGAACGCTATAAGAAATAAACTGACCGATTGAGTTGTTCGAACTTCCATTGAATATAATTAATACATTCCGATTGATTTTGCTGTCCTTTATATTCAGGGAAACAAATTGTCAGAGGACTTCGAGTAATCTTCTCCGCGAACAAATCCTTCTTATTCAAAAACAGAATAAAGTGAATATCAGCAAACCACGGGCTATTACATATAGAGTCGAAAAGTTTCAAACTTTCTTGCATACGATTCTTCAAAATAGATGAAATGATGATTATAATTAGGTTTTAATGCTCACCGTGCAATTATCCTCACGAAGTGTTTGGTCATATTCAGACAAGGAACTAATAAATATAATGGCGTTCACATTATCAAAGCAGTGGATCCATTTCTTTCGTTCAGATCTCTGTCCTCCAACATCAATTACTCTAAAAAGCAAGTACTAGAAAGGATTCAGACGAAAAGTTAAATTGCCTAAATGTTAACCCCTTCAGTTCAAACAGAACTTCTGTTATTCCGGTTGTTTTGATGCGAGTGCGAAGAAGATCCTGCTCTGTGGGAACATATTTTTCAGAAGCCAAACGTTGCAGATTGTCTAAGAAGCTATAAAAAAAAATGCGTTTACACGATAAGGAAACTTCTTAACAACTCACTACTTGGCCGAGTCATCTATTTGATATTCGTTAGAACGACGATAGCATTCTCGAACCCCTTCATCAGCCCATAATCTTTGCATCGCTGCAGCTAATTCTTCGGTTAATTCTTCCTTATTCGCATGAACGGTTGCAAATACAAGTTGACTGTCTCTCTACAACAAGATCATTTTTGGTTATTCGTGTTCTTGATGTACACACCACTCGATCCGTATCAGCATACTCAATCTGCAGATGGAACATAGCTCGAAGTATGGAAATCATGGAATGAATACAGTTCGAGTATACAACTGGTCGTATCATTTCGAGATCTTCTTGAGAGAAGCCATCCTAAATTCATCATTTTGAAAAAATATGATTTTTGTTTCTATCTTCTTCATTTTCCCAATACGAACCTTGTGAAGAATTCTCATTTGTTTCAATATTGTACTTTTTCCACTTTCCCCAGCTCCTGCAAACAACCAAAACATATGAAAGTATATTGAAATTTGTTTTAAAATTAAAAAATCCCGAAATGACAAAGTGAACGGAACTTCTCGTCCTCGCAAAAAGAAGAGAGAGTTCATCGATGAGAGAGAGAAAGGGAGAGAGAGAGAGAGAGGGAGATGGGATAGAGAACGGAGAAGAAAACTGTTTATCCTTATAAAATAAAGTGTTTCTTAAAAGAACGTGCTCCGATTGCAATTGAATTAGCTACAAACATTGCTTCTTTCCATGAAATTATGATGTAGACCATTGCTATCAGTGAAGATAAGAAAAGAAGAAATAACTTTCCATTGCTCTTCCATGTGCTCTTTCGTGTGTTCTTTCGTATGTTCGTAGTTTCAAAGCGACTTTTTACGAGTTTTTCTTTGTTTTGCCGTTCAAAACTTGCAAATTTAATGTTTAAGCAGGACAGAGCTTCCAAAATTTGAAACAAAAAATGAAAAAGTAGATCAGACTTAAGAAAATACTGTTTAGACCATTTCTGTTGCTTTTATCATAATATTAGAGAAAGTAAAGATCATGTCTTATAGCTATTCTCATGGGAAAAATTGTAATCTCCAAGCTACTAATAGGTCCCTATCGTAGCAGAGCAAACGAGACAAGCAAGTTGCTAATGTGTTTTTCAATTTTAGTCATGATAATTTAGAAGACGAACAGTTCGTCCGTCGATACGAAGTTTCCCAGGAAATTTTGGCGCTGCAGACTCTTTTTCTACTCTTTTTTTCTTTCCTCTTTGCCGTTAGTCACAACAAAATTTAACTCAACGAGGAATGAAAATGCTTAAAGGATATGAACGTGGTCATATCCTTATTCGTATAGTTTCAGATATTCGGGTCTTCATTAGGATTCACTTCCTGTTGAACGGTGATATTCCATTAGTGCAATTCGATAAATTTCTTCTCAAAGCCAAGATACGACATAGAAAGGAAGCGAATCATTCGGACTCAACTCGGATAACACAACATAATGTGAAAATGGAAATGGAGATGCCCATTTTGTTCAACGCTTTCCTCATCATTTCGTGTCTGTTCTTCTCTTATTTTCGAATACTGTCCTGAGTTCTCAATGATGTTTCACTCAAGTAGTTTCTAGTAGCCCCCTTTCATTTCTGTTCGATGTTGTTCTCTCTCTCTTCCCTCCATCACCATTCTTTCCAGCCTTACCCCCCCCCCCTTCTCTTTGACAGCCTTTATCGGCTTTTCATGATGTTGATTTGTTGGAGTGGGAAAAGAAAAAAGAAGACCAAAATGCCAAGACGAATGGAGAGAAAAAAAGAGATGAAGTAACGAACAATGAGAGATGTTAGCTTTCAAGAAAACACTACTTGATGAGCGTAGGAATGCAGAAACATGAAGCAGTTAGGGATGCAATCAAACCAGATACATAGACGGAGGCAAGAACCATAAGAAACTTTGAAGCTGAAGAGAGCTAGAGAAAGAAGTGTAGGAGGGGAAGAGCAAACCAAAAAAGCACAACGAGGGCAATCGTCTCAGGCGGGCTCAGGTCTTTCTTCACAACTTTACATTTTATCCTTGTCCGCTCTCCCTCCGCATATGCTCCTTCAAAAAAATCAGGATTCTCATTCAAGAGAGGTCATTAAATCTGGCGAAGAATTACAAGATTCTGAAGAATAATCTCGGTTTCCGGTCAGAAATTCGTAATTGAGCCGACATTCCATCTCTGCTCTTGCTCTACCTAACAAGAAGTACAGGATTAATCCAGTTTTCAGCTTACTGAGAAGGAGCGTGAAAAAATATTTTTCGAATTTTCAAGCTGACTAACAACTCTTCTCAGCTTTCGATTTGAATCTCAGGTTTCAATCAAAGTATACATGTAATTAATCTCTAGGATCTAGCGATGTGATAGATTCTGAAGCAACAGGGCAAGAATTACTTGAACGCACAAATGACACTAAGTAGTGAAATTTGCATAAAAGGAGAAAATGCCATTCACATGCGATTGTGTAACACATCTGAGGAAGGAGTAAAGCAACCTCAAATTACGATTATGAGCCCAGCTCTCAATCGAAAAACAATGAAAATATAACGTTCTATTATAGAGAGTACCCTAAATGGCAATAGTCTGTTCAACGATACTCCTACAAGCCGCTTCCAATTAGTGTAGAATGGATGCGACGTGGCTTGTGAATCAATATGACTCTCGCTACTTTCAAATCAGACTTTGTGCACTTATAAAAGCGATTGTTCACCATTCTGACGATACCTTATTTGAACTCTCTGTTTCAGACCAGAGTCATCAGTCAAAAACCCTCTTTCATGCTCTATAAAAATAAATTAAAGCCAGGAAAGATAGAGTTAATCTTGTGCTAGAGGCTGATACGGTTATTGATTGTAGTATGGAAGCTGTAAGAAACGTTCTTAATGACCGTCTCATTCATAAAGTTTTATCCTTGCAATAACGTTATGGGTCTCGCACTTTTAAACACCATAACAAGGCTCCATTCGTTCATCGCCCACACTTATAGCTCAGCTTCCAATTTCCATAAATGGAAATCTTGTGTATATGACTTGAACGAAACACAGGGATGTCTGGAGCATCTCCATTAAAAGCGTTGGGAGTTAGCTGCATTACATATTCTCTTTGGGTCTATCTTACAGCTTTTATATTTGTGGTATCTGCCATCATGCTATCCCCTCTTTACGTTTTCTTTTATTCTCTTCTTTTTCGATGTTCAGCTTGCTCATTCCCCCTCCTCCCTCCTGCATTCTTCTTCTGCTCCCTACCCTTCTCTTCTCTTCTCTACTTGTCCCTTCTCAACATTCATGTGGCTTTTCCCACAGATAAAGTGCATTCACCAAATATACATATATACGTATATAAGAAGCTCGTAGTAACAGAGAAGCTAATATTTGTGGAATAAAAAAACCAAGTTAAAGCGTCACTCGGAAGTCGGAGAAGAACATTCAACTCAAAACTCATTGTTCAACTTTTATGTATGGAGAAGTAAGCATTTCATTACCACCCATGTACTCTTCAACTGATTTTCTTTTTCAAAATGCAAACAAAATACGATTTAGCGTCCGCCAACTGGCCGGAACTTCCGCTAATCTTTTCACGTATTTTCTACAATACATTTCCGAAAACATGCGTTTTGTTGAATATGAAGTAATAAGGGCATTCCGATGAGTACAAAAGATGATGAGAAAAAAAACAAAACCATACTAATCACAGGCACTCAGCTGAAGAGCGAACTCCTTCATCTACATGTCTGATCAACTATCCTTATCAGAAAGGTTTTTTCTGTTATAAGCATGTTTTAATCTTTTCGTTCATTTTTCTTTCGTCGACTTTGACTTTAACAAAACTAAAACCAATTCAGTTAAAGTGGAACAACAGCTGGCTATGAAAGATCTTTTCAGCTGTTAATGTTCATACAGCTGACAAATAAGCTGATTTTAGTCCATTCTTTTGACTTTGATTTGTTCTTCTTTCCCCGACTATTTGAAGCCGAGGTTTTCTCATACTCCATGCTAACTTGTTAACTAAAAGAAAAAAGAAGAGAGTGATAGAGGAAAAGATGAGCAAAGACAGAAAATAGAAGGAAAAGAGCGAAAATAAAGAGGAAAAGGTTGAACAAGATGTATTATATGGATTTTTTTCTCATTTTAACACCACGAAGTTTAAGCTTTCAATAAGGTGGAATAAGAGCAAACCCTGGAAGAAACAAAGGAACAATTATCAATGACAATTACGTCTTCTAATCCTTCCCAAAGCAATTTGGATTGGAGAGTTTGAAAGATGAAAATGAATTAAGTAAATGTCGCCTTCGCATTTATCCCTTTCACTTCATTTCGACTTTTGCTTCTATTTCCTTTTTCTATCATGTAATTGTTAACGACAAGTCATGTAAAAGAAAAAGAAGAACTTCATCAGAACAACCAAGAAACTCCACTAGCTGTTCCACTTTTTTGATTTTTCTCTCAAAACTCTTGGAAGTGCAAGTCATCTTCTCATGTCTTTTTAGTTTTATGAATACTTTTCCATGAGCTTCAATGGTGCTCTGTTGAGGGTAGTAGACCAAACATCAACGTAGTGAGTCCAGAAGGTTTTTGTCTTTTTATAACTTCCTAAGATACTAGCAATGCTAGTTAACAAAGAAAAGCTATGCTGACATATCTGCTTCTTTCTTCATTCAAACTCACTGTTAGGAAAATAGATGGTTGATATAGGTGTGAAAATGTGATTGAAGAAGAATAAATTTTGTGTGAACGATTTGCTTTTCCCCATCACGTTCTCGGAAATGAAGTAAACTATAAGAGAATGTGGAAAGGAAGTAAAGTTAGATTGAGAGAAAAGAATGAAATATCTAGAGATTTTCCGCGGGACATTCTATTCTACTCTATGGAAAAGCTTTAGATTGTCATCAGCAAGGGCAAGTGTCGAACGTTTCAAGCAACAGATGAACAGCAAAAATAATAAATTCTTAACTGTTTTCAACAGCTTGTGAGTATTCATTCGCAATTTTTCAGCTTCGAATATAGATGTCATATTTGCTAATTAGCTGTGTGAGTTTCGCCCTCTGGCTCTATTTTGTTTCTTCCTTGTGAGAATAAGAAGAGAGCAATGAGAGAAAAAGTCCCAAAAAATGAAGCTAATGAGGCTACTTCTCTTATGAAGCTTCATCAACAACTTTCAGCTTCTGGTGTCTGCTCTGTTCCCCCGCTTTATTGATGTATCAAACTGAACTCCATAACAGACTCCATATCAATACATGAAACAAGATTATACTGAAGAAAATGTTGCAACATCGGTACTTTCTTTGAAACTCCAAGAGAAAAAACACTAGCAAATTATGTAAAACGAAAACAGCGTTAAACAGGAAATTAGAAGGATATCAGAAGCCAAATTTGATCATTTGTTATGACGGAAAGCTGACGCTCATGCAAATTTTTGAGCTTTTGCTCTCCTTTTTTATTTTTCGTCTCCCTACTCCTACTACCTTCCATTCCTCTTAAGCGGGCATCATCCTACGCAAAAAAAAAGCCAACGCTGGAAGACGGCTTCAAAAATTGAATTTGTGAAAATGTGTCGGAAAAGTTCAAGTTAAAGCTATTGTTCGTGATTTTAAGACCATTTAGAGAATCCCAATTGTTGAGATTGCTCATAAGTAATAATATTCATTCATCAAAATGACAAAATATTGTCTAGAAACTCTGGCTAGTAAAGGCAAAACAACACTCAATCTCTCGTTCTCTCTCATTTCTCTCCTTCATTCCGTTGCTTCCAAATTTGGAGAGCTTTCGACAAATTTCGTAAAACAATCGCGAATCAAATTATTAATTTTTAGTGTTGGATATTCGAACTCTTACATATTTCCCTTCTTGTTTCGACAGCTGAGTAAAACTAGATTAGGAGAAGAAAACGGATCTCGTTTTATCAGCTGTTGAGGTGTCAAATTGATCCAGAAAGACTACTGCTGGACAGCACTAAAGGATCATGAATTATATAAAAGTGGAGAAGATATGAACCGAGAAGACAAAACGATTAGAGAGAGAGAGAAAGTATGAGCGCAAGATATAGAGGGAGGAAGAGTAGGCGAGAGGGTGGAGAACGTAGGAGACTCTCTGGACGACAACTGATAGGTTGTGCCCTCAGGCAATTATCTACTCCGGAGGCAGCACTGACATGGAAGCAATTGACGTATGCCCTACATCTACATGAACTTGTGAAAGATGAAAAGAACTTTCTTCATCTTCTTTTAGCAGAAATTAAACTTAAATATGATCATAATGGAAGATAAATGAGAAAAAGTTTACAGATGAACGCTTTTAAGTTATTGTTCCAATAGTGGAAGAATGGGAACGAAAGCAGACGATCACCCTTAGAACATTCTGCTTTGTTCTCAACTTTGATCCCTTTTATCTAGCTCTCCTAATGCTTTTTTACCAGAGTGTAAAATAGCTGATAGGACGAAAAGCTTTTTTCTCTTAATTTCCAATCAAATCAATCATCAAAGATTGGTTGATTAGATTAAAAAGATGTCTTACGATTTTCTTTTTTCTTAAGAGAACCTTTTCACACCTCCTTCTTTGTCTTCTTCTTTCAGGGCTTTCTTTTTTGCTCCACATAGTACCTTCTCTCAGAAGCTCTTCATACTAGATTTCAGAGTAAATATGCCGAAAGCGATGGAAATTTTGTTTGAAAGGAGTTTCAATGAACTGATACCAAACTTTAATGAGTTTTAACAGAACATCTCTTTTCCAGAGCCTTCTCTTCGTTGCCCTTTCATGGCTCCATCATTAGGGCTACATCAACTTGCAGAAATCTGACATTGAGCTAGATTAAGCTTTTCTGGGCAGCTTTTCGATTGGTATCATGTATTCGAGATTATACGTTTTTCAACCTTAATATTCGAGCTGTGGGACAGGGTTTCAAACTTGCAAGAATGACGAGAAATCCATCATCTAGTTGAGTGATAAGAGGAGGTTCTGTGCTAAATGTCTGAACACAACCGTTCAATACACTCGTCAAGAATAGAATAAGAAACTTCTTTTTTCAGCCAAATGTTCACGTCAAACTCACGTCGGATCCACGTCATGTGAATGATGTCACAAGTACACGTGCGCTGAGTATAAAAAAAGAAAATCAAAGTGAGAACTGATTATACAAAACAAATGATAACATTATCTTAAACCGTTAATGGAATTGATTGGGAACATCTTGCTCATTTGCAGTAGTTGTTAGCGTTTAATGGTATCAAAGTCTCACAACCGAATCTAACTGATGTTTTCATCACTAAGGACAATCAACGGCCAGAAAGGAATATATAATTTTTAAAAAGAAGATACTATTTGTTTAAAGCATTATTAACTAAAGCAGAGCTTATAAAGAAGAAAAAAGCAATAGAACAGAGAGGAACATGAGTATTTCTTCAAGTTTTTGGCAGCACGCCTAGCGGATTATGAAAAAGCCGTTTCCTTCTGTTACTTTTTAGAAAAAAAGGGAGATAGAAGGGTGGGCAAAGAAAAAAAAGAGACGGAGAAGAAGCAAAAAAAACAATAAATAAATAAGAATATAAGAAGTAAAATGGCAAAAAGAATGAATTATATAGAATTTCAGAATAAAAATAGCAGAACTATCATGAGTTACTTGTTACTGCCACTCTAACATCATTATGAACGTTCACAAGCAGTTTTAGTTTAAATATGGTAAAATACGAATAGAAATTTGAAAACGAGAAGAAATTTCAATGAAAAGCAAAACATACCCAAAAGCAGTAATTTTATAATTCGCAGCGACATTGACTGGTCTTTCTTAATTTGCTCTTCTATCCGCCGGTTCAGCTTTTTGCCTTCCTTTTGATCCTTACTCGTACAGTGGCCCATGTTTGTTGAAAAGCTGAAATGCATGAAAGAATAAAAAAAACGTTACTCTTCAAAATAAAATGCGCGAACATTGAAGATCAATCAATAGCATTTAATTGATTGCCACATAAAGAAGCAGAATAGGCAGAGGGAGCAAAGTGAAATAAGGAAGAAAATAAAAACGAAAAGCTCTACCGAAGTAATCAAGATGAGGGAGTGTGGCCAATGAAGCTTAGTAGGCATGTACTCTTTTATTCTTTTTATTCGTTTTAGAAAACTTACGTAGACAGCTAGAGAATAATGGAATAATGAGACGAGCCAAGAGGTGTGCCGCCGCTGCCACCACAGAAGCCAACGAAAAAATTTGAAAAAAATCAAAGACAGGAGAAGCATGAATTGGAATGTAAAACTGTTATTCTCAGAAACCGAAGATTCGAATCATGAACAATCGGAAGTGATTAACATTGTGAACCAAGCTGGACAAGCAGATTCACTAACGAACATGAGGTGCGGGAGAATAGCGGAAAAGAGGTGGAGCGAAGCTAGCAGCATTAGAAACGACATCTACCTCTCTGTCATTATCCTTCCCTCACGATTAGCTCTATCTATCCTTCTCCTTCTCTACCTCTCTCCCTGACTCTTCTCTACTATCTCCTTAAACTATTCTCTCTATAATTTCATCTCTCTCATCTCTCCTGCTATACTACTCTCTCTCTCTCTCCTTACCTGTCCCTCTCTACTTATGTATATACATAAGTGTAAGCGTGTGTATGTGTATGTGAAAGAGAAAGACACCGAGACTGGCAGCTTTTTCTTTTTCCATTCCTTTTGCCTCCGCCCATGATGCTCTCTGCATGTCTATCAGCAAGCACACGACAGTGTGAACCGCAAGATCTCTACTTCTCTGTTTCTGCATTCACTCCCTATTCATCTTGGCTTCATCCACACACATACACACATTCAGACTCTCATTGAGAGAGAAAGGAAAGAAGAAATAGTAAAGGGGAGCGAAATTAAGCAGAAGAGATGTAGAGAAAAAAAGAGGAAGAAGAAAGAGTAGTCCAAAAGCTTGGAACCTACTGATGCTCCAAGAGACTGCAGAAACCGAGCCATCGGAGATGCAAGTGATGAGAGCAATGAAAAAGAGAGTTGAGAAAGAACGAGTGCTTTAATGCAAGTTGCTATATGTTGGAGAGCGTTGGATAGAAATATGGAATAGAACGAGGAGGAATGGATATAGAGAGAGAGCTTCACAGAAGGTTTTGAAAGAGGGGAGCGAAAGATAAAGAGGGAGGAAGTGAGAGATAGAGAAAGAAAGAGACAAATTTGAGGTTGATCAATACCACATAGTGCACAGAGAGATCGTAAGTCGGATTAGAAATGAAACCATCTAAAGAGACTACTTTGTCCATGTTGACAAGATAAATCCAAGTGAGAACGGACAAATTGGAGACTAAGCAAATGGCTTAAAAGAGAACAAAGTGGCGAAAAGATAATGGTAATCAGGATTAAAGAGAAATGAACGAAGGGTGGGAAAAGATGGATGAATGATAGATGCGGAAGCATATTGTCTTTTTTCTGCTCACAGAATGAGAATTAAACATAGAGGCACATCTCGCATTGATTTCGGAAGACAAACTGTTGATTGCGGGTGTGTGCGTGATATTCGAAGAAAAAAACACAACTTCAGCCTTCAATTTATTAGGAATTGACAGAAAGGGACGACGAACATATTTTATACATCTATGTACGATATTTATATACACATCCATAACTTCAAGTGTGATAAAATACATCTATGAAATAAATGAAAAAAAAAGAAAGAAAAGCACAATAGACAGGCACATGGCATGGAGAGGGCAAAAGCTCACAGAGCCATTATGAAAGATGAGAATAAATTCAGAGAATATGCAGCCTAAATAATTATACGTAGGGCAAAATACTTTTATGTGGACGGGAAAAGCATTCCGGTCATTCGAAGAACATCGTCACACAAATTAGGAATGAATCTCAAAGAGGATTTAAAGTAAATCTTCGATTATGTAGAAACTGAGATTGAAACAATTGAGATAATACACGTTACGGTTAAAGGTGATATTGCACATATGGAAACGTCTTCAAACATTTGGAATTACTAGGAAAAACAAGTTTGGGAGAGTTTTGAATCGCGAAATGAATGGAAAACAGCAAGGATTTGCTAAATTAGACTCCTCCTTTTATAGAAGAGCCAAATAGCCTTTATTCTTCAGCTAGGCCGTAGGCAATGAGTTCTCATTATCCAGAAAGATCGCCCAGCACTATTGGTCGCTTCTCTTCCTCTCTCTTTTTCTCATCATCTCTCTCATGCTTTCAATCAAGCTCATGCTTATTCTTCACAAACATGGAGAGATGAATAGTTTTTTTTCTATGTTTGAAAACGTTTCATTTGGACATTACTAAGTGAGATACAATTAAAAGGAGATGCAAGATTGGACATTCTCAAAACTACAGCTTAATCAATCTAATTACAAGGGCCTTCATGCTAATTCAAAGTTTCCCTACCGATTCATTTTTTTTTCTTCTGATTTTTTGGATCTTTGCAATGATCACAAAACCAATGTCCTAAAAAAATTAGTAACATTTACACAAAGATAATACAAACCATTTGGGACGTCTGAAATTCCTAAACATTGGAAATGGAACCATTCATAGGGACAATCTTTATTATCACAGCCTACCATCTCGCCAAATGACACCTGAATAGTTGCTTTAGCACACTCTTATAACACGGCAGCATACCTGATGACAGAAACAATATATTGGCTCGGAAGGATCAACAGGCATGTCTAGAGCTGGAGTGATTTGTAAAGGCTTCGGTTTGTAGCTATCCATAATTGCTCCTGAAACTTAGATAATGCAACCGTTCAGCTACTTCAAGAGAATGAGGATGAGAAGCTTACCTGTTTCAGCGATGCGATTTGAGCGATAAGCTGATCCTTTCTTTTTCTTATCGCGGCCCTGAGATCCTCTTCGTTTACGGTTAGGTGATACACATCCTTAATAAAGACAGTAATAGGATTGAATGGATGAAAACGATTACCATTCAGCTTAGCTGTTTCTTGGTTATACTTTTGAATTTGGTATTCATTAAATTTTTCTACATTTTTGTCGATTTCACAGATATGTCCATCAACTGTATCATACATCTGTTGAGCGAGAGTTATTTTTCTTTCTGATAGCTGCTCAGCTTCTTTAAATAAGTCCTTAAACGATATTTTACTCAATGAGAAAAACTCAAAATTACATACCGTAACTTCCTTCACAATCTTAGCCCGTTGTTCACGGGTTGATTTCTTGTAGTTTTTGAGATGTAGAGCTGTTTTACTCTTTAAATTAACCATAACTTCTTGCACCTATCATGAAACTGTTGCTAAAGCCAATACAGTAGTCACAAACCTTTATGTCAAGATCCCTTATTTCTTCAGCGCTCCGTCTCATAAACGGAGCTAAATCATCCATTTTATCCATGTACTTCTTCAACATGTCCGACATTTTGATCTGTAAAAAGTTTTTTGTATGTAATTATAATATATTTCGCGAAAATTGGTAAAAGCATAGGTGCTTTCTCTTTGTGTACGGCGTCTATCAATTTTTGCGTACAGTACGCAACGCTAACGTCGGACGAGAATATGTGACATTTTCAAAGCGACGGCAAATACGGTAGAAGTTTGCTCTGTGAGTCTTTTTATCTGATTGCTCAAATCGGCACTCTTCGAAGTCACTTGACTACATTGTTTTCTTATTGTAAAGATTTCTTCCAGTTAATTTTAACAAAAGCTGAAATTTAACATAAAACTTGCTAGAATTAACGATCTCGAGTATCTTCACGTAAGTATTGTGAGAGGTTGGTAACCATCTGGAAAAAAGCTTATCTGTCATAGTTTATGACTTAGGTTCCTTACAGTCTGCTCTCAACTTTTGCTTATCAAGATTCTTTTATTTCATAAATTCATTCATATTTTAAGCGAATGTCTTCTTTTAACAAAAGCTGCTTCGTTTGAAGTTCACTCTATTGAGTATCTAACTTGCGTTTTCCAGTCATTTTTGGCTCATAATTACTTTGATCCCCAATCTTTTCCGATTTATAACCTTTTGAACTGTTGATGACAGCTTTATATGACCCATTCATCGTCATCTGCGCGTTGTTGATGGCTCAAAACAACTCGTACCATCCAGTCTTCCAGAAGGAATATTTCAAACTTTTCTACAATTTCGAAATGCTCAACAATCGTACTACTCACTAATGAAGTTTGTTGTGGACACTTCTTCATTTTTTTCTTTACAGATATTTATCTCTGAAATGATGATATGTTTCGTCGTAGTCCATTCTTCCTACTGCTAATAGTTTCTCTAATTCGTTTTGCCTTCTCTTGTCCCTTGCTTTGTTCTTGCCGGAATGAACGCCTTGATTGTTCCCGAAGAGGGCTGAGCACTCTCCCATATAATATCCCCCACAATATTCATGTCATGTAAGTTTTTTTTATGAGAAATCTTTGTTGACAAAACAATTTTTTGTGAGCAAATCGGCTTTTTGCATCTGTTTTCGTCACTGTCATCACATCATGACAAAACTAATTAGATAATCAGAAAGCTAATAATTTCATTCTGCAAATGTTTGAACTGATGGAGATTATGAATGTTTCCAGAGATGTTTCTGGTAACAATATAGAAACTTTCAATGTGTCTTCACTTCACAAGGAAGTAACAAGCATGTGTGTTGAATTTCCCAGTTTGAGAGAAACACATTTTTTTTTCAGAAATGCTTCTGATAACCGAATACGTTTTGTGGATGGTCATCTTAAGCACTTTGTAAAACTATCATATTTGTAAGTTTCTGTTCACTTTATCTTTCAACCTTTTTTTGTCTTAAGAAATTTAAGAAAGAACCTCCTGGCTGCTATTCCTGCGCTCCACACGTCCCTCGAAAGATTGGACTTGTCTGCTTCACTCGTTTATTTTCATGAAAAGTTATATTTTTTCAGAAGTTCTAATCAGATTTCAAATTTGACTCAAGAGAACTTCATAACAATTTCTCGCATTCGTTTCGTTGATCTCTCAAGAAATAAAATCACATTCATTCCCTTCTTGTCCTTTTCTGTGAACAATCAATCTGATTTGGAGAAATTGTAAGTTTCTTCTATTCCTGATATTTTCCGTTCTGAAATATGATTTTATAGGGATTTAACAGCTAATTCTCTTCATGAAATTCAAAATAATGCTTTTCAAGTACAAATTACTGCTGAAAACATATTTTTCACCTTATTTTTCAGTGCTTTCCCAATCTGATTTCATTACGATTGTACAGGAACAAACTTCAGCATATCGAAAGGAACACCTTCCGTGGCCTAAAGAACTTGAAGAGCTTGTAAGTAGTTCATAATATGTGTGTTTCCCACAAGTCCTTGCAGGGATTTGTCTAGAAATCAACTGAAGAGCGTACCAGCTCTCGCTTTCGAAATCCCATCTCTAATTGATCTTCATCTCGCTAAGAACAAAATCCAGAAGTAATCAAACTATGAATATGTAGTAAAGGTCATACTTTTAAGCTTAGAGGATGGCAGCTTCTTTGGTTGCGATTCTCTTCAGTCCCTGAACATCTCACATAATCGTCTGAGTTTTGTATCTGACGGCTGGCTGTTTGGATTGGAAAACCTTCAAACTTTGTGAGATCATTCTTTTCGCTTTTTCATGTTCTCGAATCATAATCAGAGATCTCTCAATCAACCAAATTCCTTCGTTTGATCCGAATATCTGGAACCAGAGCCCAAATCTTAGGTTACTTCTAATTGTGGAAACTTATGATCATTCGTCTGACCCAGGTTTCTCTCCATTGAGAGTAATATGCTACGCAGTTTACCCTCGGGCGCTTTCCGTCTGCTTCCTCGATTAGAACATCTTTTCTTAGGTGGAAACTATTTAGAAACCCTACATAAAACAGCTTTAACTGGTTTGGACAGCTTGAAAACGTAATTTGTGATGATATGTTCCTCATATTACATTCTGTTTGTACTTCATTCAGACTAGATTTATCAGCAAATGCGTTGGCCATCTGTGCGGAAGAAGAAACAATCATTTACAACACATCCATGCCTTATCTAAGATCACTGAAACTGTCCTCGAATCAACTCAAAGTTGTACCGAGTCGGTAGATAGATGTAAACATTGGTTAATCAAAAGTAGTTTGCATTATAGAGCTTTCGCAAGATTCCCTGCTTTGGAAGAACTTGATTTGACTGATAATCCTATCGCGACTATTCACGCAGGGGCTTTCGAGCCTCTACGATTGAGAGAATTGTGAGAGACTGAGCAAAAATATGCTTGTATGGCTGTTTTCAGAAAACTGAGCTCATCTTTTTTGCTTTGTGACTGTCACATGTCTTGGTTCGCACAATGGTTCTATGATTCGAGTTTGAACCGGAATCAAATTCAGCTATTCTGTTCTTACCCTCAAGTATTTCGAAATATAAATGTGCTTTCGATTGATACAGCCAACTTGACTTGCTGTGAGTTCCTTAGAGAATTACTGGTTTTTCTATTTTTTCTTTCTCAGTTGATGACTCACCGCGAGCACGTATAGTTTCTAACCCCGAAACAGTTGTCCATTCCACAGTAGGAGATACAGCACGTTTCACTTGTAAGGGAACGGGATATCCTCCCATGACAACTGAGGTTGGTGTTCGTTTTTTTAATTTCAAAGAAATTGTCGTTTTCAAGTGGAAAATCATTGAAAATGGGAAATCGAGAACATTAGTGGAGGATTCAACGACAAAAATAATTGAAAATCGTAGAGCAGCTGTTGTGAATGGTTTTCATAATGAAAAAGCAAAAAAAATCACTTCCTTTCTAGCTTCGGAGCATGTTTTAGTTGAGAGTATCCTAGAACTGAATCATTTATCTTTACAAGATCGAGCAGAATATCAGTGTTTGATTAGTAATCAATTTGCCAAAGCCTTCAGTTCGAAAGCTCAGTTAGAAGTATTTTTCGAGTTTTTCATCAGGTGTGAAAAATGATTGTGTTCAGGTCAGTCAAGCTCCAATTTTTCTACATGAGCCTGATGACATGTCTTTATTAGTCGGTCAGAATGCTAAAATCATGTGCGCTGCTACCGGTTTGTTCTTGTTTTTGCTTGAAACTACAACTGTTCTTAAGGTGTGCCTACACCCATGTTGAAATGGTCTAAAGATGGTGATCAATCTTTTCCCGCAGCATTTGAGCGTCGTTTGCATGTTCGTCCAAACGATGACCATCTTTATGTGTTGAATGTTACATTGGCAGATCAGGTACAGCAAGAAATCTTCCAATCATTATATCCTCCATAACTACAGGGTGTCTATACTTGTCATGTAAGCAACGATGCTGGGAGTGCACAAGCAAGTGCAACTCTCCGTGTTTACCGTAAGAACTTATTGTTTGGAAGAACACACTATTCAAATTAATTGAAGAGAACAAGTTTCAACAACCGTTGAAAGATACCATTTTGACAGAAAAAGATCATCTGCTATTGGATTGTTCTGCGGACATTTTCACTTCACATCAACGTATTGAATGGAGAAAGAATGATGTTCTGATAGCCCAGACTGATCCAAGATTTGTTTGGAAATCTGACCATCAAATTTTATTGCTGCCAGAGGTGAGGAATGCGCTCTCTAATATATATGCTGGAAGTAGCATATTAGATTAAATATAACGACCAAGGATTATACTCGTGTGAGCTGTGGGCTGGAACTCATCTGTTAGATCGTCAAAAAGCCAAAGTAGATGTGGTTCGTAAAAAGGATATTACGAAAACGGGAAGAAGGAGGCGACGACGATGGCTCCCAACTGGTCTCATGGCGCTTTTCATAATTGGGTGAGAAAACATATCAATCTTTCTGCTCATTCTTAACAAACTATTCCTACTTTAATAAACTTTTCAAAAAACATTAATTGAATCCACTTTGACGTAACAGCATGTCTTTCTTACAAAGATTTCTTTTAGCCTAATGATTTTCAGACTCTCAATCTGTTTTATTTTCCTATTATCACTCTTTTCTACAAAAAAACGTCGACAAAGAAGCTTGAAATGAGAAATTTAAAAACGCTTCTCAAGATACAAATTTGTTTAATTTATTTATTCAATAAATCCTTATGAGCAACCGTTCTCCACACTACATGCACCAGTAATGAAACTTCCGTGGCAAGTGCACGTGGCGTGTAATGAATATGATTGGAGGAGGCTAACTGAATGTAAATTCTGCAGAAGCAGGGAATGATTATGATTTCATTGAAGTTTCTTCGTTCGAGAGAAATATTTTTTTCAAAGATATTCTGATGAAATGTACATATGTGACCTTGGTTATAAGAATAAGACTATCTTAACATTCAATTACAACATTTTCTATTGTTTCAGTTTCCTTTCGAAACAGTTTATTTATTTTTCAATTTCAACGCAAATTCAAAAATTTGAAAAGAGAAACGAGCCATGACTCGTTGACCTCGATTCCTATGTATGTTAACTCGAAAGAGTGGTAGTTATCGTTTACGAATGGGTCACTTGAGAGGTATTTTTTTCCAACATAATCCCTTTTCTGTGAGTCTTGTATTGATTTTTTGATTTGATGATAGTCTTTAAACAAAGTATTGGATTTGAAATATTGAAAATAAGATTGTTAGATTTTTGAGAGAAAATGATATTCTCTTGTTTTTGTTGAACTAGTTCGATTCCTATTGTTCTTAATCATTAGAGAAACAGCAAAAATGGCCACCGACTGTCTTGTGGACAAATCGATATTTGAAAGTTGTTTTTGAACATGAAAAAGGTAAGAGGGGGACGAAACTCAGCTTTTTAGTGAAGAAGTAACTTGAACTGAGTACAAATGATTCATTTTTTCCTTTCTATACTAAACTTCATGTCTCAGTCACAGTTTATAAAAATCGATTGATGACCTCGAGCTAACATGTGCGACCTTTCAGTTCTCATCACTTTCTAAATATTTCCTGTCAATTATTTTGTTCATTTGCTTTAAGTTCTGCTCTGTCTCAGTTTTTTAGCTTTGAAACTGTCTAGTCCCATTGCTGTTTCTGGCGCAGACGATTATGCGAAGATATTTACAGATCAAATGCGATTATTAGTACTCGTGTATTTCATGTTTAAAACAGTTGAGAGCCAACAGATTAGGTGCTACAAAGGCTTGAAGTATGTTGTTGGACAAGATGCTTACCAAGATACTGGTGAATCCTTTCAGAATATACTTTCATCTACTACTTTTCAGAAGATTGTGAGCCAATCTTAGGTATTGGTGAAGCATACTGTTATCGATTCTACGAAGAATCGGCTATCAACGAAGTAATGAAGATGGGTTGCTCAAATGTGATATGTAACGTGAGTTTTCGATTCAGAACCAACTATCCAATCTTTCACAATAATCATCCAGGCTTTCCGGAACACGTGTGTAGAAACGGAATTGACCGGCATTAAAGGAAAGTTATGTTGCTGTAGCGATCGTCACTATTGTAATGGTAGTACGAGCACGAAACGTATGATGCTTGTTCCTTTCATCATCCCAATTATCATTTTTTTCATCGTTTTTCTTGAAATTTTGATCTCAGATTTGTAATTATTTGTAGAAACGTCTTATTGTTTTCCGGGTCTCAATGTTTTTTTCACTTTTTTTTTCAAAGAAAAAAGTTTTGTGCCGTACTGGCTTCTGTATTCTGCTGTTGTTTGCCGTTACTCATTAGTTTGGAAAACTGCCTTCCTTGTGAATACAAAAAAAAGTTTTGAGATTAAATCTGTAAAGTTCTTGTCTTTCAACAATTTCTGGTGGAATCATTTTATTGATGTGAATATAGCAGAACACTCAAGAGTTACAATGATTCTGCTTTGTAGTGTTGTAACAGTATGATTCATTCTTATCTCTTTGCAAGCACTCATAACATGAATCTTTTTGCTCCTTGATCTTTTATTTAACCATTTTCATATTTGCAGCAGTAGTTTCGCTCATTCGTAGAGGGAGCTGAGATACTTTTGTTAAGCTTTGTGAGATCTGATCAATTTCGTCTTGCAGTTCCAACTCGTACCAATTCGGAATGACTAACAGAACGTTCAATGATTATTTTCACGATTAATAGTATTGAGCTATTTGAATGAAACTTGCTTGTACCTATTAATAATCTAAATTCATTCATGTTTGCCCTTATCAAGCAAATATCTGATTTCATCATTGTTCTACGCATTCTCTGATGGATGGATGCACCTCTATCTGAAAGCGTTAGCTTTTGATTTGATGGAGTGTCGCTACCATAGCTTTAACACTTTTGAAGTTTAAGCTACCGGATCGGAGTTATATCAAAATACGTTGCTGTTGTTTCAGTTGCTAATTGGGTGGATAGAACAAACAAACAAAGAACTTCTGAATCAAACAATTAAACAGGGGAAGTTGCTGAAAAAAATAATCTTTCGAAATAGATTTTGCGAGGGTCTGAATATTAGTTTCAAGAATTTTTTCTGAATCTATCACACTGTAGTTATTGCTTTCACTACCGAAATCTATCAACTGGTAATGAACATAACATTGGAAGAGAACTATTACAGAAATGATACAATTCAGTCACTTTTCGGTGTCTGTTTTATTTGAATTTGAATATCGAAAACCTCTGTACAATGCGAATACTCAGCCATTGCGGTAAGGAACGAATCGTTTCAAAGAGAAACAAGACAGAGGCCATTCTGTGATTCGCACTGAGATGAGATAAAGTCACCAATCACAATCTCCTCAGGTAATTATTCGTTTCATAAGATACCCACATCTCTCTTATCAATGCGAATTATACAAAAAAAAAAAATAAAACGACAACGAAATACTTCGAGCCTCTGCCACATGTCAATATCAACTGCTATATAAGGTGCGAGTTTCTAGTATTGTCACTTCATTAGTCCCAAGATGAAGCTCATCATTCTTTGTGGGCTTCTTGGCCTCAGTTTGGCCAGTATCCCAAGCTATGGAAGACGCGACATCAACGAGGTCGAATTCCGCGCTGAACGTGAATTCCGCTACCAATTCGATGGACATCTTTCTACCGCTTTGCCTATTTCTGAGTCCCAGAAAGCTATTACTCGCATCCAATCTCTCGTCTCCGTTCAACCTGAATCTTCCGAGTTCTGGTTCCGCATGCAATTGAGAAACCTCCGTTGGGCTACCAGCCAAGAGCAATTTGACTCCCTCAAGGTTCAACCTTTCGAGGAGATGGAACAAATTGATCTTGAGAAGGTATGAAAAACTTTATGCTTGGATTTTATCTCCCTTTTCAAGGAACAACAACGTCTTCTTTCCCTTCCCATTCGTTTCAACTACAAGCACGGTCTTGTTGGGGATATCGAATTTGACGGAGAAGACCAAGTCTGGTCCAAGAACATCAAGAAATCCATCGTCAACATGCTCCAAGTAATCAGAGTTTCTAAACCACTTTCTAATTATTTTATCAGCTCAACTACATCAAGAAGGGAGTTGAAAGCCGCGAGATCGAAGAAGAAAAGGTCTACAAGAACGATTACTTCACTACCGTTGAGGTAAAATGCTTACACAGTATTGCATTCAAAATTCCATTCAGCGTACCCTCGAAGGAGAATGCGAAGTCGCCTACACCAGAATCGAAGAATCTAAGGAATTCGAACAATGGACCAAGTCCGTTAACTTCGAGAAGTGCACTGTACGCCCAGAAGTCCGTTATGGACGTCGTTTCGTCGAGAAGTGCGAGGAATGCGAGAAGACCGTCTCTGACGAGAAACTCTCTTCCACCGTCATGACTTTCAACGTAACCCGTGGACAATCCGAGAACAAATTCCTCATCCGCGATGTCGAACTCCGTTCCCAACACTTGTTCGCTCCCGTTTCTGAGAAGAACCAACTCGTTGTCAGCTACGTCTACAACAAGCTCAACCTCGTCTACGCAGGAGAGGTTGAGAAGACCATTGAGAAGATTAACGGAGAAGAGAAGGAAACCCTTGTCTACAACTCTATGATGGAAATCGCTGAGGAAAAGTTCGCCATGACCGGAGATGAGAAGTACCTTCGCCATATCCCAATGTGGTCCAACAAGGTCGAAATCATCAAGAACATCTTCAACAAAATGATGAAGGATATCGAATCTGGAATCGAACTCGAAACCACCCAACTTCTCGCCCGCCTCGTTGAGGTTCTCCGTTTCTGCACTGAGCAAGAAATCAAAATGATTGAGCGTTACTTGTCCGAAACCGAAAAGATGTCGGAGAAGACCATCGAGAAGATGCGCCAATTCTTCTACGATTCTCTTGCTCTCTCCGGGACCAGAACCACCATCCATCACCTTCTCGAGAAGATGAACAACAAGAAGACCATCACCCCAGTCAAGGCTGCTCAACTCATGAAGATGCTCGCCGAGATCCGTGTCCCATCTGAGCTTATTGCCGAGGAGGTTTACAACTTCTGCGAGACTGACGTCTCTGCCCGCAACCCACTTCTCCGCCAATCTTGCTGGCTCACTTACGGATCCATCGTTTCCGGATTCTGCGGAAACACCGAAAACAAGATGGCTCTTGAATTGAACGAGAAGATGTGCACCCGCTCCCTCAAGCAAAAGATCGTTGACCGACTTATCCGCAAGTTCGAATCTGCCGAGACCCGTTACGAGAAGGTTCTTTTCGTCAAGACCCTCTCCAACGCCGCTATCGACGTTTCCGTCTACAGCCTCAACAAGATCATCTCTGACAAGAAGGAAGAAAAGACCGTCCGTCTTCAAGCTATTGAAGCTCTCCGTCGTCTTCGCACCGTCATGCCACGCAAGATCCAATATGTCCTCATGCCAATCTACAAGAACCGCATGGAACTCCCAGAACTTCGCATGACTGCTCTTAATGTCATCCTCATGACCAGACCACAAGAAAATATCCTCAGCCAAGTTGTTGAGCAAGTTGTTGTTGAACGTAACCGTCAAGTTCGTTTCTTCTCCTTCAACGCTCTCCGCACTCTCTCCAAGTCTACCAACCCATGTGAGAAGACTTTGGCCATCCGCGCCAACAAGGTTCTCCGCCTCATCCCAACTGAGCTCGAACAAACCATCATGGACAGCCGTCTTAACAGATGGACTCTTTACAACAACGAGTACATGACCGGAGCTAGCTTGAACTGGGCTACCCTCTTCACCTCTGACTCCATCCTCCCCAAGGAAATCATGGCTTCCCTCGACTCCGTCTTCGGAGGAGAATGGAACAAGTATTTGGCCCAAGTTGGACTTTACCAAAACAACATGGATGTCATCCTCAACAAGATGATCCGCAAGATTGAAGAGACTGGACTCGAGAAGCTTGTTGTCCGTGGAAAGAGATCCGCTACTTTCCGCCCAGCCGAGTTGCTCCGCACCATCGCCCAGAAGCTCCGCATCAACCGTCGTGAGATGATCAATGACGAGCCTGAAGCTCTTCTCTATTTCCGTTACAAGGATATGGACTACGCTTTCCTCCCAATCGACATGGACACCCTCCCAGAACTTCTTAAGAAGATCGCCCAAGAAGGAAGAATCGAACTTGGAGAGATCGAGCGCGTTCTCGCTCACGGACTCCACTACACTCTCTCCGGAGCTGTCTTCGTTCACGAGACCATCCGCAAAATCCCAACTGCTCTCGGTATGCCAGTTGTTCTCGGATCCAAGATGCCAACTCTTGCCTCCGTCCAAGGACACATCAAGTTCGAATTCGAGCCAAAGAGCTCTCACCGTTTCAACGGACTCCGCCTTCGCCTTGTTGCCCAACCACAAATCGCCTCCACCCACATCATCAAGCTCGAAGTCCGCAACCCAGTTGTCTTCTCCGGAGTTAAGCTTATCCATGGAGCCAGAATCAACACTCCAGTCGACCTCGAAATGATCGTTAACTGGGAAAACAGACTCACCATCAAGACTGTTTTCAAGACCCCAGAGACCAAGCAACACCTCGTTACCCTCATGAGCCGTCCAGTCACCTACGTTACCGTTTTTGACAAGGAAACCCGCCAATACCCAGAAGGTAACCAAAAGACCGTTTATCTTCTTGACTCTCGCTTCCCAATGGAGACTATCGATCGCGTCTATTTCGAAGAGACCGGTATGAAGGTTTCCATCACTGGAACTCTTCGTCGTCCACTTGTTACTTTGTTCGAAGAAGGATACAAGACCGTGCTTGTTGGTGATAACCTCATCCACATCTGGTACGAGCCAAAGACCCAAAACGTCCGCGAAGTCGTCTTCAACATGGAGATGGAACTCTTCGAACCCGTCAACAGAATGGAGAAGCCAACTTTCGAGAGCTTCTTCGAGAAGAAGACCATGAACAAGTACAACTCTGAGGAAGAATTCGATTTCGAAACCGAGAAAGTTGAATACAAGACCGAATCCGAAGAGGTCCGTCGCAGAGAATTCACCAAGTACATCAAGAACCTCGAAATTGTCAAGGCTTACAAGCACAGCATCGTCTTCAAGGTTGAGACTGTTGGAGATATCCGCAAGAAGATGGAAACCGAAGTCCGCGCTATCTGCGACGATAAGGTCCGTTATTGCCGTGTCAACGTTGAAGCCCGCCGCTCCCCAATCGGAGAGGAATCTCGCGAATGGGAACTCAAGGCTTTCGCCCAAACCCTCTACCCAGAGATGCCAAAGACCTTCAAGCAAATGTACGAGCAAGTTCACCGTGAATTCAACGGAATCGTTGAGATCCAATGGGGAGCTGAAGAGAAGAACACCATGAACCTCAAGCTTCAAGGAGAACAAAACCGTGAACAGAAGGTCTGGATGAAGAAGATGGAGCGCGAGCAAACCGATCTCTCTGAAACCAAGATGCTTTTGGAAGCCGCCAAGTTGAACCAATACAAGATTGATGCTGAATACAAGCTTACCCCAACCACCAAGTACTACCTTCGTGATCTCCTCACCCTTCTTAAGAGCCGCAACTTCATGAACACCGAAGTTGATGTTACCAAGAAGACTCAAGAAGGAAACATGCAAGTTAAGCTTACCATTGAGCCAATCAACCGTCGTTTCTGCTCTCTCGTTCTTGAGACCCCAGAATCCCGTGTTCTTTTCAACAACATCGTTGTTCCATTCCAATTCCCAACCATGAACATCCGCCGTAACTTCGGATCTATCCACTCCGTCAAGCACGTCGTTGAGAGAATCGAGAAGGAAAACCGCGCTGAATGCATCGTTAAGTCCAAGGAAGTCCAAACCTTCGACAACCTTTTCTACAAGGCCCCAATCACTCCATGCTTCCACGTTCTCGCCAAGGATTGCTCTTCTGAGATCCCAAGATTCAACGTTCTCTTGAGAAAGATCAACAAGAACACCGAAGAGAAGGAACTCAAGATCAACAACGAAGGAAACCTCATCGTTCTCCGTTTCCACAAGAACCAAATGACCGTCTACGTCAACAACGAGATCATCAAGTCTGTTGAAAAGATGGAGCAATACGGAATTTACCAAATCACTGAGGAGCTTTACAAGATCGACATCGAAGACGTTCTCGTTCACTTCGACGGATATGAGGCCAAGATCCAACTTTCCACCCTTTACAAGAACAAGCAATGCGGACTTTGCGGACACTACGACAACGAGGTACAGTTTTTCGCTAAAATAACCGAAAAGTCTCTTTATTGTAGGAGATCAACGAGTTCCGTCGTGCCGACAACATCGAAACCTCCGACATCAAGGAGTTCCACAACAGCTACTTGTACCAAGATGATGAATGCGAGATGGACACCTATGAACTCAACAAGGAATCCAACTACAGACTCATCGATGAGGAATCCCGTTACGATAACGAATACGACGTCAAGACCGATGCTGAGGGTACATCCTTGCTTTCCCATAACCTTATTTCTCATTCTCACTCTACAGAGCCAGTTCTCCGCACCAGAGTTCTCGAGCGTGGACAACGTATCTGCTTCTCCACTGAGCCACTCCCAGAATGCCTCAATGAAATGAAGGGACGTGACACCTACAACAAGATTGCCTCCTTCAGATGTCTCCGCAGATCTGCTCCACTTGCTGACCGTTTGGTCCGTGAGATCCGTCGTGAAAATGTCTTGACCTCTGACCTTCTTGAGGAAGTTGAGGAGACCTACGAGCAAAAGCTTCGTCTTCCCAAGATGTGCCTTGCTTTCTAAATAGATTTTTTCTCTAAATAAATTTTCCAATTTAATGTGTTCAAGCCTAACATTTTCATGAATCCGGTGACTTCTTCAAATTCATAAACAGAGTGAGAAAGAAAAAGATTATTCGATGCTCATGCACGACCGATGCAATGTTCATGCGCGGGTGAGAATAAAAGCATATGAACGACCGCACCCAACCATCTCGGAAGATGGAAAATGAGTGGACTACCGCGCAAGCGCATCAGTCAACGAAAAATGAATGAACAACCGCTTGGCCTTTTTTCGCTTCCATCAAATGAATTTCAATCACTTTCCATTTTCCTGAACATTCGTGACGTGTGAGCGGTGTGTCGATCCTGTTGACAGTTCAAGCTACGGAATTTCATTCACAACAAACGGTGTTTTCAATCTGTTTTTTGATAATGACCTACTAAATGTGATAAGCTACGTATATTTTCCAAGAATAAAGTTGGAGCACGTTCCTTTTTAATTCTCGAAAAAGCAATACTTCGGAACATGAGAACTCCATGAAAAACGAGATAACGATTTTGCTTTCATTGGGAAATTAGTAATTAGTTGATCACGGACCTCGCTTTTCGTATACTTATTGGCACTCAGATATTTTTTTTTTCTTATTGCGTTGTTCTTCTGGTAAGCCTATTCTCGTTCTACTTCCCGATAACGATTACAAGAAAATAAAATAGATTTAATGTGAGGTAATCCATTCTTTTTCCTCTTCCGTTGTTCATATTTTAGAATTTATCTAGTTAATCAAACAAAGTTTAATCTGGATGTTATGAATAAGGTAAAGGTTAAAACACCAGTAAACTCCGAGCAGATTCTTCGTTCCCCTATGAAAAGTCTTGCTTCCTACAGAACTTTTTTTACCAACTACAATACCCATTCATATGTGTCCACGTTCTACATTATGATAAAATTGTTCGAAGTTCATGCAAGATCCATTATTAACGCTCATTTGAGGAATTATGTGAACCATAGCGCGGACGCCTCAAATAAAAGAAAGTGTGAGGACAACCGCGCTGTTATTTTTCGTTTTGATCAAATAAAATACTATTTCTTCCCATTTTCCCGAACACACTCTCGTTTGAGTCTGTTGATCCTTCAAACCTTCCAAGTCTAGCTATAAGTACAACCAATTCGAGCATTTCCAGTAATCGTCTTCTGAAATGTATTTTCCCAGGATTATTGTAGATTGTTTTGGTTAATTTTATTGTTACAAAAAAAATCATGTAAATAATTATGTTATACGCGAACCTTATCCATTTTTAATATTTTTTTTTAAACTATCCCGCTTCTGCTTCATTTACGATAGGGAATGGTAGATCTCAGCTTGGATATGTAATTGTTTTTGAAAAAGAAGTAAAGTTCAAAACTTTTATTGTTTAGCTTAAATATTATTTCATTCAATATAGAATTTATAAAACCGTTATATCTAATAAGCAAGGCACATCTTGGGAAGACGAAGCTTTTGCTCGTAGGTCTCCTCAACTTCCTCAAGAAGGTCAGAGGTCAAGACATTTTCACGACGGATCTCACGGACCAAACGGTCAGCAAGTGGAGCAGATCTGCGGAGACATCTGAAGGAGGCAATCTTGTTGTAGGTGTCACGTCCCTTCATTTCATTGAGGCATTCTGGGAGTGGCTCAGTGGAGAAGCAGATACGTTGTCCACGCTCGAGAACTCTGGTGCGGAGAACTGGCTCTGTAGAGTGAGAATGAGAAATAAGGTTATGGGAAAGCAAGGATGTACCCTCAGCATCGGTCTTGACGTCGTATTCGTTATCGTAACGGGATTCCTCATCGATGAGTCTGTAGTTGGATTCCTTGTTGAGTTCATAGGTGTCCATCTCGCATTCATCATCTTGGTACAAGTAGCTGTTGTGGAACTCCTTGATGTCGGAGGTTTCGATGTTGTCGGCACGACGGAACTCGTTGATCTCCTACAATAAAGAGACTTTTCGGTTATTTTAGCGAAAAACTGTACCTCGTTGTCGTAGTGTCCGCAAAGTCCGCATTGCTTGTTCTTGTAAAGGGTGGAAAGTTGGATCTTGGCCTCATATCCGTCGAAGTGAACGAGAACGTCTTCGATGTCGATCTTGTAAAGCTCCTCAGTGATTTGGTAAATTCCGTATTGCTCCATCTTTTCAACAGACTTGATGATCTCGTTGTTGACGTAGACGGTCATTTGGTTCTTGTGGAAACGGAGAACGATGAGGTTTCCTTCGTTGTTGATCTTGAGTTCCTTCTCTTCGGTGTTCTTGTTGATCTTTCTCAAGAGAACGTTGAATCTTGGGATCTCAGAAGAGCAATCCTTGGCGAGAACGTGGAAGCATGGAGTGATTGGGGCCTTGTAGAAAAGGTTGTCGAAGGTTTGGACTTCCTTGGACTTAACGATGCATTCAGCGCGGTTTTCCTTCTCGATTCTTTCAACGACGTGCTTGACGGAGTGGATAGATCCGAAGTTACGGCGGATGTTCATGGTTGGGAATTGGAATGGAACAACGATGTTGTTGAAGAGAACACGGGATTCTGGGGTCTCGAGAACGAGGGAGCAGAAACGACGGTTGATTGGCTCAATGGTAAGCTTCACTTGCATTTTTCCTTCACGGGTCTTCTTGGTGACATCAACTTCGGTGTTCATGAAGTTGCGGCTCTTGAGGAGGCTGAGGAGATCACGGAGATAGTACTTGGTGGTTGGGGTGAGCTTGTAGTCAGCATCAATCTTGTATTGGTTCAACTTGGCGGCTTCCAAAAGCATCTTGGTTTCAGAGAGATCGGTTTGCTCGCGCTCCATCTTCTTCATCCAGACCTTTTGTTCACGGTTTTGTTCTCCTTGAAGCTTGAGGTTCATGGTGTTCTTCTCTTCAGCTCCCCATTGGATCTCAACGATTCCGTTGAATTCACGGTGAACTTGCTCGTACATTTGCTTGAAGGTCTTTGGCATCTCTGGGTAGAGGGTTTGGGCGAAAGCCTTGAGTTCCCATTCGCGAGATTCCTCTCCGATTGGG
Organism: Auanema freiburgensis; assembly: GCA_030370435.1. Taxonomy (NCBI): domain Eukaryota; kingdom Metazoa; phylum Nematoda; class Chromadorea; order Rhabditida; family Rhabditidae; genus Auanema; species Auanema freiburgense. Next base: position 1,947,283 of record CM059369.1, read on the forward strand.
GAGCGGCGGGCTTCAACGTTGACACGGCAATAACGGACCTTATCGTCGCAGATAGCGCGGACTTCGGTTTCCATCTTCTTGCGGATATCTCCAACAGTCTCAACCTTGAAGACGATGCTGTGCTTGTAAGCCTTGACAATTTCGAGGTTCTTGATGTACTTGGTGAATTCTCTGCGACGGACCTCTTCGGATTCGGTCTTGTATTCAACCTTCTCGGTTTCGAAATCGAATTCTTCCTCAGAGTTGTACTTGTTCATGGTCTTCTTCTCGAAGAAGCTCTCGAAAGTTGGCTTCTCCATTCTGTTGACGGGTTCGAAGAGTTCCATCTCCATGTTGAAGACGATTTCGCGGACGTTTTGGGTCTTTGGCTCGTACCAGATGTGGATGAGGTTATCACCAACAAGAACGGTCTTGTATTGTTCCTCGGAAAGAAGGAAGAATGGGCGGCGGATGCTTCCGGAGACGGTGAGCTTCATTCCGGTTTCCTCGAAGTAGACACGATCGACGGTTTCCATTGGGATGCGGGAGTTCTTAAGGAAAACGGTGGCTTCGACAGCTTCTTGGTATTGGCGGGTTTCCTTGTCAAAAACGGTAACGTAGGTGACTGGACGGCTCATGAGGGTAACGAGGTGTTGCTTGGTCTCTGGGGTCTTGAAAACAGTCTTGATGGTGAGTCTGTTTTCCCAGTTAACGATCATTTCGAGGTCGACTGGAGTGTTGATTCTGGCTCCATGGATAAGCTTAACTCCGGAGAAGACAACTGGGTTGCGGACTTCGAGCTTGATGATGTGGGTGGAGGCGATTTGTGGTTGGGCAACAAGGCGAAGGCGGAGTCCGTTGAAACGGTGAGAGCTCTTTGGCTCGAATTCGAACTTGATGTGTCCTTGGACGGAGGCAAGAGTTGGCATCTTGGATCCGAGAACAACTGGCATACCGAGAGCAGTTGGGATTTTGCGGATGGTCTCGTGAACGAAGACAGCTCCGGAGAGAGTGTAGTGGAGTCCGTGAGCGAGAACGCGCTCGATCTCTCCAAGTTCGATTCTTCCTTCTTGGGCGATCTTCTTAAGAAGTTCTGGGAGGGTGTCCATGTCGATTGGGAGGAAAGCGTAGTCCATATCCTTGTAACGGAAATAGAGAAGAGCTTCAGGCTCGTCATTGATCATCTCACGACGGTTGATGCGGAGCTTCTGGGCGATGGTGCGGAGCAACTCGGCTGGGCGGAAAGTAGCGGATCTCTTTCCACGGACAACAAGCTTCTCGAGTCCAGTCTCTTCAATCTTGCGGATCATCTTGTTGAGGATGACATCCATGTTGTTTTGGTAAAGTCCAACTTGGGCCAAATACTTGTTCCATTCTCCTCCGAAGACGGAGTCGAGGGAAGCCATGATTTCCTTGGGGAGGATGGAGTCAGAGGTGAAGAGGGTAGCCCAGTTCAAGCTAGCTCCGGTCATGTACTCGTTGTTGTAAAGAGTCCATCTGTTAAGACGGCTGTCCATGATGGTTTGTTCGAGCTCAGTTGGGATGAGGCGGAGAACCTTGTTGGCGCGGATGGCCAAAGTCTTCTCACATGGGTTGGTAGACTTGGAGAGAGTGCGGAGAGCGTTGAAGGAGAAGAAACGAACTTGACGGTTACGTTCAACAACAACTTGCTCAACAACTTGGCTGAGGATATTTTCTTGTGGTCTGGTCATGAGGATGACATTAAGAGCAGTCATGCGGAGTTCTGGGAGTTCCATGCGGTTCTTGTAGATTGGCATGAGGACATATTGGATCTTGCGTGGCATGACGGTGCGAAGACGACGGAGAGCTTCAATAGCTTGAAGACGGACGGTCTTTTCTTCCTTCTTGTCAGAGATGATCTTGTTGAGGCTGTAGACGGAAACGTCGATAGCGGCGTTGGAGAGGGTCTTGACGAAAAGAACCTTCTCGTAACGGGTCTCGGCAGATTCGAACTTGCGGATAAGTCGGTCAACGATCTTTTGCTTGAGGGAGCGGGTGCACATCTTCTCGTTCAATTCAAGAGCCATCTTGTTTTCGGTGTTTCCGCAGAATCCGGAAACGATGGATCCGTAAGTGAGCCAGCAAGATTGGCGGAGAAGTGGGTTGCGGGCAGAGACGTCAGTCTCGCAGAAGTTGTAAACCTCCTCGGCAATAAGCTCAGATGGGACACGGATCTCGGCGAGCATCTTCATGAGTTGAGCAGCCTTGACTGGGGTGATGGTCTTCTTGTTGTTCATCTTCTCGAGAAGGTGATGGATAGTCGTCTTGGTTCCGGAGAGAGCGAGAGAATCGTAGAAGAATTGGCGCATCTTCTCGATGGTCTTCTCGGACATCTTCTCGGTTTCGGACAAGTAGCGCTCAACCTGTTGGATTTCGTGTTCAGTGCAGAAGCGGAGAACTTTGACGAGGCGGACAAGAAGCTGGGTGGTTTCGAGTTCAATTCCTGATTCGATATCCTTCATCATTTTGTTGAAGATGTTCTTGATGATTTCGACCTTGTTGGACCACATTGGGATATGGCGAAGGTACTTCTCATCTCCGGTCATGGCGAACTTTTCCTCAGCGATTTCCATCATAGAGTTGTAGACAAGGGTTTCCTTCTCTTCTCCGTTAATCTTCTCAATGGTCTTTTCAACCTCTCCGGCGTAGACGAGGTTAAGCTTGTTGTAGACGTAGCTGACAACGAGTTGGTTCTTCTCAGAAACGGGAGCGAACAAGTGTTGGGAACGGAGTTCGACATCGCGGATGAGGAATTTGTTCTCGGATTGTCCACGGGTTACGTTGAAAGTCATGACGGTGGAAGAGAGTTTCTCGTCAGAGACGGTCTTCTCGCATTCCTCGCACTTCTCGACGAAACGACGTCCATAACGGACTTCTGGGCGGACAGTGCACTTCTCGAAGTTAACGGACTTGGTCCATTGTTCGAATTCCTTAGATTCTTCGATTCTGGTGTAGGCGACTTCGCATTCTCCTTCGAGGGTACGCTGAATGGAATTTTGAATGCAATACTGTGTAAGCATTTTACCTCAACGGTAGTGAAGTAATCGTTCTTGTAGACCTTTTCTTCTTCGATCTCGCGGCTTTCAACTCCCTTCTTGATGTAGTTGAGCTGATAAAATAATTAGAAAGTGGTTTAGAAACTCTGATTACTTGGAGCATGTTGACGATGGATTTCTTGATGTTCTTGGACCAGACTTGGTCTTCTCCGTCAAATTCGATATCCCCAACAAGACCGTGCTTGTAGTTGAAACGAATGGGAAGGGAAAGAAGACGTTGTTGTTCCTTGAAAAGGGAGATAAAATCCAAGCATAAAGTTTTTCATACCTTCTCAAGATCAATTTGTTCCATCTCCTCGAAAGGTTGAACCTTGAGGGAGTCAAATTGCTCTTGGCTGGTAGCCCAACGGAGGTTTCTCAATTGCATGCGGAACCAGAACTCAGAAGATTCAGGTTGAACGGAGACGAGAGATTGGATGCGAGTAATAGCTTTCTGGGACTCAGAAATAGGCAAAGCGGTAGAAAGATGTCCATCGAATTGGTAGCGGAATTCACGTTCAGCGCGGAATTCGACCTCGTTGATGTCGCGTCTTCCATAGCTTGGGATACTGGCCAAACTGAGGCCAAGAAGCCCACAAAGAATGATGAGCTTCATCTTGGGACTAATGAAGTGACAATACTAGAAACTCGCACCTTATATAGCAGTTGATATTGACATGTGGCAGAGGCTCGAAGTATTTCGTTGTCGTTTTATTTTTTTTTTGTATAATTCGCATTGATAAGAGAGATGTGGGTATCTTATGAAACGAATAATTACCTGAGGAGATTGTGATTGGTGACTTTATCTCATCTCAGTGCGAATCACAGAATGGCCTCTGTCTTGTTTCTCTTTGAAACGATTCGTTCCTTAACTCCAAAAAAGTTCATGTACTCCCTGTAGGATACTAGCAACTATTTGTCTGTTTATCGTATTTTTCTCTAACAATTCTTGGGTTCTTGTTTGAAACACTGATTTGTTGAGGGAATGCTTTATTTTAACAAGTATCGTTATAGATTGAAATGATGGTTGATAGACTCGTACTAAAGATAGAATTTGTGAGATCAGAGAGAAATTTGGATAGTTTTTCTTTGTGAGTAGAACAATATTAATCCTCCATTTGTTGTGGTTGATCATACATGTCATTCAATTCAGACACAATATCATTCAGCTGTTGAACCTTAAAAAAAAATTAAATTTTCTTTTCAATTCATTTTCTTACTGAAACTGGATCAGCAACTGGCTTCAGGACGAAGTTTAAAATCTGAGCAGTGTCACGAGCTTTGTTGGTAATGGTGATCTGTACGAAGTGTTATATTGATTTGCTTGAGAAAAGAAATAATTTACGTTCTGTGCGTGGGGTTCATATCCTTTAGCCATAACCTGGACTTCATAGGTGCCTTCAGGCAAGATGCGGTAATAATCTCCGTTCACCCCTTAATTGTTAAGTTAATAACACCGGTCATATTAAAAAGTAGTACAGCTGGTAACAGGATGAGCAACAATGTCTGTTTTGTTTTTAATCCAGACTCCAGCATCGGAGATGGGTTCGAACGTTTCAGCATCAACAATGACTCCTTTGATTCCGGAATGGACCTAAGAAAAAGCAAGAAATGAAACGTGATAATTCTAATTACCTTGAACATGTATTCCATCAATGCTTTCTGGTTGTCCTTCCAGTATTGAGGCAAGTTACTTCCAGCTGGCATCTAAGCACCAATTCGGGATTAAAAAATACTTTCAAAGCAGTTTACCTTTTCACAACTCAGTTCAACGGTGATTTCAAAAGAGTTTGAAGCCAAATAGTTGAAATCTTGCATTCCTCCACTAACGGCGTACCATTTCGCTCCATTGGTTATTCCTCCTTGACGAGCGAAAGCGTCATTACTGCTTCCATCGCATGGTGGATGATCATTCTTAGCCATGTGAGCAGTGTTCTGGGCATAAGTTTCGGCCAGCCAGCGGAAGGTTCCATCGTCAGGAGAAGCAGAATATTCGCTTATTTCAGAATAATCTTTGGCGTAATTTGAATCGAAAGGATAGTTCGCAACCAAATCTCCCTCATGCAAGTTCGCAGATAGAACAAAAGGCAACTTCATTATCCAGCTCAGAACAGCAATTGTTTCAGGCTGACGCTCCAGCTGAAACGGATTTCATAATTGAACAAACAGGTGAAAGCTCAAAAAACTGACATCTCCTTCGTCTTCAGCAATGAGGTCCATTAAATGATCGAATTTGGGAATTTCCATTTGTTTCAGGAAGTAGAAAACTCTGTCAAGGTCTGGGAAATCTCTGTTCAAGTCAACTCCATTAGCGTTTGATCGTCCAGTGAGCCACGATCGCGAAGAAGCGTCCTGAATATTAGAAAAGAAATAGTTTACCTTAGAAGTAAGGCATACCGTATTCAATGCCATTTCAAATCCATCAGGATTCATTGTTGGCATTATGTGAATAGAGGTGGAATTGAGGAGTTGAATGATTTCCTTTGAATATTTGGTTTAAGCTAACTCGAAAATGTTCATTTCTCACTTTATCCTTATTATGAACTCCTTCACACAAAGAGTCAGCTAATCGGATCAATAATTCACGTCCAATGGCTTCATTTCCATGCATATTTCCAATATATTTCATTTCAGGTTTAACTGAAAAAGTTCAAAGTTTCGCATTTTTCATATCATTCAAGCAAACGATAAGAAAATCGTCTGTCAGTCACAAAATTATCTTTTTGATGGATATGATTACCCATATTTTTATTTGTTACGAAGTAATCTGTGGGTACAATTGAACGAGCATCATGTCACTCTTGCACCGTCAAGTTATTTCTCGTCTCTCCTCACTCTGCATTTCTGCTCTTTCTATCTTTTCTTGATTCTTTTTTTGTAACCTTTAGAACATATACTTTCTGAAAAAGGGCCATTTATATATTCTCATGACACAGTGACGTCACATCACGAGTTGCGAGATTTTCTTGCCTCAGGCGGAACCCAGATGGCTTTGCTTTTGCACGACTTAATGAACAATACGACCACGTCTACTTCAATATAAACCTCGCTCATGAGAATTATGATCCATATGAACTAGGTTCATTTGATATTTCAAGTTCGTTCTCATTTACAACTAACGTACTTTGAAAAAACCATTGTTATAATTCTAAATTTCGGATTATTCAAAATTAGAAAGAATTAAGTTCATCTTCCATGCATCACTTTTTCTCATAATTCCTCTGCTACTTTGTGTTCATTATTATGAGGGAAATCTCTCTTGTTTGAGCTTTTATATCTTCATCATGAAGGAAAGGATGTCAAATATCTTACGAGCAATATGTTCTCCAGGAGTTGTAGAAAAGTGGATGACGGCAAGATCTCGGCCTTCAACAGATTTTCCAATAGAGTAGAGGCTGGTAATCTGAATATAACATCCTATTAGACATCATTTGTTTAAAAGAAACAGAATTGGGACATGACAAATATTTTTTTAAACAACAAACAATTCATATCCAGAAACAGTTGATTAAGAAACAAAAAAACAAAAAAGAATTACTTACTTCAGGGCATTTCTGGTTGATTTGCTCGAGCTTCTCAACCATCTGATCATGATTATGGTATCGACTCCATTCATCGATAGGACCTGCTGATACGGCCCAAAAAAGGTAGAAAAAAAGCGGAGACCGCATCAGAAGAGCCATGAGGCTGTTGAAATGACGACGACGACGTGGGCGGAGGACGTGGAGCCGGGTGAGGAGGGCCTGAGGGCTGAAGCGAAAGATCGATATGGAGCTACGAGTGTGTGTGGGAATAAGAGTGGCAGCGGAAAAAGAGAGAAAGAAACATGATGGCAAAGTTTAGAGAGAAAGAGCATCGAAGACGACGCGAGAGAGTGAATGCCATAACTGGAGAGAATGACGTCAGTTAAGAAAAAACTGACGACGTTGATGAGAGCAGACAGTAGAGAGTCTGTGACGATGTTTGAAAATATGAGGACCTCGTTCATGGTTCTTTCTCGAGAATGAGTTATTGTCGATCAGTTAATTGCTCTACTTTTCAGTAGGAGATGATGGTAATAACGAAGAGTAGTAGTTTTATAAACGAAAAAAACTTTCTACGATTTTCAGAGAAAAAAATGAAAAAGTGTTGAGCCGGATAAAAGCCACAAACCCAACAGAATCGAAACAGTTTAACGCTTACGCTTCGCCAGCAAGAGATAAAGCTGATAATCTGATGAGGAGAGATTTCGCTTGATCTAAAATGGGAAACTAATAGAAAATGGCTGGAAAACATTGGATAACCAGGAATCTCTTCATTCATTCGCCCAAACATCATAAACGAATATCTTTCTTGTAGTGAAAAAATGTGAATGAGCATAGAACACAATTAACATATTTACACGTTATTGACATAGGAAAGTGAGTCTTATTTCATTTTGATTTTGACAGCGCGCTTGAGCGGTTGCATTTGAACCAGAAATAGGCCAATTTGAAAAAAATTTCAAAGAACTGATGACGATCGTTGCAGCTTTTTTGGGAACGTATGTTCATAACATACATTTGTGTATGTAAATAAAGTGTTGAATGCTCATTATAAATAAAATATAAAGTAAGAGAGAAGTGAAGCGGTTGCTGACAGCGATCTGAAGCCATTAACCATATGATTCAGTGAGCTGTTATCAGATAGTATTTCAATCAATTAAAAAGCTTTTCAAATCGATAATGATGTTGTGCAAAACATGGAAACCTATTATAACGAGATGTTTTGCATGAAAATGAAACAGAAGGCAAGCAATGCTTTCAAGTAAACCGAAGCAAGTTGACTGAAGCTGTTTTGTTTTTCTTTGTTTCTAACTGTTATTGCACACTCGCACACATACAGACATGAAAATAAAATGAGTTCCAAATTACAAATAACGATTTGATTGGAATAATCCAAAGCTTAACAGGCCGTTGATACAGATTCATCTGGTTTACTGTGCTGACTGAACCGCAACTTCCCGCACCTTTCCACTCCCACACTAACTCGCAATGCGTCTCTGCCTCTTTCCCCCTCTCACTCTTCAACACGTTACTCCTTTATCGTTTACCTATCCTCCAAATCGATCTCACTTTTTTTTTAGAAAATGAACTATTTTTTCTTGTTCTATTTGATAATTCTCCAAATAAAAAATATAAGAAACAGCAGCCGTTTCCCTAGAAACTCACTGATTGCTTTCTCCTCTCTAATCATTGATTTGAGACTCAAAACGCAAAATTGTCACTCACATTATTTTCATCTACAAAAGATAGAAAAAGACTCATTTACAGAATAAAATTTCCAATTGAAATAGAAAGCCTCTCTCAATTCGATTGAGAGAATGTTCTCTTTCATTCTTTCGATTGTTTTCCTGCAAGCAATAGCGGCAGAGGTTTTCATTTTGACTTGTAAATTATTGAAACTTTCTTCATTTTTCAGATAGTTTGTTATAGTTGCTATGGGAACTCCTCAACAGTTGGGCAATATTGTTCGATTGACCATTTGTGTACTGGAAAATCATGTTACTTTAGTAAGTCTTATGTCATCATATCAGGTTGAACTAAGATGGAAATAAACTGAATGTGTGGGAGTCTGCCCTTTCAAGCGGCAAATCTTCCAACTTGAGAACAAACTCTTTCTATCTCTCTCTCGCACTCACAAATTTTCATTATAAATCATAACAACAAGCAAAAGCAATGAGAGATTGAGACTGCAGATGAAATGGAAAAAAATTGAATTTGCAGATCATGATGGAGAGAGCGGATGGGATGCTGGATGTTCTGATGAAGAAGTTAAAAAAACAGAATTAGTTTGCCAATTGCACGAGGGAGTTCAATCAGGCTGCACTTGCTCGGAGGATTTTTGCAATAATTTCGATATTGGAGCTGAAGCACTCCGGGATTTTTGGTCAGCTGATCCTCCATTGTAAGCTTTATGCGCCGAGTGGAAGAAAAAATTCTAATTTTAGTAAGAACTTCGATTTTTTCCATCCAAATCTAGAAAACAATATAATGTGCATGGAATGTGGTAATGTTTCCATCAATGGGTTGACTCGGCAAATTCCTTGTACAGAGAAGTCCATGTGTCTTGGACAGCATTGTGTAACAAGTACCAGCGATTTATCAGAAAACCTCACATACCCATTATAATCATTCAGAACGAGGCCAAAATCCACGATCGTTCTGTGGCACGAGTTGGGAAACAACAAATATTAACGTTAATCTGCCATTTTGGCTATTATGACTATGAGATTACAGGTGCGGTGTAATAAAGTTGCGGGATCCGAAGAAGTTTGTATTTGTCCAGAGCAGCTTTGTAATGTTGTGTTACCTCCAGAAGCAGAAGCTTGTAAAGATTTGTTTAACTGTTGTATTATTTACTTTTGTAAACAGCTCGAACGTCTCCGGCAGCTCCTCCTACTACAACGACCACATCAGCCACTGCAACGACTACTACTACGAAAAAAGGTATTTGCTACAAGTAATCATAGAAAATGTTTCTAATCTATACAAAATAGGAGGCAAGAAAAAATGCAAAAATAACATGAAGTTCTCACCAAACGCTCAAGCAGTTTTTATGGGTGAAAAACTTAAAGCTTTGATAAACGGCCAGTTTGGAAGTAAAGCCCAGCAACTGAATGTAAGCTTTTCTAACTGTTTTTTTTCTTGTCAATTTGTATATTCCAGGGGTTCAACACTGATATAGATAATCACATCTGTAACTACGCGGACGATGACTAATGAGTTTTTCTATAAAATCCACATAATGAACGATTTTTATCATATGCTTATCAATGAATCTTTTCATTTTTAAATGTTCATCTACTGAAGATTATCATTAACCACAACTTTTTATTAACTCTGAGGACATGAGGTTAAAAAAGACATTTCCCATTATTCGTATTTGGGATAAATAACGGTCTTTTATCCATTCCATTGTCCTCTTCAGGTCAGCTGACTGAACAAGAGAATTGCACCTGAGGGAGGTCAATGCAACCAAAAGGTTTTGGCTCTCTTGGTCGTCCTCTTATAACCTCAATAGTGAAGTTTGCTTTACTCACTCTCTTTAATTTCGTCATCTCTCGCCCGTTTCTCTGTGATTCTCGAGTTGACTTATGTGAGCATCTTCTTTTTCTTAAAGCACTTAATTGATCAATGGGAAAATTTAAATTTTGTCAGAAAAACAATTTGTAAGAGTATCAGCAAAGTCTTGCCATACTAGGAGTTTATGTTTGCGATGAATCATTGCTTTCCAGATTCAAGGACATAAGTCTGAGTTTTCTTTTTCGTTCAATAAATTACCTTCCAAAGTAGTATTCTTATGTAAATTTGCATAAGAAGACGTGGAAACGTTAAAAACCAAAATATGATCACACGTGTTTTCTATTCTAATGCTCGCATATAGATGACCGGTTGCATTATTCAAAGAACGAGCCAAATCATTGGAAACCGTCTTTATAAGAATAACAATATTTACTTATGTCGTTTATAATCCTAATATGGCTAAGAATATCTTTTTCTATTGATTTCTTGTTCAATATAACCTTTATTCACGCTTTATGACCGTTTTCTCATACATTCCTCCATTACATACAATATTCAGCGCGGATTTAGTCAGCTTTTACAGATACTCGAATACAAACTTTCGATATTTCGAGAATGGTTTCTACTTATTATACTCCTGTATCCTTACCCAATTGGGAAAAACGTCTTAGCTTTGCTGTTTGGATTTTTCATTCATTAGCTGCGTTTTTAATTGCCTATAATGTTTCAAATGGAAGTCTGAAGGAGTGGATCGGTCATTGGCTCGAGAAATCCACGTCAGTTTCGCATTTTTATTCATCTTTTAAGTTTAAATGTTTAAGATATTCTGATAGCTTGCGTATAGACAACTCTGACAAGGAATGGAAAGTGTTCCGATTAGGTGTTTATCATATGGCTTCGTCTAACTTATTCAATTCTCTGGGGTTAGTTCATCACTCTTTAAATCTCTAACTCTGTTTCCAGCTTCTATCTTATAACAAAGGTTTTTGATGGACTAACTTCTCAAATACTTCTTGTAATATTAGGCATTGCTACACAGGTTCATATGACAAGGTACAGTAAAATGATAAACTCGATCGTTTGCATTGTATGTATTAAGCTTGCCTTGTATGATATTAGTTCTCCTCTTTACACTATTGGTAGTGTCTTTGTCTAAGTTAACACAGTCTAAGACTCTTGTTTGGATTTTATGTATAGCTTTCGTGGTGAAGGCTCATGAGTATCTTCCTTATACAATCGGGCTTCATACTTTCTACAGGGAGTTCAATGTATATCTATACAATGCGTTTAAGGTTAGTTGTAAGATAAGACTGAGAGCGTTGAACAAAATTTTTTGAGCTATTGAACTTTTGTTTGTTTCTCTGTCGTAACCCTGATGTCAGTTATCGTGAAATCTTCATGGAACATATGCTCTACGTTTCTTACTTGCCATACTCAATGTCACTAATCGTGCGGTTTGAAGATTTTCAGAACCAAATAAGAAACCGCATAAAAACAGGCCCACAACTTCCAAACAAGTAACATCTGTTCGTTGAAAAAAAAGGGGAAAACCTGCTTTCAGAAAATGCTTAATCTTCGGAATTAGGATTATATTCTGGATGTTCGTCTATGACACCCTCCTTCACTTCATACATGTAAATGCTTTATTCAATTCTCCCTTCACAGTTATAAACAAACTTGATAAATATGAACGTAAGTAGAAAAAACTGAAAAGGAAAACTTTTTCTTCTAGTTGCATCTATTGCTTATGTTGCTGGACAGTTTTTTCATTTGAAGTATGTCGTGATATTCGGTCTTCCCTCCTTTTTCGCAATGCTCGACGGTACGATCGCATATCCGACTTTGTTAACAATAATTTAGGAATGGTTCCACCTCCTCCACCCATCTGTATTTCCAGGGTTTCGAGATACTCCAGGATGTGGAGACACTTTGATTACGGCTTATATCAATTCCTTAAGCACAATGTATGTCATTATCTCTAACTTTGATCCTTATTGAATCAACAAGGTTTATCTCCCATTGATGATGCCCACTCTGCCACTACATCTTTCTATCATGCGAGGATTAGGAACATTAGTAGCCGTTTTCAGCGTAGTTATTGCTTGGCATGGACTTCGATATCACACGATCTGTTGGGTATGATTTCTCTCTAACACGCATCGCATGAAAACGTCACAGGTCTCACTGTCAGCTTTGGAACTTATAATCGAAAAAGTCGGCAAAGCTATTTGGAGCACAGGAAAATTCCAATTATTCAAGGAACGAATAGGGGATTTGAACACCAGAAGGATCATAGCCATAGGAATGTTAGCAACAGTCATCCCAGGTTTGGCACTCTTCAATTATCAAAAAAAAACTTTCTCAAGGAATATTCGGAGTTTTCTTCTTCTTGGGCCAAGATGGAATTGGTGAAACAATATTCTCAAAACTACTATACGGAGGATTAAAAGATATGCTAACACTAAACGTCAGAATAGACAGGCAAGCTCGAGTCAATATTGTGAAAACGAACCGAAGTGCTTCAGGTTCAACTCAGGCTTTGTGCTATTCCACCTTTTTGTCCTCGGATATTATTTCAATCAAGTCTGCATTGAACTAGATAGAAACAAGATTAAGAATGAATAAAGTTAAATTTATAACGATTTATCGAGGTATTAACAGAAACAACACCCCGAGAACAATTGTGCTTATCCTCCCTTCTTCTTGGACACTCCGACAGTGCGTCCCTTACGTCCGGTAGTCTTGGTATGTTGACCACGAACACGGAGTCCCCAGTAATGACGAAGACCTCTGTGAAGGCGGATCTTCTTCATGCGTTCAAGATCCTCACGGAGCTTGTTATCAACAGCGGTGGAAAGAAGCTAAAAGTTTCATATAAAAACTATTTGTAAAACGTGAATCTTACTTGAGAATATTTTCCGTCCTTGCAATCTTTTTGTCTGTTGAGGAACCAGTTGGGGATCTTGTATTGAGAAGGATTTTGCATGATGGTGGTGATCTTCTCGAAGTCATCTTCAGTGAGCTCTCCGGCGCGTCTGTTGATATCAACATCAGCCTTGCGACAGCAAAGGAAAGCGAAACGACGTCCAACTCCCTGAATGTTGAAGTTAGCTTCCTACATAACAAATTAACCGCATTTCAAATACCTTGATGGAAGTAAGGGCGTATGGAACCTTGCGGTTACCATCGATGTTGGTGTTCATCACACGATGAATGTGTTGGAACTTCTCAGGAAGAATCAGGGACATGTTTGGTCCTGATGTATTACCGCTATAAAAAAAACAAAAATCGATGAATGCAAAACATAAAAAAGACTAAAATGGAAAAAAAATGAAAAGTAAGTAATAGTAATACTGCTTAATATAACAAACGAAAACAACAACAAATCTTAACTTGGATTTCAAAGAAGATATATAAAGGGAAATTTGGGAATGACCACCCTCAACAAGCGAAAGCAAATTTTGAACTTCTTACTGTGCTATTTCTCTTCGTGTCAGAACTAATTTGATGTTTTGTGGAGTGTGCAAAAGTAGGTCTTCGTGCTGAGACCATGCAGTTTGGTGTTCTAGGTCGAGGGGCGGAGCCTTAATTTAACTAAATTATAAAAAATTAACAGTTAAAATGGAATTTTTTCAACTTTTTTGATCTATCATAATTTTTTTCATAAGAAGAGCTTTGAAATGATATATTATAACCTATACTTTTCCTCTTAATTGACAAGATCGACTTCTAACCTCAGATTTTTGCAGTCGGATACGGTAGTGCGTTGGCAAATTGTGCTCACCAAAGCCGCGGCGTACCTTTTCGACATCCAGTTCCCCACTTGTGGTGTCTCTGCTGGGTCTCATTCTTGGAATAGGAAGATCTACTAGTTTCTTGGATATTTTTTAACATGGGAAGTAAGTTGATTTGCATTATTATTAATTAAATTTGCATAATATGAAACCCAAACTATTAAAATATGTTTTCAGTCAAATTTCTTGAATTTGTCAAGCCGTTCTGCGGCTGGGTACCAGAGGTATCCAAGCCCGAACGTAAAATTCAATTCAGAGAGAAAATGCTCTGGACAGCTATAACTCTCTTTGTTTTCCTTGTCTGCTGCCAAATTCCTCTTTTCGGTATTCAGATTATATGTTCTTATAACATAAATTCGCCTTTCCAGGAATTATGTCCACTGATTCTGCCGATCCATTCTACTGGTTGAGAGTTATCCTTGCTTCTAACAGAGGAACACTTATGGAATTGGGTATTTCTCCAATTGTCACTTCTGGTCTTATCATGCAGCTCTTGGCTGGTGCTAAGATCATCGAAGTTGGAGACACTCCCAAGGATCGCGCCTTATTCAACGGAGCTCAAAAACGTAGAAAAATACATTGTAAACATTAATTCACGAAAAAATTACAGTTTTTGGTATGGTTATCACCATTGGACAAGCTATCGTTTATGTGATGTCTGGACTTTACGGAGATCCATCAGAAATCGGAGCTGGAATCTGTCTTCTCATCGTTGTTCAACTCGTCATTGCTGGACTCATTGTTCTTCTTCTGGATGAACTTCTCCAGGTTTGCTCTTATCTCTCTTATCAAATTCAGCAACGCATCTTCAGAAAGGTTATGGTCTCGGATCTGGTATTTCTCTCTTCATAGCTACCAATATTTGCGAAACCATCGTCTGGAAGGCATTCTCTCCGGCGACTATGAACACCGGAAGAGGAACAGAGTTCGAAGGAGCTGTTATTGCCTTGTTCCATCTTCTTGCCACCCGTTCCGACAAGGTATTCGTTGTTCATCTTAATTTTCTTAAGATCTTTTTTTTTTAGATCAGAGCTCTCAGAGAAGCTTTCTACAGACAGAACCTCCCAAATCTCATGAACTTGATGGCCACTGTTCTTGTCTTTGCCGTTGTCATATACTTCCAAGTATAACTATTGATTTGACCGAGTTTTTCTAAGTATCTCTTTAGGGATTCCGTGTTGACCTTCCAATCAAGTCTGCCAAGTTCCGTGGACAGTACAGCTCATACCCAATCAAGCTCTTCTACACCTCTAACATTCCTATCATCCTTCAATCTGCTCTCGTTTCTAACCTCTACGTTATCTCTCAGGTATGTCAGATCTTTCAAGGACGCACCCGTAACAATATGGTTTACTATAGATGCTCGCTGCCAAGTTCGGAGGAAACTTCCTTGTTAACATTCTCGGAACCTGGTCTGATGCTTCTGGAAGCTACCGCAGTTACCCAACTGGAGGTTTGTCCTATATACATGATCATAAAAGACATGGGATTTAGGTCTCTGCTACTACCTCTCACCACCCGATACTCTTGCTCACATTCTTGAAGACCCTATTCACTGCATCGTTTACATCGTCTTCATGCTTGGATCTTGCGCTTTCTTCTCAAAGACCTGGATTGATGTATCTGGATCTTCCGCCAAGGATGTCGCCAAGCAACTCAAGGAACAACAAATGACCATGCGTGGACACAGAGAAAATTCAATGGTCCACGAGCTCAACAGATACATACCAACTGCTGCTGCTTTCGGTGGTTTGTGCATCGGAGCTCTTTCTGTCACAGCCGACTTCATGGGTGCTATTGGTTCCGGAACTGGAATCTTGTTGGCTGTTACCATCATCTACCAATACTTCGAGATCTTTGTAAAGGAGCAACAAGAAATGGGAGGAGTAGCTGCCATGTTCTTCTAATTTAATTAATGTGTTTTATTTATTGAAATTATACGTGTTAACAACATTTAAGTTGTAATAAAATATAATTTTAATTTATTAAGCTCCAAGAAACGATTAGAACATGAACTTGATAGGCTTCTTCTCACATCGTTTTATCCTAGGGGTTTTAAGGCTTGTTTCATGTCTCGTGTGTGTTTGTACTGAGAAGGGGTGACCCTTGTTGTTGTGTTGTGTTAACTCTAAGCTGATATATAAAAACAAAGAAATAAATGTAGAATAATAATTTTATAAGGTTTGGAATTTTGTACACATTGAAATTAACCCGACTGTCCATGGAGACCTATACTTATCGGTAGATTTGATAGTTTGATTAGATATCAGCAGCGAGCGCACGTGATCCTCACTTGGCCGTATAGGTATGGGTTTAGTACAGCTGTGAATACCATGAGTTGTTGCGCGAAGTAGAGCTATAATTGGTGGAGTATAAATCTCTTTCTGTGAAGTTAATCTTAATTACATTATCCACCAGTTTTTTGAATAAATGCTGGTCCAAGAGTCGAAGAAGAGATAAGAAATTGTACGGAAACCAGCAAACGATATATGCTATAATGAGTAAGCAAGAAATGCGAAACGCTCTAGCCCTGCAACAAGTTTTTAGTTTTTCCTTGGTTTTGTTTAACAAACCGGGTGACACTTGCTGAATAAGATTGGCTTGTATGAACATTTGTTCGAATTACGGCACTTGCTTCACTTGGAGTAATTGAGGGTCGTGTGAGAGGTTCATTACTATCATCCAAGACAATTATTTGTGGTGGTCGGTCATATGTATTAAGAGCTGAAAAGAATTTCTCAGTAATTCGACGCCCTTAGACTTTTAATCTTTTCACACATCCCTATTTCATCAAAAAATTTCAGTTGTTAATACCTATGCCTTTGCCATCAGTAGAATCTTTTAGATGTTTCGAAATTGAAAGATTACGTAAAGGATTCCACTCTACAATAAAAAACATCAAAATGATCACTAAAACAGAACATGTGCGGCAGCATAAAAATTAATGTTTCATGAAAATGCGACTAGAATTATGTAATGAATCCACCTGAAGCTCGAGTAAGTAAAGTCTCAGCTGTTTCGCCACCAAAACTGCCACCACTACGTCTTTGAACAATCGGGTTAGCTTTGTTAGTAGATCTACTGTTGACCCACACCCATGATAATACACTCACATAAGAAATCTGAAAAAGATTAGAATTACGAATGAAAAAACATGTATTCATTGGTTTGCAACCGCTCATTACGTTTTTTCGTTATGAAATGAACAGAACGTGGTTAGAATATTTCACGTGAGTTTGACGTGAGCTCACGTGGATAGCTCACATTACCAGCTGAGCCCGAAATTCTTTTTTTTTTCACTTCGTGTTTTTGTTTCAAGAAAATTTGCCAATTGAACTTGAACATGAAATGAAGACAAAATACTTAAAAATATTTTTTTTGAGTATTTTGTACTTAATATCCATTTAAGGTTCGTGACTACTGTATTTGAAAAATTAGCTTAGTTATGAGTACTTTTGACCATTTGACTACTTCTTATAGCTTGTACTAAAGCGTGTTTTGGGTATATAACTGCTGAGGAGTTGCATATATATCTCGCAACTCGTGAGACGTCGAATAAGAAATATGTTGCTAGATGATGTAACTGATGGAAGGTCAATGAAAGGTTGGAAATGTTCTCCAAAAGATGAAAAACCAACTGACAGCTATGATTACAGCCGGAATCCAAAACACAAGACATATGTGAGCAATGCTATAAAATGTTTCCAAATCGAATAATCTTGGATCTGTGGCTTTCCGTTCGTGACGAGCAACCTCCCAAATCTGAAAAGGATGTTTCTTATCTACTATAAAGCTATAAGCGCTATATTGCTCTCTTTTGCACTCGACTCAATTTGCTCTCATCCAATCAAAGATAATCTTTCGTCTCTCAGTTTTCATTAACTCACCGTCATGCACTGATACCAACGATGATCAGGAAATACTAAGAAGTTTTTCCAAACAAGTATTTGTGGAAAACTAATTATGACTGCCAATAGCCAGGCTAAACGAATTGATGAAGAAAAGTTTAAAGAAAGGATATGAAAACCTATAAAGAGCATTTTTCTTGTCCGATTCTTTCCTCTTGTCGGACATTTATACGAATCACATAATATGGAAAACAAGCGATCAATCGCAATACAAACAATAATATTCGAAGAAGACTGAAAGTAGACACAGATATTAAAATGCGGATTTAAATTAATGATTTTCTTACTTGAAAACTGAAAGTATGCATAAAATTGACAACTTTACACAACATATCGCCCCCTCTCCAATCATATGTTAGAATCCAACAGATTCTGAAAAAAAAAAGTTGTTTAACTTTTCTTTCAGAGAATTGTAATACCTGGAAGGTACGTAGACAAATATTATTGTTAGATCCGCATGGTTTAGATGTTTCTTGAGTAAATCTAATCGACTAATCGTTGGCTTTTCTCTTTGCTGAAAAGCATTTTCTTATGTGTTGGCACAATAGTCGTATTTGGTAGAAAATGATCTTTTCTACGATAGTTAAAGCATTACATTCAAGTTTTCCGCTCAGGTACAAGTTGAGCTAATGTAATGTACGTTCCTCTTTACTTGGCCTGTCTTTCTTTCTGTCTGTCTCTCTCTCTCTCTCTCCTCCATTTACATACCTTTTCTCTTCTTCATTTTTGGTTCCCTTTGGTGCTTTATCTGCGCCATGAATAACAACAGAAAATAAACTTATACATTGAACTTTTTTCTTTTCAACGTTTTCTAATTAGCTCATTTGCATAAATCATCCGGGCGTATAATTCTCAATAATGATGTGAATATCATTATTCCCACCTTGTTCATTTTCAGTTTTGAGCAATCTATTGAGCTGTTACATTCATGACGCTCTCTCTCTATTTTTAGATTTCGTTCCTCGACGCAGCGTATCTCTTTCTCAAAATGACATTTGTTACTTCTTTTTACTCCTTTCGCGCTGTCTCACTCTAGTCTTCCATTTCTCTCTATGAAGTGCTTATCGCAGAGGGAGAGAGAGGACTATTTAACAGATGACTTAAATGACTTTTCACTTTATCCCATACTGATGAAAGACAATCGAATAGTAAACTGCTTCCATGAATGACATAAAAAAGGGCATTTTTCTATAAATTCATAATGTTTTGATGCTTCAAACTATGTGTTAACGGGGAAATGGACGTATGTATTCCAATTCCCTTATAGGGCTTTGGTCATAAATTCTTTTAAATTTTAATTACAGACAAGTTTGACGAAAACAAAATAATAAAGTTTACAAGGTTTTCTCTTGCTATTCATAGCACTCGAACATCTTCAGTTAGAATAGTGTTGAATGATGTAAAAGAATAATAAAGATACCTGAACCCAGGCGCCAAGATTCATCGGAGCCCCGAGAGCAAAAACCAGTAGAAGAGAATATAGTTCTAATCGGTCTGTTAAAAGGGGCTTAGGGGGAGATTCTGTGAGAACTGCCGGAGAGAATGTCGTCGTCATGACGAACGTTAACTGCTGTAAAATGAACATTCTCAGAAGACGTTCGTAAAACCAAACGCGAATTAAAAAAAGACTTCTAGCAATCAGTAAATTGAGAAAAAAAGCTTAAGCAAATGACCAAATATCGAAAGGACGCTGGATGAAGAGTAAATGCACAGAATGTCCTAATAACGTAAAGGCTTCGTGTTGTTTCTTAAGCTGTTATCCGCGGCTTGTAAATGATGATGAACAGAACAGAACACAATGTCAAGTATGGCAAAGTTCGAATGCTCCAAATGAGTAGTTGTTTGAAACAAAAATGACAAAGTATATGAGCAGAGTTTAGCTGTTTGTTCCATTGCAGGCGAAACAGAATAAAGATGATTCAGGTGCTACTAGATGTGATGTCTGAGTTTGGGACTAATGAGCTTTTATCATTTGGTCTGATCACGACTTCTATAAAAAGAGTGCAAAGAACGAATACTGGTTCAAGAGAGAAAATGAATAAGAGGAATCGTCAAGAAGTTGTCAATTACCATAAAATCTAACAGATTTTTGTGTTCTAGCGAGCTTGAATGCAAAGAGATGTACTTTATCTTGAAATTGTAAATTTTAGATTAGCTTGTTGCTCAAGTATTTTGCCTTAACTTAAGAGTTTTGGAAAAAATTCGGTCTTATTTGTGAGGCGGAAGAGAAGCGTGGATCAGAGAAGAAATGCGATTAACTCAAAGTAGAAGAGATGAAAAAAGAGAAAAATGACGAAAAAAAATAAAGTTTAGAAAGATGACTAGTGGATGAAATGTCGGGTTAGCATGTTTCTGTTTTCTGGAGTTCTGTCTGCTCCGTCAATCCCTCGGAAACTGACGGAAGTCGTGGGGCGTGGTTAGATCGGAATTATAGCTTGATTCCCTTTGGGGAGAGAGAGAAAAAGTACTAAGAGAAAAGAAAGGATATTGCAAGATGAGACAGAGAGAGAGAGAGACAGAGAGAGAGAGAGAGAGACAGAGAGAGAGAGAGAGAAAAAGTACTAAGAGAAAAGAAAGGATATTGCAAGATGAGACAGAGAGAGAGAGAGAGAGAATGAGCAAGATAAAAATGAATGAAGGGAAAGGAGTCCATGGAAAAATTAAGAGGTGGAGGACGAGAACCCGAGAAATGGAAGCAGCTGAAGTTATAAATTGACAGTCGTCATTCAATTTTCATTTTACCTCCCTCTTTTCCTTTTTGCATCTGCTTCTGTCTTACTCCCTCTCTAAGAAGGTTGATCTCTTTTTATGGCTATGATTAACTTGATACCTTTCAGTAATTGAGAAAGACTTACGAATTGTTTCATCGGAAAATGCAATGAATAAGCTCTGCGGAAAAAGAAAAGATTGTTTTCCTTTTTCACAAGGACAAACTGCATTTGGGAAAATTCATAATTTTCATAACAGATTTGAGAGAGAAAAATTAAAAGAAAAATGTATTGAAAAAGCTCAGAAGATTGGCGACGATCGAAAAACAAAGAAGAATTCTGGATGATTGTGAGTGAGTGTGTGTGTATGTGTGTGTGTGTGTGTGTGTGTGTCTGCGTATTTTTTTTCAAACAAAATGCTTATCACTGATCAATCAGTTTGTGAGATTAAAACATATGTTAGACATTAGTTACGTTGTTGATTATGATATAACAGAAGAAGCCGTACAGGGAGAACATGTTTGATGAAAAGGAGACAAAAGAAAGAAGCAGACAGTGGGATTGGAAAGGCACATGGAAGGACATAAAGGACAGAAGTCATTAGGTATGCAAGAGCAGTTTTTGAAACTCAAAGTTAATTCAAAAAATGACAGGAAGATGGATTTCGGCGAAGCTCGCAGAGAAAAAAGTTCGTTTAGTAGTAACGTTATATGCAGACACTTCGCAAATGATGTGAAGAAGTGAGAGGAAAGAAGAAGAAAAAGATAAAAGATAAATGACCAATTGTATGAACGTCAAATGCCCTCAGGGTTTTGTATCTTTTGCGACGACAGAAATTGGAAAAAAATTGGGAATTTTGTTTTTTATGAAAGAAAGAAATAGTAAAAAAAGATGGAAAATGTGCAGTAACTCAGATTATCGAATGAGAAAAAGCATGAGATATAATGTGATTATGAGAGATGTTTAGAGAGGGAGAGAGATATAAAGAAAGAGTAAACTGGAGGAGAGAGCAGACCGAGTTGGAGATGACAACAGTTGGCTGAGAGAGGGTTTTTTGTGCTAAATTTAAATATATAAACGTGAATATTTATGAAATGTCATTAATCATTTTAAATATATTTGTTTCCTGGAAGGTTTTCTTATCTCATGAGGAAGCAGAAATGAAGACTGAACTCGAAGAGTAGGCATAGAGGATAGATTGAGAGTAAAGGAATGAGGGTAGATAACATGAATAGGTTAGGATTGGTTAGTAGATGTGTGATCAGCTCTGTATCTATCCAGATGTGCTCTAGGCAACAAACTTTCCAATCTTCAAATAATTTAGATAGTTAACTACCTCTATTATTTGTAATGAGAGAAACAAAGAAGAACAGGAAGAGAAACAATATGAGAGATGAAGTGTCGATCTTTAGATTTATTTTTAGAAGAAAATGTAAATGAAAAGCATTTATTTTATGCTAAATTGTGTGGAGGTGATGATGACGAGGTTTTAGACGGTCATCATGATCATTCTCATTTCCATCCAGAAATAAATGAATGAACAGATACAGAGTGGAGGAAGAGAACTAACAACAGGGAGAGATAGTG
The DNA here is from genome assembly GCA_030370435.1 of Auanema freiburgensis. Taxonomy (NCBI): domain Eukaryota; kingdom Metazoa; phylum Nematoda; class Chromadorea; order Rhabditida; family Rhabditidae; genus Auanema; species Auanema freiburgense. Next base: position 1,969,358 of record CM059369.1, read on the forward strand.
ACAGAATGTGCGAATCTCGTATTCAGATTGTAGGAGAGAAAAAGAAAAATAGAGAGAGAGTTAGAAAACAATGAGATTGTGAAGTTGAAAGCTCAATGTTACTATAAATTTCAAAAGCTTCAGCGTTGATTGGCTTTCCTGTTTTTGGTGCAGAATCTTCACAGAGAAAAGAGAGATTCATTCTGAGGGGGTGAGAGGGAGGAGAAGAATAATTATTGTTCGAACCAACATCATAATTTTTCAGAAGAAGGCGATGAAGAAGAAACTGTGAGCTGAGAAAGCAGAAACTTCAAATAGAAAGTATGAGGTGGCGTGTTTTCTACCTAGCAAAACAAAAAGAGCTTGATATATGCCATAGATTGGAGGTAAGAAATAGTAACAAGTGTAGGGAGAGAAACAAAGAGAGAGACCTGGAAAAGTTTAAGGACAATCAGTAAACTATTGGACATCTATGAAGAGAGCATAGAGATCAAAAGAGGCAAAGAGCAACTAACAAGTAGGTACTACTAGGAGTGAGAGAGATGAAGAGAAAGACATAGCATTACCAGAGCATAATCTTTTCTCGAAAGGAGAGGGAATGAGAGAGGAAGCAAAAACTTAAGGAGAGGAGGGGTGCTTCGATCCCAGTCGGCTTATTTGTTAAATTGCTAAACGAAGTGTGATGCAGTAATGAGAGCTTTTTTTTTTTGGTAGAAAGAGGGAATAAACTGAGCTTTGTAGCAGAAAAAATGTTGAAAAATCTGAGGAGAAGCTGGTAAAGAAGGGACTGATCGAAAGAGAAAGAAATGTAGAGAGGAGGAGAGAAGAGCAAATCAATAATTAGATATTAAAATGGCCATAATAAACTTGACAAAAAATTGATAGAGCAAGAAGGTTCAGGATTTGTGAAGATGGCAAACTCGACTTCTTGCTCATATGGCCTTCGGGCATTCAATTTTCGGGAAGAAAAGTTATTTCCATGAAAATGGCTTGTAGAAATGCTTAAAAATGCTCTAAGTTTGACGAATATTTTATAAAAATCATTTATTCTTGGAGTAACCAGACTACATGACATGTTCTCGTTTCATTAGTCGTTAAGCTTCGTACGCTTCATCTAAGTGTTTGACAACTTAGAATTTCGTTTCGAACGTCGTTGTCCGTCAACTTACAGAATCCCTTCCCAAGGTGATGGAGCAGGAGCAGTGCGAGTAGAAGTCACGTTTTCTTATAAAATCTCGAGTTTTCAATAAAATTAAAAAAAATATTGTGTCACTGCTTTGCTTTCAGACTAATTGCCCTTTCACTGCGAAAATCTCGACGACATCACAAATTGAATCCGAAATTACTATTTTCTTTTCTGTTGATTTCAACTGTTGCGTTTAATAAGTGAGACTCGTACCTTGCCTAACAGTGTATCTTGCTTCATCATGCTGTTAGATGTGTAGCTCTTTCTTCTTTTAGATCAAAACATGCTGCAACCTTTCAACTTCAATTTCCATCATAAAAAATTATTAATTTCATGTCATTTTAAGTTTTATGGCCAATGCATTGGATGATTGTCTTTTTTCAGCATTCTAAGCTCAAAACCAATCCAAGCAGCAAAAAAAGGAATTGAAAAACATTTATTGAGCTCGAACAACTAGTCAGCAGAATGCAGGTGGAAGATTGGAATTGCACGTGCATAGCTGAAATAGGAATGGCTAACGTGAAAGGTCGCACGTGTGAGCCGCACATGGACAGCCATGAGAGTGCATTATGGCGGTGAAGAAACAGAAGAATCGGTTGCATGAAGAGAATATTTAAATGAAAAGAAGAGAATAAGTAGGAGAGTTCTGAGTAAAGCAATGAAGATATAAGCACAAAAGAATAAAAGAAGTCGCAACTATGAATAATGAGGAATATTTGAAAAATGCATAGGATCGAAATATTTGTTCCTTTTTTACAGAATCACAGATGATTTTCCGAATGTTTGATGGCTATAAAAAGCTTTTAATAAAATCAAAACAATGACGAACTCCATCAACATCAAAAAAAAACTTTGTATTTTTCAAGTTCTCAATTTATTCTTTGAAATATACGAAGCAGATGGGAGGGGGGAATGGGTGCTCTTCTGTTCTATGCCCCCCCTAGGCTCCGCCCATTTTTGTGTGCGCACTTAGGATGATCAGACATGATGAATTAAGCTTCATAATACCTTTAGAATGTTTCTAACACCGGGGGCTCTGCCCCCAGACCCCCGGTTTTAGGAATGTATGCGTGAAGTGGTTTAGAAGTTGAAGCTTCTGACATACAGTGAAGTAACATCAAGTAAGAAGGAGATAGAGAAAGATAGAGAGATAGAAGAGTGGAAGAGAGGATAAAGGTAGTTGAGAAAATTGAAATTGTTGAGGGGGAGGCAGATTAGAATTGTGGAAACAAAAAAAAAACTGTCAACGAAAGGCTGTGAAAATAGCTTTCGTGGAAAAGGCTACATTGATTAAAATGTCAATTATACTCAATTACATTATAAACTCACTGAGATAAGAGAGTTATGACGAGAGTAGCATGAGAAGAGTCTATTTGTATATGGATATGGTGGAGGCGAATAGAGATACACGAAATGCCTCAGGCTATTTTCCAAATACAAAAGTACGAGAGAGAAATTGAATTGGAAATATTGAAAGAGGACAGAAATGGCTGATAGTAGAAACTTTTCAAAGGTTTTTCCAAACAAAAAGAGAGAGAGGGAGAGATATAGAGAGAGAGCGAGAGAAGGAGAGAGAGAGAGAAAGAAAGAGAAAAGACGATCAGAAAGAGGAGGAGACATAAACTCATAAGGAAGATCCGGTGTTCACATAAAAACTAAAATTTCCATTTTGAAAAAAAGGACAATTCATCTCTTTTCCATTGGAGATTTTCATCTCAAATTTGAACTTTTTTTTTCTGAAAACCATAGCGGAATAGATATTGGAAACTGGAGCTGAAAGGCTAAGCGAAAGAATAGACAGATGTTTCTTAACTATGTCTTAACTATATACATCTATGTATAGTTAATCAATTGTAATCTCTCTCCAAAGCCTTTATGGATTACACATATCAGAGCAAACAGAGCGAATGACGAGAAAAGAAATAATTAAGTTAATTATTTATGCAAAAAACATAATTCATTTATATACAATGTGCTCATTTCTCTTAATCCGTCCATGTGTGAGGTATGATAACTCAATGATCGCATTTCATTCTCGTGTAACCTTTGAACTGAGTAGCAACAGAAGTAATTTATGCAAATCTCGATGTGAGGTTCCACGTTAGCTCCACGTGGCCACGTGGCTGTTTCATCATTTTTGTTTATGAGAGACGTTAGAAACGGTTGTTTTTATTATACATTATACTCTACAATATACGCATAGTTTAATTATGAAAATACCATGAAAGGCATATTATGCCTTTGGCATTCATTGATTTGTCGCAAGTGAAAAGGAGGGGGGGGGGGGGAGCTCTCGAAGGAATGTGTATTTCCGAGAGCAGAAGTAAAGGAAGCTATTTTAAGGATGGAAAGAGAGAGGGATTTTGTGCGAGAATCGGAGAGAGAGAGAGAGAGAAAAGGGAGATGAATGAAAGAGTAAGAAGAGCTCAACCGCTGCACCTTTTATTGACTGAATGCGAAGAACAATGAAAGGAAAAGCTCAGGAAAGCTCAAGAGAAGCTCGGAATAGCTTATAAGGTAATCTATAATAAAAATGTTTATAAACTCTTTTGTTTATTATAAACAATGTAGAGATGATGGAAATTATATATTTTATCATCTGATTTCATCTTCACAACAATCAATATCTCTTTACTTAATTCAATTGATTCTTTTGAAAAAGCGATGGTGATGGATTTTCTTCGCAGTTTCGCTTCTTCCTTCGTTTTTTTTTCTTTTCCTGTTATATGTGTGTATGCGTATAAGTTAATTGACGTTTGCCATGGAAGCTTTACGTAAACTTTTTTGGTCATGAAACGATTGGGTTTAGAAAGGTTTTTCTATTGTTATGTGACATGCTTTTCGTTTTGTTCTTTCACGACACCTTATTGAAGCATTTTCTATGAAAAGCTTTAAATGCATCCGTAGAAGACTCACATATATCTAACTATAAGCATTTTCTTGCTCACCCTCTCTTTCCCTTTCTTTCTCAATCTCTATATCTGCCGTCAGTCTCAACGCTTTAACATGTGTCATTATTGTCTTTCCTTTACTTATTCTCTATAACTCTCTCCTCAATATACTAGCTATCTTTAATAGTCAGCACGACTGCAAATTCGCTTTTACTCCATCTAAGGCCGTGCTGATATTGACGGCTTTTTTTCGTTGTGCAAGCATCTTTTCTTCGCTTCCAAATTCTTCTATTTCATGTTTTCACACTAAATACGAGAGTTTTATTAAAATTTTCGGTCAAACTCAAGTTCATTTTTGTGTTTGGAAGTTGCAGCTTAGCTTATAGCTGAAGGAGAACGAGAGAGAACGAGACTACAGAATGCGGGTAGTGGAACGAGGAGTTGCAGTGAATATAAAGATTAAGCAAAATCGTTTCATTCTCTCTCTTTTTTAATAGTTTTGATGACTTAATGACTCTACGATTGTTTTTCTCGCTGGTTTACTTCTATCAAGGTTATCCTCTTAACGAATTTTACAATATTCCTTTTATGGCTTTTCCTTCTCTGTTTCACGTAGTTTAAAATGAGAAATCCTGTTGACACCGTGAAATGATCGCTCACCCCTATGATGTGAGACAAACACGTAATTTTATTGAAAAGCTCAAATACTCTGATTTAGATTGGTTAAGGTGAAGACATGGTCGATCGGTCGTTTCTCAGATCAAGCCGATTGCCTAAATATGAAAAGAGGGTGAGATAGATAGAAACAGAGTGGAAAACGAAGTGAAAAAGAAGTAGAAATGGACAATGACTTCCTTCTTATATTTCTTTTTTTTTTCGATTTGTTCTGGTTACAAATTTGTCCGTTTAAAACTATTTGTTCGTCAAGTTCTAATTGAATGATAATGATCAGGTAATTTGTTGTGCCAAACAAGTCCGTTGACGCAGATTCCACTATGATCGATTGTCCTTTCACGGCAATTTGAACATCAGCATCGTTTGAACTTTTGGTTGCAATGAGATGCTAATTGAAATCGGCTTGAAAGTTATAGATGAGGAATATTTAAATAGAGAGTAAGAGAAATCGAGCAGAGATTCATCGGTTATACATGCATTTGATGGATAAGGAAGACAGGGGAGAGGACTGAAAGAGAGTATCAGATATGATTGGAGGGAAAGAGGAAGATGGGCATGTTAGTGGGGGAGGTGTTAGAAAAAACACGTTTCAAGTGAATTTATTTTTATTTTCCTTTACTCTCCCTATGTGCCTCTCTCACTCTTTCTCTTTATCTCTCTCTCTCTTTCACTCGCATCTGACTTGTTTGAAAAGGCACAATGGAATTTTCATAAAAACTCTCTAAAATGATATACGGAGAGATGATTTTCTTATTAATTGATCTATTGATTGTTCAATCTATTATCTTTCATATCATCAACATCTTGTCCTAATTATCCTTCCTGGAATTTCTATATCTTCATCATTTTAAATATTGGAAGCTTGTTAACAACGTCATTTTTCTTGTATTAAACATGTTACAGGACCAGGACCATTCCTATACTTTCGCATTTCCTCTTTTCACAACTTGAGCTCTCTGTTAGTGGTTTATTACTTTCTGTCTCTCTCATAGATTATTATGTCTCTGATCATCCTCATGAAAGTCTCAAGTGGCCATATATCAATGGTTCATCATGTCAGTTGTATACTACTAGGAGGATCAATGTTAATTTTCTGATTTTATTTGCATATCATTCTGTTCTATCAGAGATTTATTCCTCTTTTTTTCGGGGTATTTCCTTGTTTGAGTGCAGCATGCCCTCTAATAGATTCCATCAGTCCCATGACGTCATAAGGTCAAAAAGATGAATTACGGAAATCTTTAGACCTCTCGCGTCATCAGTTCTATTTAAAAGTTTTCCATTTTGCAGAAAAAGAAATGTTGACAACAAAACTGAAGATTTCCATGAGTTTATGCAAGGAAATCTCGATTAGCTCGTTTTTCTCTTCTTTACTCCCACTGTCTCGTTTCCTTATTTCTTTCTCAAACCTATCTCTCATGGATCTATCTTGATCAATCTGCATCTACATATTCTTAACTATAATACTATACTGCTTATTCTGTCTACCACCCCATTCCTTTCCGTCTGTTCATTTGGTTTTATAATCTTTGATTGAAGAACTACACATTTTCAAAGAACATTTCATCTAATTAGACGGAATAAAACTTTCAATTTCTTCAAAAATCTCTCTTTTTCTTCAACGGAATGTTTCTAAAAGAAGAAACGTTTTAAGCCGAAGATGATCGTTTACAACGAGTTGCAAATTTTTTTCTCTCAAAACATGCGACTATACTTTTGTACAATAAAATATAACGATGTGAGTAAGATTAGTCCAAAGGTGTGACATTGGCTGAACGAGGAAAAAACTGATTCAAACAATTCACTCGGAAAGAGCGAGGGGGGAAAGATTGAGAGAGAGAGAGAGAGAGAGAGAGAGAGAGAGAGAGAGAGAGAGAGAGAGAGAGAGAGGGAGGGAGAGAAAGAAGGAGAGGAAGGATCGAATATGAGTTGGGATAGACGATTTACATCAGAAGGAAAAGAGAATAGGTGAGTTAGTAGTTTTCAGATATCGTCCTCTGTATTATATCCCAACCCCTCTCTTCAACTCTTCTCTCTCTCTCTTATACAAAATCTCTGGCAATAGTATGGTCGAACAGAAGGAAGAAGAAAGGATGACAGTGTTGATCCGGTTCCAAATTGTTCTGACCGTCTCTTTTTCACTCTCTCTCTCTCTCTCTCTCTCTCTCTCTCTCTCTCTTTAAAACCTTCAGTACTCATAATCAAAAATATTGAAGATTCATCAATTCATTTTTTGTAGAATAAAAAGCTTTGAGTCATCCGAAGCTCCTCTTTCACACGTTGTTCGAATTGGCTTTTAAAAGAATTGCGTGTCAACCATTTTGTCGTCTTCATCACTTTTCTTTCATATTTCTATGAAAGAAAATATTTAAATGAAATCAAAATGAATAATTCGAGCTTTTTTCTTATTTTTTACTTTTTCATTTTTCAAATCAGAAAATGATTCTGAGCTGGTAGTTCACGCAAGAATACGTGGAAGCCTACTATATCAGTGAGCATGAAACATCTCCCCCATTGTCCATTGAACTCATTTTGCATTTACGGTGACGCACAGTGCGGTTGGTTCTCATTTCAATTTTTTCTGTTTGTTTATGATAGTTCAACAAAAAAAAAGTTTTTGTTTCTCTCACAATTCAAAGAGAGTTCACTTTGTAATATGTTGTTCAGATTATTGGACACATTTTGGTTTTCGCGGTTGAAGTACAGTTTCAGTGATTAGACAAACATATGTTTGTGATAAGATATTAATGAGAAATTGACTTCTCTCCTTCTTGCCTTATGATTTCTCATGTTTTCTCTTCAAGAAAGATTCCTTTCTCTTTATCTTTAATTGGTACACAGGTCTGTTTCTCTCCCTATATACCGGAAGCTCCTGTCTCTCGTCCCAGCAAACCTCATTTCTTTGCTAAGAAACTCCATTAATCACATTATCAAATACATCAGACCGAGGCTTAATCATGTATTAATTAAAATATTATTTGTATACCATATATTTAAAAACGTTTTCAGTTAAGCAAACTCATTCTTGTCTCATTTTCATTGAGAAGCCTGCTTTTGAACTTTGAAAGTTCATTTCCTGCTTCGATGATTTTTTTTTTACAAAAAAAAAAGGATTCTTTACAATAAATTATGTTTTAACTCAAAACACAGTTAACGATTATCTTTCAGTTTTATAGTTTGTTTTCAAATTAAAACATTCTTTTAATCCTTCTTCTCTCCCTTCATGTATCTCTCCCTTTATCCGACATGAATTCCTCTACTATACACGAGGAACGTTAGTTAAGGTATTGAGTGACTCTCTCTCTCTCAATCCACTCTGACTTTTTCGCTTTATTCATGTGCCATCCACCTGTATCTCGTATAAGATCACAAAAAAAGAGGATTGAAAAGCCATCTGAGTGTTATGAAATCTTGTTATTGTTTGGTCGAAATATGGAAGTATACCTTGTTCTCTCCTGGCTATTAGTATGCGTCATTTAACCAACTAAATGCCCGATGACGACGTCGACGACATGCCATCAGAAGAGAAAAGCAACTAGTTTGATGGAATAAAGGCGATTGAGGTCTCTTTCATTCGATTGAACGAGCTAACGCCCGCCATAGTGACCATGATTGATAGGCTTTTATTCGTAAAGCTTCTCATTTACAAACTTTTTTGCCTTCTAACCCTTCCAATCCTGCAGCTTACTTTTTGTGCGCTTAACTTCTAGTTGCTTTGTCTTTCATTTACTTCAAATATTTTCGAGAATGCTTCTTTTGTTTCTGAGAAATGAAAACAATTTCTCAACGTTTTGTCTTTCTCTCTATTTGTCTGCTTTGATGATTTGGCATAGAACATGATTTATCCTTTTTTGATGATCATTTGATTGTTCAAATTTTACCTCTATTAGAATTAATTTTCTCCTACTTTTGCATCATTCTGATAACATTTTGATAAAAGCTTCCTTAATATTTTATAGTCCGGACATCCTGACGCTACCCGCTCAAAATAGGCTCCAATGAAGTTATTACTTTTTGCATTGCTTGAGCTGAAAATTGGAATGTTTTGACCTTGTTTAACAACCTGAAAACATTGATGACCGGAAATGAGTTGTGAATCCTGTGTGTTAAAAGCATCTTCAAGGTTTGTCAACTGGTTTATGACAAAAATAGAATGGAAATGATAGATGGAGAGAAGAGTTTAGAGAGAGTGGGAGGCAACGGATTGAATACGATTTGTGTATCGCTTCATATTTTACTTTTCCCTCTTGTAACTACTTCTGAAGTAAGTGTGAAACATTAAATTTAATGTTAAATTATGATGATTAACTGATAAAAAATAGAAACTCGAAGAGACAAAGAGATAGAGAGGCAGAGCGAGTGAGAATGGCAATACAGGAAGGAATGATTAGACCACAGAAAGAGAGAATGAGAGAGACTTTCTCTGAAGACGTTTTATGAGCTTCATGTACTGATGGCCATCAACTTTGATTTGTTCATAGACCATTGTGATCATGGAAACGCAGACAATGACGGGATGTTCTATCTCTATTGAAATTGTCTGTTTCGATCAGACAACGTTAAGACCATGCCTTATAAGTAAAGGACTATCGTGAGCTGACCTTTTCAAATAAAAGAGGGCGTTTCTAACCTATGAACTTCATGGATATAATTTGGGTAGACAATGACTTCATTCTTTCCATCTACTTCAAAATCTTATCATTTATAAGCTATTACATCAGTTTTTGCTGATGCAGATCAAAGATTTTAATAATCTTTAGTATATTTAATTCTAGAACTACTGACGAAGCAATAGAGAGTAAGAGAACGATCATGTGTAAGTAGTAGGGAGCATCATGCTGCTATGTTCATCTTTCTTTACTTTGTTTGTTTCTTCTCGCTATATCACTCGATCTCCATGCTTCCATTTACCTGGCGTATAACTCATTTTTCATTTCCTCTCTCATTTCCTCTTTCTTTATTTTCATTTCTCATTATTTTTACCTCTTCCGATCTCTTTCTACTCGTCTGAATATTCTTAAACTTTTCTATCCGCTTACATATGAAGAAGAGACTACGGCAAGACTAACCGATCCGCGTCATACTTCAATCATCTGACGGTGCAGGAACGAAATGGGCGGAGCATATTCCGAAAACTGACAGAAAAGAAACGGCCGAATACAGGGCAATGTATCGTCATTCCTGCCAAATTCAGGAGACATTTGACTTTACTTCCATCTTTTCATCACATCGAATTGGACATGAGCTTGACATATTTTGATTTCTTGGTCTTCTGCTACGTTCGTGAATAAGACAGTTTCAAGAATATAAATGACGACGATATTATCATTGAAGTCATTGACCAATGGAACTCCTTGTCTGTCCTTGCAAACTGGGACTCTCTCTCTCTCTCAGTCTATATACCTATATATGTATGTTTTCACTATTCATAGCCTTCTTACTACGTCAAACTCACTGCTCTTACCGTGTGATTCTCCTAATATCTTAGACTACTTTCCAAATACGAATAAGCTAATAATACGCTTAACTATTATTTCTGAAAGTCAATAAAATCCGATTTGCATGTGTCAGGAAGTATCAGTAGAAACTTCTTATCAATTAATCGCCGGCTGACCTTTTTGGTGTTTTTGTCTTTCCTTTTCTTTTTTTGAAAAGTTGAATTTCTAGCAAAGAAACTACAAATTCCTGCTTTTTCAGTAATCTGATAAAGCTTTTAAACACGTGGCTCCAACGTACTTTCATTTCAAATTGACAAACGCGGAGAGCGGTTGTGTGTTCATAGATGCAGTCAGTTTGGGGAAATACCTCGATGCGTCACTTTTTTCGTAGAGATTTGATGAAGAGAGGAGAGACATGCTTAGAGAGAGAGGAGAAAGATGATGAACAGAAAGGGAAAAAACTGACTTCTAGAAACATCAGTGATTTTTGAGAATTTCCTGTACGAGAAAAATGATAAAAGTAAGAGAGAGGGTGAGAGAGCAAATGGAAAATAATAGTGATCAACGTATAAAGGAATTACCACTCTCTACTCCTCTCGACATTTCTCTTTCTCTCTACATTGCCTTTGGTTCGCCTTGCATGCGTACTGTTTGAAAACTAAAGTATTCAAACTTGTTCATAATCCGCTTATTTTAAATATGAATTGAGTTTCTAACGTAATAATTTAACAAATAATTATGTAAATCGTTCACGTTCGTATGTAGAATGTTTCCATATTGGGAAGCTCGTTGGTCATCCAGTTTTATCAAACGAGATCAGAATTCAAAGTACAAATGTTGGTAATATTGAAAGTTGAGAAAAGGAGGAGAAGAAGCTGCTAGCTGCACAGATGAAACCATCAAATATAGACGAGAGAGACAAAGAGAGAAGGCTTCTTTCCCTTTTTTTTATCTCTTTTTATGGTTCATTCTCTTTATAGGATTACATCAGGTTGATTTGTTTTCTTTCCTTTCAAACTTCTTTTAATCAACAAACTTCTTCCTTTGCTTACTCTGCCTGTATATTCACTTTCTTATTTTAATACTTTGAAGGTAAAAGATCTGTTTTGTTGGGATTCCACCTCATTCCCTTAAAAGGTTTTCTCCTTCATCACTGAAGATCTTCTTTCTCACTTCCAAACATGCTTAAACGGTCATGTTTGATTCAGCAGTTTTCAAAACATTTGTCTTTGCAGTTATTGTTATGTCAGCCAGCCTTTTGTACTTGTTTGCTCATTGACGAGATGAAGTTGTTCTTCATCTAATTGGCCTCTAAAAAATAATTTTATTTGTTTTTCTATTTACAATCTATGCAGATAATCTATTTTTTTCACCAACCTTTTACTTATAAACGTGCTTTCTCCTATTACCCACTCTTTCTCCTTTGCTTACACCTTACAGGCTCTGAAAGCCTTTTCTGTTTCGCAGAAAGCCAGACAAGAAGAGAGAGAATAGAGAGATAAATAGAAAGATAGTTGAAGGGGTGGGGAAAGAATAAAAGAGGAAAAGAGAAAGAGAGAGAAAGTGGGAGAGTTGCGAGTAGAGAATGTTCTTCTCTTGTTCATCAGCCTTATGAATCTCTTAATACTTTTATAAGCAATATGTTCCTTTTGAAACCGTCAATCATCAAACTATTGATGAACCGGAAACATAAGCTTCTGTTTCTAGAACTCTGATACATGCTGAACTCATTCTTATACTCAAGTTATTGTATGATCGAATGATCTTACAGCCTCGACATCATTAACAATCATTCTATTTTGATTAGTATCTTCTTAAATTCTGTTGTCTTATCTGTTACAGTCCATCCTAGGCTTCTTCTTCTTCTTCTTCTCCTTCTTCTCCTTCTTCTTCTTCTTCTTCTTCTTCTTCTTCTTCTTCTCCTTCTTCCCTCCATCTTCGATGTCTTTCTCACACTCCTTCTCTTCCTTTCTCTTTATCGCGCATTCATTCCCTGTTTTTCTTTCTCTTTCAATATTTTACTATCTAGTAAAAGGATGTCTCCAAACAATAGTCAAATTAAAGTTTGCCAGACACCCACATCTTCAACCTTGTGATAATTTCATGGCCAAAAATGATTTTTGCGAGCATTAACTATCAACGCTTGTAATTCATAAATCAATTCTTATTTCGCATTGTCTTGAATACCTCTCTTAAACATTTCTTCACTATACAAAGTTATCTTATGTGGAAATTAAAACTTGTAAAAGAATTCTTTGATGATAGTTCTTTACGCTTTACCACCTGTACTTCACAATAATCGGATTAGACGACGGTTGTAAAATGATTAAATGAAAATTAGAATTTTCGAATTTTAAGAGAAGTCCAATGGAAGAAATCTGTTTTTTCATACTATCATTCTCTTTCTCTCTTCCTCCCCTCCTCTCTCTCTCTCTCTCTCTCTCCTTCTCTCTCTCTCTCTCTCAGTTTTAGCAGTGTGGAACGATTTCTAAATCATCTGTCTCATATCGAACATCGAAAGTTGAGAGAGAGAGAGAGAGAGAGAGAGAGAGCGAGAGATAGACAAGGCAACGACAAGTGGAACTATGCTATAGGGAGAGAAACAGGGTTATCGGGGGTATGATTCAACTGATTCATCCACTAAGCCAATTGTTCGAATTTCAATTATTAATCTAAAAATTTCCATAATGCTATGCTAATTTTCTTTTTTATTTAATAAAAACTCTGTTTAACCAAATTAATTTTGATTTCTGATTTTATCTGTTCGTTCATTATCTTCGCCACGTCTTTGTACATTCTTCATTCTGTCTTGTCGCTTGTGGCTTTCCTACCGTTTTTAGTTGAAAAGCTTGAATTATCATGTAATCTTTTAACTTTTTTCTATCCTTGTTCTCTTTCTCTCACTCTTGCAGACATTTAAAATAAGAAGAATATAATCTGTTCATTCCAGAGTAGACAATTCAGATCAGAATTGAATTCATCATTAGAAGGAGCATACACGGAAGGACTATTGGTATACAGCAAACAGCTGAGAGACGAAAGCTCTCCTTTCATGAGATCCGAAATGGATTTTGATTACAATAGCGATGATTTGATGAGTGATTCCTACTCCTCCTTCAACTACCTGGAACAAAAGCCTGGAGTTTCACAGCAGAAAATTGTCCGCTTAACGAGGTTTGTTCTCAAAACAATGCAAAGTTCTTGAGTCCACAAAAGGAAAAATATATTTTTTTCTCTCTCATTCCTCAGCTTGCTCTTTCAACTATCATTTTAACTTTTGTTTTATTTGTTCGTAGTTCATTTTAACCACAGAAAGTGATTGTATGCTTGAACGACGAATCGCGAGACGGATTGTCCATCCTTCACATAGTCATATCAGAAGCTGTATGAGCACCATAAATCGTGAATATTTCACATTAATGTCATCGTTTTATCATTTTAATTTACAAAAAGCGGGGAGAAAAAAAGATTTTTTGTTTTACTTTTACTCTTTTTTCTTTTCATTTTTATCAACCAAAATGGCTTCTCTCTTTCCTTCTCTCTCAGAGCAAAACATTCTTTGTTCTGATAAGATTTTATTTTAAATGGAATGTAACATAACCCTTTTTACGTCATAAACAGGTAGCAGATTCATTTGAAAATATTTTACAATCACTGATAATGTTTCGTTTTATACTTCGTTTTTTCCCACACTCATTTGCATATTTTGGTTTGATTATCAATGTTACACGTATGCTACTTCTTCCACGCGTCCTTGGCATTCTTTCATTTGCGCAACGGTTGAGCGGTTGTTCCTTCTCTCTCTTTCTGAAACCCTTCCTTTCCTTCTACTCTTTTTGAGATAAAAATGAATGAGCTTTTCTTAGCATAGAACTTTCAGTTTTTTTTAACTTTAAACATCCATGAGACCTCGTCGAGCGATCGAATAGAGAAATTGATGGATTTTCGATACATTTTGAACGCAAAAAAATTATAAATATTGTGAGTAGTAAAACCAGTTTGAGGTAAGTGAAACTGTTGACAGAGAGGAATCAATAGATGAAAAAGAGAGAGAGGGTGAGAGGTAAAGAATGATGAGGTGCTCGAGAAAAATGAAAAGGAGTGGTATTATGTGTGATAATATGGTAATTTTCCTTGATCTCAATCCTAATGAGGTGTCATGGTTACACAGTTAAGTCGAACAAAACGAATTTGATTCATATTACTGTCTGGTACTTAAATTATTAAAGTATATAAACTAATAAAAGAAGGAACAATGTATTTTTCAAAAACAAAGATTTTTAGTTAGGAGAAGAAGCGAAAAAAGAAAAAAATCAAGAAAAGGAGCTATCTGGAACAGGTTTTCAGGTTCTCTATTGCCAAGTTTGAACTAAGTCATGTAAAGAGAGAAAAAGGCAAAAATAATGAGAGAGAATCATGCTCATCGTTGCAAAAGATGAGAGAAAGACAGGCAGGGTGAGAACGGAGGGAGAGAGTCGTAGTGAACATGATAGATTTCTATCTTACCCTACCCACCTTTCATCTTAACCAACCTGTACATCTGATGTCCCTTCTTCTCGCCCCTTTACTTGCAACTCTTCTTTCCCGGTTTTCTCATCTTCTCTAATTATCTTCTTATAAGGTTATTCTCTATCATTTCATCACTGATGAAATAGAAAACAATATCAATTTAATCGTCGTTCCACCTCTGCTTCTGTCCTTTACATCCCAAACCTTTTTTTCGTTCTTTATATCCGTCTAAGACGTTATGAGTTGCTTCAACGACAAGCGTATCCTTTCCTTATGTTCAATCACTGATGAAGCTTGGAAAGTTTATATTTTTCGACTTTGCTCAATCGTTTATCGATTGCTGCTGTTTTAACAAAAGTAATTCGGTGAGAATGTGTTCAGTAGCTGTGTGTAGTCATCACATCAATCGGAAAACAGAAAAATGGAAATGAAAATTACAAAATGTTAAACAAAAACAGAAAATTTGCATAGATCATAGGTGCATGTCTCTCGTTTCCTATCATATCGCTTGTCCACTGTTTCACATCGTTTTTGCATTAAGCAGCATAATCACACTGAATTTATAAAAAGTTTCGGTTAGGTTAAGCTCCGAAAGCTTAGAATTTGAAGAGAATACATAAGAAGCGTTTTGTTGAAATTTCACGTAATTACTACAAGAATATGCAGAGCTGATAAGAGAAAACTGTTCGTACGGAGCTTTATCTAATCAGTTTTTTTGAGATTCTCTAGATTATGTATTGGCAGCCTTTAAAATTGTACTAAAAAATTATGATGGTCGAGCTGCAAAGGCTGACGATTAAAACGATTGTCCACCACCTCGACGGTCCTTGCGGTTACTTTTTTTCACGATTTTGAAGAGAAGTGTAGAGATATAGAGAAGAAAGAGACAGAAATAGAGAGAGGGGGGGGGAGAGAGAAAGAGAAATGAGGAAAGTAGTGGAATCCAACCAGCCAAAGGTATGGAGAGAAACGGAGGACTCTGAGAAAGTAAACCTCGGCGTGAGCGAAAGGTGAATGTGGATGGCTGAGAGTCTCAAAAAAGCAATGACGAGGTTTTTGCTTGTCCATTTCTCCTCATGTTTGTGTCCTTCTCATCATCATCTTCCTCCTTTCAATATCTCTAAACATTCCCCTTTCGCCTCTAATATTTACTTTTTTGTTTTCACGGAAAGAACGAAAAAAGGGTTTTGTCTGTAAGCTGTAAAAAAACTGTTCGACTACTCCCCTCTTTGGCCCTGTGCACATTTGATTACCTTAATGAAATGTGAGAAAATCTGGCCAATGATTCGATTTTTATTGATTTTAGTTTTCAAAGTTATTTTCCTTGTCTCTCTCTCTCTCTCTCTCTTCCTTCGTATACTTCTCTTTTTCATCTCTCAATCGCTCTCTGTATCTATACGCGTTGAAACTAATTGATAACTGTCTAGCCTTCCGAACAGTTTTAGCTAAAGCTGCAAAAATGACTTTGAGTCATTTTGTTTTCTGAATAAACTCTTATTTCCCTCTTATCTGAGCAAATTTTGTTTAGTTTTTCATTCGTTCTCTGTTGATCCTACATATTTCTGGCGACACACGTGAACTGTCCATGAAGCCGAAACGGAGTGAACCGTTAGAGGAATAGAGAAGATTTGCGTTTTCGTTTTGATTGAACCGTGCTATCGAAAAGTTTTATTTCTCACCCTTCTCTTCTTATTGTAGATTATAATAGTAACAACAGGAACATTCGTTAAACTGTTAGTTGTTTCAATCATTAATGATAACGTATTTCCATAAGTAGCATGACTGTTGTCTATTTGAAGTGTTTCATTCGTCAGTAGTTTCTATTGCCATTTATGATTACAGTAGAGAGAGGGAGTAAAAGACAGAGAGCTGATATCAGTCATTGGTTCGTCTGTGTTCCTTATCAATCCCAATATCGTTTTGTGTGTTTCTAGCAATTGTAATGAGTTGGCTAGAAAGAAACTTTCAGAAGCTGTAGAGCGTTGGAGAAAGAGTAGAAAGTTTCCCTTGAATATAAATTCTTCTTTGGTTCTTTAAAACTGCTGATCTAAGTTAGAGGAGAAAGACAAAAATTATGAAGTGAAGTGTGTATTCTGGAGAGAAGAGACAATGAAGAGTTAGAGAGATAAGAGTGGAAAAGAGATGAATATCTTTTCTTTTATAGTAATAGCTCAATCAGTCATATCATTTTATCTTCATTATATATCAGCACCCAATGCAAGGTCACTGCTGTCTGAAGAAAGTCTCATCTTCGTTTTCTTGTTTATGTTTCAAAATAGAAAAAAACTTCAACAGTTACTTTTCATTAATTATACTTTTTCAGGTATCCTCTAACTAGTGTTAGCCGTGGCGGAGACCTCATGCTAGCTGCGACTTCAGCTGCTAGTTCCGCCAATTCTTCCGTATCTTCATATAGTGTTAGAGATCGAAGTACCACATCCACCGCTACTTGTGCCGTTTGTGGTGATGGGACAGCTAAGCTTCATTATGGAGTTTTAGCTTGTTACGGTTGCAAAGGGTTTTTTCGGCGAACCTTAACAGGAAAATATCGATATGTATGTCGATTCGGAAATAATTGCATTGTGGATAAATGTAAGTTTTCTATCTTTTTTTTTTTATCTTTGAAACTCCATTAACGAGTACTTTGGGTCTGACCACTTCAAGGTCATCAAACTATATTAACTGACATAGCCGCAGACATATTTGGAAGAAAATATTTGTTTGTAATGACCGCCTTTAAAAAAACTTGAGCTTATCTAGAACTTAGAAAAATCATCCAAACAACACTTGTTGTCAAAAAAACAAAACTGAGAACTTCATTATTGCTCTTCTTACAGATCAGAGGAATAGTTGCCGATATTGTCGATTCACGCGATGCATTGATGTTGGTATGGATCCTAAAGGTAATCAATTAACATGATATGATAAGTGTAAGAAAGCCCCATTTCAGCGGTACGACCGGACCGTGATATTACCGGGAAACAACGAGTACCCCGTATTAGGAAAAAGCAAATTGATGAAGATTTGCTGAATCATGTGGTAAAACATTAACCGTTACGACGTAGTAATGAATGATTGTAGATGAGATTGCAAGGAGATGATTGGTCAAGAAAGCTTCCGGTCGAACATCGCATTATGTTAATGCAATTGATGAATATTGAGAATAAGGTTAGGCAACAAGTTGTTCCAATCATTTGGTTCTCCTTTAAAGGTTGCTAAAGGAGATTTGCCGAAGACTAACACCCTCAAAAACTATGTGAGGGATTCTAAAAATATTTCTCTGCGTGAAATGTTCGAGCAAAAGCCCTTGATAGATGGACGTAGAACTGAGGTTTGCACCCCCTATTTCTACTATTAACCATGAGATATGTTTAATATTAGATGAGTTATGAACCATATCGAATGACTAGAACGGAGGAGCTGTCAGAAATAGCTCATCGACGAGCAATAGCTGCAGTTGATTGGGTAGAAAACCTGACGGAAATCGCTGAAATTATTTCGACTGACGATAAGGTTAGCATTTTCACCTCCTCTTCTCGTTCACCAGTTCTATTTCTGAAGGTCTCACTAGTGAAAGCCTGCTACTCTCCGTTGACAATATTCAACTTTTCTGCCCGTACCGCCCAAAACACAACAAATCCTGACATATTGTGTCTTTGTAGTCACTCTTATGTTCCTCGTCAGTTACCTCCGGAATTCAATGAAACCAAGTAAGATTAAATCTTAACTTTTCAGTTTTCAAACAAAACTCCTAACCATTTCAGTCATTTATCGAATATTCTGATCGATAGAACTCTTAATGAATTAGTTGCTCCTCTAAGAAAATTGAGTTTGAAGGAAGAAGAAATTGTTACCTTGAAGTCTATTATCATCCTCAACCCAAGTAAACATTTTCGTATTTGAAAGTTTCACAAAAACTAACTTACAGATGCTAAGGGTTTATCTACCCATGCTAAGCAAGCAATAGCCGATCTTAGAGATAAAATGCAGGACATGCTGTTCCAGATCGTTAAGGAAATTCATCCCAATAGCCCTTCAGGCAGCAGCCGATTCGGAAATCTGCTACTCCTATTGCCCACCATAACAGTATGTTGAAGAATAATAAGTACTTAATATAGCATTACTATTAAGACACTGTCTGGATTAATGAGCGAGAACATGCAGTTCTGCCAAGCTTTTGGTGGACGTCATAGTGGCGATCCATTGCTTTCGGAAATGTTTGGAGATCAGAAACCAGTTTTTGATGACTCTGACATGATCAGCTCGTCTGTCAGTCCTCCACTTTTTGATCCCGCCGATATTTCGTTGCAGGTAGCTAGCTATACACGAGTATTGAATTGATATGATAATTAATAAAATTTGCAGTCGATCTCACCACCATTACTGAATTCTCCAAAATCAGTACTGGCTCGCCCGCGCGTATCAAGAAGAGAAACCGCTACTCAGACAGATCTTGATCGTTCAAGCAGCCCCTTGTCACATAGTAGAAGTAGTAACTCTTTAATAAGTGGAGGCTATTCTCCTCCTGTAAGCGTAAGTTTTCGATAACTGTAACATTATGATCATGAATCATTCTAGCTTTCAATGAACTCGCCTTTCCATACACTACTTGATGACGAGTCTTTTTCCCCCGGAAATGACATGGTTAACGGTTTAGTGGATCTCGGCAATGGTGACCTCTTTTCGCTGATTCAGTAATAAACAACAAAAACAGCTAAGCATCCCCCACAATTACGTATTAATGAATTGAAAAGTTTGTTCTCACGTCATTATTCATCAACTGACTGGCACGGTTCTATCATTTTCACTTATGTCTTTTCTCTTATAATTAACCTTTCTCTTTATGGAAGCAATTGCCGAATTTTAAGTGACTTGTACAAAAGAGTATCGGATGCTCGCCGATCATTTAATATATTCTCACTCAGAGCCTATGGCTCTTATACATACAAATATAATTATACAAATATAATTATATGAACAGATGATTATTAATTGCCGAGATAGTAAGACAACGCTTTCACGGCTTGTAATATATTCCTAACATTTTATTTCTTTCTCTTTCTGTCTCTCTTTATCTCTCTCACAGACACACTCTCTCTCTCTCACTCTCTCTCTCTCCTTCACTTAGCCTCAAAGTACTGTTTTCTTATACGTGAAATAATACAAACATTTGTAAGCTTAATTTAATCGCTAAGTTCACTTACCCACATATGAAACAAAAAGAGTTTTTTGATTGTTTTCATGCTGATACCAGATTATTCTATAGTTGTATGACCTGAAAACTGAAGATATAAATGTTTATTTAAGCTTTAAATTGTTTATGAAGAAGAAAGAATGAGAATTTTTTCACCTATATCATCTCAAGTGTTTAAGACAAGTGATGTCTATCAAATCCGAAGTAAACTGAGCAGCGAGCCGAATGAACTTTCATTCGCAACTCATCTTAAACACGGCTCCCCCATGATTAAAACGACTGAAAGATCACTGAAGAACTGCAAGGCTTACAACATTTCAATGTAATCTTGACGATGCGGATTAAATTCTATAATTACTTCTTTATTATAAGCACAGAGAGCATCTAAAGTCAACAGATTTACTATAACTTTCATTCGATGTGGAACAGGTTGGACAACTTTACGTGTCAAGATAAAATATGACGTCATATTCCAAACATTCTGCGGAGAACTATGAGCACAGGAGCAGACATTCTCGCATGTAATAAGAAGAATTGATTTCTGAAAGTCTGCAAACCATTTTTCTGTTTTCCGATCAATGGTCGTTTTCCTTGTTTCTGCTCCACGTGTCACGTAGTTCACGTTCGTGTGGGCTCAACGTGGTAACCTGAAATACAAAGCCATTCGCTCTTCAATGAGCATAGGACTCGGTTGCATTCATAATTCATTCTTCTTCAACAACATCTTTTAATTATGTTTACTGTAATGAAAATCTATCACTTTTTCCAGTTTTTTTTTGTTTATTTTGTGAGAAATATTCAATTTTCCAGTACGACTTACCTGTTATGAGGAGAAAAGAGAACGAGAGAGAAGTTGAATATAACAGGGAACAGATTGTTCTATCTTTTACTTGTTAATCGGCTCAGCCCAATCGATTAGAAAGAATGGATACATAATGTTTTGATTTTTTACTGTATATTTTAAAACTTCTCACCTCTATTTGCAGTCTTATCTTGTATAATTTGCATAGAGCAGTCAGATCTTTATAGATTAATGTTCTCATCAATTTCTTCTTCGTCGTCTTCTTCTCCAGCTTCATCAGTTCCTTGCTCCTCCACTGCCTCATGTGATCGTCAATGTGCCGTTTGTGGAGATGTTCCCGCAAAAGTTCATTATGGAGTTCTTGCATGCTTTGGTTGTAAAGGATTCTTCCGTCGAGCTGTGAAAGACGGCCGCAACAAATACATTTGTCGGTTCGATAAAAATTGTCAGGTAACTAAATGTGAGCTTATAATAAGAAAACTTTGTGATAAGTCATCTCACCTTATTTCAGTTGAACGAAATGCCTGCAGATATTGCAGATTCCGTCGCTGTCTTCTAGTCGGAATGAATCCTGACTGTACGTTTTTCTCTATCATCTTATGACATATGATTAATTCAGATGTCAGACCGGATCGCTTGGAGACACGGAAAAAACAACAGAGAAACTTATCAAAGAAGAAAAGCTTGAGTAGGCAGCCATCTACCAAGTCATCCGATGATTGGACTAATTTGCTATCGATAACACAAAGGTGAATTATTGTTGAATCTCTTTGATCTTTGGCTTTCCTTGCTCTGATTTCGCTCTGATTCTCGGTCCTAGTTCAGTCTTATGAGTTGACTTTTAGAAATTTGCTTACTACTCTCAGTACAATTGAGTCTCACTTGCAACAAATTGAACAAGCAAACTATGACACCATTGCCTTCTTTTCATTGAGAAGTCTTTTAGCAGACAGATCATTAGTTCGAAAAACTAGGGAGGTACTGTTTTAGGATAGTAAGAAGTTTATGTATTTACCAGTTTCAGAGTCGTTCGTTCTCCAACAACTCGTCAAGTAATGATGACTGTTCGGACATACTAAATATTGAAAGAATTGTTTCAACCGTTGATTTTGTTGACAGTTTGTTGGAGAGTTTTTTGGATGATAGAAGGGTCTCAATTGAAGATAAAGTTGAATTTGAGGCTGATATTTTCCTTAACTCATGCTTTAGTGTTCTTTGATGAGTGAAACCTACTTAACTCTTGTCATGCTTGACTTCATGTTGCGTTTGACTGCTCAGGGATACCACAAGGCTGCTGAAGAGTTCTCCAAGTCTTGCCCCACGAAGCAAATGTGAGTGATCTCATGATTGAAAAAAAAACCCAAATTCCAGATCTTTTTCTTTTTACGCTTCCTTAAACAAAATAACAGAATTGTTCATGAGATGTTCTTTATCACCTATGGAGTACTCTCTTGTTCGCGCTTATGTCATATGTACTGCAGGTTTATCTCCTTGTCAGCAATATTTTATCGAAACATCGATTATTTGAAGATAAGACAATGCTCTCAAATTCATTAGGCAATGATTTGCTCACTCTATCCGAATCTTTGAGTGAACTTCTTTTTCGAATCATAAAAGGAAGTAGACGAGTAAGTAGTCAGACTGCAGCTACTGCATTAGCAACCATTATATCGTTTTTGCATCAGATAAAGGTACTTTCAGTTGTATACGATAAAATTTTTTACTTTTTGAAGGTTCTCTCTAAAGACCTCCACTCTCAACTGGCTCAACAATATCCGAGAGAAAGATCTAGAAATATTCCTTTCCAACACATCATTGAAGATCTCTTGAATCCGGAAGTATCTGACTTAATAGCCCAAATGGCTGATGGAAAATCTATGAAAACTCAACAGATAGAACGAATCAAAAACTGCGAATTGCCAAGTATACCCCAATTTGAAACTCATTCTACGAATCAAAACGATAACTTTCGTCACCCTATGGATTACCAGTTCACAGCACCATTGCCCATTAGACCATCAGCTCTGGGATTTTCTTCAAAACTTCCATTAACGATCACCAAATCAATTGAAGTAGGTTCAAGAGAATCATAAAACAGCAAAATTAATTTTTAGGAAATGCTAAGAGCACCAGGAGCTGCTGAAGACTCGATATTAAACCGCCCTCTATCCAAAGATTGGGCTGATGGCTTACGTCTCACTCCGGTATTTAGCAAAGACGTCGTTGTTCAGTTTTTTCCCGAACTATCTGAAACAGTTCCATGACCGATAAGATAAAACAATCTCTCATCGAGTAAGGACCAAACGAAAGAGTCTAAGTACTTTATTAAGTATGGAAAACTTGTTTAGCACTCACGTCTTATCTATGTAATTATACGGTAATAATATTTACGATAAATCATTCAAGTTTGATAAAGTTTCATCTGTAGTATATGGAACGAGGGAGAAATGCTGCAACTAGGAACGAAAAGTAATCAAGAAAATTTATTAACCAAGATGAACAATAATAATAAGGGTTCGAGGTATCATCAAATGAAACATAACGAGAACAGTTTCTAAGAACACGTGAATGAAGTTATTTTCAAAAACTTCCCTATTTGGACCTTATTCCTTCTTTTCTTCTTCAGTAGCATCTGCTGCAGCATCTTTTGGAAGAAGATTAACCATTTCAGTTCCTTGTGTTTCACTGCAATTTGAGAATTATTCGCATATATCTGTATATTTTTAATTTAAAACCTCTTTTCGATTTCTTTCTTTTTACCAGCTTTTTCCAAATTGCAATTCTTAGTTTCCTCCAACCAGAAGTAAGCAACAGCAATATTGCTGAGTCCAAGAACGATAGAAATCATGTGAACTCCAGGTTCGTAGTATGTCTTTAGTCCAGTCTATTAAAGAAGTATGAGTTTCGAAATTTGAGGCTGAAGAACCAGCATGGAAGCTCCAATATTCGCTATGCGACCAATGATAGAGCAGGATGCGGTAGAAGTTGCTCTGACATCTGTAGGCATTAATTCAGAAGCGCACAAGTAGCATGGCTCCCAAACGATAGAAGTGAAGATGAAAGCTCCCAAGTACACGAATGTATAATACCATTCGCCCTAGAAAAAATAACTATATAACCAGCCTTGTGGCTTAGATGCCTTCTCTTCCATGTATAAAAATAGAACGACGCAAACGAAGAACATGACAGCCAACAGCTGTGAACAAAGGAGAACAAAACGTCTTCCCATCCAAGGAAGAAAACCATCTGCGAAACCCATGATCTAAATAATTTCATTCAAAATATCAATATTTAAATTCAAATTACCACGCGTACAACTGAGAGTAGTATGCCAGAGAGGAACTGACCGACCCAGAAATTCTTTGTCATGTCTCCTCCACATAAATCAGTTAAGTAAGCGGTCATTCCAGTCACAAACCACCTAGAATCACGATACATAGCTCGACATTTCTGAGATTCATTACATCACCCAAAGAACGAGTAAATTCCGGCGAAGAGTAGGATCTTGGAAGACACCAAATATAGTGACAGCTTTCTCTGGAACGGCTAACTCTGATGGGACCGGAGGTGGCTCCACTAAAAAAATGAAAAAAAAATGAAGAAAAAAAACAACAAAGTTTACTTGGCTCAAATGGAACTCCGGCGAGGGCTGCGAGACGTTTTCTGCTCTCCTCTGACTCTTCGAATCTCCCCTTGAAAGAATTCTCGTTTCTTATGTTCATAAAACAAAACTACCTTCTTTCTCAACCAAATATGGCTTTCAGGTAAGACGAAAATCACAATAGCAAAAGTGATAAGAGACAAGATAGAGGAAACATAAGATGACATTCTCCATTCTCCTGTTAGTAAACAAACTATCGTGAGCATGGTT
Source organism: Auanema freiburgensis (assembly GCA_030370435.1). NCBI lineage: Eukaryota > Metazoa > Nematoda > Chromadorea > Rhabditida > Rhabditidae > Auanema > Auanema freiburgense. Next base: position 1,993,903 of record CM059369.1, read on the forward strand.
CGAGCGTTAGCCTGAATAAAAACATCCTCATACTTCATAAAGATGGAAATTACCCAATTACTGAAAGTTCTCAACTTGAATCTTTGATGGGGAGAAACAAGCTCGGAGAAGTAAGCCCATCCAACAACCATGGTGCCTGCTATGGCGATACCGGTGACAGCTCGAAGGAAGTAAAACATAGCGATGCTGTTGAAATAACCTGAAATTTCCATCAAATCCTTAACTTTCATTAGAAATGAGACAAAACCTGACAGGAAAAGAGCAGGGATACCCACAATCATTGATATAATGAAAGTTTTTCGTCTTCCGATCGCATCTGCTACATATCCCAAAAATATATTACCAATCAACACTCCAACATACTGGGCAAAAGCAGGACGGAAACTGAATGAGAAACGTAAAGTGATGAATAACTGGAAAAACTCATACTCTTTCCAACCATCCTTACAGAAAATGCCGTATTCCATAGCAGCTGATTGATAATATGCATGTGAATACTTGGTAACACATTCCGCCTAAAGAACAAAATGACTTCCGAGTGCTCTTAATTCTCATTTAGAGTAGTTAAAAGCATTTGATCGGTTGATTTCTCAAGCTAACATTGAAGCAAACAATAGATTTTCGAATATTTCAAACCTTGTCAGCTTTAGAAGTAGCATTGAAACACAAATCAGGACAATCAGGACAATCCATGCATTTGTTCTTGGGAACATAATAACAGCGCTCACCTAAATAACTCCTTTTCCATAGCAAGGTTTGACTAAAAAAAACTCACCAACGCAAGCAGTTTTAGGTGTGTAATTGAGGAAGATGGGGAAAATCTGTTGGATACTGAAGAAGTGAGTCATTTGGTAAGTGATTAGGATCAGTATGTCAACCCGATAGAAGCCTAAACAGTCATCAACATGAAATTAGTTAAAATGATTTGTTTACCGGGAGGTATTAGTTGCATGGTGATAAGTGTAGGTTTTCCCTTCGTGAGCCGCCCTGTAATTCGCTTATTATAAAAATAGTTATCAGAATATTTGATGATAGTTAAGTGAAGAACCCTTCTGTCTGAGCAGAACAAGGCTTATGGCAAAAGAAGAAAAAAGAGCGGACATGGGTGAGAGAATAATCGATAAAGAGCCAAGTAGGATTACATGAGATTTGCTCTGTCAATTTAAAGCACTGACTGAAGTTTTTTTTATGAAAATAGGATAGAAGTGGAATGTACTAATAGTCCATGTGAACCAAAACTGAATGGACAGTCCTATTTCCCGAGTGGAAGATGGAAAATTCAGTCTTTCATGGGAGAGATGTTAGATGTTTACTCTCTCTCTTTCTCTCTCTTTTATACAGTTCATAATAAGCAGATTCATTGAATGTCAAAAAAAATTGTTATACAACCAATAATAATTGGCAGTAAATGTCCTTGGGTAATAGTAAAATGAGGAGGTCTCATCAAGTTGAACAAGTCTATGACGCCTATATGCCCGCGAATTTCCTTTGTTTGGAGTTATGTAATAGTAAAGATCCCAATAGGAAGAAGACGAAACGCTGATTAGAAACATCATGTAAAACGTTTCAGTAGACATACAACTTTACAAAAAAGAAACGTGCGAATCATTCGCTTTCTTCCAAAAAAATGATGCAAAAACTATTATGAAAGCACAAGAAGAGCGTCAGTGAGTAAGGACAGAGCAACAGATGGCAGTTGACAGCAGAGATGGACAGAGAGCAAAAAGAAATGCGGTTGAACCTTCACTGCGGCCTTTGAACAAGAAGACCACTGGCGTTTCTTTTCTTATATAGTTTCTGTTACAACTTTTGGATTATTCGACCTGAACTATGAAATAACCAACTCGAGATTCGAATATCATTAACGGGCAAGGGTATCCACTACAGCCTCTAGAGTAAATACATTTTCAATTTCTGATCCATTATTTGCGATTAGAAACTTGTGTGAATGAAACAGACGAAAAACGAATACCTCGATTCGTCTCGAGAAAAGACTCATTACGAACAGGAAATTTCTTTCTATCCGTAAAAAAACCTCGATCATTCTCGGAAACAAAATGTGGTTGCGGAAGGTAGCAACTGTTAACCACACGAAGCTCCATGATCGAATTTCTGACAAATCGAAAGGTATTCAAGTTCATTTCTTCATAAAAATCAGTATTAGTAACAATTGATAAAAAAACGTTAAAGTTTACAGAGAAAAGTGATTAAGCTATGGACAATAATTAGATATAAATATATCCAAGTTCAATATATTTTGTGAACAATAGAAAATATCAAAAACCCGTTTGCTGCAAACTCAAATACCCATATGCAGTCAGAGACCAAACATTTCAACTTTCAAAGTTATTTTTCCAATTTCTCTATCTGGAAACGAGTGCTGTTAAAACTCAAACATCGATAAAACAAACCTCATCATATCTTTTTCTTGTCACATCTAATATAGCGTCTTTGGAGCTCGTCAGAGGCTTCGCTGGTGCTGTATTATCAGAGCCCAAACCAGCCCGATTGGCTTTCAAATTATTAATAACCTAAAGTATTTCGTTTTGGATATTGCATACAGGAGCCCATCTCTTACCGGTTCCACCCGTCCCGTATTGCTTTTACCCAGTCCTTCTCCTTCTTTCCAGCCCATCCCTTTGAGCAGCTTGAATCCTTTGTTCTCAGAGCTCACGGAAGAAGCAGATGCTCCCTGTTTCGGTAATGGGGCGGCACCTGTATCCAAAAAATAAAATTTGAAAAAAGCGAAAACCAAACCAGGAACAGGTTTCGCGTAGCAATTTGCATAAATATTATTAGGATCGGCAGGACCATTTGGTCGACTGGCTCGCTTGATATCAATTTCAGATCCAACTTCCTTTCTTCGCTTGGCAGCTCTGTCGAATCCTCGATTCACATGCGAATCAGACTATAAATCAGTTGTAGAACTCTCAAAAGCTTTGAGTACTGACTCCGCCAATAACACCAAAAGCTGCCTTCAGCATCTTCAAATTTCGCCTCCTAGCCGTTTCGCCACTTACTACACGAGAAACAGGCTGTTCCAATGGTTTCAATAACCCAGGCTCGCATCCATTACAGGTATTGTTGCCTAGAATGAATCAAAATTCTGAGACAAAGATTTTCAATACCGTAATGAACATGAATGTATAATCTGGATTTTCCTACCCGCAAGAAATCACCATGTACAATTTCCCTATCGTCTTCAAGCTAAAACAGAAAGAGTTATCGCTACAAATTGAACTATGCTGAAACCTCCAAATAAAAATCATTTAGTGTTACAGAAGCTCTATCTGATATTTTCTTCACGACATATGAAGAACTCTCTTGAACATAAGAAAACTCTAGTACTTTCTAAAATGGAAATGAATCATCATACTATGGCTATTGGCTTACAGGAGGCAGGTTGAAGTCATTTAGTTCTATTTCGAGATGCTCAGAAGAACCTGCTATTCCCCCTGTTACAGTTATCACAAACAGTTTGTTAGTTTCATCTATTATCCGAAGACAAGGAGGGTGTGAGAAACCTTCCTCTGAAAACAAAAGTTGGAAAGACGCGTATCATGACCAAATAAATTAGTGAAAAGTACACGTGAAGATTACGTGAAGCCTGGCACTATATAGTAAATGCAACCAAACTTAGTAGTTGAAACTGTTTTGTTTGTAAGATACCAAATTACTCAGTTTACGTACCCTGTTTCAACCTTTCTTTGTGTTCTGCTATACTTCCATCCCATCCTATTGCCCAATATTCATCTGATGAATCACTCATACAAGGAGAGAGCACTGCAATTGTCAACGAATAAACCCCAGAACACGTCCAACTTACCATTATCAACTTCTTGATATATAACCAAGTTAGGATCTTCAGTCTGAATGTATTCACGGCCTTTCGGCTTCTCGTCTTTACCTTTCTTCTGAAAAACTTTTTCGATTTCGCTGATTTGTTTTTTTTTGTTTCACTTTTCTAGTTTTTGGCTCTAGTGCAGGTATATCAAGATTGAAGTATTGAGGTCCACCCGATATTGAATCAACCATCCCAAATACAACTTCAACAACTTCCACAGTCTCTTGACTGATTTTACAAAAATTTTCGCCAAAGAAATCTTCAGCCCAGTGTTCGTACTTTTTGTTTCTCCATTTCACTGGAAGTATCACATAGAAAGTTTTCGCGGAACGTCTTACATTTTTGTGCGCATCTATATATTTCATATTCTCTAGTTTCATCATTGAAAACGTAATAGGTCTGGTTATCAGGAGAATAAAAAAGTCCTGTGTTCTGGAAGAAAATCATACTAGAAAAGTTCCAATGAATGTAATACATACGGGATCATAAAAAAAATTCGATTCTCTAGAATAATATTGTCCATATTCTGAAATCCATTCAAAACCATCAGGCACACGTGAATGATAAACTTCCGTAGCTGCCTGACGAACCATATCAGCTATACTCATCTAAAGTCAACTATTATATCTGTAAAATAAACCTTTTCACCCCTCCAGATTCGGAAACGAATCCTCCGCCGGTAGTGCTATCCATTTTCCAGTAGTAAACCTAAATTTCGAGCTGGACACTGTATTTTATGGAGAATCAAGAAAGAATGAGCGTAGATTTTGTTGAAAAAGTTGAGCATTTCTTTTGTTTTCAGAATGAAGTATAACTAATACATGCATCGTTATGTTGAAGCTTAGAAAGTTGATGAATTACTGATTGACGATGGTTTTGAATTTGGCGACGGCGCGTGTATTTCGCAAAGGAGCGCGAATCAAAAGGTAGTCAAACTTTTTGATGACCATGTCCCCATATTGAACTTCGTTCCGTAATGTTACGGACATATATCATCTTTTGACATGATAATGAGTTTGTGTACGTCGTATTATGGTTATTATTTGATTCCCAGTGTACATAGTACATAGGTTTGTATAACGATTAGACTGATGAAGTGATATTGCATTCTCTGTTGTGTATCGTTCCGTCGTCCTTATCCATCGAACTTGGCTGATAAGAAGACATCTTTTTTATGTGTGCAGCCTACCTAGAAATCAGTTTCCTATTACGTTTTTTTCCTGCATTTTCGTTTCTAATTGAAATGACAGGTGTTGTTTATCTACTCATTTATCTCTACTAAGCAAAGTATGATACGAAAAGTCAAGCGGTCTATTCCCCAAAATGAAGAGGGCGCACCTAGTCTAGTTCTTTTGACAATCTTTACTCCTTCTTCTTATGTAGTTTTATCATCAACTTCTGCCTCAGAATTGGTGTTCCATCCTACTTATAAGATATACTTGTGGGCGGAAATGCCGACTGTCGTTTACTTCTTTCTGGCAAATCACGCGATTCAATTCTGATCTGAAAGCATTCTTTATCATTCTCTCCACTAATTGTTGTGCTTCTAACCATATTCCGCGAGTACTCGTTTTTCTTATTCGGCCATCAGACTTTCATTACGCTCGTTTCGTTCCTATTACATCAGACACATTCTTCGTTCCAGATATGGCAGAGGAGGATATAGCGGTCACTAAATTCAGAGAATACATTCGTATCAATACTGAGCACCCAAACCCTGATTATGGTATGCCAATAGGAACTTCTATCCAATAGTTTAGTTCTGATCTTTCTAGAGAAATGCAAAGAGTTTTTACTTGATTTGGCTAACGAAATCTCCATTCCAGCTAAAGCTGTTTATGTAAGAATTGTTTTCACATCTTGTTCAACGTGTTTTGTTAAGACTGATGCTACCCATCCTTTTGTGATTATGACAATCCCCGGTAGTAAACCCGATCTTCCATCCGTTATGTTGTACTCACATACAGACGTCGTGCCAACTTTCAAAGTAATTCATATCATCAACAAGTTTCTTAATTTTTTTAATTCAAAAGGAGCACTGGACATACGACCCTTACTCTGCTCATAAAGATGAAGATGGTAACATCTTTGGGCGGGGAACACAGGACATGAAATGTGTTGGATCTCAATACTTTGAAGCTATTCGGAGACATTTTCTGAGAGGGAAGAAACAGTGGACAAGAACTATCCACATTGTTTGGGGACCTGGTTAAAATTCTGTAGATTCGAAATTTTATTTATACTCTTCTAGATGAAGAAGTCGGTGGTCCAATGGGGATGGCTGCTTTCCGTTTCACCGACGATTTTAAAGCTCTGAACATTGGTTTCGTTTTAGATGAAGGTTTGGCTACGGAAGAAACTAAGTACAAGGTGTATTATGCCGAGAGATGTCCATGGTGTAAGACTAAGACGAGTTGAAACTAACAAGTTATGTGTTATTCATAGGGGTACGTATTACTTGCGAAGGAAATCCTGGTCATGGTTCGAAGTTCATTGAAAACACCGCTGGAGAGAAGCTGGTTAGTTTAAAAAAGCTGTTGTGTTAATTCACAGAGATGCTCTTCAATATATATTTGACTTTTTTCAGCAATCTGTAATCAATAGCGCTTTAGCGTTCCGCGAAGAGCAAAAGAAACATATGATAGAGAACAACTTGACTCTAGGGGATGTGACTACTCTTAATCTAACCGTTATTAGCGGAGGAGTTCAAGTTAACGTACTTCCTGAGCAACTCTCATGCTGTTCGTTTGAAACTTCTGCAATGTATAATATAATATTTCACTTTCAGGTTTTGATATCCGTGTTCCACCAACAGTTGATTATGTAGAGTTTAATGCTCAAATTGCAAGCTGGTGCCAAAAAGCCGGACCTGACGTCAGCTACGAGTTTTTGCAGGTGTGACCTTTTAATTCAAAATTTTGTTGGTTATACTAAACTTTTCTTACGAGAAACTCAAAGATGAAACACTCAAAAGTTTTCATGTCTTACAAACCTTACAGACAAGCCGTCCGACCGAGCAAAAGACCGTAGATTTCGTAAGTTGCCATACTAGTGGGATGCACTTTAATTGAACGTTCTTAAGTCTAAACGCATGATCATGTTTTTTTTAATAACTCGCATGCATTGAATTCCGAGATCCCATCACCTTTCATCCGTCCTTTTGTTTCAGAAAAATGAGAACAAGAACATAACTTCTACTAGTTTGGATGATCCGTGGTTTGCTGCTTTTGATGCCGCACTCAAACAAGAGTTTGAAAATTTCCATTAGTGCCCATTATGTTTACATAATTTAGAGCATGTGAATACTCGACTGAAATATTCACAGGAGCCACAGATTCCAGATTTATTCGTGAGGTATTATACTATCATGAAACGATTATAGAATAGTTTTCAGCTCGGCTACCGCTCAATTGGTTTCAGCCCCATGATCAATACTCCATCTCTTCTCCATGACCACAATGAGTTTTTGAATGAGAAAGTTTATTTGAGGGGTGTGGAAATCTATGAAACACTGATCGAAAAACTGGCGGAAGTGCAAGTAAATTAACTCAAATAACAAACTGATAATTACTTCTGTGATATGTGTATTATGTGACATGAAATATGATTAAAGAATTTATTAAAGCCACGGGGTTAACATATAGGTACACGCTCAATGGAATAGAATGCAATTTTCAAAACGCTGAAATATTAGAAAGGTTCATGATCTCACTTCGAGCCCACAAATGTCGAGTAATTTCCCCATAACGGTAGTTTTCAAGCCGAACCTACAAACATAGACAACCATTTACACTGACTTTGAAAACAAACTTCTCAGTTTGCTGATTAATTTTGTTCATAATCGAGCGAAGTCTTACGGATGCATGACACAAGATTAAGAAGATCGGGAAGAGTACACTAAACGATAACTCAGTCCTCAGTAACTCTCAAATTTCTCACCCGAACGTGACTTTCAGAACTGATGACAGGAACATCAAGAATACTTGAATTGCAGCGATAACAGCTCCCCATGCAATATACTTATGATCTCGTCTCAGCTAAAAACACTGAATAAGTTATTTCAGTTAGTCTTCTTGTCCTCGAAGAGAACATAATCAGGTTTCTATCTGCATTTTATAAAATGAGAATAGTAACGGAAGCAATCGGATTATGCTAATTCCACATAAATATCCCATATTTTCAATAGTTACCTGAGAGTAATATGGATCAGCACTTAACATAAACGATGCCATGCCTATAGAGAGAATTACAGCCATCAATCCAAATACGGTATCCTAAACGTTTCAAAATTAGCATAAGCAAATGATAACAAAGACCTGGGCGTAGAAAAAGCTTTCGATGATGATGGCACAGAAAAATGTTAGGAAATAATTTGTTTGATAATAAAGTAGATTAGCAATAATTCTGTTTTGCCAGTTGGATAAGTTACTGTACGATGGATGCTAAAGCCAACTTATAAATGAAAAGAGGTGGGATAGAGCGTTACCTCATATCTCGACTTTCCCAGTAAAAAATCACTGAAAGATCGGAATGGTGGTAGTTCGATACCACTCACAAACTTATACTTCTGTTCAGCCATTCCTACAATTAATAATACTACCCTGTTAGTCTGAAACACGATTAAGAAGAAAATTAGAGCAGTGTCTGTGAATGTATAGTCTTGTCTGTTTATTTCGCAATCATAACAAGTTCAAGAGACAACATACTATACGTAGGTTTTAAACGATCAGACTCATATTGATTCCGAAACCCTCTCTCATAAAAATATGTTTTTGCATTGAATGACCATATGTCTTCTACGTTTCACAACTTCTGTCCAATAGTTAAAGGATTACGAGAAAATGGGTCCCGCGCCGAGAAATCCAGTCTACAGTATGAATTTCCCTTCCCCGTTTTCCCCAAATTTACAATACTTTCAACTCGTCGGTTATTTGTAACCTGCTGTCGAAGCGGGGGGTACTTCCTACTAGCTTGTTGACTCTCGTTCCTACCGCGTTATTTTTGTAGCAAACATAAATTGTCATCTTCAGGTAAAATGGTTAACGGTTCCGAAACCCTTGGTGATCTCCTTAAGCAAGGAGGAATCATTGGTGAAAGCTCTAACCTGGCCCTTCTCTCTGACAAAATTAAGAGAAGAATTTGTGCTTTGAAAGGAAACCAATTGAAAAGCATCGAGGTAAGTCACGTGGAACCGGTCAAAGATAACGTTTGGATTAGATTGAATCCAAATTCTACGAGAAGGTTCACAACTTGGAGAAAGAATTTGAAGCCGAGTTCGCCAAGGTCTACAAAGAGGTTTGTTTTTCACATACATTCCAACGCTTGAAAACAGTGCTGCTGATTTTTTTATCTTGATTGCTGGTATTTTACCTGTAGTTAATATAGTGGCACAAAAGAATCGTCGGGTTGCAACCCGTGTTTACTGATTACTGTAAATGCGTTACTTTTCTTCTGACTATATTATTTTAGAGAAGAGATATCGTTACTGGTGAACATGAGCCCACTGATGAGGAAGCTAACTTCCCTCTCCTCCACGGAATGGATGATGAGGATAAAACTGAACTTTACTCTCGTTCCTCTCAAGACGATGGATCTAAGGGAATTCCATCTTTCTGGCTCCAAGTTCTTCGCAGTACCGATGGAATCGGAGAGGTTATTCGTGAGTGCGATGAGCCTATTCTTGAGCACCTCATTGATATCAACACTGAAGTCAGCGTTTCCCCACCAGTTAGTTTGAAAAGTTTAGTTTCGGAGTAATGGTATTCTTTAGGGATTCACAATCTTCTTCCACTTTTCTCCCAACCCATTCTTCAAGAACACTATTTTGAAGAAGAAGTATGAACTCCAAATTAGCCCAGATGCTGAGGCTCCATTCGATTTTGATGGACCAATTGTTTCCGGATCTACTGGGTAAGATCTGGTCCTTTGTTAATTTACTGTAATTATTCTTAAGCGATGTCATCGAATGGGAGGAAGGAAAGAATGTGACCAAGAAGGTAGTTAAGAAGAAGGCTAAAAAGGGTGCCAATGCAGGGCGATTCCTTACTAAAACTGTCCGTCTAGATAGTATTCATACTCTATTTGACTGTTTTCAGGTTCAAAACGAATCTTTCTTCAACTTCTTCACCCCCATCGATCCCGCTGAGGTTAACCAGGATGCTGCTGACCACAACGTACGTTTTGATGTTTGATGGTTTTATGATCTTCGCAATCAATTATAGGAAAAGTTGGAGCTTACTAGAGTTGACTACGAACTCGGACAACTTTTGAGAGACCATGTCATCCCAAGAGCTGTTTTGTTCTTCACTGGAGAGAATGATCTTTCTGATGACTTCGATCTTTCTGGTGTAAGTTCATTTTTTATTCAGAAATTTTTGTAACCAAGTCGTACTGGTACTGAAAAGCTTCTGTCGTTCCCACTGTTTCCACTAAATTGTTTTTTTTTTTTGCAGGAAGATTTCGAAGATGACGATTCCGAGGAAGACGATGGAGATGAATAAACTAAATTTTTAATCCATCATCTACGGAGCTTGTTCTGTTATATCCCTGTTATTCCTCTCGGTTGACTTTGCGACGAGTAAAATCTGAAAATCATCGTTTCCGACAATTGTTGTTGTTAATTTCTTGCACATAATAAAGTTTTAATTCAACATTACTTGTACATTTTCGGCGTCATTCGCTTGATATACAACTGACAGGTGTGCACATAATGAACAAACTTGACTTTTTCTAGAACATGGCTGAGTTGAAAGCCGTTCTGGAGGTTTACGAAAACGTGTGTGTTCAGGGCAATCTAGAAGATTCAGACGTTCTTTATACTCTTGAGGCCAATGATGCCATCACCAGCCGCTTCTTGCTCAAAGTATATTGTAGAGTTGCCTATTATATTTGGGAGAAGAGTAGTTTCGGGGCAGGCATCTGTCCCGACCAAAATATGTTAAAGTTCATTTTCGGGAAAATCATCAAGTTGATGGATTCTGTTGATATAGATGGGGGTCTGGTCCTAATGTTTTTGTTGGAATTTTTTATATTAATTCTAGGTGAATGGTTAGGAGGGGAGTGTAATAATGGTCGTGCAATCCTTCGAGATTCAGTCTTGATTACTCTTCTGATATGTGCTGCCATATTTGATAGTCAGATTTTATGTGTTGCTAGTGTAAATCAGTTCATTTTCAGCGAAGCATGCATCTGAAGTGGTTGAAGTACGTTTCAAGCGATATTTCAACAGTTCGAAAGAAGTAGTAACCAACTTCATGGCCCAAGATGATCATCTCATGACTTTGGGCATTGCAACCTTGAGCTTGAAAAATTTTTTCCAGTCAGTGATTGATAAACAAATATTTATAAGTTGATTGTTTCACAGAGGGGGATCTATACTTTGTTTTCATGAAATCTCAACGTTTGTTTTGATGACAACATCATTCGACAACGCTGTAGGTCCCACAGAAAATTTCAGGATATTACAACTTACAACAGATAATTCTGGATTGGATAGAGAACAATTTGAGTTGCTTGGCATTCTGTACTCGGTTTCTTAAAGAAGTTGGAGGATCTGAAGCTTCCACAAGAGAATGGGACGGTTATCTGACCACCCTTCATGACAAAATCAAAGATGGCGTCTTCATGTAAGTAAATTACATCTGTTTTGTTTGCTCTCTTTTTTACTTCTTATTTACTCTGCGAATTTAGTGTAAATTTCGAAATTATCCTCTCTTTCGGAAATGTGTTTTACCACAGAACTTATCGATTTTCATACCTTTGCTGAAATGTTTCACAACTTTACCAAACGACAAAAGAATTTTCTTACAGACCAAAAAATAATAAGGGAAGGTGGGTGACGGAACCGCGAACGAGCAGTAGCGACATAGTTATCAAATTAAAGTCCATGAAAAATTCAAAGGGCAAAATAGAGCATATTAGATGTCGGACGTCCGAATCAGTGAGTTTGTTCGATGTTACTCATTCCACCTTCTCTAATTTAGAAACGTATATTTGTGGAAGAACCGGATACGCTCAACTATAAAGATGATAACTATGACGACCTACTCGTTCGTATTTATCTCTGTTTTTTTGCTTTAAGATCCGATATAATGGAACCTAAACATGCAGTTAAAATACCTTTTGATCCTCAATATCTTAATAAGCTAATCAATGCATTTGGTGAACAAGTGCAATCACTAAGACAATAACTTGCTTCTTCCCTGTGACTTACGTGTACTCTGCTTTATTGAATAATCTCAACTACTTATAAAGTCGTTCTAATCTGTTTCACTCCGATTTTTGAAGAACTACATACTTATCTAATTCGAAAAACTGCATGTTTGGAAAGTTTATAACAACAAAAAGGGAGCATGAGATCACACAGTTAAAAGACTTCAAAGAGCGCTGAATGAATCTTTAAGGTCTCCTTTGAGATGAGAAGCAGTTGACTACCTCGTTGAGCCTTAATTACTTAAACTGCACAAAACTTAAAGTGTATGGTTACCTTAATACTCGGGAATTGGCAAAGATCGTATCTTCTTCTTTATCGAACGCATCCTGAATGGTTCCGTAAATCGGTAATTCGTCCCCAATAAATTGAGTAATGGACCACGTTTCGATCGTTCCTGCAACTTTGTTCCGTAAGATGGTTGTCATTTCTCGATTGAGCAAGACTTCAAAAGCTTATCCCAAATCTTCGATTATATGCGAAAGCTCTAATGACAATTTTATTTATCACTCAACTCGCGCTAATCCAAAATTGACGTCATTTTCACGCCAATATCATTTCTTAAATGAATCAGTTTGGAACTGGTTGTTCTGATTATAACTTCTTCGAACTGCAGAGCGCGAGCGGTTGCTTTCTCCGGAATGTTACAAAAAATGCATTATCTTTTCGTTTTCAGTGCATGTCATCGATAAAAAGTGTGATATACGAAAGGTTTCGAAAAACGATGGGAATGTAAGCTGGGAATTTCTTGAACTTTCACGACAGTTTTTTCGATATTGTGGATGTATGTTTTAAGAAATGTGAAATAACATTACCGACGGATAAATATAATTCATAACGTCCGTATCAACAAGAGAAATTGAGTCCTGATTTCCAGTATAATTAATTGGGAGGCAGATGATGAGATTGATGCTCAGCAGAACAACTACCAGTCGCAGCATGCTTGAAATTGTAGAGGAAATCAGTTGATTAATTAAGGAAGTTAAAAGAGAACATGATCAGAATAACATTGGAAATCGAATTTTCTGTTGGTTTTGTGGATTGTTCTAGTTTCAGTATATGAGAAAGAATAAAAACAAAAAAAAGTAAACTATGTGAAAGCTAATTGAAGAGATTAAACATATTGTTTTCTATCGAAGGCTCTTTTCACTTTCCCTAATTTGTGAGTTTCTGAGGAGGATGTGGGTGTATATGAAGGCTCATAGTATTGCATTTTCTTGCAGGGCTCATAAAGATAAAAGCTTTGATGGACACTAGACTACTATATTAGGATAAGATTCCATTTACAACGACGACTAAAAAACGTAGAAATGAATGAAATGACGATCATGCTCTTCTAGAAATGACTAATAATGCGAACTTAGACCTCAAATAAATGAACATTAGTAATCATAAATGTTCTGAAGAATGAAGTTTCTTTCCAGTTCTAGCAAAGGATGAGAGCGCCAAGCCTAATAAAGCTCTATTTTCGACGTCATTGAAGTTATAGAACAGATTAAAGAAAAATTTTTCAGAACAGATCCAAGTTGAGAATAAATTCAATAAAATAATTCGTATATTATGGAATAGGAAAGAACAAAGTTCAGTAGATTTGTGCAAATATGTTGCGGTTAAGTTGGGATTTAAATTTGAAACCTTGCGAAAGTTCATTAATCGTGAATCTCATCTACTTTTGTGGCACATTCTATGCAAATCACATTTAGAAAAGACGTTAATGACGTTTTTGGCAAATGTGTGGCAAAATCATCAAGTTCTTATACCTGACGTAGTTGTTTGACACGATTTCTAAACATGTTGGTGAGATAGCCAAGTAAAAGATCAGCGTTGAAGTGTACGCACTTCCTCAAACGCCAACTTGTTGAGATTGGTGTGGGCATTTTAATATCTCGCTTACACAGAAGTTTCACTTGATTGGTAGGCATCAACATGCAAAAACAAGGGGGCGGCGAAAGAGTGAGAAAATTAAAACAGCGAAATGTCTCCATATGGAGAACGGTGCAATTAGTGTTGATTTTACTTTAGAAGGGATGGATCAACGAAATCCGTACACTGCTTCCGAGAAGAATTGCCAAAACACTTTGCCAAAGATAAAGTGCTTGTGCTCACATGCAAGAGTTTAATCCGAGGTTTAATGAAATAATTTAGATTTTTAAAGGTTCTCGGAGAGAACCAGAAATGGATCCTTGGGTAAGATGAAGGGAAGAAGAAGGGTGTCTAATAATGAGATTACGAGAAACTCTTACTAGTAGGAAAAACTTTACAGATTACGGAAAGACGAGAATGTAACATAGGTATGTACTACAGAGTAGGCAATCGGGAATGTTTGTATGCTGACTAAACTTTTTTTTTCGGAAAACTGGAAAATGGCAGAAACAGCAGCATTCACTTTGCTAAAGGTTACTGAGCTAAAGCATCAAGCAGACGTGCAACACAATAGTTAATGGTAACTACGAACTCCAAAACAAATTGAGAGAGAATAGATAAAGATGACATATTATATTTTACTATTTACAAACAAAACAGTTTCATTTCCGAACTAATAAACATAGCTGGCGCAAGAAGTTAAGAAATTTCGTTCAAGAGCCTAAATTAATACACTTTCATCTAAAATTAACTTTTCACTAATCGAGTTGGAAATCTAATTTCCTAATATATTCCCCCCATTTTGTTTTTATATAAATTTTATTATTGAAGGTACAGAATAATAAAAAGTTATTTAAAACCTTAAGAGCATCATTACTTTATAGGACCTCGTCATTCAGCGTCCAACATCTCTTAAACTGAATTGCTCAATGAAAGTTTAATATTGCCGTTAACAATCCGTTTAACCTTTCCAAAAGCTATCATGAGAATAAATCATTTTCGGAACAAACTGAGCTTTTTCTCTTTGAGGAAAGCTGAATAACACTCTCATTCTGAAATTTGGATTGAATCACATTTTACTTATGCTCAGTAGTAGTTTTGGAAAACTTTCTGAATATGTAAACGAGTTCAATCGTGTCTCATCCATTCTTCACTTAAGTTTAACGATGAACAAAACAACTAACACTCAAGTATTTTCATGCTTTCACAAGTCACTAGTTCACCTGAAGACAACCGTTTCGTACAAATGCAATAACATAAAATGGGAGAGTCAATAGAATGAACGGACTCATGTGTGCTATGATAGATCATTAGCATAAAGGCGTAATATGCTAACGAATGAAACTATCGCAGTTTTCCTTCCGATCCGCAATTATCTCTTATTAGTGTTATTATCAAACTATGTCCAATATTCATTTCGCAAAAGAAATTATTTTTATCTGTTCGAGCTCATTTTCGAACAGAAAAGCTAACGAAAGAACGAATTAGACATTGTTTGCCAGCATGCCAACACGCGTTTATCAGCACGCTTAACTATGTGTGGAAACCTTATGATTTCGATGCTGCTACGAACGTATATATTACGTGTAAACAAAACAATGAAAATTCGACAGCATCATGCTTAGAGTAAGAAAACAATGAACTGCAATTCTTGCAAAATTGTAAGCAGATTTGCTGTGCTTCTAGTGTGTCATAAAAGGAAGTAACGTGAACAAGGCTTTAATTCGTGATTCATGATGGTCAGCAGAAGTCATTGAACCATACTCAAGTTCGAACCTTATTTCTCATTCTTTGCAGCTTCAAAGATCATCGGGTATTACACGAAAACCTGCAACCCTCACAATCCTAGCTTCTCTTCAGCAGTTCACGCTTCTTTCACGTGCTTTGGTGCCTCGTTGTATAATGGAGAAAAAACCTAACCTCGATAATGTTTTGCTCCTCAAGTGGTTTTTGATATTCAAATAGAAAAATAGAGATGTATGAGAATGAAGTATCCAATCTAACATCACCACAATTTGTGTAGATATGCTAATTTCGAGATGTAAACTGAATATAACCATGTTCAGGAAGAGCTCTTTTCTTATTTTGCTAAGCATCCGATTGCAACTGTTTCGAAAATAGGATAATCGTCAATAATATGTATTTTGCCGTTCTAGCGCACCTTTTCGCCCATTGGCGGTTTTCATTGTTTTCAAGCAATTTTAAGATCTTTTTCATTGATTTCTATCCTTTGATCATCAAAAATATGTCATTTTAAACAATTTCCAAAAATGGTAAAAAGGTCGAAAAGTGCGTTATAAAAAATATGGTAGAAATCCAGTGGTCGAAATGGTCGAAATATTGCGCTAAGCCATCAAATCAAAAATGTTGTGACCACCAATGGACTTAGAAATGAATAACGTTTATTAAGAGAAATACAACATTACAAAGTAATAGATCTAGAGTTAGTTGGAAGCCAGGATTCGTTGAAGTGTGGGTATACTCGTTGATGAAGTGATTCAAGTTGTGAGCAATAACTCAACACATCATTACTTGTCATCTTCAGATTAATTAACTTGCGGTATATAGCGAACTTCTCTGAATGTTTGTTAGCTAAGAACAACGTACCTAACCTTTTCTTAATGAACTCGTAGTCGTTCTCATTATCCAACCGGTCAAAAGCTTTGGCTGCTTCCCCTGCTAAAGAGTTCCTAAACCACATAACTCTGTCCTGCTCTTCCCATCTATTTTTTGGGTATCTCATTTCGAACCGTGAGATGTGTTTCTTCCACCGGACACCGTCCGTCGTGCCTGTGAATTTCTCTAGTGGAGGAAGAGAGCTTACCTTCCTGTAATAATCCTTATTCGATAATGTGGGCGGGATCTGAAGGTTAGTAGCCAGGGATCCGCAACTACCTCGCATAGTTTCTATTGGATCGAACTGCTCTAGCCCTTCTTCTCTTAATAAGAGGAGCTCTTCGTCCTTTTGTCTCACTAGAAGCTCCAGATCCGAGATTCTCTGGATGTGTCCTTTAGTTCTAGCGGTATCTCTGGCTATCAGATCTTCCAGTTTCAAGTATCGTTCCTCGCTCTGGGCTAATTGTTGGAGTAGCTCTCTATTCCTATCAGACTCAGAATCTACACGCGCTCTCTAATCGCAGTCTTCTCCCAGTTGTGTCTTAATCTCTCTCCTGCACAAGGATAAGACCTCAATCACTATATCTCCTAACTCTTGAAAACATACTCCTTTCCTAATGCTTGGGACTGACTGAAAGCCTGGGTCATCTTTATCTTTCAAGACGGCAGCTTGATATTCTCTAACCCACAACCTAACCTTATCTTCAACGTTATCAAACTGAGCTTCACACACCTTGAGCCTTGTAGGACTTTCGGGAGTGAATGACCCAGCATTAAATATATCCTCTCCGAATTCTTCACCCACCATCGAATTAGATTCATGTATAACAATCTAAATATCACCTTCAGAAGAAGTACTCGCTATTATTTCAGAAGCTGAGACTCCCGAAGCGGTTCGAAATCTATTAACTAAATTGTCAGATATGAAATCAAAAATCAAACTGATGCCCACCTAATTTAGTTGCGATGAAGACCAGATCTGATTTGGTAATGTCTGGTATCACATGAACTTCCACCGGTCCCACACCAATTAATTTGAGAAGGAAGTAAACATATATTTCCATCAGATCGATTTTTGGGCAGTTTGGGAAGTCGAACTCCTCGTCAGGTTCCGGAACACTTCCAAGAGTTTTCGCATAGTAAGAGGGCTCATTATCGATGAACACAAAAACTCCGAGCTAAAAATGTGTAAAAATAAAAGATAATAAGCAATAATTACATACATGAACTCCAGCAAACTCTTCGGATTTATCCTTCCGTTCCACCGTTTTTTCCGGATAAGCTGCTTGAAAATATGCCGAAACGGATCGGTGAAGATACTTCTTCGTGTTATGAATCAGGAAATTCAAACTCTTGCCGATGTTCACTTCTTCGATTGCCAAACTGGGATACACACCAAAGAAGTTTGACGAATCTCTGAGATCTACGAAGTAGTCTCAGTAAGCGACGTACAAAGAGTCTCGTCTACATACGAGCTCTGATGGTTTACATAGTGCATGCTCTGCGTGTCTGTGCATCCTAACTCTCTGGCTAGTATGAAGTCTACATGTCTATGGATTCCGAATGGAACGTGCCCCCCTTTGAGAAGTTTGCGTCCTCGCAAAGGTGGCTAAGATTTAAATTAGAATAGACATAGACAAGGTATAGTTTGAGTCTCTAGAGTAATTTTCGCTGAAGATCAAGACTTCGCTACTTGACAAGATGTTTTGTTCTTAAATGTGTATATTTAAAGTGTTGACATAAATATCATACGAACCGAGATCAACCGAAAGAAGATTTTAGAGATGGTTTTACTGCCGTTCTAATTCTCAAACCAGTTCGTCCGACTTGAACAGTTTGAATTAGCAACCACTTGATAACATTATTATCGGAGGATTACAAAGTTGATGTCCGGATGATAATGCAATGAAACTTTACGAAAAACGTGTTGTATCCACTTTCTCTGTGTCTAATGTAAAGACAAAAGAAAAGAAGAAATAAATTATTTATTGTATGATTAGTTATAATTTCTTCATCCACTGGCTGAGAAATTATTGAGGATTTTTGTTCATGGACTTGGATATCCAGTTTGCGTTTGAGCTTGATACCCTGCTTGGCTTTCGGCTCCGCCACCTTCAACCTAAAAACAGTAAGTTACTACTGAAACGTTCTAAAATAATCATTACAGCTTGAGACAATGCTGTTCTTGGTGGACATGGGCAGTATGCTGCATCAGATCCTGGAGTTCCATCAGCTCCTGGCTCTCCTGGAGCTCCATCTTGTCCTGGTCCTCCGTTGTTTCCAGGTGATCCAGGGGGTCCAGCTGGTCCAGCAGGAGCATCTGATGCTGGCGCGTCTTCTCCTGCTGGTCCAGCAGGTCCTGCTTCTCCGGCTGGTCCTTCTGGGCCAGGAATGTTCATCATTCTTGTTCCTGGGGTTCCATCAGGTCCGGGCTCTCCTGGAGCTCCTGGGTTTCCGTCAGGTCCTGGAGGTCCTGGTGGTCCTGCCTCTCCGGCTGCACCTGCTCCTCCTCCTTCACCAACCTTAAAACGCAGGTTTGTTCAATACTTTTACTCGAATTTCTTGCCTGTCCTGGATTGCCATCAGGTCCTGGTGGTCCTGGTGGTCCATCTGGACCAGCTGGTCCAGGTTCTCCACCTGGGCACTTAACGCAACCATCCATCATGGTCATGAGCATAGCCATCATTCCTTCCATACCGTCATGTCCAGCTTCTCCTGGCTCTCCTGGTTCACCATCAGTACCTGGCTGTCCAGGAGGTCCTGGTGGTCCAGCTGGGCAACCAGTGCTTGATGCAGCGCAATCTTATCAAATTTTTTTTAATGTTTCTCTTCTGAAGAATATCTTACTGCACTGATGTGATCCGGAATCTGCTCCTGGGTGTGCGCCTGCAAAGCCGACCGAGGCTCCTACACCTCCTTCGCTGTACTGACGTCTTTGACGTACGAATGGTGCGTCTAACATTTGCTTCCAGGCATCATCAGCATATCCCTTCAAGCATGAAATTTTAGAGATTAATGAAATGATAACTTACTTTGAACTCATCCAAGTCTGAAATAACATCATCGTAGAAGCTGTTAATATCAGACAACATGGCAACCGTAATACACAGAGCAATACCGATAGCCAAAGCTGAAGCGGCGCATGTAGCTGCTAGAAGACCCGACTGGCCACCCATGTCCTTTCTAAGACCTGCTATGAATGCTTCAACTGCATTGTTTATATATTGCGTTGAATAGTAGAATCAAGTTACCAAATCAAGATGGTATATTGCTTTTCCCGCCTCCAGCTTGGATTAAGACGCTTGATCAACAAACCGGCTTCTCTCCTTATCATTTAGCTTAGCATACCAGTAAGCCGTTGTTCTCCCCCTCTGAGCATGGTATGTACAACCTTTTCATTGCAAAAACTTCGCGTATATAAAAAAAATTTATTGAGTACTACCAATTGTGGCTATGGATGCCCAAATACAGTATAAACATTCGCTTGTGCGAAACCAGTATGTTTCAAAATAGTTACAAACAGTTAATTTATTTCCTTCTGTTGTTCCCCATTCCCATAATCATGGCCATTCGCATGAAGATATTTAAAATATCCATGTACAGAGACACTTGTCTGAAAAAAATGAGCTCAATCAACGAATCATAACAGTACACCCGAAAGGTGGAATCGAACCACTGCGACGCTAATCGCCTACAGGTTTGAAGCCTGCACTCCGGACCACCGAAGGTCATTCGGGCACACTCATGTTGTTAACTTTTGTTTATATAGGGACGACTAGCCATGCAGCGTACTCAATACGGGTGCCGAGTTCTTGTTCAAGTTATGAAAATTGCAAATTAACTTACGCGTTGATAGGATCGAAAGCAGGAGCAGGAAAGGCTCCAAAAGTTTGTCCAGGATGAGGATGCATTTCGGCTCTTTTAATGACTTTTTGTGTATCATACAGCAGGAATGCAGAGAAGAGTATTAAACCCCCATAAATGACAATCGAAGCCAATCCTTAATTGAGAATATGAAACTTGCACTATTAAGTTTTCTACCAGCTCCCAACGCGCTTCCAGGGGGTAAAAAGAAAGATCCAATATTGGCAACAAACACAACGCCTAACCCCATGGCAAGTGGTCCGCTCATCATTAAAAACTTCTCAGATGGAGCAGTGATAGCAGTTGCAGATAAACCTGGAAAAAAAGGTGAGAAGTAGTATGAGCAAGAGATAAACCTGCGACTATTCCGGCAGTGTACCAAGCAGCTCTCATTAGTACAGGTCCCCCTAGAAAAACCATTGGGGCAAGAACAGCTCCCATTGCACCTGAATCATAAGTTCAACGAAACAGTTTATGGAGACATACCACAATGAAGTAACCACGCCAAGTGTTTTGGGACAGAGTTTTCATACGGAATCGACTGGCATAACATCCCTGTTCCAACAATCACAGCCATAGTTGCGAGTAGGCCCTGAAACAACCCGTAATTTGGTTCTACTTTGAGCAAGCTACGATTAATCCTCCGGTTTGGGACAGTCGCATAATTGTAGCAGATCTTGAAGCTGCTACAGCACCTCCTGCTGTAATGGCGAGTCCGCTACCAAGGTATGTATATATCGAAGAAATTCTTTCGCGAACATAACTTGGCCATAAGCTTGAAAAAAAAAGAAATACAGCAGAAAGAGGTAACCTTACGCGCTGTTTTGCAGTATACTTTGCTCCTTAGATATCAATCCGTAGTACACGAGGGCTCCAACGCCGAAAAGTGATGCTCCAGCAAGAGCATACGTCCCATACAAGAATGCTGTAAATCAGATCCTTATCAAGACCTCTATGAAAACTAACGCTTTCCAGTTGTAGGACCCAAAAGTCTTTCTTTAAGTGAAGGACCTGATCGAACTCCAATCCCCTGAAAAACAATAATCTTCGAACTACAGAGAAATGACCTACGCTTTGAGTGAAACGTTGGAACCCACTACTTGTGTTTCCTCCAAAACGAGCAGATTTGGCTGCTGTCTGAGTTAAGAGTCGCACTCCAGAAAGTGTTGTGACACGAGGTACATTTAGCAGTATTCTAGATAACATTT
Source organism: Auanema freiburgensis (assembly GCA_030370435.1). Classification (NCBI taxonomy): domain Eukaryota; kingdom Metazoa; phylum Nematoda; class Chromadorea; order Rhabditida; family Rhabditidae; genus Auanema; species Auanema freiburgense. The sequence continues at coordinate 2,015,507 of CM059369.1, forward strand.
TACCGAAATATAGGACTGAAATTTGGAGGATAGTTTAATTAGAAAAGATCTTTAAATAATAGATAGACAAGAAACTGCTGACGAAATCTGAAGCTTGTGAAATTTCTAGAATCTCGCTCCAATATTGTTGCGAAACAGCTATAGAGCACGTGATTATCCGTTGAGCGCTGTTGTGCTACGCATTATTTACTGATTTTTTTAAATCGAAACCGATTAAAGCTGTAAGCAAAAATGGAATCCGGAGAGTTTTTTATTTTTTCATCTTCTTGTGCTTCTTTGATTTCACAATGGTTTGCGATCTGACGTAATATTGAATTTGAATAAAATCAAGATCAGTACGGTTTTATGCTTACAAGTGTTAAACATGGAAATTTCTTTGAATTTACTTCGGTAATGAATACCGATTAATATAGGTCGATTACAAAAATCACACTACGCATTATTATAATCATAGAATCTCCTTAAATGTTCAAGGATGATATCGAAAAACATTTAAAAAATACTTGTCGATTAATTGAGTGACACTACGCTTTAGACAAGACATGAGAAGAAAAACAAGACTGAAATCAATGTTTATTATCGAACATGGAAAGTTCCTATTCATAATCCAAAACCTCCACGGCAAGTAGGTGCAGCTAAAGCATCTTGCTGCTCCCATTTACTTGTAGGGAAAGCTTCAATCCTCAGAGCATGAACCCCCGACTTCAACTCATTGGATAGACATTCATTCACTAGACGATGACGCTAAATTTTTAAAAATTCTCAAAACACCGAAGGGAATACCTGTAGAGCAGTGCACCCTTCAAAACTATCACTAACAACCCTTACAAGAAAATGTTTTTCCGAGCCTTTCGGGACACTATGCAAGTGGCTCTCACATACGACTTCAAGATATTTCGGCTATAATTATCAATTTTTTCCGTTTCTATAACTGTCAAGCGTACATTAAATGATGCACGAAGTTTCTCATAAATCTGCTTTCCAATAGGGCCAAGTATAGCTTGCATTCTAGATCGATCTTATAGAAATCACAAATGCAACTAACAAGTAACGCATATTGGAACTCCATTCGTGTAACAGTAACAAGAAATTTATGAACAACCTTATTATTCCGGCAACAAAAAACGGACCAAAACAACAAGAATCAAATTTAGCGGAATCTGCGGAAGACGGTGGTGTTCTTTCTCTTCCAGTTCTTGGCTTGAGATCCTCCAGTTGTGGCGGCGAATCTCCATCCCTTTCCAAGTCCTCTGGACTTCTTGGTAGCAGAGGTAAGTCCACGCAATTCACGGTGCTTGTGGACAGGCTTGGTGATCCATTGAGTGTCTGGGTTACGGCGAATGGCCTTGTGGAAGGGATCGACCAAGATAACTTCGTAGAACTTGTAGATGGAGTCTTGTCCTACCCAGTATGAGTTAAGAACGCGGAGAGATCCAAGACGACGTCCAGCACGTTCCTACAGATAACACAAGGATAAACAAAAACAACCTGAACAAAAATATACCTCTGCAAGAGCTTGCTTGGTGTGAGCGGGCTTGAGCTCGTTAACTCCGTGAGTTTTTGGCTTTCCGTAGGTTTGACCCTTGGTGACTGGGCGTTTTCTGTTTCCTCTGCGGACACGGACGCGGTAAACAACAAATCCTTAACACAACAAATACAAAATAAAAAAGAGATGTAAATCTTACCTTGCTTGGCGCGGTATCCCAAACGACGGGCCTTTTCAGGTCTGGTTGGGCGGCTCACGCGATGGATTGAAGTGAGCTGTCTGTATTGCCAAGTACGGACGCGAAGAAGGTAGCGGAAAGCATCGGACTGCTTCTTGCGCCAAATTTCTTGCATGTACTTATATGCACCCATGTTCTAAATAGAAAAGGAATGAAAAACTATCTAATACTGAACACATCAAGCTACTTAGAACGAACTGGTTAAGATTTATAAGTCAAAATATGGAAAACAAGTAATTTTCAATCGAATTCATAATGAAAAATAACCACAAAAATAACATAAAATCACATAAAAACAGTAGGATTGCTTCAAACAATTTAGGCCCTGCGAGAATATCTCACAAATTTAGCGAGTCAACGATACACTTCCATACACCTCGGCGTTGTTTACCGTAGTTAAGGTTGCGATAGAGCGCGTTTATCTTTGTGCAATTTTCAACCATCATGTAGAATCAAGCAACAAGGTAATCGGATGTATCGCACATAGAATGTTCTGATTTTCTTCATTAATATGGTTACCACAGACATGATGAGCTGAAAATACGCAAATTAAAAACGTATTTGAACTTATATGCTCTCTGGTTTGTATGCTGAAGTCTTTTGCTGCGGTTGTTGGATTTCATTTTTGGGAAATTACTGGAGAAAGCGGTCCAGCTCTTTTTGAATGTTAGTCATCTATCAATCGAACGAACCAATCAGTTTTGAACAACAGCTTGTTTCAACTTCTTTTCAATTATTTCAGAAGAAATCATTTCTTTCAACTCAACTAGAATCTTAAGTTTTCTGCTTGTCTCTTTTTTTTTGCCATTTGCTCTTATGTGTGTGAAGAAGAAAAGAAAGGATGTCTTACACAAGGTGATTAGGTTGTTCGTTGTTCATTCTAATTATTAATCGAGTTCATTAAGCCTTCTTTGGAAAGTCAGAAAAGCTTGATCAATTCACAGATTAAAACAAATTCAAAAATTACTTCAGGAAAACTTAAAGGTTGAACTCATCAGAATTATTTGAAAAGAACGAGTATCACATAGGAAGTATTCACACGGTAGTTCAACCAAATCAAGAAAGAACATCAGTGGTTGCTAACTATGCGAATGAATTTACTTTTCCGATGAAAAAAGGCAAATCAGAAAGAAATAATCTTTACAGTTGTCTGTAGGCGTTAACAACTTGGAGAGGATCGCTGCCAGAAAAGGTGTTATAGTGAACCCAGAAAAAGTTAGATTCTGCGGTAATCTAGATGATATTGCTATTGTGAGCTTCCTTCAAATCTATCCATTAACTACCGATCACTACTTTGTAGAAGAAAAAAGGTGTAGTAAGAAAAGAGATTGAAGAAATGGTTGAGATTCAAACTCCTAATACCGATGATATTCAAAGAATCAAGCGAGTAAGTTCAGTTTTCAAACAAATTATTTAGTTTTGGAGGTTTGTATTAATGAAAAAGCCTGTAAGTTATATGAAATTCATGACGAACCAACTGTAGAACAAGTAGATTCGTTCTCTGATCTCTATTGAAACAACAATTCTAAGTGTGACTACCATCTTCTTTTTTGTTGTCATTTTTCTCATAGGTAGGTTTTTACCTGTACAAATGTGATAACGGAACAACCAACGAATAAACCACTTTGACCTCCTAGTTCTGATATGAATCCAACAACGGATGTAGTTCGAACTTCGTCGTAATGCTCTACCTGAATCACTTTGGCAAATCATAAAATAAGAAAATAAAACCTCCAAGTTGTTGAAAGATGCCTCTATACGGAAGCTGTAGTTTGTGGAAGGTGAATAGTCGATACTGTTCATAATTGTCCAACTATTATCAACTCTCTCACACGCAGGCTGGCACTAAAACTAGAGAAGTTCTTACGTTTTCTCCAGAAAACTTACTCGATTCTCAACTGCTGTAGACATCAGCTTCAAATAATGTTCTACAACTACTTTAGGTTCGCAGATGGGAACATTTCTGACATAAGGAAGTGTATCGTAGAAATAAGGAAATGAACAATTGACTGTTCCAATAACTTCGTTTTTCAGCCAGCTTTTCACGAAACATGTGCCTTTTCCTGAAGAAATCATTCAAATGCAAAAAAGTTTGCTCTCTCACCTTGATTATCAGGCTCTGTTGAGCAATCGTTGCTTCCGGGTAACATAGATATTTTCTTCTGAACTAGGCGAAGCCTGTTCCAATCGTTCTCATTGAGATATAGTCTTGGATAGAGAGATACTTCAGGGTTCTGATCTCCCATATACAGAACAACTTGATTCTGCAATGAATCACATCTTCAATAGAATGCTAACTTTTTTCTATACTCTAGACAAAGTCTGATTAACTAAAAGACTTCGTGGGTTTCTGAAATATACTGAAAGTTTGTCGGTTTCATCGTTGTCATTCTGATAATAGGGTGGCTTCAATCGGAAACATCTGGAGAATTAATGACACTGTATCAATGATTTAAGGAAATTTACACACCTCCCTCTTAACATGATATATTGAGGTTCAAAAATTTCACAACAGTCCAACAGCTGTGAACCTGCATAACAGCTCACAAAAAACTGAAAACCATGATCAAATCAAGTAATTCTATGAAACATACTTCGTCACATTTAAATCCATTCTCTCCAAAAACGAAGCGAAAAAGTTCTACAATAGTACGGTTGCCTCTCCACCTCGAGTATAAATTATCCAGCTCTCTGCTGAAGTTATAATTGCTTTTTATATTCTTCAACTAGCTCCAGAACTCTTCATGTTATTCATAACTGATCAATCTTTTGATACAAATTATAGTTGGCATCATTGAAATCAGGTGTTCGTTCATGAAAACGTACTAGAGCAAGAAACGTACATGTAATCAATGGTGAATTTGTCCACATCCATGTTATCGAAACCTGAACCACCAATCATGAACCTGAGAAGGTCATCAGTGATATTATTATCCAGGAAACCAATATGCATCTCAACATCTAAAACTATCAAAGTTCCATGCAATGATCATCGTATACCTTTATAGACGTTCTCATAATCTATGCAGTCCGGGGACTTCGGACAGAACGTTAACGTTGGGAACTCTAATCGTTTAACCTGTGAAAATAAGACTGTTGTGTGCATTTATCGTTATGCTCATATTACTGGAACTATGGTAATGTGAGTCGTACTTTGGTGCTCTTTGTACTTATTCATAATATATGAAGTAGTTCCGATAGATACCCCGACGCAAACAAACATGATCATGAAATAGAAAGCTTTCACATACAAATCATCAGTCTGAATTGGACTTTGCTACAAGAAAATAACAGTAGAGAAACCATCATGAAGGCGGTAAGCCCATGCAGCTCTCTTAACCACGGGTATCTGCAATTGCATTTGAACTCTGCAACAGTTTGGGCATCCTCATCCGAGGAGACATCTCGAGCTTGAAAGGCTATGTGTCCGCTTAAAACAGAGATTACTTTCATACAAAAATTGGAAAAATTCTTACTTGATTACGCTCAAGCGTCTTTTGTCATCGCTAGACATCACGGGCTGTTTATGTTCATTGAAGTATCAAGCTTTACGAAGTGTATCAGATTACATGTGCGAAGGAGACCCCACCTTAGTTACCATTTCATAATTTATTAACCGAAGGCTATTGAACCGAAGGCTATTGGCTAACATAAACATTCATTAAACATTTATTTCTCGAATGAAACCGAACAATGTCTAAACCAAAAAAAACATAAAACATTGTATATTTCTGATTAAATACAAGGTAAAACGAAACAGGCAAGAGTCGATTCAGAAACAGTAGTCAGTAGTTCATCAGTTAAGATTTGAGCTTTTTCCAAGCTGCCATAACATTTTTACGTCCTCTTTCCAGCTCAATAGCCCGCGCCCAATCCTCAAACAGAACTTCTTCCCTTAGATTTCCGGCAGCCATTAATCTGCAATCGGAACATATCTATATGAATTGAGTTTGTAAGGGTGACCTGCAGACAATCAGAAGCTCATTAAGTAGATCACTTTTGTCTGCGGTTTTATCTAATTCTTTGCACATATCCACAAAGCTGTTTTGGATCGCCTTAACGCAAAATGTTAAGAAAGGCAAAGCATTTGAAACCAACATCACTAGTATCTCCTGATATTATGATGTCTCTGACTTTTGATTTAGTAACTAAAATATACTGGCGGAACAGTTCCAACTCCTTTTCATCTTTACTGAATTCAACATTTCCAGTTATTGCCGGTACTTGGAAAGGAGTCTAGGAATATAAAGCTAAACAGAGACCAAATAAAGGGCTAACCCTAAGGAATCGTGACGTCTCAGAAGACAGAATAACGATAGGTACATCAACGTCCATCGGAATTTTGTAAAAACCGAAGTCAAAGTTCAATTTCTGTTCTAGTATGAACTCTTCCAAAACCTTCAAATTCGCTTCAGCTAAAAAAAAACAATACAACACAAGAATTAAATTATGAAATACCAAAGCCGGAAACGGGGAAAGAGCCTGCAGGTAATTGAGTTTCATCAATAATGAGCATTGTCCCATTTGGGAGTTGAAGCTCTCCATGCTCCAAAACGTCCTTATCGTAATTCTTGATAGGAGCAAAAGGAACGTTGGACAGAAGCTCTGGGGTGAGAACTAAATGTTTAACCTGGATGTAAATTGATAAGAGAAAGTAGTTGAACATTGCCTTACAACTGGAACAAGAGATTCGAAGATCTTAACTATTTTTGAAGGGTTACTGATCCCAACAAGATTAAGAGGAATAAAGCTAATAGGCATGCCACCCGGACGAGCATAAGTTGTTGAGATTAAATTGGTGAGTATCCATCCAGCAGTAGTATCGTCTCCGAAAACTGTGGTGAGATGTTTCAACAGGCTTCTACCTGTTGTTTTCAGATCAACTTGAAGAAAAAAACATCAGGTAAATATATAAAACAGAAAGAACCAGTGGATAATTGATGCGGGTACATCGAAGAGCAATTAATTATATTATAGTGTAGAACGTGAAGATTTTTAACGTTTTCTAGGTTAGTATTAGCCTCTCTGTAATTGATACTCTGAGACGATGTTCATAAAAGCTTCAAACTCACGAAGGGTTTAGATCTAAAGAGTGAGATGACAGAATACCATACATTTCAATTACGGTATTCACGGGAATTTCTTCCGCTTCTTCTCCAATAAACTACAAAAACATTTTACACAAGCATACATGGAGAGATTTACTTTTGCTATGAACTTGTCTAACTTTTCAACTGGCATACTGCTCAAGGAAGTGTTTGCGGTTCCTGAAGCATTTATGAAGAACCGTGGTAAGTGGATTAACAAACTTGAATCTTGGATAATAACTGTTTCCAGCCAGTCGTGAGTTCCTGGAATTTCTACGACTGAATAGCAATGTCGGCCGACTTGCCCATCGAAATCAACTACTTTCTGAATAAGAAGAATTACCTAACAAAAATACTGGCAAAAAACTCAACTGATTCCCCCATATTCATAATATCTCTGCATAGCATGGTTGATAAGTGAGCTTGTGAGTTTTCTTCTACTGTGCATGCCAAACAAACATACTCTTAACTCTTACTTCCAAAACTTGAAATGACCTAGTTGATATACCTGATCCTCTATCATCTTGGATCATTCCACGAACTCTAACAAACTTCTGATCGTTTTCCAAGATTTTGGACAAATCGGGTAAATTTTTCTGAAAATTGTCATTCCGAGGGAACTTCAACAATTCAAACCTCCAAGTTACGGAGAACATCGCTAATGAAAAGAGCAGGATCATTTTTGTAAGTCTCAAACTTTTCTAGGAAAGAATAATTTCTCAAAACCCTTCCTTCGCGTATACGTACCTCGGAAAATTGTATCAAGTATAGATGGTCCTGATGGTACTACTTCCATTTTCCTAAAAAAGTAATTTATCTAAGGATGAATGTAAAAATAGTTCTCATCACATCAGCGAAAAAATCTCCGGAAATCAAAATATTTAAATTCGAAGACCTATTGTCAATGCCTAGTTTCATTTTCTGTTGATTCTGATGAGGATCGGTCGTGTTTGAATTCCCCATAAAACGCGCCAGGCCCCTTTGTAAACGCCGTGCATTTGAGTTTTCCTTATTTTCTGTAGCTTTCATTTTTTGCGGATTGCTCATTGATTAGTGAGCTTTTTTATAATTCAATGAACTATCTTTAACTTTGCCTATTCTGTCAACGTTTACTCAATGATTGTTTTGTAGAAATCAAAATAGAGTAATTTATTGGATTAGGAAGTTTAATGTCTTTTGAGATTGGCTCACGCATTATAACAGGTACAGCTTCATTCTTTCGTGTATACTCTTGCTCGTTTTAAGAGAAGAATGGCAAAGGTCGCGTAGCTTTCTTTGGAGCGACTAAATTCGCAGACGGTGAATGGGTCGGAGTCATTCTTGATGACGCCAAAGGAAAAAATAACGGAACCGTTCAAGATGTTGCTTATTTCCAATGCGATGACAAGTATGGCTTGTTTGTTAGGCCATCTCAGGTTCTTTGTTCTCGGAAGAATTGTTGTAAAGGATTTACTTCAAGATAAAATTAGAAGCTGATATGGTTAAAACTAGATCAGGAGGAGCTTTAAAGGCTCCTGCGTCAGTTTTGAAAAGTGCCAAACCTTCTCCTAAGGTTACTGAAGCGCTATTAATTTCCTATTGCATTCTCTTTCAGACAAGTCCAAAAATGAGCCCGGCAGCTTCAATGGAGCGAATTGTTAAAGCAACACCTTCTAGAAAAAGTTCTTCTATTACTAAGGTTTCCGAGACTGCAGATGTAAGCTTCCGTTATTTGTTATATGCTCTCCATATTCTCTTCCTTAAACATTTTAGAAAAATAAGCGCAACACCCGATCTTCTACTGCTGAAAAATCTTCTATAACGGTATTATAGTGATATGTGCTCGCATTTTCATTCTTGTGCGCTGTTAACTGCTTCTCCTTTTGTTTTGCGTTTGATAGCTTCTGTCAAGTTGTTTTTTCTCAGTTTATTATAACCGTTTTCAGCCTTCTATATCTCGAGAAGCATCAACCTTGTCACAGTCTGATGCTCTGGCTAAAGTTATTCCTGAAAAAGGCTCTCCCAATTCAGAAACTGTACAAGCCAGAGTAAGAAAAATGGAAGAGGTAAACATTTATAAGTGATAAATTATGAATTACTTTGTTTAAGACAGGAACAGCATCTTTGTCTTCACCAAAAACCGAAATTCCGGATGATATGGATTTGGCTACTAAGAATGAGTATCTTCGAATGGAAGTCAAAGATCTGAAAGAGAAAGTAGAGACTCTTAGGTATTTGAAACGTTATATATCTTCTTGAACAAATGTAATTTAGATATAAATGCAAAGAAAATCATGCTAAGCTGCAGGAATCCGAGAGAAATCATGTTCAGCTGCAATCATTAAATGAACTCAAGTCCAAACTCACAGATCAGAATCTGGAATTGATACGGCAGTTAGAAGAGGCTAAGAGGGTAACGAGCTTTGATCTATTGGTAACAATAACTCCGATTTGAGGAAGCGGATGAAATTCGCGAGTGGCGTAACGTTAACCAGGAACAAATGAGCAATGCGGCTGAGGAATTAGAGATGGCCTTGATCGACAAAGAAATGGCTGAAGAAAAATGTGACATCCTACAAAAAGAAGTATCTCACTTATTATGAACAACTGTAGTTATATCACTTTAGTGTGACGCTTTTAAAGAGAAAGTGGACGAGCTTCAAGCAGATTTGGAAATTCTTAGGGAAGAAATGTCTAGCGGTGGTAGTACTGCTCCAGAAGGCAATAGCGTTCAAATGAAGCAGCTTGAAGCCCAGAATGAGAGATTGAAAGAAGCTTTGATCAAGTTAGAATCTTTAAAATGATATGATTTCTTATACTCGTTCATCACAGGTTACGAGATTTGCATGGCCAAGCTCAGGCTGACATGCAAATTGCTCAAAAAGAAGCAGAAATTTTGAGATCAGAACACAGTGAACTGATTAGGGCTGCTGAAGTCGCACAGAATGTAGCTAGCGAAGCTGAAAAACGGGTTTTAGATTATAGAGAGCAGGTAATCCTCATATTCTTTTCGTTGTTTAAAGAGTAGTACATGGCGTGAGAATTTCCAGATTTATTATACACACCTTTTGGAAGAGGTGGGGTAGTATAGTAATAGTTTTTTTTTCTGTGAAGCATGCTTTTGGGAATGGTTTTAAGTTTTTTATTTTGCTTATTCAGATGGAAGCAGCTATGGGAGCAGAAGAAATGATCATGGCTCTGACAAATAAAAATATGGATATGGAGGAACAAATCAGGTGAGTCAATCTTTGATCAAGTTCTTGCTACTATTTCTTCAGATCTTTGGAGCAGGAGAAAGAAGATTTGGAAGCTCTCCGTGATATGGACGAGCAGATAGCTGAAGCTCAAAAACAAGTAGAACGGGATCTTCTGAAAGATATTGAGTTGCAACAAATTAAGTTCACCGAGGTTAGATAGAAGATTAGATATATATGTTATGCGGATGATGCTCCAGCTCATTCAAAAACTGAAAGATGAGGAAAAGCACAGTGATGATTTGATGGCAACCATAATCAAGTTCCGACAGAGGACAACTGAGCTGAATGAAGAGATCCAAGACCTTAAAGATCAGGTGAGTATTCATTCATCAGTTATCATCCATCCGCCTTCTATCAATTCAGATTCTTCGATATGAAGAAAGATTGTCTGGCGAACAAATCGATGAAAAGAACATTGCAAGCATGGCCAGTCAGTTACAGGTTAATGCGTCTCGAGCATTTGTTGAGGTATGTTGTTTTTTTTTATATGGAAAAGTTATTTCTTCAGTCTGTCGAGAGGCAACTCAGTCTCATTGATTTGGAATTCGCTAGAAAGCAAGCGGGCTATTTAAAAGCTTTCTTACCAGATAACTTCACTCGGCCAGGCGGTAATCATAGTTTTCGATCCAAGTATCAAGTCTGAATTTGATTCAGGTGACAATGACACCGTGTTGGTCAACGTGCTATTCCCTCGCTTATCTGCTAAGGCAGCTTTGTTCTCTAAGCTTGTGGCGGAAAGAGTAAGAAATGAAGTGTAACTTTTTAGGAGGTTTTTTTTAGTTCCCTGGTGTTCCTGGAGGAATTCGTCGAGAGCATGTTACAAAGTCACACAAGGCGGAGCAATGGGCTCAATCTGCTCGTGTTAATCATATGTGTAGTGCATTGATTTACATTTGTGGACAGTTTGAAAGGTTTGGATAAAGTCAGTTAGCTTGACTTATCCTTTTTTTCAAGTGCTATTCAATGTATGACAATCGAGCAGTTGGCCAAGTTGTCTCAATTGCAATCTGAAATGTCTATACATGAGAAATCTGTCGATTCTTTCATTGAGCTTCTAAGGCAAGGAAGATTCGACGAGAACACTTCTTTGGAGAATCTCGAGAAAGCTGTTATATATTTCCAGGTGTTTCAATCTATGTGAAAAAAATCTCAATACTTTCTTCAGAATGTATTTTCTATTCATGTTGGTGGAGATGAGTTCGATGCTGCTAAATATGTTTCTCTTGTATGCAAGCATATCATGACTGGCACAGATTGGGCCAAGGTCAACACTCAGAGAATTTTATACTTCTTATTGGTATAACTCATATATATATATATATATAATCATGATTTGTTTCCTACTCCCAGGAAGGCAATGAGGAGAGTGATGTATTCAGTGTGATTACCAGCATTGAAGGAGATTTAGAAAAGTTCAAGCAGTTGGCTATTAGAGCCGGTAAGCGTGTTCCCAATGATAGAAAGTTGAAGTTATCACCTGAGGTATCATTCGAAATTCTCTACTATAGATTATCTCATATGTTTTTAGTTTACGGATGATATTCAAGCTATTGTTTCCAACATGAATAGATTCGGGTCTTTGTTGCATGAAGCTTGTAGTATTGCAAGCCTACAAATCATTATAAACTTAGGTATATTCACAAACTATTTCAGCTTAGCAATACTTTATATTGTTGTTTTTGTTTAGAACCGAACGGATTCGATGCTGGACGTTTAAAGGAAATTATTCATGGAGTTGTCGAAAAGTTTAATGGTTCAATAACATTAGAAAAAGCGTTTGAACCAGTACAGTGAGTTCGTTTTCCGCATACATTTAAAAATTGGACGTAATATAGGAAACTGACATCAACAATTTTTAAAAATATGGAAGATATAGTCAGTATTCTTGACTCTGGCTCTATGGAAGAACCTGAAAACAAAGATAAGAAATCCAAAGTTTATCCGGCTATGTTGGAGAGAGCTCACCAAAGAAAACAAGCTGCATCAGAAGCTGAAGGATTACGTTGGCAATTGGAGAAGAAAGATGCTGAAATTCTTGATCTCAAGAAGAATATCAAGAGCAGACTCGAAGATATCAGCAATTACAAGGCATTGTAGAATGAGAGCAAGGTCAACTATTTCATTGTTTTAGTTACGATTAGAAATGGCTGAAGCGCGTATGGATTCTTCAGGAAAACAAGAAAATGCGAAATCTCAATTACTTGAGACAAAGATTGATCAGCTTAATGCTGAGCTTAAGAAGAAATCAATGTAACCACTTTTTTTTGTTTCTAATGGCGATTCTCCTGATTTGCAGAGAATTTGATGAGGCGTTGGACACTATGCGTAAAGAACTGAAGGATTTGGAGAATGAAAACGAAGAGTTGAAGAAAAATCACAAGAACATTGCTAAAAGAGTTTTGCTACAGGTTTAAATTGTTTTATTTGCTTCTCACTTATTCTTCTCAGAATATCCAAACTATGGAAAGCAGAGCTGCTACGTCGTCTTCTAGTTTGGTCAACACCCCCATATCTAATGTCGGTAAAGCTGAGCTTAACTTACTCGAGCTTCAGCTTGCTGAGTGCCAGTCATCCTTACGTGCTACTGTTCTCGAAAACGTCAAATTGAAGGTTTTGTTTTTTTTTTGCTTAAAAATATCATCCGGAAATTAAGAGTGAAATTGCGAACTTGAACAACCCTGGAGGTGTTCTTCGAGTGCCTGATTGGATCACGGGACCTGAAACTCTACGAGCCTCTTCCCGTGATGATGTACTCAGTCAAATTACCAGAGAAGCAGAGCAACTGAAAAGAGTCCGTTTGAAGATTGAATACGTGTTCACTATCTTGTTCCAGGACGAACTCATGTATATGGTATATATCCCCGATTTATCACTTCCAAAGAGCAAACGAGATGAACTTCAAGTTCAGTTTGAGAAAGAACAGCAATTGTTCGATGATAGGGTTGAAACGGTTTGGGAATGTTCTCTGCGAATTCTATGCTCCTATGTTTCAGCTGCGCTGTCGGCTTAGAAGGTACTGGGAGGAGAGCTGCCCTGGAGAGTCGTTCCCTGGCGGAAGTTTCGGATTTGAGCCGGAACCTCTGCAAATCAACGTGAGATTGAAACCCAGATTTCGAGAAAAATAATTAATCCTTTCATAGTCCTTGGAACTGGAGGAGCCTAACTTCAACAACGTCTTGTCCAGCTGGGGAATAAAAGTGTAATGCTCGAACTGATATAGGCCAAATTAGAAAGAAGCTGAGCTGGTTAGTTTTTAAACTTGGTAAGTATCCTGCGTTGTAACGAATACTGAATGTAAGTGATAAGGAAATCTCACTTCGTTCCTTCCTGTTGTCATAAAACGGTGAAATCAGATTCTTTAAAGTTTTCAAACAAAGTTTTTTTACTATCATCCACTAATTTACATTGTCTATCGCGTAATAATTTTTTTTACTCATTCACGGTCCCTTTTCAAGAATTGTATACAAATTCCCTTCTTTTCTTCTTACCATAGTTTATTACTCACGGTGCTTCATATATTTCATCTGCCCGCTGTAAATATTGTGTCAATCACCTTCAGAGCGTGTCTATGCCATGTGATATGCCTTATTTATTTTTGAAATAATAAAACACACGTATTAGTTAATAAGGAAAGAATTAAACATTTGAAGTTCGTCTGGAATACGTAATGCAATCATTATTGAGTATTCTAAATGAGTGCGTTTTCATTAGCTTAGTTTTCCTTCCTATTTTACTTCCGTTGGTCCATCGGGTACTACAAGCCCATTTCCGGATTTATTAAGCAACGCGACGGGAGGCTTTGTTTCTCAATTATGCTTTACGTACACGAACAATACCGAATGTCAACTGTGTTGCTTCTCCAGTTTACAGAATGACCGCGTGAACTGGGGAAACTATGGAAAGAGGAGCGGATGAAGTGTCGTGGTGGAGGCTGTAGGCGGGGTACTAGTATGGTTGGGCGTGGCTTCAGCAGGCAGCCAGCTCTTTCAGTCCAAGCTATTACTCCCTTTGTAAGATCATAGGACTTCGCTGTTTCTGTGATCGAAAGGTGCTCTAAATTCTATAATTTTTCGTCTGATACTGGGATTCCTCTGTTGTACCATCACTTCAGGAAATGGGCTCATTGAAGTTAGTTTTTTATATTGTTTTCATAGCTGTTTTTTGCTCCAACTCTCCATTTTCGTTCTCCTCAATTGGTAGTCGCAAGACTCGCCATCTCGCAATATTAACTTGCTACTAATGGTGTTATGAAAGCTAGCAAGGCGTGTTTCTCATTGAATGTGTGTGTACGTTGATTAGATTATGAGTAATTGAAATATGTTGGAGACATTCGCGCTTCATTCATTACGACATGAAAATCTGAAGTTTTTTTTTATGTTTATCTTTCTTCTTCATGCACTCACTACGTATTTGGAGCTTCATTGATATTCTGAAGCACTTTTCGCTTTCAAAAGCTTTTGCTGTCGATTGCGCTAAACTTGTATGAACTTGAAGCCCAAGAAAAACAAAAAAGTTCATCATTACCTGTCACAATGTTCCATGTAAACGATGAAGTTCATTTTCATAGACTGCGAAGAAATATGTGAGCGTGTCTGAATGTTATGTATGTGAAGCCTTCGAGTTATAATTGATCTTTTTTTTTTGAATCATGAAAATACCTTTCATGCTCAGAAAATAGATGAATGCTCAATAACCTAATGCTATAGGATTCATTCTAGCTTTGCTCTCTTTTTTTTGGTGAAAGCTCTGTAGCATTTGCCATATAAGCTGTATAATCCAAGCTATGCACACAGCTTCGCATTAGATTCATTGAAATAGTGAAACAATCAGGGTTAATGTTCTTTCAACTTTTTGCGTTCTTCTTCTTTCTTTCTCTCGAAACTTTGGTTTCTGCTATGCTTGCTGGGTGGGCATGTTTCCCTAGTGATCCATCAACAATGTAAGATAGAGTAAGAGAGAGCCAGAATTACTTTAAAAAGCAATTAAAGAACGAATTCAAGTCTACCAACAGAAAAACTGACCATAGAGGTGACTGAAAACGTAATTTCATGAATCTTTGCTCGTATTTTGTGAACAGCCATCAATATACCTGTCAGGTAATCCAGGTTTTATGTTCCGGCAAATTATGCACGTAATAGTTTTGAACATTATTTCCATTTCAAATTGAAGAAAAACTGAACAATAGACAGATGATGAAGGTTGAGCATATTAGGCCAGTAGTAGCAATGCATAGAGAAGCAGCATAATTCAATCAGCTGAATAATGTTCATAAATGGGAGTCAGCAGAAAATAATAGTTTATGTTATTCAATATATTTGTTTTTTCTAACATTTCGTCATATATGCTCGTGGATTTAGCGAAATTATGTTTAATTACACGGGAAATTTATTATGGAAAACGCTAGAAGCTCATTGCATTTGCTCTCTGACAGTCTAGCAACATTCTCATGATGGAGTTTAGTGTGTTTTTCTCCGGAATGGATGAAGAACATGTAGGAATCGTCTATTGCCTAAACCGCACCAAATTGCCTCAAAGGAAAACAAAAATCTGTTCGATTTCGATAAGTTTCAAGTGTTGATCCAGTTGTGTCAATGATTGAAGTGTAAAGTGAAAACCAAACAAATGGATGTTGTGGTGGCAGCTGAATCGAGACTAATTCTACGTTTGCTCTTTAACGGGTGTTAAATGGCAAATTATTAAAATCGAAGCTAGCAGATTGGGGAAAGGAAAGTTGGTCAGCAGACGAAGAATTGTTTTGTAAGAGAGGAGAAGAGACAACGAGAGACGCAAGGAAGGCTTGATGAGGGCTGCTGAAAATGAAGCCTGAACTTTCATCAGCTGTCAAAAAATACAGAAGAATCTTTTGAAAGCTTCCACAAATCTTTTTTTTCATTCTGTCCCATTACAAATTGAGGAAATATAATAATAATGTACTTAATGTTTTCCAAATACCTGCTAATTTAGGAAGCTTTTCCGAAACTCATTTTCAATAGTATGAGTGTGACATTCATGTACAGAGTGCTGAAAACGAAAATGAGAGAAACCTGAAATAGTTCAACATCTCTGCACAGTTGTAGCAGGCAACGGTCCAGTGTGCTTTACTGAAATCCATGAATGGAGCGGAATAATAAAAACAGAAATTAGAAATTTCAAAGAACCTTAAGTGAAGGCGGACGAAAACAGATCCTTTACTGGCATCGGTAAATCTTGCTTTTCTTCTAGCAGTTTTTGTATGGGCAATACATTTTTTTGTTTTGTTCTGTTCTCTCATTTCTTTTACCCCCCCCCTCTCTTTCTCTTTCTCTTTCTCTTTCTTTTCCACATCTCTTTTTGTGCTTCGAATAAGAAGAACAAAAAAACCAAATGAAAAGTATTTAGCCCGAAATCAAGTTCAAACTCTAAATAGCTTGCTGAATGTACTACTGAGAATCGAACATGTACATAGGAAATGAATCACATATTCATTCTTCAGCTCTTTTCACTATTGACGTCGCTTTTTAATGAACAATCTTATGATTCCAAATAAAGGAGAAAATACGTTTTACGAAAATTAATGAAAGATGGCTCATTTGAGCAGACGAATCAATTCGTACGCGAGTGTTTCAGTTGTTTTCTCATAACATTCACGATCACAATCACACACCAAGGCTCAATCTGAACTCATTCATACGGCGTAAACACGAGCTTTATTAAATATTTTAATAAGAAAGAGAATATATAATGGTAGAGCTTTTGAATGAGTCTATTAGTTTGGTTAGTCCATTCAACTCTCCGATTGTATTGTTCCCTATGGATGTCATCTTCTATCTCCGTAATAACATTAAAATTTGGTTCTAAACTATCCAGATGCAGAAGAAAAGAATGAGAGTTCAAACGAAGAAAAAGAGAAAATTAAAAAACACTGTTCAGTCTTTTCTCTCTTATTCTCTCAATTCATCTTAGATTAGCCAATCGTTTGTCTTTTTATTTTTCTTTCTTTCTGTCTTGAATGCTATGCCACCAGCCCAAAACCAATTCCATTCATCCATCTGAAAAGATAAAGCAGTCAAACGGACTAAGCAGTCCCCAAGTTGGCTCAAGTTTTTATGGCCTTCTGCCTTTTGCTCTCTCTTCCCCCACAGGCCGGAAAGGTGTTCAAACATATGACTGAAGCACGTGTTGCCGTTTTAAGAAACTCTGCTCAAAACACATCCGAAAGTATTAAACCTCTTTTCTCGCCTGCAAAGCTTTAATTTTAGATTAGAAAGAGAAACTATCAAAAAAACTCTAGAATGATTCAATCTTCGTTTAATGACGCACCTTTCTTATGGCATTTAGCAATTTTAAGTTTATGCTGATTAACATTGCCACATACCGACATTTACGCTAGAAGTGTTACACGTCGATGCCTATCAGATCATTTCTTCTTCGCTGACTCACGTGAACGGTTGTGTTCGTTCGAACCTTTGCAATCAAACCCTCAGATAATGTTTGAGCGATTAATGTTTTGCAATTTTTTTTAGTTTAAGCTGTTAGACTGGTTAGCATGAATCTAATTAAACTAAATGTCCCTTAAGCTATTCTTCGTGGTGGGACAGAAGGATCTGTTCGGAAATAATTATCTATGTAGTTAAATAGTTAAATCTTTGGTCTAAGAATGTAAATTTTGGTCACAGAAGCACGTGAGAAAGGAAACGGAAGCTCCTTCCATATATAGAGCGGACGTCAGATTCATGGTAGAAGTTCGTTTCAAGCAAGCTGTCACCTGTCAGAATAGCTTTTCTTCCTACTCTTTTATACTTATTTTTGGAGATCCGAGCTAGAGAGTGAGAATGAGAGAGAAAGAAATCGCGAAAGCCATGGGTAGATGGTTATGGAAGAGAGAAAGATTAACTATGATAAACTATAAACACACGAATGATCTAGAAATATGAGATAAAATAATGAAAAAATAGACAAAACACAATTCATTCATATAAACAGATGACTCTGGTATAATGAGATTTTCTTATCCGAAAACTAATACGCTACAGTGCTACAGTATAGGGGAATATTTGAAAGCACGTGACAACTGTGAATTTTGATCATTCTGAACACTATTTTCTCCGTTCGGCACCCTCTCCAGATTCGTTTCCCCTTCTTCATTTCTTTGCCCGATTGTTTTCAATCCATTTTAGTTACAGTCTGCCTCAGCTTTTCTTTTGTTTCAATAATACCCTCCCGGAAGTTTTCTAAAGTTTGTTAACTTTGAACAGCTGATTTTCTAGCTCAAGCAAGTCAATGTTCATAGACGTACTTGCGAATTGTATACATTCAGAAAGGTTTCGAGGAAGACATGGCGAAGGAGATATAAAGAGAGGAAGAGAGAGATGGAAAGAGAAAGCAAGATGACTAAGGGTGATGACATGATGTGAAGAGTGAGCCGGCTGAAATTGGAATGGACTGGGCTCCAGAATATCAGATTACGGGGACGAGGCGTGAAATGAAAAGTCAAAAGAGCATCATCTTCATTGATGCTTCAATATAGCCACCACACAGACAGGGACACACATGCGGTTCTTGTGCAAGAGCTTCATAAGGCGCGCATCTATAGCCAAGAAAGGGAAGAAAGTCAACAAGTGGCTATTCTTTTTCACATAATATATGACACCAAAAGGGGCCAGAAGCTTATGTCTCATCGTTAAAATATCTTTTTTTTTCCCTCTTTTGGCATTTGTCTCTCTTCTATTTGCCATTTAACGTTTTTCTCTTTTCCTTATTCTCTCTAAAACATTCGATTGAAAACTAATAGGGAACTAGAGTCTTTCCACCTCATTCACATGGTTAAACTTACTCTTACTAAATATGGACAAAATGAAAAACGGCTTGGAACGCAAGACGACAAATTACCCAATAAGGTCTTTCTGAATAAACAATGCTAGCAGAACTCATTGTTCATAACCATTTCTCCGCTTTCATTAAATCACACTAGAGCACCGTCTCTAACCCCCAAATGACAGAAGCTTCTTCATTGCTCAGACTTATGAGATATTTAGTCCCTTAGGACTTGTGTGATGAGGCTCACCAACGCAAGTGTACGTAGTGAGTTGCGAATAAGGCTTAAGAACCCGGGGGTCATGTCCGAAGCTAGACAGGATAATATTTATGCACATTGAGTGTTGATAGCCTTTTGTTCAAAAATCTAGATTTGGCTTAAGCTGTTCTGCTCAGTTCTTAGGGAACTAAAAGTATAAAATCACAAACATAGTTCAGAAGAAATTGTGTCATTTTCATAATTCTTTCGCCTATTCTTACACTTTTACACTGTTAAAATCATCTAATTTCAGATCTTTTGGTCATCAACTTGCTGATTCGGTTCGTCGTCTATTGCGCTCTCCTCGCCAAACGCCCAGTCGCATGTTTTTCAAAAGGCGAGATGGCGCAATGGATACATATTCAGATTTGAGGTTAATTTATATTCAGTTTCGACATATAGTACAACAACAAACTTCTTTCAGCACACCTAATTCAACTCGTAGTGTTTCTTTCATTGAAGCGATTTCGTGGCCATTCATTGACGACGAAATCATTGAATGAAATCTGAAGTTTTCCATCAACTTCCTCATAAATTGAATGGTTGGACTGGTGGAAAATAATTTTTTCTATGGAATTCGTGTGATCTCATCCCGATGCATACACTTTTTGCTTAAGTGTTCATTACAAATATCATTTTTCAATATGTATATAACTCCTTCTGAATTCTGGGTAGTTTGTCTCTTCCTTTTTCCTTTTTCTCATAAAAAAAGAAGTTATTTGAATCATATTACTTTGTTTGTTCGTTTTGTTTTGGTTTCAGATGTATTAATATTGCATTTAAAACTGTATACTCTACACGAGAAATATACTGTTCATAGTATTCAAGGTTCATGATAGACGGTTCACAAATAAATGTTTTTGCCTTCCAACTTTTCGCTTCTCTGCAGTGTGGAAACCTTAACTTTAGAATACAAAACCTCACAAACAGAAAAGAATCAACCGTTCACCGCGTGTCAGTTATCAAAAATGCGCTGATGACATTAACTCACGTGAGAATTTACGTGAGACGTTTGCGTGAAACGTTTCGAGATTCGATACCCTGAAGATGAATTCAAGCGCAACGAAAATCTCGCAAATTGTCGGAGAACCAGGAAGAAATTTACAGAGGCTGCTTTCAAATAAATCCTCATAAGGCCAATTATTATGAGAATTATAACAGAAACAACTGGAAAGGAAGGAGAACGTGAAACAGGAAACAAGTAGAAGATCGACGCTAGAAATCTTATGTCATCAAATTTTCTCAAATTGTTAATATGACACATTTAGAAAGCTTTTTTCGCCACAGATTCAGTGATTGTTTATAATCTAATAAAATTATAAACATTTGGAAGACCAACGAGAATTCCAAAAAAGGAATCAAACATATCCGCAGAAGCTTAAATACAGCTTATGTGTCATCAAATAATTTAATTAAATTGAAATAAGACCATGCTATTTTCAGCATTTCCGCAACAACAAAAACAATTCGATGATAGAGAGCATTTGATAGAATCTAATGCCTTCAGGATTCTTAACTGTAGCTCCACAAGGAAAATTCAGAAACGGAAATAACCAGGCGATGATTTTTTGTTGCAGGTCATGTCGCACTCGGATTACGTAGGTAACTTGTGACAATTCTAATTCACTTTCATACTCGAAAGCTTATTCAACGCTTTCTGGCAACTTCAAAAGAATTATCTGCGAATCGGAAAGACCTTGGTACATGCTGCTACCAAAAGCCTATTTTGGTATGAATAGATTGGATAGCCAATTACATATCTTTAGACTCTATGAAATCGTGGGTGCAGCAATTTGGGTAAGGAAAATGGAAACAACTTGAAACATGGATGCTAGCATGCATCTCTGATTCTTCATGCTGAACTCTCAGTGAAGAGAACAATGAACATTTCCGAAAAACTGCTCAATCACCATCGTTCCAGCAGTTTCTACATAATTATTGTTTTTTTTACACGTAGCATTTAAAGAAAATAGAAACATATGTGGCTAAGCAGATAAATCGAGTAAAAAGGGCAAAATCTGTGGCAGATCCCTCGTAATCTTAGAAAATTACGAAAAAAATGTGAGCTTGCTTGTTCGTACTTTAGTTGAATATGAGACTGCTTCTGAAAACACCAACGATACGTGGATGTTGACAGCAAACAAGTAAAAAAAGCTTTTAAAACTCATCAATGGGTCGGATTAGAAGAGTTTGAGTAACAAGTGTTTGTAAGAAAGAAACGTTCAGATAACACTACTGACGAGAACGAAGATGACGTTTGAGAACTTGAGGAAAGTATTTATCAAAACATCTAGTTGAAATAGATAATGTAACACAGAACAATAAGTAGTTAAGATAACAAGAGAAAGAAAACAGATGTCCTATATATATACTATGCATATATAAATATATAAATAACTCGGATGCGAGTGAGTGGTAATACACGTATTTCACCAACTTGAAAAATTAAAGAAATTCGATGTAGCACGTTCGTCTGTTGCCGTGATTCGATCAGTTTCCCTTTCCTTCAAATATTTCTGTACCTCCAAGAACAGAAGCATATAAGAGCTGGTATCACTACCAACGCTATGAAACTTTTAAAGAACAGATACGTATCGCCGTTGAAGGGTCTAAAATAGATATTCGTTTTCAAGCAGTTTTCTGATCAGCTGCATGCAAAAAAACAAGCACAATCACAACAGATCAAACGACCACAGTCTCTAAAAAGTTATCAAAAGAGCCTACAAGTCATAGCCGGCCGCTCGAGCTTGTTTCATTAACTCTTCCTGTTCCTTCCTGGTCATTGGTTCCACTACATACACTAAAAGGTACGTACACATAAAGCCCATCAAAGCCATCAGTGTGAAGAACGCTAATGTTGCTAGGCGAACTCCCTCACTACAACAACGGTTGATATATGTTGAGAATCGTAACAGAACATACTCGTCTCTTTCGTCTGTATTGGATTCGTTTGTATCATCTTGAATAGCATGTAGAGCGTTTCGTTTACTTCTACGGTTATGCTGGAAACAAAAATTGAGAAAAAAGAGAAATAGTTTCGCGTACTGCTATTGCAACTTGCGTCTCAGGGCGATACTCGTCATACAATTCACCAGGCTTCTTTCCTTCCTTCAATCGAGCAATTACTTCATCAGCTAACTTTCGAGCTTCTTCGGGGCTCATCGGACTATCCTATAATAAGTATAAGATATATGATAAGGAACAAGTAAGGAGACTCACTTTCAAATCTACAGTCCGTGAGCTATCACTTCTTCTATTATTTATTACATCGTCATTCGAAGTGTTTGAAGTTGAAGGACTATTAACATAATCATCTTCCTAGAAGAAACAAGAGAAACATTAATGAGAAGATTAAGAAAGAATAAAACAAACTTTTTGCATATTCGTTCTAGTTTAACTCAAATCTGACGCCGTCGTAGCTGTAGTTGTAGTCGTCGTCGTCGTCTCCTAACCTTGTTATGTCTATAAATAAAAGCTGAATATAATAAGATAAATCAAATTGTCTTGTCAGTTTTCTCGAGAGCTCAAAAAAGCGTAAGAATATTAGAAGGTAAAACTGCAATCATTTTAACTAATTAAGAAATGAAAATAAATAAAAGCGTGTTTATCGTATGCTCGGGCGTGGCGTCATGTCCATCAATGGTGTTTGAAATTCAATAAATTTGATAAAAAAACAGATATATTCGCATGGTATAAACCAGGATAAAAACGAATTGAACAAGTAAATTTAATAAAAACATTTCAATTGTAATAAAAGCTTCATCAGTTAGATGTCTGAAAAGCGTAGACGGGATGGATGTGACCGACGCACGTCACCACTGTTGTCTGTTCGATGCGGATGACCTTTTGACGCAAAACTCGTTCGCTATGTCGCGTGAGGAACAGCCTTCCAATCCGTATAAAAACTATTTATTATTATTACTCATTGCACATTTGAAATGAAAACTCTATGATATATCTGTTCGAATAGAAAAAAAATTTGGTGGCGGCAGTTGAATTCCGAATAAGGCAAAAAAAAAATTAAACAACATGGCGATTTTGAGCAATCTTATGTCATTGATATAAGGATTGAAGAAAACAATAGAAAAATGACCCTTAAAGATCTAAAGCATCAAACCATAAGTCGAAAGATAAGGCACACAACTAAGGCAAGGTATATTTGGTTCTGAGAAGCGTTCAAAACTTCAAAAAAATTATGGCGAGATAGAGAAAGGACTACCGGGTATCTCCTGTAAAAGATTATATCGAATGAACAAATGGTATCCAAGAATACAAACCTGATCTCCATATTTAATAAATACAAATCCTTTCACACGGTCAGGTATACGATAGTTAACAGCATAATGACCATTTCCTTGGTGTTTGACAATTACTTCGTCGCAAGGTCCTTTCGTTGTAACTACACCAACCATTAAGAGGTTTGTGCCTGAAACTCATTTTGGACGATAATGTGAACGAGCAATGTAGCAGTGGAAACCTGCTAATCCAGTATCGATTGTGAAAACAGATGGACGTCCAGGGAAGAACTTATTTAAACCAGCACCTTTAGCAACCACCTAAATAGAGTTATAAAAAAGATTGAAAATACAGTGAAACCTTTGAGGCGTCTCCTTTGTATTCAGGAACAGTTGCAACATTTCCCTGGCTCGTCTTAGCACGAGCATCTACCTTTACTTCAGAGGACTCATTATAGCCGTTTCCTCCCAAAACTTTTCCATCAATAACAATCTTGAACGGGGATCCGGGAATATGAACACCTTCAAACATAGTTAGGTGAGATAGCGATAGTGTCATGAATACCATTGTATTTGACAGCAGCAAAGTAGTCACCGGGAGCAAGAGGAGTATAACGTACTTTATATCCTTGTGTTGTCTAAACATGTAATTATGTATATGACTAGATTATCAAACGAACTTCATAGGCATCTAAAGTGACTTTGCTGGGACCATCAATTTGACATGTTAAAACACCAGATCCGGCGTTGACTGTCTTGATAACAAACTCGCATTTCTAGAAAAAGAAATAGAATCAGAATAGAAAACCTGATACTCACGTGTCCTGTTTCTCCACTTACTAAGCCTTCTCCTTCAGCGTGAATTGCGGTAGGATCACTGAGATCAGCTCCTCCGACGCGGATACGGAATGGAGAGTCTCTCATAGGAGCTCCATCTAGGGTAACATGAATGTAATGATTTCCAGACTCCTTAGGAATGAATCGGAGAGCATAGCTTTCTCCTTCTTCGATGGGAACAATATCGATAGTCTCAGTGAGATGACTGGGGGTGGTGACCTAAAAGGGAAATTGGAGAAAAGAGTGTGTAACGGTATTACTTTAGCTTCCAAATGACCTCTAGCTCTGTGTGTGAGGACGGTAAAAGTGAAAGCCTTTCCAGTCGGAATTTGATCATGGAAAGATGCAAGTTCTAGCTTACGAGCTTCACCAGTGGCAGCAGCAATGAAAACCTGCAAGATGTTCAAATAGAATAATATTTCAAAGACACTCACTTTGAATGGAGAATCAGCAATGTGAACATCATTGAACTTGATCGAAACATTGTATTCTCCGGGAGTAGCGACTTGATACTCAACATGACAGTTGCCATCCTTAAAAATGTTTTTGTTACTCACACTGAAAAATTGATCGCTCTTACCTTGTGATCTTTGAATTCGAAAGAGGGCTTGCTGGGACCTTCGATAGAAACGGAAAGGTCTCCAGCACCAGCTTCACGGGTGTAAATGTTAAAGTATTGCTTACTGTTGGTTTCTCCTCTAACAACTCCCAATCCAGAGGCACGAACCTATATGCTTGAGTTGATGAGAGTAACTGAGAAAAATGAACCTTGTGCGCTCCTCCTTCCTTGAAAGAACCAACAGTAAATTGGAATGGAGAGCCATTCACATGAGAATCACGATGTAAAATGGACAGATTGTGGACTCCTTCCATTGCTGGTCGGAATCTAAAACAAAAGCATTACATCGAAAAATGAAGAATAATAAGTACTTAATGAGGTAAAAGTTCGATCCAGTATCTCTCATCTCCACATCTTCAGTTTTTCCTTTCGGGTCCATTATGCGTGCAGTGGTATCCATAGGCGAACAGTTGGCTAATTTCATATAGAGAACGGCCTCTTGATTTGGTAAACACATGGGTGCCTGAAATAAATTATCAAATACTTTTGTCTCCTACGACCAAGATTTATGCACCGCCATATAAGAAATGAAATAAATTTATTTCATGAAAACTTCCGCTTAGTGTGCTCAGTACTCAATTATCGTCAATTCATTGAATTACTCGTATCATTGAATTTTATAAAAAAAATGTTATCATTAAATTTACTTGAACTAACTGAGATCAAAAACGGTGAATGCGATAATTTTCACGTTTCATCTCCTCACACCTCCACTATCTCTATGAATACATACAATGAAATTTTGATTAAGTATACGAACCAATTATGGACACAAGAAAACAAATTGAATTTGGATACAGCTGACTTCAGTCTTCATGTTTCCTTTCTTTTTGCAATCTCTGTCACTCCATTTAATTTTCACTGACGAAACGTTAACTTTCTAATCTCCTTTGGTTGTCGTAGTCACAAATATCTTCCGAGCTCACATATATCATATAAACAATCATTCATGTAAGCCCTTCACTTTACTAATTTCGCCGCGAATCTCACACATATACTAACCTGCTCAGTTTTCTTTTTAAGAAGAGATTGAATAGTTCCAGCTCCTTTTCCTGTGCAGTTAACGGTCAGAGGACTATCTGAAAAGAACAAAAGTAATTTTTAGCTGAGCATCAATTTGTAGCTTCAAGATTTGTACAACTATCCTCATATTCTTTCTGCAGAATTCGCGGTAAATGAGCCAGAACGAAAGCCCGATACTAGTTCAAACCGAAGAAAAAGTTTATTATTTATGCTGTGCTTTCATTATACTGGTAAATCTTGTGACGTTTTAAACTGAACTTTCCATTAGCGCTTCATTATTTTCTTATAATAACTTTAGGCTTCGTCATTAGGAATCATTTTTAACACTTTGGCATTCCGTCGAATGATGAGGACTTATAAACAAGCCTATATATTCATAACACTCTGTATGATAAAAGCCTTGACGAATGGAATAGTTCTAATAATTTTCTTATTTTATGTTGCCAGTTTGACAATAATGTAAGCTTTCTTTCACCGTTCATATCAAAAAACTGTTTCTTAAAGCAAAAGCAATAACCTGCCAGATTTTGTCAACAATCTCATTGGAGGCATAGAGGGTGCTACTTATTTTGCGGGCAGATTGGCACAAGTCTTTATAGCTATTAACAGTTGTTATGTGGTATTCAATCCTCTACGATCTACGAACCATCTATTAACCATTGTAAATTATATTGCTCTCTTTCTCAAATGAAATCTATTTCCTACAGGTTATTTGTGGCATACCCATAGCTGGAGGTACAATATATGGAGCCCCACGACTATTTTCATCGTCTTGCATGTATTATTATGCTCCGAACATCTTATCATGGCTTTACACAGAGAAATCATGTGCACTACTCATGAGAGAGTTTGTTAACAATTTTTTGAACGCTACTATGACAGTCTCAGCGCTCTGTCATCTCACAACGTTCCTCAAAATTTGTTATGAGCTAGTAAGTCATCGATCAACAAACGTCTCAAAGTTTTTTGAAGCATAAAAATAAGTTTATATCATCTGAGGAAACTTCGAAACGTCTCAGTCGCTCACGTTGGAAACTTTTCCAGGTAGCACTAATTAGATTATGTTTCAAAAACAAAAAGTATAATTGCAGTGCGTATGTCAGGATGCCCTATTCGCGCTGGACAATATGCTATATCAAAGCTTATCGAACCAAATCCCATTGTGGCAAAGATTCCTTTGTAACACTTATTTCTGGAATTTGGCTCATGGAGTTGATGGGTATATCAGAAACCATGAATGAATGAACATTTGTTGTTTTAGTTTCATCATGTACGTGATTGATAGGAAGGCCCATGTCTCTCCCAGAATGCCTACGGTGCATTCCGTGCAACGAAGATCAACAGTTCACACGCGTTGATACAATGTTTCACTTTTGAATCTCACTCTGCTCAGGCCCTTTTTTAACCAAATAAACATTTACCCTTCACATGGTGATCCGCAAACTTGACTGCGATGGCATAAACTCCGGGCTCCGTAG
The DNA here is from genome assembly GCA_030370435.1 of Auanema freiburgensis. Lineage (NCBI taxonomy): Eukaryota > Metazoa > Nematoda > Chromadorea > Rhabditida > Rhabditidae > Auanema > Auanema freiburgense. The sequence goes on from CM059369.1 coordinate 2,042,798, forward strand.
GCTTGTAAAGAACTTTGATGAGCCCCGCTTTCACTTCCTTGCACGTGAGTTCAGCTTTTGAAGGTCCTTGAACTGAGACAGACAATCCTCCGTATCCTGAAGAGAACGTACGTGACTTCCTGTTGTTTAAATATTTGAAAGATACACCAATGTTACAACAAATTGAAAAGAGATAAGCTGAACTTTGAGAAAAGATAAATGCCAATGATTTTACCTGCTTTAGTTGTATCAACGATTATTTCATTTTCTTGTAAGCAGACAGCAGAAGCTTTTCCTTTTCCGGTAACTTCGACTTTGCTGGCATCTCCGACCTGACTCTTCTCAACCTAAAATCGCGTTCCTTAGTAATTTCACAAATCTTCTTTCTTTACCTTTATTTTGAATGGAGCTTTCGATACAAGCTTTCCATCTCGCTTAACGGTGATTAAATGTTCACCAGCTTCTCTTGGGGTGAAGGAAACACCTGAGAAAAAAATTTGAAGAAAATTTAGAAATAAACAAACAAACCTAATTTTCCACCATCTATGAGACGTACAAGACAAGGCTCGTCAATACCAGATGGTGATTTGATAGAAGCAGAAACACCTTTGATTTCAGCGTTGTTAATGCTAAGAGCTACTTCAGAAGTTGAGCCAACCGAAAGATGAGCACGCTTCTTAACACGAGAACTGTTATTGAATAAACTATCTTAGAATACCTGTCCGGTTCCAGCGACAAGTACGCGGAAAGGAGACTCTTTAACTTCATGATTCCCGAGCTTCACATGCACTTTATACTCTCCTGGTACTGGTGGCATCCAATTCACAGAGCAAGTTCCGTCCTATGAACGATTAATTAATAATTTTGGCGCGAAATTACTTTGTTGTCGTGAATCTTGATGGTGCTTTGAGCTGGTCCTTCGATGCTGACAGAAAGTTCTTTGGCATTAGAGCCTTTGGCACAGACAGTAAAATGAGCAGGTTCACCAACGACAGCATTAGTAAGCCCTGGACCATAAACGGTAGCTAGACCATCACCATAGGCATCAACGAAGAATTTAAGAGGAGAGCCCTATAAAAATCACTAATAACACTGTTCAATGGCAGCACACGGACATTAACAGCAGCTCCATTTTGAACGATACTGAGTTCATGCTGGCCATGAGTTTTTGGCTGGTACTTCACAAGAACCGATCCTAAACAAATGTTTTTAGAAATGACATCGAGCAGGTGATAGGATTAGGTTTTCAACAAATGAGAAGTTGTAAGGTGCAAAATGATGAATGAGCAGATAGGAAAAAAACAAAAGCTAATGATTCCTGAAGAACAAAAGCAATCAGAATGATATTGATTGAGGGATCTCGATAACAACTAAATAAAATAAAAGTGTATACCATCATGATTGTCTATAATTTGGGCAACATCACGACTTCCAGATGGCATGGTTACAAAAGCGTCTAAATTATCAGAACCACTTGTATTTGTCGAAATATCAAACTAAAACAGCGTGAAGTGAACTCGGACATAAGTGAGGGTCAAAGAAAAGCTTACCTTGAAATCTAACTGTTGTAAAGGCTTGGTGTTTTCAGCAACGGAATAATTGCGTTCAAACTTATCAACACTTTCCTTACGGATAGGGGTAGGCTTTAAATCAGCAACTGCCTGAAAATTAGCAATTTATTAAATTTCACATAATGAGATCATTATGACTGGGGCTATGAAATCAAACAGTTGAAATGTTTAAAAGCAAGACATCGCGTCTGATAGACACCTGATAGAAACGTGACCAGAGGAAACAACAATTCAAGACTAATGTGAAGAGTGATCCACACGGCAACCCGCCTCTTTTCTAGGGCTACCAACTGTTATTGATAAGAAAAGATACACAAAATTTTTGACTCGCATACAATGATTTAGAGAACTTACTCAATCTATAACCTTTCATCTCAATAAAACGAGAACAAGTATGTTTGTGAAAACCTATCAAACTTAAAACTTGCTTTCCAAACACAGCTAGAATTGATAGATTTGTGAGACTAAACTAATGAGTGAAACAACGACTTCATCGTGTTTGGAAACGCATAATGCGTTAGAAATTAGTATGGAGAAAATCAATAATGCGCAACGACGAAAATGATGTTGGTTGCAACGGGCTGCCAGAGATGAAGCAATTGCAGTAGCTCGCGAGAGGAACCCACGAGCCGATCTTTTACTAATACATCGCGCTCTGCCACATGTATTCAAAGCTGTCAGTACACCAGAAAACGGGTACCATTGTGAGAATCAAAAGGATTAGTTCAACACAACTGGAGTGAGCGGAAAATTCGCGCATAATTACGCACTCCATCCCATGTTGATGAAGCAGACTGTGCGACCTCAACGTGTGTATTAACATCTACACAAACCAGTTCATGAATCGCTTCAACGCAATGAAATCTCGCAGAATTGCCATGCACGGTTGAATGAAGACAAATATACGGCAAATATAAAACATGGAAACGGCAAAAACCTTACATTGTAATCAATTTGATGAACTTTGATTCCGCCAAAGAAAAACGCAATGGAGTTCACTCCCGGCGTCAAAGGAGTCAGAATAACTTCTTCCAACAGCTTACCTGATGGCAACTTCTGACTAACTCTCTCTAAAATTGTTTTAATCAAACAACGATTTTAATGAATTAAACGAACTTATATCAACAGCGTCTTTTACAGTTGGGATGATTGCAAGAGTCAGATCTGGATCATCTTTCAACTCGAACGTTAGACTAGATGAAACATTTAATGGAATGTGGCAATCTTGTAAGTTCAATGGCGCTATAAACCTGTATTTATAATGTTCTTAGAACTATCATACTTTTCAGAACAGCGTCTTCTGGCGCAGCTACAGGCAATATGTCCACGAACTGTGGTGGCGAACTGATGCCATTAATGGAGGAGGCTATTTTGTATTTTCCAGCCATATCAACAGGGAATGTAATGATAAATAATCCTTTGTTCTCATGAGGTTCAATAGTGCATTCACGGGAACAACCATCAGGGCCCTAAGCTTTGTCATTATGGGATTCAATAGTTGGAACTAACAAGGACATCAGCTTGTAACGTTTTAACGTAACCACAGTTACTTCCATCAAGCATTAACCTTGCATTCTTCTTAGCACGAATGTTCTTCAGAACTCCTTGAATACGTAACATTATCTTAAGATCAGAAATAAAAGAGCACCTCCTAGATCATTCTTCAAAGTCAAATTGTAGACATCAACTTCAGGCAAGAGTTTAAGCATGTAAGGTCTGTCGAAATGAAAAAAAATTAAAAACATATGGGTCTTCAAACAAAATACCCTTCTCCGACAGGTACATCACAGTAAAAAACCTCAAGAGGTATTTCATCACCAGGATCACCGACAGGGGTGAAGCGAACATTGTGAATTCTCTTTGATTCGGAGCTGGCATGAAGTAGTGGTTGCTGATACACTAAATTTTTGATTAAATAAGATCTCGATAATCGAATCACCTGCTGGTACTCTGCACGTGACTGGTCCTAATTTGGTTCTCGAAGCATCTACGACGAAATCAAAAGGCTGGCGGTTCCTCAAAGGCTTGTCAATGCCACAAACTTGTACAGTTGATGGATCGATAGGATAGTCCACGTTACAATTGAAGGGAGATCCAGGAATTTTATGTTTCTTGTCTCCGTACATAACGTCAATGGTATAAGTTCCAGGCTCTCTAGGTGTGAATTCGACAGAGCATGTGCGGTCTTCATGATCCACAATACGGGAATCCGTATCAGATGGACCTGCGATATCAACAGCCAAATCTCCTTCACCAGCTCCCTACATATACGTGCTCATAACTTGTTTGTTTCAATGATATCACTAACCTGCGTGTTAATTTTGAAAGTAGCTGGAACATTGACAATTCCTTCAGTCAGTCCCGACCCAGTCGCTCTGCATTTGGAAGCATCGCAACCATGAGACACGTTGGCGAAAAATTCTTTAACCAACAAGTTGTCAAAAAGCACCTGAACAGCTCGTTAATCTATTGTTTATAGATTAGAAAACTTCTCACCTTGAACTTTAAGTCGCCAGCTTCTGTGGCAACAAAAACACCTGCGTACTTTGTATCGTTCGCAGTCATGGGAATCAAATATTCTTTTTCTTTTACTTCAGCAACAACTTCTAACCCCTGAGTTTTCTGCCTTTGAAGACCGGTGTCTACATTAATGTTCCACCTATGTCCAATAAGAGCTGATCCTAAAACTTGAAAGGTAAATTTGTGAAGTGAGTTGATGTTTATTAGCCACTTTTTGCGTTCAATTATACAACATGAGATCATTTTTTCATTTAAAAGAATATGAAACAGCGTTAAACCACAGGAGTGGTACGCTGCGAAGAAGAGCCACTGAACGAACTCTCAGTAGCTTCTCTTTCAGCTTGTAAAAGTGAAGGACTAGATATGAGTGGAGCAACAGCCATGATTTGGAAAGGGCTTCCAGGGATATGTTCATCATCGAACATGACCCGTAGCCAGTAAAGTCCAGGAACTTTAGGCACATAATGCATTGTCAACGTGCCATCTTGATTGTCAACACAATGTACAGGGGTTCTTGTGGGGCCATCAACAAACAAATCTATATCGCCAAATCCAGCTGAGCTGGTATCGATAGTTACGGATGTGGAGTACTGAGCTACCACAGGACCTAGCCCTGGTCCCGAGACAACAACTAAATCCGGTCTCGCAGGACCAGTGCGGGACACAACATATTCAGCTTCAGCAATATGGGATCTAGTTTCAGGAGATAGGCCACTGGGACCAGGGGCAACCGAATGCATATATACAGGGCTGAAACCTGGCACAGGTAAATCTTGGTAAGTTACATCAATCTTATAATCTCCTATTTCAGAAGGTGTGAATCGTACACGCAAGCCACTATCAGTAGACTCGATTATTGCCTCAACAACTTCGCCAGAGGGGCTCGTGATGATAATTCGAGTGTTATCTCCATCAGCCGTGAAAACATGAAACTCCTTTTCACAGTTAACGGTAACGATAGCTGAAACGAAACGAGGTGATGAACGTTCTCGGTTTCGTTAGTGTTCACCGCAAAAAAAGTCAAGATAAATTCACAAACACAATTCTCAGCATGCATCTACGGAAATCATAATTGATGGTATTAAGTATTAGGGAAAAGTCTCACTATCAAAACCATTATGTAAGGTTATTCGCACGTCAAACATAAATTAAAAAGGAACATACCGTTTTCTAAACCATCAACATGGATCCCAGAAGTATCGAAGTGTGGTTTTACGTTAATCTGGATGGGTGGAATCTTCTCTCCAGCGAATACAACGTTCAGCTTAAATACTCCGATAACAAAATTGAACAGAAATAAACCAACCTGATATGCTCCAGGTCTTGGTGCTGTATACTTGACAGTGAATGAACCATCGCTGTTATCCAATACGTCAATATCCACTGCTCTTCCAGCTCTGTCATCAAGAGACACTTCTACCACACCAGTTCCCGCTTGTTTGGCGTCAATCGTGAAATGCGTTGGCTCCTGACTATAGACCGGCCCTTCGATACCGGGACCGTACATATGTAGTTTAGAAACATCCACAGGTTCTTTCGCGGTAATCTGTGAAAGATGTATCAGTCATAGTAAAATGGAGCTCCTCACCGAAAACGGAGCTCCAGGAACCGCCACTCCACATAAACTGGCATCGACGTGGTACTTAGCTGGCTGTGAAGGTGTGAACTCAGCATCGTACATTCCAGGTGACTTCTCGGTTATTTTAACAGGAATGCTCTCCAAGTTGTTGTTAAAAACAACCAATTCAACAGGATTAGAAACTGTAAAGCAACACATATTCAACTGTTCTATGATCAAGGCTCACTTCCAGATCTTCTAGAATCAATTTGAAAAATAACAGGTTGATGGGTACGATGAATAGTGTTCGAGTCTAGGCCCGTGATACGAACTGCACCAGGTTGGAATGAATTATCGTGAGGTTCAACATTCAGTACGAATGGAGAATCTTGGATATGTTCCCCTCCTGCTAACACATTAACGGAATATATACCTGGTTCAGTTGGCTAAAGAACATTTTTTTAAAAGTGTCAATGAAGTAAAATTACCGTGTAAGCAACTGAAGCAACGCCGTCCGATTTGTCCGAGCACTGAATTGTTGTCTTGCTCGGTCCTTCGATCGAGAAGGCTAAATAATGAGTAGAGACATGGAAGGAGGTGGAGAATGTAAGTACTAACATAAAGAATCAGCTTGACCATTTGTAAGAACTTCAAAAACACTAGGCATATTGGCAACCCCTCCTCTAAGGCCCGGTCCATAAGCACGAACAGCAGAGTTTGTTAATGGAGCAACATCAACCTAAAAAAGCAATTTTCACGATAAGCATGATAATTAACACTCACCATATATGGAGACTTTCCCAATAACGTGTCCTTTGTCTTAACCTCGATCTTGTGTTTGCCTTCTGTGGTAGGAGTGTATGTGAACACTCTGGTTGGGGTTAGTCTGTTTGATTCGGTAACAGGTAAAGTCATACCGGCTGAAAAGTATTATGATGAGTACCAAACAGTGGTTTTTTTCGTTACCAGCCGTAGAGACTGCGATTTGTATATCATCTGAATTTTGATCTGGTACGATTGGGGTAAGACATATAGGAACTTCATCTCCTACTCTGACTCCAATATCTCTTAAACCTCTGCCCCAAATATTGTATTCAGCTGAAAAAAAGTTAATGCGATGAGGAACAGATGAAACACTAACGAATTTTTTCATGAACGTGAAGCGCGAACGGACTTCCTTCAATACGAGATTTTCGATAGAAGGCGTTTACGGTATGTAGTCCTTTTATAGATGGAATATAATCTGCACTATGAAGTCCGGATTGTTCTTCTAAATCCTAATGAGTGATTGGAAATCAAAGAATATCTACCGAGAACAGGCAGATGAATTTCGGAACTTTCAGGATCTACGATGACAATGTCGACCAAGCCCATGAAAGCGTCTTTGACTTGAAATTTGATATGATCTCCAAGTTTGACACGGTCAGTAAAAGGCATCAGACGAGGTGATGGTAAAACCTATGAAGTTCGTGATCAGAACTATTAAGCTAACGAAACTTACTTTGATCACTACAGTCTCATCTTCTACTGGAATAGTTTCAGCAGTGGCTACATCAACCAAGAAAAGTTGAAACTGAAACGAATAATGGAGAGAATAGTTGTGAAATTACACATCATTACTTTGTGATCTCCCACTTTGGTGGGAGTACATTTAACACTATATAGTTGAGAATTTTTCTTGTTAATAGTATGATGTAGATCAACACCATGAGGATCTTGACTGCTGACCTGAAAGGAAAATTGGTCTTCCATTTGCAGTTCTGAAAACCGAACCTTGGGTCTATAACCTTCCTCAGAGATTTGAATTGCGAACTCTAATGGCGTATGAACAGTTGGAAAATCTTCAAGACCAACAAATTCACCACGTACACTGGGCACGGCAACTGGGGGAGGAAGAGATTTGGCAGGAGATGATACGGGTCTATTACAGGACAATTAAGTAAGAATTTGCAATGACGTTACTTTGCTGTAGGAAATTGTGACAAGTATGTCATCACAGACATCTCATCGATTTCAGGGTGGATCAGCTCAGCCGAAGTGATTAACTAAAACAAGGGATTAACTCCTCGAACGAACCGAAAACAACTTACAGGTTCGATTGACAACTTTTCTTGAGCGCTTTTGATGGCCTGTTCAGTGTTTTTCAAAGAATTAGCCGGGTGCCAAGTCTCCCAATCAGGACACGCCGAAGGGACCAAAGCATTTACCTGAATAATACCTTAACTAATCAAGAAGAAAAAATCAAATTACGAGAGCTCCTAATGCAACTCCATCGTTCCAGTCAGAAGTAAAGTTTGTTAAAGGCATTCCACCAGGTAGCTTGGATCTGATCCAAGCAAGTAACTTTTGCTTAGGCGTTTCCTCTGGATGACCTTCACGCTTTTCCTTAAAGGGGATGTGTTCTACATGCGAAATTTCGTGATTACCGTGATTAAACCCATGGAAATAGAATAATGAAGAATTAACGTCCATATTAGTCCTAGAATGAGCTTTTTGTTTTTGTCCACAATGTGGGAACTATCTTAAATATGATTTCAGTGTAAACAAACGTAAGCCTTTTAAGTCTCACCTATGTTAACTATTTTTATTTTTTCTGCATCTTGGAAAAAATTAAGAGCAAGAGAAACATTTTCAAGTTTTTGTGAACGGAACATAACCTGAATCAGAACTTGCACACAACTATTTTGCAATAGGAAAGAACCTTCTTATTAAACTTTCCCAATTTTTTTTGAGAAAGAACCATAGCAAGTTCAATAAGTTTCAAGCCATCCGAAAAATCGTTTTCCTGTGAGGAATTTCAATTAAAAAGAAACAAGCAAAACAAAACAAACCAAATTCGTTATGGACGAGTTTGCCTTTTTTAGATGGTTGTTCACCCATCTGGTAAATGTATTCTGTTGAATCATTTTCCATTCTGCATCGTCATGTCTAATGGCAGGAATAATCTGAGACAACAATGGGGATATTATATATATATTCGTGTGATAATCTTACTTCTGCTTCCTGTTCAAGTTCTCTCGATTTTGATGAGGTATCTGCCATAGTGGTCAGGAGCCAAATTGGCTTTATTAAAGTGTCGCTTACAGTTCTTCAGAAAAAAACTAAAACAGTGTCATCAAAATTAAAATTATATAGCGTAAATGACTATATGGAAAGACGAAACTGAAGAAGTCCAATAGAACAAAAGCAATTCAACAAAGAGAATAGCATAGCGAAGACGTTAAGAATTGAAAAAGAAGCTCGTCACATACAAACTTAGCTGATGCGCGTATAAGCGCGAGAACAAATAAAGGTCAGAGGTTGTAGGAATGGAAGTCTATAATGTATATATTCATGTTCGATTCGACGTTCCATTCAATGCTCTCGTACTCATTTGTAACATGCAAAGCGAACAGTGATGTCGCATCAATTTGCATTAAGTCGAAAACTTTAGTATATATAGGCCATGGTGCGAGCAAATCTTTTTACAAAAAATGAACTAACATCGAACACACGGAGTATGTGTAACGGGTGGGGTCTCCTGGTCTTCGAAATTTCTGTCGTTATGTCCGATCAAATTCGCTCGTGGCTGCATAAACAAACCGGACTAGCAAGTGGGGTAGCGTAGCGTAGGTCATAGCGCTAGCCTTTAGCGCGTCTGATTCTTGCTGGTCAGCCACTTTCTTCAGCTAGACGAACTTCTTCAAAGACATGGATTCGCCCAGGAAAACGCCCTTGTCGTTTTGTATTCTTAGTTTCATATAGGTAGTAAAACTCGCTCTCATGTTTGCACCTGTGAAATACGAGTAAAGGAAATTGATTTGAGGAGGTTAGCTAAATCGACCGCACGTAACGCTGAGTTTGAGTGAAATGAAATCGATTATGTTGATTAGGTGCGAAAACAAACCTAAATTTCGGCGGGAGTTTTGAACTCTCAATTTCGTAAGTTTAATTATTGGAGTTCGAAAATGCAATATATAAAGAATTCAGTATTGAAAAACAAGTTTTGAAATAAGAAAAGTCACTAAACTAGCTGACAGTGTTCTGTCTTGTATTTTCCCAGCATATGCTCGTAGTGAAACTCCGGTTGGCTAAGTGACCAACGATTTCCGTACGAACATAGATTGAAATTCGAGATTATTCATAACCATCATTCATGATAAGGATGAAGATACAAAAAATTCGAAAATTAGAAATGATGGGGACGTTGAAGGACGGCCAACTGCCTACTCATACTACTGATAAACTCAAAAAAGGTAAAGACGATGTACTTGATAAGAAACGAAGGTGATGCGAAATAGAAAAAATTGTAAAATAAAGAAAAAGGTAATTGCAAGAATAGCTGTCAGAGAGAAAAGTGTGAGGAGAGATGACTAGAAATTGTAAATGAGGAGAAAACACAGCCAGGAAATCAAACAAGTAGAATACGACTACCTGTGGTATCTTTCTCTTTTCCATGATGGAGGACAAAGTTGATATATGCTAAAGGAAAAGAGAAAGAAACGCTGAGTGTTAGAGAGATTGAGAAAGATGGTTATCTTAGTTTGTTTGATGAATCTATTAACAATTGAGCACTTGATGATATACAAGGACAATAAGTTACTTTAAATACAATTTCCGAGTAGAACATGAGTTTTTTGCGCCGAAAACGGTGAGCTCATCATAAAACTCGTGACGTCATGTGGGGGCAAAAAAAATTTAGAACTCTTGGATAGCAGAGATTGAATCAAATGTCAATAGCATCTATAATTCAACAGATTTTTAGGAAGATCGCTAAGAATAGTCATAATAGATTAAATTATGAGCACATTATGAGAAAAATTCTGTTTTAAAGAAAGACAATGGTAGTCAGAGACTTCAAAGACAGCTGACGGCACTCTTGGAAGATAGAGAGAGTTCATCGATTTCAGTCGCTTGACTTCGTTTTAACGAAACGAACAGGCAGCTGAGAGATGAAGTAAAACCAGGATAAGCAGGACTGAAAGAATCAAGAAAGATATACAAATTTCAAGTTAAAACAGCCCAGACGACTCTGGTGATATACGAGAGAAGCTACTCTTGCTCGAGACATTCATTTTAGCCACTAGGAATACGAGAAGATCCCACACATCAGGTGACAACCAACTTCAGTTTTACCTCTCTCTCTCTTTCTCTTTCGCACTGGACCACACTTCCTCTCTCTTTCTTGATCCATAGGTACTGCTCTCCGTATGTCGCATTCAATACCTCAAGAAAAAAAACGATTTTCGTATGATTTGATAGTTGATATCCTTTTCAGGTGACTGTTGCAACTAAAGATTGAAGTTCGAAACTTGAAACTTTCTACTCGAATGAAATAGAATCCATATTTTTAAGTAAGATGAAGTAGAGTGAAGTTCAATGGAAGGACAGTCCATCCAGACAGTTAAGAGAAGAAAATAAAAAAAAGAGATGACAAAGCAAGTGTTCGATTAATCGAAACAAACGGAGGGACCGCAATACGTATTTATATTTAAATGTCTAACAATTTGAACTAAAATTAAAAACAAAGTGAAGTGGTAGGCGAGCCGGAAATGACTAAGAACTTCTGGTAGGGAGAATTGAGAGACAGATGATTCATTAACATTCTCATTTTCTTTTTTTGAATATTACTCATAAGGGCGATTTGGTAATTTCACGGGGCGGAAAAGAGGTTTCAATAACTGATTGTGTACAATAAAAGAAACCGTTTACTATATGTATGGTTAGAACGAAAACTGAATGAGATAGATGATTTCTGAATAGATGAGTCAGAAGATGACACCTCGGATTGAAGCGAAAAATGCAATGAAATGACAAACCGTTTTTGTTTTTCTTTTTTTTTTGGCAAAACCCATGATCGATTCATCGTCGATGAAATAAAAATTTAGGAAAGGAATTATTTACTGATATTTAGATAACGCTAACATAAATTTTCTTGCGTACAAAAGGGAATTATGATAAGAGAATCTTTAATATCCAACAAGTTTTGCCGTAAATGAACTTTACGCGAACAGCAGTTGAAACACATTTTGCTTAACATCGGAAATGATTGGAGCCTCTCTTTCTCCCTCTCTTTCTTTCTCTCTCTCTCTCTCTCTCTCTCTCTCTCTCTCTTTCACATTCGCTTACCAACAACTTCCATTCTTTATCTGTCTATCTGTCTCTCTCAGTATTTCTATGTGAAAGAAGATATAAAGTAAGGAAAATAACTTTGAGCTTTTCCTTAACATTTGGCTTTGGACAGTATCAGTATAGTTCATTGATAAGAAAACGAGGATCTTTAGACATGAATACATGTAAATACAATCAAAAAGATACAAATTATATAATTCTAGCCGTAGAGAGGTAAAGTATATGATTGAAATGTTAAGTATGAAATCAATAAGTAAATAATATCAGAGAGGAAGAGGAGAGATTCTCTCCATCATACAGACAGAAGATGATGAAGAGATAAGATATTTTATAAACATTTTGTGCCTTTTTAGTAAACATTCCATAGAATTTTCTTTCTCTCATTTCTTTCAAATTCTAAAAACTAGCAAAAAATACATTTTTCCCATTCAAAACTTAATACGATTTTTGTTTTGTTTCTTCCATTACAACCGTTTGTTGTCTATTGTTTCTCCACTGTTATGACTAAACTCATCTTCACAATCCATCACATTCAGTTTTACTATTTTATGAAAATGAACACATAAGTCTACCAAGTGATTATGGGTTTTTGTTGCGAGGAGTTAATTCGTAATTGTGTTATGTCGCATCTTCCGAACCCCCTTCAATCATATATTACATCAACTTTAGGTTTTCCATAAAAGGCAAAGTAAAACTTCATTTTTGTTAAATTAGTAAAATACATTTATTAAGAAACATGATATTGATTTCTATCAAATCGAAAATTGGTGTAAAGCTCAATTTCAGCTGATTTCGGTAACTTTTCTCTTCACTTCGGTAATCCGTAAGCTGAAAAAAAGAGTTGCGGTTTCTGAAATCAGGCTTATACTCACTTGAATCGATGTCAGATACCCAGACGTTACAGTAGTTTCCTTTTTTAGGTGCGTAAGATTTACCTGCAGGACAGTTGAAGGCACTGCGGAAAGCAGGGAAGTTCTGAAAATCATAGTTAGAATTAAAAGCCGCCCAGTTACCTGGATAGTTCCAAAAACTCTGTAGAGGGATGGAGAATGAACATCAGTCAAAATTTGTTTTGCAATCCTGGCATCAGAGGGAGTGGTTTGACACCAAACCTTAAGATCATTTACATTATAATTTCCAAATTTCAAATAGTTACTTGAGCGAAACTGAGGAAGAACAACTGATCTGGTGTGAATGCTGCTAACATACTGTCAGGGAGTTGAGGATCTGGTCCGTTGAAAGAAATATAGTTTTTGTAGGCTCTGTATGCAGAGTGGATTCCTTCAATTTAGAACATATTGAATCATTAGAAAAAGAAATAATACCTCCGTTGTCAGCGATATTCTCTCCTTGAGTTTGATATCCATCAATGCAAGCACCTTTACCGTAATACTCTTTGTTCAAGGGGCAGAAGCTGCCATATTCGTCGATAACGCATTGAGCCATGTTTTTAAAACCTGTGGTGGAGTTAGGATCCATCCACCTTGAACGTAAAACTTATAGTTCGGAAAAAAAACCAATAGCTAACCCTCCTAAAGCGCCTTGACCATTCCATTGAACTCCTTGATCATCGAATCCGTGAGTCAGTTCGTGCCCTTACATTATCGGCTGTAGAAAAAATAATAATTTTTTTCTCACCAGCAATTACTCCCATGGCTCCAAAGTTGACAGCGGCTGGCCAGTTGTAATCATAGAAGGGTGGATGGAGAATACCAGCAGGGAAAGTAATAGAGTTCAGTTCATCCTGTAACGTAAATTACCTTAAATGGAAGTCTCCAACAAATTTACTCACCTGATACCAAGCATTAGTTGTTCCTGGAGGACCAGCAAAATCGGTTCTGTCGGTAGAAGTTCTAGTTAAAACTTGCCAGGTCCAGTAAAGTCCGAAAGTATTGGCTTTATCAACCATGTCAAAATATGAATCGCTATCCATAAAGCCTAACGTCTACAAATCAAATTTTAGTGAGGTAGCAAATTGAAACTTATACGTTATGATAAGCATCGAGAGCTTGATTGTCAGTAATAAAATCTGGATAAGCCATATTCTTAGTGAGCTGCTCAATTTTCTGGTAGGCTCCTCCTTTGGAATAAGGAGACATCCAGTCGAGTTGATCAATCATAGATCTCATACCTTGAAAGCAAATCATAAAAAAAATATTTCAAACTGACTCAACCAATGAGAATGCTGTTAGCGACCTTAGCAACGTGTGATCTCATGGCTGGGCGAGAACTCTTGTCTGCGTAGACCTGATCAATGAAGACACGAGCATTGGCGTATTGCAAAACGTCCATAGTCTCGGCAGCACAAGACGTTCCTGCTTTTAAGTCATCATCTAACTGCGCTCTAACGTAACGATTTTTACGTTCTTGAAGGAGTTTTGATATACATGACTCTTGATATTTCAAATACCTGGAATAATTCCTCTTCTTTTGTCTTGACGCTTTGGGAGAACGAATGGTTTCCCTGAATGAGCCACGTGAGCCTGTGAAATTTACTATTCATCAATCTGCCTATCTCGGGCTTACCGAAGAATCCCTATGTGGAAGATAAACAGAGTACTGGCGAACAGCAGCATAATACACGTAGTTGACAATGTCATTTGGAGTTATTCCTATTAACTATGAATAAGTCCAGAACAAGCTTGGTTTTTATACCGTATGCATTATTGACTACCAAACTGCTCAGGAAAGCCGTCAATTGGTCACCTTCCATAAGAGTCAAGTTAACATTTCCTTGAACCAAGTTAACAGCATCTGGGGAAGCTTGCAGAGCCTTAAATACATATGATCGGTGATGGTGATTGTTTTTCCTCAATTCCTCACCAATGGCACATAAGTGTAGAAACTGAATGTGGGGTACATTGTTTTCAAATCGGCAAGAGTTTTTTGTATGTTGCTTCTTGCGAATTGTCTTCTGGTTGTGTCATCAGTACTTAAAAGATGAAAGTTTTAATGAAATCTCGCAAACAAATACCTGAAATTGAGAGCCAGAGCAAAGTCAAGGTTGACTATTCCTTGAGCATCGCTCAAAAGTTTTGTTTGGTCGAGTTTTTGACCGATTGCAGCAGTATAGCTATTCATAACATCTACGACTTCTTGTACCAACCTGCGACAAATAGATTCACTAAAACTAAAAAACGGAAAAACTACTTGTTTCTAGAACTTTCAGCATCCTTCACATAGTAGGTATTTGGAAGGAATGTTGTAGGCTGATCGATAAGAAGAGCATATCCTTTTTCGGGTGTTGACCATTTAGTATCAGTGTAAGATGAAACAAAGGTTGCGATACCCCAGTTTCCTATAGTGACAGCTGGAACATTTGCTTTGCTTATAAGTATGGTTTTTTTCTATTTACAAGAAAGATAAGCAAGTCCAATGGGACTTGGGAATTTAGTGTAGTGTGTTTTTTGGTCCAAAAGTGGGAATGTGAAAGTTGTATCATCCTTGAATGAATCTTCTCCTGAAAACACCAAAACATTAAGCAGAAACTGCTCCACAAAAACCATTAGAAATTATTTGAATAACTTTGGTGATTCTTCCTCCGTCCTTCACTCCAGCTAGGCTGTTCCATTGGAGAGTAGCTTGTTTGCAACTATCATAGTATTTGAAGAGACCTGTGAGAGTTTTTGAGTCCTAGAAGGAAAAACCCAGAAATCTTCTAGATATAAGTTTTCGAATTACTTTGACAGATTGTCTGTACGCAGTGCTCTCAAAGCCGAGGCGCATTTGCTCAGTGTTATAGTCATCTGAGATTCCGAAACTGATATCAGTTTTGATATTAGAGCAAGTGTATTCATAGAAATTGTCGCAAGGGTCTTGGAGAAGGTTCAAGGTTTGGCTTAAAAGTATTGTGTTACTCATAAAATACGCATAAACAGTTACCTCAAACTTTGGGCGAAGCTTCGGTAGCTCTGATAGTTATCGCTCATGTTGGAAATTGTGGGATTACTGACGACATTGAGATTACTTGCTGAAAGAGATATAAAAGGTAGTTTTGACAGTTTTTTTGATTACATAGTTTGGTACATGGGACTCTTTGATTCTGGGTGGGTTTCACTATTATTGCCTGAGGGCGTTGTGAACACTTTATAGGGTGTGGTGTTATCTCTCCTTATCTTTTCTAGCACTCTGTATGTTTCTCTCTAGTTTTCTTTTTGTTTCTCTTTTGATCTTTCTCTCCATAGTTCATCTATTAAAGAAGAAGTAAGTATATGGAAAACTTGAAACAGAAAGCATGCATCAAGAACTGTCTAAGAGGATTATGTATTTTTCATGAGCTTATAAAGATCATGATGATCTATGAGTTAACGATATCAGCTCAAAACGGAAAGTCGGATAAGGAAAACATTCAGTTTGACTACTTTTCTAAATTATTCACCTGGCTCATAACAGATGTAAGTAGATGTGTTATAGATTGTTCTAGTATTGTTATAGATGGTGTAGTTGTACACTGTCGAAGAAACATTGTATACACTAGGATTTCCATTTGAAGGATTGTTATTGCCAGAAATATTGAAGCTCAGGTTAATAGGAGCTTTAGATTGACCATTTTGAATATTAATGGATGTAACCAGATTAGCAATGACCACTCCAAGAATAGCCAAACAGGCTATGAAGAGTATTGCCTTAAGTGAAGAATTTGTGAGTTGGAACAATTCAAAAGACAACTTACTTGAAAGACAGCTTGTACGTTAGCAGCCATGCTCACCTCTTCTTAGTGACTGCTGAACAAGAAGTGAAAATGATTCTACTGATAACACAATTGTGGATTAACTTCTGACTGATATGATTACCGAAGAACAAGTTGTGCTCTCTAAATTTAAAAAGTCTGTGATACTATTTGTAAATCATGAATAATCAGAAGAAATTCTCTTATAAAGACAGGAGGTTTGAGAATCTTTTTTTTGCCAAATTTTATGACAGTGATTCGCAGTGATAACCGTAGCTGTCTAAGACCTAGAAGCGTAATGTGTTTCTTTTTTATGCTTACAAAGTTTGTATGAAGTTCATGAGGTTGATTACTTAAACGACAGTTTAATCAAATAACAAAGTTGTAATGAACTTCTACTCAACA
Source organism: Auanema freiburgensis (assembly GCA_030370435.1). Lineage (NCBI taxonomy): Eukaryota > Metazoa > Nematoda > Chromadorea > Rhabditida > Rhabditidae > Auanema > Auanema freiburgense. The sequence continues at coordinate 2,059,611 of CM059369.1, forward strand.
AACACAAAAAATTTCAAAAATTCATTCCCTACATCGAGTCGGCTCTTTCTCTAAGGAAGAGTCATCTTAATCATACTTTCAACAGTGTTTCAGAGAAACTGATTAATGGCAATCATTTTATTATCAATGATGTAATGACTAAACCATAAAAGCTATCTTCGTTTTCAGACATTTTAGTCACTTTAATATAATATTTTGTTTTAATTCCCAGTCATCAGGTTGCAAACATGGTTATAAGTCTCAACGTCAAAGAAACCTATTTCTTTGAAAAAATATAGTTCAAAGGAATTTCTTGAACTCCACCCCTTCACCTCCAATATGCTAATTCATGATTGGAGTCATTTGTGGCCTGAAGCACGTGGCTGCGCACGTGTATGGCGTCATCGGCGTTTCTATCAATAAACTATGAACTCAGTCAGGAGAACGGTTGAAGCTTCTGATTACAACCAGATAAGATTCCTTAATCTTTCAGCAAGTGGAAGAAGTATCAATTGTTATATGTTTTTTTTCAAATTTCACAACAGTTTGAATATGATCTTGGTTAATGTTATCTCCTAAGTTTATGATTGTTGTCTGATAACGTTCTTCAAGCCTTTCTGCTTCATCCTAATGTCAACAAGAAGAAAATTTTAGAGTACGGTAAGAAGAATCAATTTACACAACGACGAAAGGACACACATCCGACCAGACGGCGCCATTATGACAACGACGACATTCATCTGATTCTGATTGCCATCCAGACGTTACAGGTTTGGCGCGATTTGTGAGTCTTTTTTTCGCTTTTTTCAAATGAATTCAACACAGCGCTTTGTATGATTGATCAATTTTCAGAATTTACTAAGAATATCATGGAAAGTTGATGAAAAAATGCTTCAATTATGGTTCTGCATCGCTCTACTACTTAACGCCGCTCAAGCTCAGGAGTCTTCTGAAAACGGATTATGGATACCTGCAGACGCTATCGGAAGGCCTAGTGTGCCAGTCAGGTTTGTCAGCGCCGTTTTTTTGCCTTAAGATTTGGTTCAAGAAATCGGAATATAAGTAATATACCGGAGTCTGAACGAAATAAGTGCTATTGCACATACAGTGACGATATATGTGGCCTCAATAAAACGTGTATCAAGGATGATCTAGCTGCATGTTTCCATTCCATCGAAGAGGTTATCAATTAATCATCAATGTTTTAGTCAATTGTTCACTTTCTATAGATATATGATCGTAAGCAACGTACATTAGTCACACTACATAAATATGGTTGCGCACCTCTCGAAAAAGGGAGCGATGGTTCGCATCTGACGGTTTGTATTCGTTATCAAATTAGTTAATGACCTTTCTCATCAGTGTAATTCATGGAGATCAGCTCATCGGAAACCACAAAGCATCGGTTGCTGTTATGAAGGAAATTATTGTAATTTACACGTTGTGCCACCTCCATATGTTAATCCCCTTCCTGATGTTACTTCTGGTCAGTTATTTACTTATGGTGCTCTTATGCTTTATCATACTCTATTTGCAGGCTTCCTCATAGAGTTTATAGAGGATTATACAATTTTGTTCGTATCAATTTGTATCATCAAACTGGTATTAATAGTTCTTCTTTGCTTGTATCTGAGGAAGCGATACATATCACGTATGTGTAAACTTCTTAATTCTCTCAAAACAATAGCATTTTTTGTTTAAGAAAGTACTAAGAAAGAAACATTACTGAAGAAAGATTCTGAATTAGACTTAATACTTTTGAATGACTCAGGGTAACTTTATTATTCTATTTGGCTTCATCTCAACATATCCATATAGAAGTGGATCAGGGCAAACAACACTCAATCAGAGAACAGTCGCTCAGAATCTTGTCATAATTGAAGTAATTGGCCGAGGGCGGTATGGAGAAGTTAGAAAAGCTATGTACAGAGGCAACTATGTAGCTGTCAAGGTTTTTGATATTTGATGTCTCAATTTCCAATCTAAAACGTATTCTTTAGACTTTTTATACAACTGATGAAGAGTCTTGGCGTAATGAAAAAGCGGTTTATCAAACTCAAATGCTTAATCATGAGAACATTCTTCGTAAGATCAGGCTGTAATAATCCTGAAAGCGCTTGTGACTTTCAGAGTACGTGGCTGCTGATATTTGTAGTGAGAATTCGATAACTCAAATGCTTTTGATTACTGATTATCACGAACACGGCTCATTATCCGATTATCTACGCAGAGAAGAGACTCTCACAGTTGAAGAAGCCTTGCGGCTGGCACATAGCATCATTTGTGGCATTGATCATTTACATAATGGACTACATGGAACTGGAAATCTGAGAAAACCTGAAATAGCTCATCGTGATATTAAGTCTAAGAACATAATTGTGAAACGTAAAGGTGTTTGCTGCATCGCTGATTTTGGTTTAGCTGTTAGATTGTAAGAACTGCCAAGTACTACTTTATTATGCTAGTCTTTATAGTGATGGAAGGTTAATTCCGGAAAAGGTGAACGTTCAAGTTGGTACCAAGCGCTACATGGCTCCAGAGGTGTTGAGTAAAACCCTGATGCCATCAAGTTTCGACCAGTTCAAAATGGCTGACATATATTCGTTTGCCTTGGTTCTATGGGAAATATCCAGAAGAACAGAGGTTAGTGAATTTAACTGACCTTCGAACACATATGGAGCTCAGATTTATTGAGCGACTATGTGGCGCCAAGCCTAGTTCAATGGCCGTTTCTCATTTTTATGATCGTTTTAGTGGCAAACATCTGAGGAAACGCAAGCACTAGTCGCACAAAGGGTTGCCGGATATCAAACGGCTGCGCATTCTGATTCAAGTGGAATTGGGGAATCACTGGAAGACGCATCATCACCCCGGATTCAACACATGCAGAAGCCCAGTCTCGATATGGTTGATCGCATGTATCTATATGTCTCATTAAGGCATTTTTTAGACCAGCAAAGCGTTGCCCTATGTGCCCCCATTCGAAGGAATGGTTCAAAGTGATCCTTCCTTTGAAGAAATGCGTGTTGTTGTCGCCGAAAAAGGTCTTCGTCCTCCTTTAGATGACAATTGGACTAGAGATAAAAATGTAAGTGCAAGAGTCTCCCTACTGTTGGAAATTTCCACATTTTCTCTAGGTTGCTATGTATATGCTGAAAATGCTTATGCAAGAGTGCTGGCATATGAACCCTCACCGCCGACATACCGCTCTTAAAATTAAGTTTGAGCTTTTCAAAGCAATAGAGGAAGTTCAAGATGGTGTGAAGGTTCTCAAACTACTTCCCTTTCCTATTATTTATTTCTGTTTTACAGCTTATTCAGAAGCAGAGTATGTCATCTGTAGTTGCTCCAAGAGGCAAAAGAGATACAGCTGATAGTGGTTTCAAAGAAAACGTTTTATAGCGAAAAAAAATCAAATAACTACTCAAATCTCAACTTACATATTTGTACAAATGTGTTCCTTAGCAAAGAGAAATCACTCAATTCTTCTGCTCATAGTGTACATACATTCATCTCAAATCACACTAATACTTTGCCTTATCTCTTTCATTTCCTTATATTCGAATAATGAAATTGAAGAAGTAATGAACAAAGATTTATTAAGGTGTTTCTGCATAACCCGTATAGTTATAGGGAAGCTCGAAAATATGACAAGGTAATTAAAAAATTGAAAAATATCTCACCCGTTTGGTACAATAGCTATATTTTGAGATCAGAAAGTTCGAACACAGTTATCAACAAATAATATCAGTCTAAAAGACCCTATGAGTGAAAATAATTCGAGGTATAGATTAAAAGAGAAACGTTATTTTGATCTTTTGACAATGACAGGAATAGATTTATCAACAAACAGCAATTGTGCTGTGTCTCTTGGCATAGTTTCTTGATAGCAAAGGTGACTGAGGATCATCCTTTTCATGCACAGTCAGAAGAAGTGATATCCATGGGTTATCCAAACGTTCACTTCGACGCCTTGAAAGCTGTTCAGGATCCTGAAGTTACGAAAATGAGTTCAGTGTATTTAACTTTCTTGTTATTCAAGATTAAGGTATGTTTTGATGTTAGCTTATAAGGAAAAATGTGTGTTTGTTACATGTCAATCATTGTATCCTACAACTCGTAGATGTGGTTCCAACCAACGCCAAGAAAACATTAGTTTTCATAAACTCCTAATAACAAGCTTGAAATATCAAAATGTGAAGCACACTTTCTCCTATTACTTTTAATGGTGTTATTAGTTTGCAGACAATCTTGTCAGTTTCAGGCAGTTGATTGTGAAGCACAGATTGTAAGAGGATTAACTTAACATTATGTTAAACCATTCGAGAAGTTTGATGCAAAACTGACATTTGGTGTTTGATCATTCGCTCGTTTGGAATTAACACGAGATTGACTCTTCCTGATGATTAGAGTTAAAACGATAACTTTTCGCAGGCAATCCGTTCTGACATTCATAAGACTTCCCTTACAATTTCTTCGAAAGCATGTTTTTCAATGCTATCTTTTACTAGTTATTATTTTTCTCAGTTAGAATTAGGATAAAGTGTAAGCTGTAGTAAGTAGTAAGTTGAAAGCTCACAAGTGCGACGTGTGTTAGAGCAGCAACTTTAGGCTCTTTAACCTCAGGACAAAGCAGCTGGTAGAATTGTTGACGAATTTCAGAGTTTGATAAGAAATGTGCAGGACATCTTATGACATTGCCAATAACTGTAAGTACGGAGGCTGCATCGTTTGCCAACAAATGGAAATCTGGGTGACTGACATGAAGAAAATCTGAAAATAAAAGATGTTGTCGTTGAATTCCATGTGACTAACGTTAGCATCGCATTTGATAGCCATGCTTCTTTTTGAATGTGACAAATGAGATATTGAAGTTGTTGGTGTTTTCACACCTCAATTTCATAAAGAAATTCGAGCTTAATATTCCAGTCACGTGGCAAATTATATTTATATTCATCAAAATAGAAATGATGATCACACACAAAACGGTTGCATTCAAGCTTTTTGCTCTATCTCTTCCTCTCTCCCACACTTCACAACAGTCGAAAAAAACTTCTTTGAAAACAGTGTTAATAAGGATTTACGTCTAGTCATATGATGTTCCTGGCAATGTTTGCAAAAAGTTGCTCATGTCTGCCATGAAGTAAATTCGATTTTTCCGTAAAAAAACAAACACAAGGAAAACTTGATGGGAATTATCTGGCTCAGGAGTAGTAGCAAGTAGGAAAACAGTTTTAATTAACTTATTTTTTTTTGTTTCTTCTGTAAGTAAATCTCTCCCCTTCCCCCCTTTTTCCTTCTTCCTTTCTCTCTTGTTTCTTTTTTCTGCTTGCCTCTGCATCACACAATCATCAAAAGGAGATTTTACTTTTAAGCGGGTCGGATAAGAGTTTTATCCATCTCTCTATCTCTGTTAAACTTCTGCCTTCTCTCAAATTTGCTTAACTCGAAAAATAAGCATTAAAATTATGTTTGTCATCTGCCAACTTCAAAACGCTGACAGGAGGATTGTTTTTGTTTATTTGACGGAAAAAAGAAAATAAATAAACATGAGAAAATGGGCTTACCAGCATCGAAATACTCCGTTATTGTTAGTATCAAATACAACACATTTGAAATAAGATAGGCACTGATTATGACGATGAGCGTTCGCGTGGCTGAACGAAGATTCCGACGTCTCATCTTCATGACGTCATGCCCCATTGTAAATTCGGTTATTAACGATCGAAGTTGCTGAAACGAACAAAAAATGATTTGGAAGCTGAATGAAACTTATTTCGTTGAATATTGATGCAGCATTCTCATTATGCTTTTGTGTTTTCATCTTTGTATGCTTTCATTTAGAACAATGCCAATTTATGTTATCAAGATCCCTCATTTTCTCATTTCAGAAGATTTATAAACAATTGAGAGAATGCGAGGAGCTTGAAGAAAGCATGAAAACTGTCATCACATTGTCCCTACTTCATCATCAATTAGCTCAAATGCAATAATATAACATTGATAAGTCGCGAGGCTTCGTTTTTTATTTTCTCAGGACGATTAATGTGTGGAAAAAAATCTAAATCTCGTTCCTCTTCTTCTATTTCTAACTATAATCAACAGCAGCTGTTCTTTTTTCAGTCCCCCCCCCTAAATTCTTTGCTATTTCGCTTCGTTCTTTAGCTTCAATGAAAATCAGAATTCAAATCGTTGCTCATACCGATGAAGCGAGAGCGTTGAGAGAATTGTGTGTTGATATTCAACTAAAGCTTTCAATTGCTCATTGCTCAAAGTATATGGATGAGGCTGGAGTCGAAGAAAAAAACTACTGCTTTTTCACGAAATAGTTTATGAAAGAAGTCCATCGAAAAAGTAGTTGCGTTTCCTACTAGTGGAAGCTGGAACTCAGAATTCGAGAGACATATATGGTGTTTCGTTTAGAAACTTCACTGTCTCTAAATATCGTTGAAACGAAACAGAAAGCTAACCAAACTATACATCCAGTTTAGCATCAAGAATACATCAGCTTCTCATGTCTTATTCAAGACTGGCAGATAGTCTTTTAAAATGAAAAACATGAGAAATATGGTAATTCCTTGTTTCTGATTGGTAAATTGACTGCATTCTGACTTTTGTTTTCTTCCTCGTTCCTTCATCAAAATTTGAAAGAGCTCGCTGAATCTCCTCTATTCTTTCTCTTTCTCTATTTATAAGCTGCACATACTACTGGTTTCAAAGATACCTGAACATGTTGATGACGGAGCATTAAGACAATCCCTCCATTCAAGAAAATGAGTGTTAGGAACGGAACAAATATGGCAATCGTGTTAATGAGCCCAAAATGATAAAAACGTGCTCGTTGAGTTCCGATGCGATATCTTCGGAATCCCCAGCATTGAGGTCGTTCTTCGATCATTACATCCTACAACAAAACAATTAAAATTGTCGCAGATAAAACAAAAGACAAATAAAGAGAAGTGCTTCAGATGGAAGCTGTTGAAAGCCTCTTTAGTAGTAGCATTAGTGAACTAGAGTACAGAAAAAAAGAAAAAACTAACGAAAGTTAAGTTCTTGATGATAATCGCCAATCCGATCAACACAACTAACATCATCCAGCGTGTGCGTCTTTCGAATCCCGTAAACGTCCAATGTTTCGTCATACAATATCTGAAAAACGATGTTATTTCTTTAGTTTTCCATCTTCAAGAATAAAGCTCCAAAAGTCTGAACTGTTATTGACATTGTGTAAATGAACTTGAAGCTTCAACTTTTTTTTTTAAATATTTTAGTGAAGGTTTGACAAAAAAGCTTTGCAAGCTTATAAAGATGCCAAATGACTTTTAAACAAACTGTTTTGAACTTTTTTCCGTCCAAAAACGAGCTTAAAAAATTTATTTTTTATTTGCAAAAAAGTTTTTTCCTCTTTTTTTTCCAACATCAAGCACCATGTTCCTTGTTAATTTTAAGGATTGCCTGCGGCGGTTATACGAATACGCAAAGCATCATGACGAGCTCTTATCATGATTTTGCTCTTTTTAAAGCTTATTCTCCGAGGAAAAGCGAACAAGCAGAAAAAAATTGAACTTTACACATACGAATATAGGAAGGTTTCGACTTTTCAAGGTTTGGGTTTTCTTTTTCTCTCTCAAAAAGGATTATGAGAGAAAGAATGAGAATGATAGATGGAGAAGAAAGATTGCAATGAGCTACTCCTTTCTAACTATGAAGACAAAATCAAAAGTAGTAGAATCGAAGAGTCGAAGATGGCAGCCGAAAAGAAAAGCCATTTACTATCAAGTAGTTTGTTGAAGATGAGCTTTTTGATCAAAATCTTATCGACGTCACATGTATTCATCTTTTCTCTTACTTTCTCTTACGTTTTTTCTAAGAGAACCTCGTCTAAAAGAGGATGAAAGGAAGTAAAATGAGGGATGTTATCAGCTTTCATCATCTGAAGTGGTCATGTACACCTAGGCTCTCATCTCTTCAAAACTCATCTTTGGAAGTTCATTTGTTGAAAACCAATTCTTTGTCATAAGCTGACGTCATACCTCTCAATGCTTGCCATAATTAAGCAAAATACGGACGACATCTTGAAGATTTGACCAAATAAATGCAGCAATGGCATATAGTTAAGCCATACTAACCATAATGGCAAATGGTTATAAAACTCGGCCGTTACTGGAATGCTCTGAAAATGAAATTTGCAGAATCGGTAGAGGTAAAAGGTCAGCAAAAGCTTCTTTTTTCTGTCCATAGCTTTCATCAAATAGCTGATGATCGGCTTGGGATTCTTGAAAAATGAAAATCATAAATAATTGAAGTTGTGAACTGACTAAAAGAGATGCTAAATACTTCGTGGATGACAAATTATTGTTTTTGCACATGGAATGAGGCTACCGGAAAATTGAAACAAGGGAAATGACAAAAAGAGAGAGAGAGAGAGAGAGAGAGAGAGAGAGAGATGGAGAGATCGGAAGAGAGAAATACACACACACAGTAAAAAAGTGAGAGTTTGTGAAGGTGGGAAGAAGAGGGAGAATAATGGAGAGTAAGAATGTATGACAGAGAGCTGAAGAAAAAGGAAAAGCCATGAAATGAGGTATTTTCAATTTCCTTTCGAAGGAAGAGCTATATATGAAAGTGAAGCTTCAAAACGTTCATCGCATGTTGACTTTCTGTTCTCTTTGTCTCTATGACCAAACTCCAGAGTATAGATTTATTAGAAAAAATTAAAAGAAAACAACTGCGCTAGTTAAATGTTTGTCTGTGAATGTTTCCTTTGAAGCATTTATCCAATTGTTTTGTAGAGTTGAAGCGGATCGAAAGAAACGTTTAGGAATCAGAAGAAGATGGAGAGAAAGACGATGGTGGTGAGGAAGAAGATGATGATGAAGAAGAAGACAAAAAAGTACGAAGTTTGATGAAAAATAAAGAGAAAATCTCGTTGATGCTTTTCTGGAAAAGAAAATCTTCATTTAATTCGAAAACGAGAAATTGAAGTGTTCAGAGAGGCAAAGGTAATAAACAGAAGGTTTCCTATCCTTTTTCTCCTTTTTTTCGCTTCCCAAAAGCCTATTTTTCAACTAATATTGGAGGAAAAATGTGTTTAGTAGTTGATATAAGGAAGACAAATGACGAGTTCGAAGATAGATAGAGATAAAGCAAGTGAATGAGAGAGATTGAAATTGCGTGAAGAGTTAGAGCTAGCAGAGGAATAAGAATGCAACCGTTCTATCTATCTGATATATTCAAAATGAAAATCACACGTGAAAATAACGTAACATACGTAAATATTATGCAAATGAGTATTGAGAAGCCCATTTGCATAAATAAAAACTTACTAAAAGTAAGATATATGTGGCATCAAGTAGAGTATCAAACATGGCAACAAATCCCAGGAAAAAGAATGGCGAATGTCTGAAAAAAGAAAAAAAAAAGTTTTTTCAGCTTTTTCTAAACAAAAAGAAAAATGAAAATGAAATTTTGTAAAAGTAAAAGTAAATAAAAGACAAAGAAAGTGTTGGAAGGCATCATCTCTTCCAGATGACAACAACAGTCATGAATTTTATATGTGTTTATAGTTAATATACACACACATAGATAGACATATATATTTATTATTCTTCCTCATTTTTTTGTTTCAATATTGCCTCGAGGCATTATTGTGTTTCTTCAACTCTTACCTGAATTGTGCTCTTGTGAGAAAGAGAGTTGTTAATAAAGCATTTGCTATAACTCCAAATAACGCTAAGCCTGATCCGAATACTCCCAATAGCAGATAACGATGTGATAACAAGCGATCTTCGGGTGATGGTAGACATTCCATTGCTTAAATGTATTATCATATTGTATCATATAAAATTAAGAAAAGACAAATTCTTCAACATCGAACACGCCAATAGACTGAGCACATAAGACTGAGGAAAAGGGGAGGGAGGGAGGAAAGAGACGTGCTTTCTCCTCCCCCTCCGGCTTGTAGATCAGTGAACTCTCTCTTCTCTCTCTCTTTTACTTTTTCTCTCTCCTTTCCTCTAATCTCTCATACAATTCAACCTTTTCTTTTACTTTTCTTAGGTTGGTCTGAGTTAATTTAATTTTTAAATATTAAAACGCGAGACGTGAATGATCAAGCAAGATTAGAAAGATTGAAAACTTTTCGTTTAATAGAATTTCAAAAACTATTTTGGCCTGAAAATTTTTTTCTACCAATATTGGAAAGAGTAAAAAAAAATAACAGAGCTTCTTCTTTGAAAGAAAAAATCCTCCAGCTCTAATTTTTTTTTACTTTCCGAATGACTCCGTATAAGTCTCCATCGCGTTGTCCCTTCTTCGTTTTTTTCTTTTGAAAGAGTGAAGAAAAACTTTTTGCGTGACTGATGAAGTGAAAAGAATACCTAAGTAATAAGAAAACACGAAGGAAATGGAAGAAAAACGAGACGAAATTACATTGTTTCAATTGTACTCGAGCATATGGAGCTCTATGAAGACGCAATTATCTTATAATAGATATGTATGCTCTGGGAATAGCCTAGAACCTTTAAAAATCATTTTTTCTCTTGGAAAGGCTTCCCTCGTCATCTCAATACTTTCTCTAGTCTTTCTTCTGTCCTTTCTCTCTCCTTCTCTGTATAAACTGAAGGATTGTCTCTCATTTTTTGTTTCTTCTGTCGAGAAACGAAAAAAATTGTCTTTCAATCTGTTTTTCCACTGTTTTGTTTCTTCCGAAAGAGGAAAAAAAAGATTTCTATATTTTAAAAGAGAAAATCTAAGATATACACATGTCTCATAAGCAATTTTCTCATGTGACATAAGGAGAGAAAAAGAGAGGGAGTGGAATGGGCATGTCCGAGCGACTAACTATGGGTATATCTGTCTTAGAAGAGTAATTAATTCCAATTTTAATTTTATTATTAGAAAAGAATCTGAATGTCTCGAAGAAGGAAGCAAACGGAATTCTCAATGAGGGAAAGTGATGATAAATTCTCATTTTTTTATAAATGCTTTTATGGTGATTTTTAATCACGAAATCTTCCAAGAAACGGAAGTGAAATGATGCCATACAGAGCGAAACAGAAATTGAGACAGGGAAGAGAACTCAAGATAGAAGTGAGGAAAAAGAGAGAGGGAGAGAGACAAAGAGAGAATGGGGTGAAAGCTAGCTTAGTAGAAAGGAGAAGGAGTGAGGACACCTTTTCAAACAAAAATGGCAAAAGGTAATACTCGTCGAAGAATGGATGGGGTGGAAGAAGAGGAGGCGGAGGTTGCATGTTTCAGCTGAAGGCATCTAGATGATCTCTAAGCTGAGGCGAATGGGGAACGATGAGTGCAAGAAGAACGCTAATATGAAATTCAATAAAACTAGAAGAAGAATGATAAAGTGAACAGCAAAGGTGGAAGAGAAACATGTTTTCTCACAGAAAGTAAAGAAACAAAAATAAAAGAAATTCTTAGAGTTTCAACGGCTTTTACCGATTAAAGATCAATTTGAGCGATGAAATTCAAATTTTTTCTTTCTCTTCCAGAATATTCGCGGATAAACCATAAAAAAGGAAAGCTTTTAAGTAAAATTGAATTGAATGAAAGATTGAACGACAAAAAGCTATTCTGTTGGCAGAGTTCAAGTACCGTTCTTAACTATGTCCTTATATTAAATACATATAGTTAAGACACAAACAACGGCTATGCTGTTACTTCTGATGCTGACAAAGTTGTCGAATAAAGCTTTAGCTGTTCCGTCTTTCATCATAAATGGCTTTACGTTTCCAATTTTCTCATTTACAGGTTCACAACAATCATTCGAAAGGCCTCGAGCTTTATGACGTTATTCGCATTCGCATCTTTTAAAGATCTATGCTCACCAAAAGATCTTCTCTGCTAGGTCATGTTTGGCTTCATTTCGTTTGAGTTCACCTTCTTTTTTGAAAGATTAAAACAAGAAATGAACAGCAGTCAAAGTAGTAGCAATTGACAAACAATTGACACAGAAACGACTAGAAGAAGCCACACAAAGAGGATGTAGACTTGAAACGGAGTATGAGTTTCTCATTTTTTCCTTCCTTTTTTAGTTCACCTTCTCGATTCGTTGACTCTTTCTCTGTCTCTCTTTCTCTGCCTGTCTCTCCTTTTTCATTTTACTCTCACTGCCTGAGGGTATATGTTGTCAACATCGACATCAAAGGTATTTTGAGCTTTTGCATCAAAATGAGACAAATTTTCTTATGGAAAAGAACTTTTCTCTCTTAGTAAATATTCTCTTTCTGCTCAGATCATGCATCTCTTTATCCGGAAAATGATGGTTCCGGATTCAAATTAAACTTTCCATTTCCGCTTTTTTGGGACATAGTTGTCTCATAGCATTTTCGATTTTGCTTTCTTCAAAAGAAACTGTCATTTGGTTGAAACTAAGAGCTCTTTCTTTTTAGCTGGGAATGACATTCAAACAATGTTGTTCTTATTAAAAAGAGAAAAAAGGAAAAAATGAAAAAGAGAGTGAAGAGCAGTATGAGATGTTGTTAGAATACATTCGCTTTCAGATATTATTCATCTTCAGTTTATCAAACGCAAATCGCTAATGAGATCCTCACTTTTTATAAATTTTTCAATTAGAATTAATAATTCATTTGAATTACATCGCGTTTTCAGAGAATATCTGTGATAACGAAAGTTAAAAAATCAGAGTGACTGCTAACAGCAAGAAGAGAGGAATAAAAAAGAATTTCTTTCAAATAGTTGTTGAAAGGTTTTTTTTGTTCTACAGCTGTATATATGAGATTTCGTTGACAGAGAATACTAATGATCTTTTCTCTCTACATTTCCTTCTCTCTTTATCTCTTTACCTCTCTCTGTTGCTCGAAGCATTCTCTCGGAACTTTCTCCCCTCACAGTCGTTCTCTTTTCGTAGTTCTTGGAAGCAAAACAATGGTTGGAATTTAAAGAAAAAAGCGATTTGATGAAAATATTGGGTGTAAAGAGGCTGTTAATATCTTGATAAAGGACAAAATAATTAATCAAAAACTATTCGGAAGATGAATGATTTTCTCACTTCACTCTACCCACTTCTCACATATCTGTTGAAGAACTTTATAATACAAAAGATATTTCCATGGCAAGCGAATCAGGTTTGCAGCTGAGCACATTTGTAGTTGGACAGAAGAAAGAAGCAGACGTTGATTATCAGGGAAAATATGCTAAATGAGAGTTGCTCGCGAGTACTGGGTCGTTTACCATGGCGCATGCTTTCAAGTCTCTACTCTCGCCTCACTCCTCTCTAGTATCATCCAGAAGTAGAGAAGTCAAAAGAGATATATAAATCATCATGTGTCTTTCACATAATTTATTGAAAGATAAGCCGAGAGAGTGCGAGCTCAGTTTGAGTTTTGAAGACAGAATGCCTCAGGCAACTTAAGGACCGCTAATCCAAGAAGAGCAAGAAGCACGTCTGCATGGCTTATAACTTTTCAAACTGAAAATTAAATAAAAAAATCAGAGGTTGGCTGTTGTTTTTGAGTCTGAATGTCATGCATGGCAGATTGGCGAATCATTGAGGAGAGCGAAAAAAAGAATTATGAAAATAAAAATAAATTTTCAACTTAGTTAACGTTGTTTTCGAAGTTGAGAGGAGAGGAGGAAAACCAGGCTCTCCTTTAAGCGCATGTTTCGATGCTACAGGTAGGAGGTTTGTGTGAGCAGAATAGGAGAGTAGGACTTATAGAGAAAGTGAACGCAAGAGGGCCAGGTTCATATGAAAAATAACTTCTTCAAACAATAAAAATTGGATAAAAAAATGAATAAATTGGTTTGATTATACCGCCCGAAAGGAACCACCAAATCGCTTTCGGAGGTCATTCATCTCTGTTTTGCATTTGCTTTCTTCCTCTTCTAGGGGGGCTTATAAGTATCGTGGAGGGAAAATTATTTTTCATCAAAAGTTTTTTCCACTATTTCACGCTTTTCTTTGTATATTCTAAGTCCGAATAAGAGAAGCCATTACAATGATAATAGAGAAACAGAAAGAAGGGAAAAAGAAAGAGAGGGGAAGCGAAGAACATAGGGAGGAATACGGGGGACTGCATATACAAAATACAAATTTCATCAACCGAACTGAGGGAGATTTCATTTACATGGGCATGACAAACTCAGAAACAGTGAAAACAATGGCTTTCCTTAATTTTCTAAATTTTCAACATTTCCTTAGCAATAATCGCATTTTTTGAAGCACACCATTGTAATCCCATTAGTAGCCCGTGTCCTCCGCCTTAGCTAAATACCGTAGTCCCTAAATTACGAAATTAATGAGCATGAACAACTCTTATAAGCGTATTTGTTTTGTAAAAAATTTGTTCTTGCTCTCCTTTCCTCGTTCTCCTCGATTCCCTCCCTCGCTCTCGCTACTCATTCTCTATTTCGCATAAATTATTCAAAGAAACATCATCTTTTCTTTCAAGCTCATGCAGAATTGATAAGGTGTTAAGTGATATAATTCTGATAATTTGTTCTCAGAAAAAGCAAACGTTCTTTATTTTCTGCTTGCACAACAAGCAACCATCAAACTCTTGTATGAAGTTCACACGATTTGAATGTTCGGGTAGGTAGTAAAACCTTCTATGATTTTAAAACGTTTGGAAATGAACTAATATTTTTCTTCTCTTCGAACTTGACGGAAAAATAATGTAACTTTAAAGGCTAATCTTAAACTAGAGAGCTAAACTAGAGCTTTGAAAGTTTAGAGGAAGGTTCACTTCATAATGTATTTCAGTCAGAGTATTCAAGGTGTACATGATGTTGTGAAGTACTCAAAAAGTATTAACTATGAATCTTCTATTGTCCATATACCCAGGAAACAAATTCACAATTGTATCTCCTCTTCCATTGCTATTGTACATATTCAGTGCCAATGGAAACAAATCTGACATCTAAAGTGCATTTCAAGAACAAAACAGATTCGTAGTGAATGAAAGTTCTCTGCATTACATAACTTAGAGATCATGATCATTAACCTGTGTCACTTAAGGTGAAATAACAATAGCTCAATTGTAGTTTTTATTCAACCAAAAAAAATTTGCATCGACCGGGAATCGAACCCGGATCGCCCGCGTGGCAGGCGAGCATTCTACCATTGAACCATCGATGCTTATTAGGTTAAAAAACTGTTCAAGTCATCAAACAACTACTAAGTAAATTCAATTATAAAAATGTAAACTGGTTCAATCTTTAATTGCCTGCAAAATCCATGTGATATCAATACAATAAGGTAATGTAAAAAGTTAAATGCAAATTTTCGGGCTTCTAAACCTTGTACCGAAATCATATGAGATTTATATATTTGCACGATTTTCAATTCTTTGTAACTGTGAAGATACGAGCAAAAAAAAACAAATTCATACATTAACTTCATAAAGGTTCATTATTTTTATCTGAAGAATTGCCTTCAAAAAGATTTGCATCGACCGGGAATCGAACCCGGATCGCCCGCGTGGCAGGCGAGCATTCTACCATTGAACCATCGATGCTTGAAAACAGGTATTTTAACTTTGACACAAGTTACAATGACACATTTTTGACACTTCTTACATTGACACGTATAATTTACATTGACACTAAGATGTAGTTACTTTGACACAAACACATGTGATCGGGGTTTTTTCATTGATTTGTTAAGTTAACCTCATCATTCCTATGTTATTACATATTATTATAGTATGTTACTTCACTGTATGTCAGGAGCTTCAACTTCTATATCACTTCATGCATACATTCCTAAAACCGGGGGTCTGGGGGCAGAGCCCCCAGGTGTCAGAAATATTTTCTATATTTTTCTAACTTTATAATGTCTTTTGAAGCATTTCAATCGACTCCGTTGCGAAAATTGAAGTTTTAGTATAGATTGTTGATGACGTTCTCTTCACCTCGAAGAACGAAGCTTTTCAAATTGGAATATTCCAAAATATTAGGAAAGTGTCAAAGTAACTACATCTTAGTGTCAATGTAAATTATACGTGTCAATGTAAGAAGTGTCAAAAATGTGTCATTGTAACTTGTGTCAAAGTTAAAATGCCTTGAAAACATTCTAAACTTGTCAGTCAAACTTGCGAATAAACTTGATAATTTAACTGATAAAAAACCTTTTATCAATATTCCAAAAAGAGAACCTTTTAACGAATTCAATGTTGTCATCTAAAGTCATCCTCTCCAAAAAAATTGAATCAACTTTTGCCTAGCTCCATCGAATATTACAACAAGGATTGTGTAGAACAGCTGGCAAGCTCGTTTATGAAAGTGGTTTTTATGCTACGATTTCAGCTATATTTATTTCATTTGCGTTTGGTTTAACCTATTTTTTGTAGAATGTCGATATCATTGACTCTTATGGGTGGACCACCCTGGGGCCTCCGCTTGAGTGCCGATGAGAAGATGAGACCAACTGTTTGTAAGGTAAAAAAACAAGATATACATCATGAAGATTATGAACAACTTCTTTCCTTGTAGATTCTATCGGGTGGAAGAGCGAATGTTGGAGGAATTAAAATAGGAGATGTTGTGAGTGCAGTTAACAACGAACATGTTGAGTCTGTCGAAGAAGTTTATAAGAAGTTATCAGAGTCTAAAAATGTTCTTAAGATAACCTTGATAAGGTTAGTATGTTCGAAAGTATCCGCGCAATAGCATAACTGTTTGAATTATAGAGATTCTGAAAGCTTCCATCAGACCATCCGACGCGAGAAACTGAGTACCTCAGCTCATAGCTCACCAATAATGATACGAAAAGAGTTCGTTAATTCTTTTAATTCTATCTGTTTTTTAATCCTTGTTATTTTTCGAAGTTTAAATTTAAGATTGCCCTCACCGACATCTGTGCCTTCATCTCCAATCCTTCCTAGAACAAATTCATTTCAAACCAATTCGTCACCGCTTCGACAAATCCGACTCGATCTTGAAGGGATTAGAGGAGCTACACAGGTTTTTTGATCTCATACTCCTTTTGTAACCCTTCGTATTTCAGAACAAACGGCAACTTTTCGAGCAAATTTGTGCCAATCGTTCTCCGGCAACTGATCGTCTCCTACAACGGAAGATACAAATGGGTTTTCAACAAGGTTTTTAGATGCTTTCTCGTTTTATGGTTTTATTTCGAAAAGTAGGATTACCTTCTGAAAGTACGACAACTGGATATGATAGTGTTTGTGCTGACTTTGCGGGTGGTTCAATCTCTGATATTCATAGCGGGCGAAGTAGTCCTAATAGGTAAGTTAGCTTTAGAAAAGTCAAACTATTCACATATTCCAATCATAGCTCCTTGAATATGGATGATGTTGATAGAACTATAGTAGAATCCAAAGGTATGTTCATTGTAACTTGCTGATCATCGCTTAGGTGTATCTCTTAGTGTTATCATATGTGTAATTGAATTATTTGGAGTATAACTCTGAACAATGACGCATAACATGTCAGCTAACTTAAATATTCCTATAGCGACGTGAAATCTACGTGAGACATGTTTCACGTAAACCATCGAATCTACGTGCTTTTCCCAATAGTAATCATTCTTGAGAATGCAAACATGGAGAGCGGTTGTAGTTGTTTTTGTGTAATCTATTCCGTTTGATATATTTTTAAGTTCCAAATCAATAATTAGAAAAAAAGAATTAATAACCTTATTTTTGTAAACATTACAGTATTTGCAGTTTGTAAAAGTCAAACAAATAGAGAGAATGAACGAAATGCTGGTGATATAACGATGGAAGAGGTCGGTTTGGAATATTTTTTTTTATCTTATCATTCGTTGAATTCACTGTTATAATCTTTCTCCTTCTTTTATATTTTAAAACAACATTTTTGTGTTGGATACATGTGCAAGTCGTTATCTCACTTCCACATCGAAAAGCTTTTCAGTTTGTAATCTTTTTTAAGCTTTCTCAATATATTCTCATAATCTTTTCTTTTTATTTTAAATAGTCATACTTGTCCATATAAGCTATCGAGTTTTACAAAGAAGCTCGTAATTTTCTTATTAGATTTACACAGATTTTGACCTTCTCTTATCTTCTTCATTTCTCTCTATTCTCTTCAAATTACACTGTCTTTTACATATTTTTTGCGTTTCTTCTCTTCGAACTATTAAACAGCTGATGCTTCAGAAGAGCAATTGTTGCATATCTTATCGATTGTCATTCCACAAATTTATTACTTGATTTGGTTCAAATCCTTCCAACTTTCTTTCATCTTCTAATTATATACAAACCAGTTTATATATGCCTAAGTCGTCTCTTTGTTCTTTCAATCCATTTATAAACTTTGAGCCGAAAAAAGTGTTCGTTTTCTCACCGAATTAACCATCCTTCAGGGTCACTCTCTAATCCGTACAATTAATTCATAAACTTTATAGTAATCAGCTAATTTTAATCCATTATCTGAATAACAACCTGTGTCCTCTACAAAAGGTCATTACTATTCCTTTCTCTTGTTTGCTAGCATAACCTGCCCCTATAATCTTCTACGTCCATTCTATTCTTCTTCATACGTGATGTGTCAAATAAGAATAATATGTTTGACTTACATTTTTTTAATATTCATCAGTATGTCACAGGAAACATAACCGAACACGACATTCAGCTCGTTTTATTTGAAACATCTCCTTCACTCAATAACCTCCTACTTCTCATAATCTCCTATTGTGTTGAAAACAGATACTCATCGATTTCAGATGCGAATTGCTAATCCAAATCCTGATTGGGGTCTTCGGGCGGATATTCAAAAGCACAACCCAGCAGAAGGGGACGTTGAGGTAATACGTCTCAAAAATTTGAAAATGTTCTTTTATATCCTTTGTTCTCTGTATTTTTCATTGTTTGGAAGTCAAATTAACTGTTGATTGCGTACATTAATTGTTTTATTAGGTGCCTGGTAGAAGAAGTGTTGCTGCTCTCCGACAAGCTATAACCGATAAACTTGAAATGAAAACTCCTACGGCGAGTTCTCGTCCTAAAACACCTTCATCCAATCATTATTCAGGTAATTCAATACCATTTCCTCTCATGAATAATTTTCAGACGAAAGGGAAATTTCAACATGGAGCCCAGCAAGTATAAAAGTTTTTGAAGGCTTGGAAGATAATAAGCCGTACCTTGGGCGCGTCCTTGATGGTCCTGTACCTCCAACAAAATACTTCCAAGGGGTTCGTTACGCTGTTGATGTACTGAAATTTCAAAACAAATCTCATTTGCTTCGCAATCAAGGATCCAAATAATATTCTGATGTTTGATGATTAAGGTGCCTCCTCCGAGCTATCATCTCTCGTACACTCCTCAGTCAACAGAACCTCATTCGAAGCCTCCACTTCCACCTCTGGTTCCACCGAAGCCTAATAAGACAGTAACCATACATGAATCGGGTGAAGAACCACAAACATCGCATATCTTTGAACCAGTTCGCTATGAGCCTAACAGTTTTCTTAACTCAGTTGCTCGAAATGATGATATACCGGAGGATGAGAACTTCTATGAAGAGAAACCACCTTCAACGTAAGTAATATACCTCGTGTGCTTTAAACCGAAGCGTTACATCCAGATATATCGTTAAAGACTCTTTAAAAGGAGCTAATCAATATACAAATAATTCTCTGGACTATATGAACTCCTCAAACAAGTCTGAGGAAAAACCATCAAGTATGACGATTTTCTCACTTCCTCATACTTAACTCTTTTTTTTTCAGCATCAACTCCCAATGAGTTTGACAAAGACAACAATAATCAAACAGCTTCTGACTTTTATCATAGTTTGTACGAGGGAGCTTCTGAGAGAAGTTTTAATGACATACCTGCACAAAGTATCAAGGGTTCCATAAGCAATAACTAAATGGTTTCGCACTTCAGATAACACTAGTCTCACACCTGCAGATAGGACATTCGTTAAAGTTTTTCCTGACCTCAACTGCACTTCAACTATAAATGATCCCAGAATTGAGCACTCATCATCTATTAATTCTGATCCGATGACAGCTTCATGTTTAACATACTTCGACGACGACTTAACTACTTCACAACAGTCTTTCACACAGGTTTTGCTTGTATGTCTCAAATTTCGATTTTTCTTCATTACATTACAGAGAGACGGGAATATATCGATTGACAGTCCTCCTGAAGATCCCAAATGTTCTCCGAAAAACGGAGTTGAACGACGACAGAGCATGGACCTCGAGACATCCGAACTTTTGAAGTCTCGATCTCCAGCCCCATTCGGTTCGTACTCATCGAGTAACGGGGATCATTTTGCGACATTAAGGTAAATAAAGCTTATATATTGAGAAGTTATAATATTCTTATATTTAGGCGTCGCCAATACTCGCCAGTAACTCCACTTCTGTCAACACCTTCTTCGGACGATTTGTTGTCCCCAGCTGGTGCAAAAGCATACACATCTACCGATGACAGCGGCTTCATGGGAACTCCGACATTCAAGGTTTGTTCGCAGCAACTGATTTTTTATTTTTTATCATTTCCTAAGGATAACGCATCATTTGATTCTACATCAATAGTTTCCCCTCAACGTGACGATGGATCTTTCAGTGTCATGTCATCTGAATCTCGCAGGTAATATATCCGACGATCTTTTTATGGTAGTTGAGAATATTCTTCTCAATTTTACAACAACAAAAGCGTAGGAAAAGCCTGAGAGAGAAAGCTGCGCGTTGTATTTGTCTATACAACCAATCGACATCCGTCGGACAGACTTTCTCCAGCTCTTCTTCAGTTCATCTCCCCAAATCTCCACTAAATTATAACATTTTAAAGAGAAAACCTTGTGAAGCTTTAGTCTGTTTTTCTAAAATGAGACAAAATTTCACATTGAAATGATCTGATTACGAGTAGTGTAGAACAATTTTTCATAATTCTTTCAATTACAGGCCTGAGAGCTTCATGTCCTACTCGACACAGAACGACAGCACCGCCCCATACAACGGGCCAAATTCTACGCCTTCATCTCATCCTGCACCAATATCATCTGTATCTTTGGCTGAACATCATTTATCGGAAGAGAAGCCGTTAACAGAAGATGAAATTCTACTAAGACAACAACGTATTGCTCAAGACGATCTCGACCAGATGTCTGAAATGTCTTCCTGGTATCGGAATATGTTCAAGAAGATGCATCGTTTGGATGAAAACAACGGTACTATTTCTCTTTCCAATTTCCTTCTACCTTTCATTTGTTGCGTATTAGTTCACCTCATAAAAGAAAACTTTCTCATGTTTAAAACTGTCCGGTGTGAGAATATATTTGAGGCTTAGAGTGTCCAGCTTGCTAAAGACAACAAACGAATCGCTCAGGTCCTCTTTAACTACTCCCCCTCTTCGTTCCCTCTCTCTTTCTTTATCTCTCACTCTCCATCCTTCTAAGTTCTTTGTTTCCGTTCATATCTTCTCTCCATGTATCTACTATGTCTCTATTCTCCTTCATTTCATTGTTGATTTTGAAGGCATTTCATCTATGAATACGAGATTTCTAAGCAAAAATCAGCCCATTCTTTAATAATTTGTTCAAATATAATCACTTTCATAGAACTTTGCATATCACAAACTCTCGCTTAACTTCCTTATGAATCAAACACTCTAATGTCTTCTTTCGTACTCTGAAGTTTTCGATTTCATTTCAAAGCAAAAAAAAACTATTCTCTTCTCTTCCTTTCTCAATCAATGGAAACAACTCTCTCCAGTTATTTAGTTTGGCATTTGCTGGAACGAAAATCATTTTTTAAGCTTTTTCAACGAACAAAACTTCGATTGAGAAATCTTTTTTCCTTTTCTTTGACCCATTTTCATTATTTTTGTCCACAAGAATTAGTCTGTGTGCATGTAGTTTTCTCGCCTCTCTGTCTGTTGTTTCTTTTGCCAAAAGTCAACATGGTATGTCGATTCTCTAAAGCTTCCGATCTCTCTGTCACCCCCTTTCCAAGACTTTTTGCTCTGACTGACGACAATTTCTTCTCTTCAGTTTTGTTCCAAGAGCTTTTCTTCATCTTTCAACTGTGTGTATGTGTATATGTGTGTGTGTGTGTGTGTGTTTTTCTCTAGAAGCCGTTAAAAACGGTTCCTTATTTAGCCAATATATTAGTTTGTGCTAAGGCGTTTTTAATGGAATTATGGAAAGGAAAACGCTCAATTGTTCTTTCCTTATTCACCCTTATTCAATGCAATTTTTTCGTTTAAATCATCACGTCGTTTCAGAGTCAGTTCTGAAGTATCAGCTGCGTGAGCAAGCTCCGACAACCAACAACATAAGTCGTAAGTTGTTTTTTCCTTTCAAGTAGTCTCTCTTACTAATTTACATTTCATTCTAGGTCCAATCACTCCTAATACTTTCGTCTCTCGTCCTCCATCACGATTTGAGTGTGAAATAACTCCAAGGAGAGCAAAATCAGTTGGACGTGTAGTTGAGCCTTCGTCGGGTAAGCCTGAGATATTATTCTAAAATGAGAAAACACTATATTTCTCGATGATTGATGTCAAATGAGTTTGTGAACTACTAAAAGCGTTTCTCTTAATGCGAATAGAAATATACTTTTCCTTCTCATAATCGTTTAAGAAGAGAGCTATTTGACTTTTCAATTCAGCCGCTTTTCGCGTTTTTTTCTGAAGGAAATCAAAATGGGAAATTGTACTTTTCGCTTTTCATCTTACTCGTTCTGTTTCCTATCCAAGATTTACATAATCCATGAATATGCGTTGAGATGGGAAGCTGAATGCCTAACAAGCGAACTAACTTTTATCAACACTCTCAATATTGTTCATCTTCTCATTAACCTTTTTCTTGCTCGTAACCATACTAACCATTTGTTCAGCTCCTACTTCTCTGGCGGCGAATCGCTCAGCCTTAGAACGAACTCGAACGCCTCATTTTCACCTTCCTACTTACAAGTTTCGACATGAGGATCCACGTGCATGTGTCTGTGGGGGTGCGAAATGTCTCCGATGTGGTCAACCAAGAAGAGAATTATCATGGAATGAGATTGATTTCATCTATAAAACGCTAGGAGAGAAGGAATTACGTCAGGAACGTAAAACTAAAAGAATTCTCTCAAATATTGGTTTGTTTTAGTAATTGATTCCTTCTAAAAATATAAGTCAATGAGGTTCATCAAGAAACACAGTAGTCCTTCTTCTTGAAGTATCGTTTTGACTGCTAGTTCTCATGATAAAAACTGTTTTGTTGTGCGTGTTTGTGTGTAAAGCATGAGTTTCGATTGACAATTCTCATTCTAACCCTCTTTAGCCACTCGATGCATCACTGATCGTCTAGATTCAACAGCTAAAGAACTCGAGGATTTTATTGAGCAACTTGATATTTCGTGGAAAAGATCACATAGCTCACCCATGATTACCTATAAGCGTATGTTTAACTTAAACGTTTGCTGTGTTTACAACTAATAAAACATAACTTTTGAGAATAGCCACTCACTTCTCATTTCTATTCCGTTTTGACAGTGTTATTCTAGATAAACCATCTTCTACCAGTTTAGCCAGTGAGATCGCCGAACTTAAACGGATATCCAAAGAAGAAATGATGTATCGTCAAAAGGCTGAACGATTAACGGAAGAATTGCAACAAGAACGGCAACGTCGCCATGGCTTTATGTAAGATTTAAAATGTTTAGAAATAGCAATAATGTACTGTTTAAGCCCCTCTGCTTCTCCAGCTCTTCAGAAGAATTTCGATCGATTCGAAAGTTTGATGAACAATTATGGAAGTGGAGAAATACCGGCAGAGTCAAACAAAACTAACTTCGTTCAAACAGCAACAGCCATCTATAAATTCGTAGCAAAAGGATCTAGGTATACAGTCTTCTGTATCATTGGTTACGATAATGATTTTTCAAGAGAGTTACCTCTGAATAAAGGAGATATCATAAGAATCCATCGAGAAATTGATGCGAATTGGATGGAAGGTGAGAGAAATGGAAAAGTGGGTATATTCCCCGCAAGCTACGTACAGGTTCTCTACAATGGCATTGCATACAAACTCAAAGAATATTAAGATTGATGATGACGTACAAAACAAGAAGAACAAAATGAGAGCCGTTTATCCTTTTACTGCCAGAAACAGCAATGAAATGAGTCTCAAATTGGTTAGATTGCCTTCCTTGTAATAACTACGCGAAATTTTAAGGGAGAGCTCATTACATATCGTCGAGATATAGACACGAACTGGGCTGAAGGTTCGAACCACATTGGAGAAATAGGAATCTTCCCTAAATGTTATGTCAGGTTGCTCGATGATGCTCAAGTAATATTAACACTAAACCTTCCTTGAATTTCGAAAAAATTATGCAGGAAACTTCTTCCATTGTTCCTGACAGGCCGAAAACACCCAAAATCGGAAGTACCCCTGGTTTTGAAATGGAATATGAAAGGTCAGGTTATTCTTTTCTCGTTTGTTCTGATTTTTCATATTTTAGAGAGCCAGTGAGAGAAGTTCAGATAAATGAGCCTACTGTTGAACCAGTTCTAGAAAACAGAAGAGATATACATCACGACTCTCATCATGCACTCCATCCTCAAATTCAGAAAGACCTTCTTCAGGAGAGTAACAGAGTCATGCAGTATGATGTTCACAGAGGGGAGGTGCCGATTGACACACAACGTATCATACACCCAGAACCACAACGATTACAAAAACCCGATGTCCACAGAGAGCTTCATCCTGATGTACAAAGAGATCTGCATCCTGACATTCATCGTGATCTCCACCGAGAACTCCAGGCTGATTATCAGCGAGAGAATCAAACAACAGTTCAGCGAGATGTGCAACGTGTTCATGCGAGTCTGAATGGTCACTCAGAAAGCTTTAATGGCAGCAAGTCTCTAATAATCAGAGACGAACAGAGCTTCGAAGAGAAGTAAGCAAAGAAATTGTCTCACTCTTTACGAAAACTAATGTTGTAGGCCACAGGTGAAGCAACAGAGTGAGTGGCAACATGATGCTGTTGCCCCCAGTTTCTCTCAGTCTCAACCTTCAAAACCGCAAAGTGTTTATGCTGGACTAGCTAGTTTAATTCCTCGTGGCAGTGAAACGTGAGTTTTGTATGTTCAAGTCTAGTGTTACGAATCTTACAATAAAGGTATCGAGCTGTTTATGCTTATAAGCCCCAAAAGGAGGATGAGCTAGACTTGGAAGTAGACGACATCATTTTCGTTGTAGAAAAATGTGATGACGGCTGGTTTATAGGTTAGTTTGAAATAGCAAACAGTGGAGCATTCTCATATCTTATAGGAACTCTTCTTCGTACTGGACAGTTCGGAACTTTCCCCGGTAATTACGTGCAGAAGCACTAGGAAGTGGAACGTTCAGAACGGTTGGACAAACCAAGGAAAAGAGAAGACTTATTCCGGTAACAGCAAATTTTGGTGAACTATTCCATATTAAATGAATAAAAACAGATTTTCTATATTAGGGATTTGAATGAGATTATTTTACCAAATAAAAAACATAATAATAAATAATATTAATAATATAACTATTTCGAAATTAGCTTTCATATTATCATTGTCTTTGTTCGTATATTCTCAGGAGGTTCTATACTTTACAATCTTTTATTGTCGCTCTTTAATATTTTTCATAATAAATATGTTTATTGCGTACAGTTGACTGAAAAGAAGAAAAGTTCAAAAAGTCGGCGAATGCGTCAATGCTCTCACTATTCAGTTTCATACTTCTTATGACGTTAATCTATTGTGTTTCTTCCATTTTCCAGAGCAATGTTAGAAAGTGAGAAAGAAGATTCCTGGACTCCTCCTCCTATATCAGATGTGTGGGTAAATGTAAGTGGAAAATCGGTACGCTGTTCTACTTCTAAATCAGGAAGAGCTAGTGGACACTGACGAATTTGTGCCAGAACTTGAAGCCAAAGCTATTACATTGACTCTCTCGGTCTTCAAAAATATAGAAAAAGAATATGAAGTTGGAATTCTCAAAGATGCATATGTTTGAATGTCTTGGTATCACTCCATTATCCAATTTGCATCTACAGGAAACCTTTAAACGAACTTTGCGGACTCCAGTTTGTAGAAGAGAATACAAAGTTGTAGGCGATTTCCAGCCAGGTCTTACTTCTTTATCGTCATACCATTCCTCCAGAAGAGATGAATACAAGACCAAACCAATCATTGTGCGTACTCTCCAGAAATCTATGAAGTTGAATTCAAAACCTGCAGGTCCAACTCTTAACAGATGGTGTTTATCAAGAACTACAGTGTTACCCAACTCACATTACAACTTCACCAATGTTACCAAGAATGAAGTATTGGGTTCATTCCGAGAAGAATCATGAGGTGGGGAACCCTTGGAGAAACCATCAGATTAGTTTTTCAGGCTCCTGATCTTCTTCGTCTGTCGCATATCCCGCACATAACTGATGAACTTGATGATCGAGAATTTGTTACTGATTTGCGAGACATGTTTTCCGAGGTTTTGATTTTGTTTTTCACATTTTCTAACGTTACACAAGGGAATACATGGTGCTGATCGGGGCTGTGAGAAATATATCAACGATTACATGTTATACCTGCTTCTCGAAGAAATGCATCAGAAGTGGGAACACGGTAGGTACTCCGGTTCTTACATCCACATCTATTTATCAACAGAAAAGTTTTATATCTACATTGCGGTTTTCAAGCTTTTCCCTAATAAATATACTTACACGCAGTTCCAGGATGGAGTGTAAGTTGCTCAAACAAAAAAGCCTTTGAAACTAAGATTTCAGGTTCTTAACATTGCGAGAACGCTTTCGAAAACACTGCGTCTTTCTCGCTCCTCACAGTATGGATTTAGCTCAAACCCTTTTCTGTGAAGAATGTATGGAATATGATTGTTTATTACACATATCAGATCCTCCACTGAAATTAACTCTTCAAAAACCGAAATTAGTACCTAGCGTTGATCCTGTGACTCAATGTTCAATCTCGTGCTACAAAACATTATCATTGGTTCTGCAACTGCTTTGGTTCAAGACAATCTCAATTATTTAGACAGAAGCTCTACAAGAATTGCGTTTCAATGACAACTTCGTTCTTGAAACTTTTCGAATTCTATTAAGCGCTAAGGAACACCTCTTCTGCAATGTTGCTCGTATCCTGAATAAGCTTTGTGCTGAACGCGCGATTTCACCAAAATCATGTGCTCAGGTTTAGAGCTCAAACAACTTGAAGCATGTTTTTCTTTTCAGTGGTTTCGAATATCTTATACAATAAGGAAGGAATACGATGATAAAAACCGAAACTTGGTGACTTTAATACATTTTCTTTCACAGTTTTAACATCATATGTGATACTTACAGATGTATAGTACTAACCCCAAAAAAGACAACTCCAAACGGAATCTTTTCAAATCGTTAGTGTCCGTTACTACAAATAATCATGTCTTTGCATTTTAAGTTCTACACATCGACGGGAGCATTACAAAGTGTTTTCTAAGAACCTTAGTAAAGTATATTGAAGTAACTCTCATACCTTACCTCTATCGCTATTGTTCAGGTTGAATATCCGTTTAAGATGAATCCTTGTAATCATGCTGGTAAATGTGATTCTGACCCTAATTGTGAATGTCATAGGAATGGTCTAGCTTGTTTTAAACATTGCTCGTAAGTTTATTTTCCTGATTCCTGAATATCTTCCTCAGTTGCGAGATTGACTGTGTCATCAAAATGCCGGGTTGTAGCTGTGCTCCGGGTTGTTGCTCTTCTACTAACTGTTGGTGTTTTAAAGCTAACTTTGAATGTGATCCTGACATATGTTTGTCGTGTAATTGCGACATCACTCGTCCAAACTCAGGTGAAATCCCTCTAGTTTTTCATTTTGCTAACCTAATCTAATGTTCAGAGCATAGCTTCTGCAAGAATATTGGAATACAGCTGGGTCTGAAGAAGGACATCGAGGTTTATTACCAGCTTCCTATTGTTATAAAAGATGTTTTTTTAAAGATTGGAGTTTCTCAAATTTCTGGATGGGGCTGTTTTATTCGTGGAACAGCAAACAAGGTGAGGTTTCTCACAGTTACAATGTATTAATGTGTGACAGGGAGATTTGATCTCCGAATACACAGGAGAAGTAGTTTCACAAAGTGAAGGAGAGCGAAGAGGACGAATTTATGACAAAGCATCTCTTAGTTACGTATTTGGTATTTGTTAGGTGTGAGCTCTTCGAGCAAAGATCGATCTTCAGATTTGAATTTGGATGAGTCAGTAGACGCAGGTAGATTTGGGAATATCATACGCTTTGCGAACCACTCAGCAAGTAGTCCCAATTGTGAAACTATGGTTTGTTAGTTTGTTTGACTTTTTCATGCTCTGTTTTCAGATTAAAATAGTTAATGGACGTCAAAGAATAGGAATATATGCAAAAAGATATATCCATGATAAAGAAGAATTGGTGTTTGACTATGGCTATAAAGAGGAGAATAAGCCGCTTGTCCCTATCGACATACAAATTGCTGATCCTAACAAAAAGAAGAAGAAAAAACCTAAAAAGAAGCCTCCAACTGTTCTTAAGAAGGAAAATGGACGGATGACGAAGAGAGAGACCAATAAGAAGAGGTAACTTGTTAGACAATATCTACTTTTCATTGTTTTAGTTGTTGATTTTTTTCTTATAAATTTTCCCTTTTGTTCTTTATGCTCTTTATTGAGGCTACAAATTCCCGATATCGAAGTAATCTTATCACAAACTGCTCTTCCTTATCAAAGTTAAAGTTCAAGAGGCTCGTCATTATCACAGTTGTGAGCTGTTTGGTTATTCAAAAGTTAAGAGATCGGCTGTCAAAGGTTTGCTTGAATGTGAAGTAGAACACTATTTGACTTTCACGCATTTGACATGATTGGGATCAGTTTCATGTTGAACTTCTCAGGTCTTTTGAAAAGTCCCATTGGCGAAGAACCTTCCACAGAAGGAAGTTCCCCATCTGGTGATAATTGATATTTGGCCAATAAGTTTCCAAGAACCTAAATAGCTATAAGACTTGAAGTTATTATTTTAACAAACCAAGTAAATCTCAGCTCTAGCCAATGACTCTCCAGGACAAGCACGTTTACCGATTCCGAATGGAATCACTTTCTGATCCAACTTTTCTGTCTCGAGGAATCGTTCAGGATTGAACTAAAAAAATATTCGTAGAAGCTTCAATATTCGGTTATTACTTCTGCAGTGTTTTTAAAGTCTCTTTCATCTGACATGATCAACGACAGCTCAGCTGTGATAGGAACTCCAGGTTCGATAATATAGTCACCAATGTTCGTCTTATTCCGCACCTGACGAAACAGGTTCACACTGACGATAGCTGCATGTCTATGTACTTCCTGGGAAAAAGGAGTAAGCGATAGAAACGATAATCTTACGTGGAGCATAGCATTGAAATAAGGAGTGCTGCTTTTATCTTTCAGGGATAATGCTCGAGACTGTTGAGTAACAGATAAGATCTCTTCCCGCGCCTTTGCTTCTTTCTGTGAAGTGTTGTGTAATAGCTCAATGAAACAAAGTATCATACATCTGGGGATCGAAGAAGATGCACGAAAGCCCATAAGAGAGTTATCGTGGTTGTTTCCTGCCCAGCTGTCCATAAATCTAATAAACTGACGAGAAGAGACTTTTTACTGAAAAGGAGATGTGAGGAGCTTTACATGAGCCATTACGTGAACGAGGTTTCGGGATTATCTTTCTCGTCATCTATTTTCTTGAGGTAAGCATCAACATAATCTTGCCCTTCATCAATAATTATGTGTTCTCCATTCAATATAGCCTCTTTTCTAAAAAGTTATCTATATCGTTCTGTTGTTCTCATAGTTGGCAAACCTTTCCTCTACTTGATGCCCAACAAACGTGTAAACATCCTCAAAGGCTCGGAACATGGTATCAAATCTTTTCTTCCATAAAGGTAATTTAGTCATCCATTTTCTAATGTACAAATCAGCTGTAGAGAAATCTTCAGTTAGGACATCCATTTTATATTTCAATTGGAAAAACTCAGTTTGATTATGCTACTTGTGATGTGATGAAGAAATGTTAAGAAGTTCTTACCTCTTCAAATCTTACGGAAAACAACATTCGGTTGATAATACTGCCGATCATCAAATCGACAAACTCCTTCGCATCGATAACGTAAGAATTGTTATTCTTTCCCTCGTCTTCTAGCTCAGAGCATCTATATAAGTTTATTCGCTAGATTCAGAAGCCTTCAGAACTTGCCTCAGATCGAATTCCGTCATGATTCTTTCCTCAATAAGATTTCTTCCCACTCCAAAGTTTCTTAGAGTCTGAAGAGTGAATCTTCTCTGCTCCTGCCAGTAATCGCCGTTAGAGGTTATAACACCATGGCCGTCTGAAATACTAAACTCTTTGAATCTCGAAATATGTCATATACCTCTCAAATGGTGGAAAAGTAGAGGGGCCCATCTATCGGCAAAGTTGTTTCCTTGTTTCACCATTAGCTCATGAGCAAGTTCCATGCTACCAATATGCACTGTTGGTAGAGGGCCCATCCAGATTGTGAAAATGTCACCGTACTTCTGGAATCTAATGATGAAGAAGGTATATATGACTAACTCACTTTTTGGTAAACTTTCATAGCGTTAACAATCCCACCTGTTTTCCATATATAATAACCAAACTGAGGTAAGTTTCCAAGCAGATGTATTGGCATTGGACCTCAAAGGATAGAGTAAGTTCTTCAATCATCGCATCCTATTTCTTACCTGGTGGAAGCAAATATCTTTTTTTCAATTGAAAGAGAAAATAGAGAGTGAATGCGAATAGTAACAGATTCAGCAACATCGTCGTAGAACGGTATAAAGACGGAATGAATTACCTCGATAAAGGCGTGCGTTTACAGGTTATCAAGAAAACTTGAAAAACAAAACTCATTTAAACAATGGTATAAACATAAAGTACAAAAGCAAGAGTATACATGGATTGTAAGAGCGTGCATTCCACATAAAGAAAAAATAAAACTTCGATAAGAAAGTAAGAAAATCAAAACATAATTGAGGCTTAAAATTACTGGTATTCGATCATTAATCAGAAGAACAGAAGAGCGCTGCTCTTGAAAGCATGTTCTGTTCTTAATTTCTATGAACAGTTTACGAAAGTGAGATATTAGATTTTTATACATTTATTTACATGTTCACAGGAATTGAAATTGATAAATATGACTTGTATTAATTACTGGCTGAAAGGGGAACAAATTTCATGGAATAATTTTCTCCGAATTTGAACAAGCCACTGCAATTCGTTGCAGTAATAGATGGAACCTTCCCGACAGCTTCGAAATCGTACTTGGAAACCAGATTACCCAGTAACTGAATGGAAAGATTAGAATAAGGAGTTTAGGTATCAGCCTACCAAGTAAATCTCAGCTCTAGCCAATGACTCTCCAGGACAAGCACGTTTACCGATTCCGAATGGAATCACTTTCTGATCCAACTTCTCATTTTCGAAATAACGTTCAGGATAGAACTAAACACAAAATAAACTTATATGTATCTAGTGAAACTCACTTCGTCTGTGTTTTTGAAGTCCTTCTCATCTGACATGATCAAGGAGAGCTCAGCTGTAATAGGAACTCCTGGTTCAATCGTATAAACCCCTATGTTTGTCTTTTCTCTCACTTGTCGGAACAGGTTGACTGTTAGGATGGCTGCGAGTCTATGAATCTCCTGGAAAACCATTTCTTCTCAGCTTATTTAAGGTTTCGTTACGTTTATGGCGGCATTGAAATAAGGAGTGTCGTTCTTGTCCTTCAATGATAAAGATCGGGAGTTTTGAGTAACAGAGTGAATTTCGGCTCGAATCTTCTTTGTGATCTAGTGAAGAAGTGTATGAAGCTTTCACTTTCAAAAGCCTTTTACCTCTGGATGGTTGAGTAGGTAGATGCACCCCCAATGTAGAGTAGTCGTTGTTGTTTCCTGCCCCGCAGCCCATAAGTCTAATAAGTTGATGAGAAGAGATTTTTCTCTGAACAATCCCCAGTTTCTAGCAGTTTGACCATACTTACGTATAGCTGGTGTTTGGGTTATCCTTCTCATCTTCGATCTTTTTCAAATATGCATCCACATAGTCAGTTCCATCATCAGTGATTATGTGTTCTCCCTTACGTATAGCATCCTTTCTGATCATTCAAACAGTTTTCAATAAAGATGCTTTCCCTCATACCTCTCATCCACTTGACTTTGAACGAAGCGCAATATATTTTTAATTGGAAGCAGGAACTTTTCATATTTCGTCCTAACGAAGCCAAATTTCAACATCCATGGAGATATAAATAGCTCAGTGAGATCAGCCTTTGTGGATAACTCATCCATTTGACGTTTAAGATGGGAGAACTCTTTCTGATTACTCTAAAGTTGAATCCTGTTGCAGATATCAGAGTTATACGAACCTCAGTGAAACGAACAGAGAACAAGAGTCGATTGATAATGCTACCGACCATCAAATCAAAGAACTCTTTCGCGTCTTCTATGTGATTTTTGTTGTTTTTTATTTTATCTTCCAGTTCAGCAGATCTGATGAGACAACTTCGAATGAGCATCAAAGCTTACCCACCTCAGGTCAAACTCCAACATGATTCTCTCCTCAATGAGATTCCTCCCCACTCCAAAGTTCCTCAGAGTTTGAAGAGTGAATCTTCGCTGTTCCTGCCAGTAATCACCATTTGAAACAACTATTCCTTTACCGTCTTAAAAAAAAATGTTTTTTTTTGTCTTCTCAGATATCGACAACCTCTAATGTATTGAAAAACAACTGGAGCCCATCTATCGGCGAAGTTGTTCCCCTGCTTTACCATGAGCTCATGAGCTAACTCCATTGAAGCAATGTGAACCGTTGGAAGAGGACCCATCCAAAGAGTAAAGATATCTCCATACTCCTGAGCAGTCATATCAATAAAACCTTTAAAGTGAGCTTTTTTACTTCCTGATAAGCTCTCAAAGCTTTGGTGAGCGATCCTTTTTGCCAAACATGTAAAGCCATCTGAGGCATGTTACCAAGCAAGTGGATGGGCACAGGACCTATATTGTAATATTGGATTTGTAAAGGCCGATACCAAAATTACCAGGTGGTAACTTAGCTCTCCTAGCCATCAAATAAATGTGGATCGCAGCGAAAATGAAGATTATTAGATAGAACAGCATGGCTATTCTTTACAGAAGTTGTTCTCCGATAACATTCGAAGTATTTATATTCTTCTAATTTTGATATTTTAACCTTATCGTAGAGACAGATAACAAAAAACAGCACAAAGCACAATGTAATGTACACTTCCACACAAACTAGTCTCTAATCAGTCTTCTGGATGTACATTTTTTCAAGCTGTCAACACGGCGTTCAAATGACGAAGAATTTCGGGATGTATCATTACCTACTTCACAATAAACTCTTAGCTTGTGAGAAATCACTCTGACAATTCCGAAACTTGTAGAACGGACCGTGTACTGGCGCGAAGCTAGAGTCGGTCCTGTTTCATTTTTAATTCGCTTGACGTTTAACCGGTTGTACACAATTGATCGATTTGCTCTAAGAACAGGTCGTATTACTAAACTTTGACAAGTCAATTGATTACTGTTTCAATATACAGATGTTTTGATATCATTTCATTTTCGATTGAAAAGTATCTTATTCATTATAAGTTTCAGAAGTTTAAAGAGTAATTAGTCATTAATATTTATTAAAATACAAATATATCACTTCACATTACGATTTGTTATCGCTCTCTACTTTTCAGAATCACAAAAGTTGAACTTCATAGAATAATTTTCTCCGAATTTGAACAAGCCACTGCAATTCGTTGCAGTAATAGATGGAACCTTCCCGACAGCTTCGAAATCGTACTTGGAAACCAGATTACCCAGTAACTGAATGGAAAGATTAGAATGAGTAGTTTAGGTATCAGCCTACCAAGTAAATCTCAGCTCTAGCCAATGACTCTCCAGGACAAGCACGTTTACCGATTCCGAATGGAATCACTTTCTGATCCAACTTCTCATTTTCGAAATAACGTTCAGGATAGAACTAAACACAAAATAAACTTATATGTATCTAGTGAAACTCACTTCGTCTGTGTTTTTGAAGTCCTTCTCATCTGACATGATCAAGGAGAGCTCAGCTGTAATAGGAACTCCTGGTTCAATCGTATAAACCCCTATGTTTGTCTTTTCTCTCACTTGTCGGAACAGGTTGACTGTTAGGATGGCTGCGAGTCTATGAATCTCCTGGAAAACCATTTCTTCTCAGCTTATTTAAGGTTTCGTTACGTTTATGGCGGCATTGAAATAAGGAGTGTCGTTCTTGTCCTTCAATGATAAAGATCGGGAGTTTTGAGTAACAGAGTGAATTTCGGCTCGAATCTTCTTTGTGATCTAGTGAGGAAGTGTATGAAGCTTTCACTTTCAAAAGCCTTTTACCTCTGGATGGTTGAGTAGGTAGATGCATCCCCAATG
Source organism: Auanema freiburgensis (assembly GCA_030370435.1). Taxonomy (NCBI): domain Eukaryota; kingdom Metazoa; phylum Nematoda; class Chromadorea; order Rhabditida; family Rhabditidae; genus Auanema; species Auanema freiburgense. Next base: position 2,094,043 of record CM059369.1, read on the forward strand.
TAGAGTAGTCGTTGTTGTTTCCTGTCCGGCTAACCATAAATCGAACAAATTGATGAGAAGAGAGTTTTCTCTGAACAATCCCCAGTTTCTAGCAGTTTGACCATGCTTACGTATAGCTGGTGTTTGGGTTATCCTTCTCATCTTCGATCTTTTTCAAATATGCATCCACATAGTCAGTTCCATCATCAGTGATTATGTGTTCTCCCTTACGTATAGCATCCTTTCTGATCATTCAAACAGTTTTCAATGAAGATGCTTTCCATCATACCTCTCATCCACTTGACTTTGAAGAAAATCCATCAAGCTCCGTATAGTAGCGTTAAAACTATCGTACCTACTTTTAATGTAAGGAAATTTTAACATCCATGGTTTCATGTATAGCTCAGACAAATTGAATTCATTTGTAGATTGGTCTACTCTTCGTTTGATTCTGAAGAACTCCTTCTGATTACTCTAAAGTTGAATCCTGTTGCAGATATCAGAGTTATACGAACCTCAGTGAAACGAACAGAGAACAAGAGTCGATTGATAATGCTACCGACCATCAAATCAAAGAACTCTTTCGCGTCTTCTATGTGATTTTTGTTGTTTTTTATTTTATCTTCCAGTTCAGCAGATCTGATGAGACAAGTTCGAATGAGTATCAAAGCTTACTCACCTCAGGTCAAACTCCAACATGATTCTCTCCTCAATGAGATTCCTCCCCACTCCAAAGTTCCTCAGAGTTTGAAGAGTGAATCTTCGCTGTTCCTGCCAGTAATCCCCATTTGAAACAACTATTCCTTTACCGTCTTGAAATTATCTTGATTTTTCTATAGATGCTAGTGCGGTACTTTTGAAAAGCCCGAAGATAAGTGGAACCCATCTATCGGCGAAGTTGTTCCCCTGCTTTACCATGAGCTCATGAGCTAACTCCATTGAAGCAATGTGAACCGTTGGAAGAGGACCCATCCAAAGAGTAAAGATATCTCCATACTCCTGAGCAGTCATATCAATAAAACCTTTAAAGTGAGCTTTTTTACTTCCTGATAAGCTCTCAAAGCTTTGGTGAGCGATCCTTTTTGCCAAACATGTAAAGCCATCTGAGGCATGTTACCAAGCAAGTGGATGGGCACAGGACCTATATTGTAATATTGGATTTGTAAAGGCCGATACCAAAATTACCAGGTGGTAACTTAGCTCTCCTAGCCATCAAATAAATGTGGATCGCAGCGAAAATGAAGATTATTAGATAGAACAGCATGGCTATTCTTCACAGAAGTTGTTCAGAGCAAAAGTCTTATTTATAGTTCTTCGTAATCATTCTCAACATCCTTATCATTGCTGAAGATAACAAAGAAAGACACAAAACACACTAATAAACGTTTTTGGACAAAAAGGCTATCCGATTCATTGTTCAAATATACTACTCTTAAATCTTGTTTCATTTTTTTCCTGATTTTTGAACACTCTTAAAAAACCACAAGACAGTCAATCAATATATGGCTATTGCCAGAAGGTTACGTTTATCAGTATTGACAGAAAGATTTACATGGTAATCCATTCCTTCATTCGTTTACGTTTCAGTGCGACTTAAAACAGCGATTTCCTTTCAAGAAATTCAACAAACAAATTTTTTTCGAAAATAACTTTGTTATCACACATTTACAAGAGTTTAAGCACTGCTTTTGAAGAAATCATTAAATGAACACGCTATAAATCAGAGGATAAAGGCAATATCTTCATGCTGAAGTGATCCGGAACTTTGAAAACTCCCGATGAGTTCAGAGGTTTGACTGCAGGAAGGGCACCGTCTGGCTCGAGTCTGTATTTTGCGAGCAAATTTCCAATTAACTGAAAGGAATGGTGTTGAAAAAAAATTTTCAGACTATCTCACCAAATAAAGCTCAGCTCTAGCCAATGACTCCCCAGGGCAAGAACGTTTACCAATACCGAAAGGTATTACCTTCTTTTCCAATTTTTCAGTTTCGAAGTAACGTTCAGGATAGAACTAAAAAGTCGAATCAGCCATAACCTAATGCTTCGTAAAAACTTTTTCTGAATTCTTGAAATCCTTCTCATCTGACATGATGAGAGAGAGTTCTGCTGTGATAGGGACACCAGGGCTCACAGTATAACTCCCAATGGTCGTCTCCTCTCTAACTTGTCGGAAGAGATTAATATTTAAAATCGAGGCATGTCTTTGGACTTCCTAAAAATGTCGATAATCATTCACTCTGTATACTGATAGCTCGATACATTAACCATGGCATTTAGGTAAGGAGTGTTGCTTTTATCTTTAAGAGAAAGTGGGCGTGACTGTTTGGTTACATCATGAATCTCTTTCCTTACTTTAATCTCAGCCTGAAAATAGGAACTTCAAACTCCGGCTTAGGAGTTTCTGCTAATGAAACCTCAGGATTGTTGAGGAGGAGAGTAAATGCCCATAAAATTGTAGTTGTTGTTGTTTCTTGACCAGCATCCCATAAATCGAGCAAGTTCATCAACAAAGAAGTTTTTCTGTAAATTTTCTGAATTTTCAATCATAGATTTGAGAAACAAACGTAAATGCTGTATTTGGGTTATCCTTCTCATCTTCGATCTTTTTCAAATATGCATCCACATAGTCTGTTCCCTCATCGGTGATTATGTGTTCTCCCTTACGTATAGCCTCCAATCTTCAGAGTATCATTTTTTCATTTAAATTTGTATAGGAAAAACCTTTCATCTATTTGTTTTTCCACAAACTGTAACAGTTTAAATGTTGGAGTAGAAAGATATTCATAACGTTGTTTGAAATATGGTAAGTTGGATATCCATTTGTTCATCATAAAGGTCAGTTATGCCAATTTCTTTACTCAGCTTGTCCATTTCATGTTTCAGGGTGAAAAACTCTTCTTGGTTTTCCTTCAGAGACTTTGTTTTGTAGATATGAAAGATTGACTCACCTTAGTGAATCGCACCGAGAAAAGCAGACGGTTGATAATACTTCCCACCATCAAATTTATAAACTTACGAGGATCTATTACCCCTCCTGAAACTTTGACCTCCTCGTCAAGTTCATTGCATCTTCAGAGAAACAGTCAGTAACAGTCTGATAAAATGCTCACCTTATGTCAAACTCCATCATGATTCTCTCCTCTATCAAATCTTTACCCACTCCAAAGTTTCTCAGAGTTTGAAGAGTGAATCTTCCATTTTTTCATTTAAATTTGTATAGGAAAAACCATATTGTGAAAATATCTCCATATTCCTGATCCTCGTAAGTTTATAAATTTGATGGTGGGAAGTATTATCAACCGTCTGCTTTTCTCGGTGCGATTCAAAAAGTTTGAGCTGTTTCTACATCTCGTGTTCATTTTGAGTATCAGGAATATGGAGATATTTGCAATGAAGGGTGAACAGAATTGAGGAAAATTCCCTAGTACATGAATAGGCACGGGACCTAGGTGAGACTGTGAGAGGTTATGGAAGGATCCTATTTACCTGGGGGAAGATGCGCTCTTTTTCTTAATTGATAAAGAAAATAAGCAGAAAATAAGAGACCGACTAGTACAAGTAGCATGATTAACAATGAGAAAAATTGGCGGCACGATTCAAGAAATTAACAGGCTGCTTATCGGGTGAATAATACCCCAAAACACATAACACAAAGCAGAGAAAGTCACAACTACAATGTGAAGGAACAACAATCAAGTTTGTCGATGATCTAATCTTGATTTGTTAAAGCAGTCTCCGTTGAACTTCTTTTTCTCTGTTTCATACTGAAGCATAAGGCAGTACTGTAAGTTATGTTTATTACTTCAGGCATTCACAAGCATTAAATTGTTTTTTAATCATTCGAATATATACTTAGAATATAGTATTCCGAGACCAATCATAAATAAATAAATAATTTCTAAATTCATAAAAGCCAGTGTTCCACATCAGAACTGGAGTATTACAAATATAAAACTTTTTAAAATTCTTGAGATACTCTGCACATAGTTTTTACAATGTTGCCCTGATCGTACTCAGCCCTGTAACAAGTTCTTATGCCCATATAGAATTATGTCACACTAACGTCCCAATTATGCTTCCGGAACTCTTTGTATCCATAGTTGAAAAACAGCTCTTCTCCTTTTTCTATCCGCCTACTAGCATAAAGTCCGATTCTCTGATCTCCGTCAATAATAACAATCTACAAACAAATATGTTCATTATTCCCATATAGCTCTTTAATTCGGAGCGCGAATCTTTGAGAAAGCATTCACCTTAGCTTTACAATTTGGATTGGTTCCTGAGTGATTAGCAAAACGTATGATATTCCCCATCCTTCCAGCATCTATAGACTTTTCACCACTCAGACCTGAATGACTGCATGGTAATATAAGATTGCCATTGAAACAACCAAAAACATAGCTGCAAGTACTTTCATCACAAATTCTTCCGCGACGTTCTGCTTCATCATTACTTATAATCTCACCAGTATACTCCGATATAAGCTCTCCCTAAATACAAATAAAAAATTTGTTGTAAGAAGGTTCGGCTCACCTTCTCGGCCGGGACTCTGATGAAACAGCCCCATCCAGCAACACTGGATATTCCGATCTGAATTAAGCCTAAGTGAATACAAACACATTGAAACCAACATCTATATCCTTCTTTGCTCCTACTTGGATAAATATATTACTACAGAAAGGTAACACTTTAGCATCTGCAAAACAAGCTGAACTCAAAAGTCAAACTGGTGCTACCTTTTGAACGCAGAGGATTAACAATATCACAATTGCAAGATGTACAGGTATCCGGATCACATTCCCATCCACCTTTTGCGCATGGACAATGTTGATTGCTACAGTAACCTGCGCTACAAGAACAGCCAGGAAATTTGATAGCACAATCATCAGAGCACCTGAAAAAGATATCAATTTCGTAGAATAATAACTGATAAGTTGTTGAATCATAAACACTTACTTGCAATATTTCGAGCAAGCCAAATTATTAACGAAACAATAACAATCCTCTCTTTTCTGACACGGCCCACTATGACTACAAGGCTCCATACGGTTATTATTGGCAAGCTACACTGAGTTTATGATAATACACCAGAACAATTTAACTAACCGAGCTTCTGAATCTCCGGAACTGTCTGTACCGTTCACTTTTACTTCTGAAAAATACAAAAAGTTCAAGAAAGCTTCTCATACTCACATTTTCTTCGTTTTTTTCGGCAGATCAGCACGCAACGCTGTATTCTCCTGTCGTAATTGTTCAATGACTCGATTAAGCTAAACAGTAGAGGAAATACAAAAGAAAGCAATTGATGTAAATACCTCGGAACATGATAAAGGTTTCATTCCTAACTCGTCACACATTATCCTGAACATGTTAGTCAATTTGCACACATTGAAGTTTTGAGCTTTAATAAGAGTTCTCAGATTTTGAAGAAGAACCTCACTGTTGAAGTCTACATTTACCGACCTCCTCTGCTGAAAACGTGAGTTGTGAGGAAACAAAAAAAACAATGTGAGGATTACATTTTTCTGTTTAAAACAGCTCTTACCACAAGGCACATCTGGAATGAACTGATTTCCAATTTTATCACTATCTTTTATGTGAGGATCAAGCTCCGTGGAAGCATGCAATGTGCAATCGTACTCAGGACATTGTACACACAGCATTGTGGTTATAGAATGCAGCTGATGATCTGCTTCATCAGCTTGCATGGGAGGGGAAGGATCAAACCTTTCTTTCAGAGTTAAATATCTAAATTATGAAAAGATTGATATCATTATGCTTCTATATCTTACGCATGATCTTGTAGTTCCTTGAAAGAATATTTGTTGGGGAATAGTTTGAAAACTGCTGCATGTAAATAGGATAAGCCTTACAATATATAGTAAACATCTATTTCTTTCCAAGTTCTAACCTTTTCTCCATTTCAGCATTGTTATAGTAAGTAGCTCATACATCATATAATCGTTAATATATTCTCCATTTCCCTCATCTGCACCATGGATTCCCTAATATCGAACAAGTTACGAAGTAATTAGCGGAATGCCTACTTCGGTGTATACTTCTCTGAGCTCACTGACGAAGTTGCGGTCATCCATTTTATCACTGATATGTGGAATGTGGGACAATCGTGGATTATCAATAGTCTTCAATGAAACTTGGAGAATTATAAGAGATGTATACATACCTCAATGTTTCTTTCGCTATGAATCCAGTACCTCATACGCGGAAGAGCAGGAGACGAATCAAAGTTAGACTTCAGAACAATCCTAGTAGGAGCAAGCTTTGTCATCTATGAACTAATTTTCATTAAAACAAAATGTGTTTAGATTAACCGTTCCCTCTCCATCCTTGAATGTTTGGGAAACGAGATTGACAAAATCAAGTTGCTTAGGTTCGGTCCCATCCGCAGTGTCATATCCTATCTTAGTAGGATAAAATCGTCTTCGTTCTTCAACGAATTGCTCCTAAAACAGAGATGAGCTCGGCTGGAATATCGATAACAACATACCCTAACATCTTTCAATATGGTTGACTCATACTGCTCTTTAATTTTACTGAATTCTCTCACAACTAAACTTGAAGCTTGTTTCTCCAGATCGCTGTTATAGTTATCATCCTCCACCAACTGATCCTGGAAGAAAAGAACAATTGTATTCACAATATGCTTCAAACTTTTACTCACCCAGCAATCAGAAATGTGAGGAGGGGGCTCATAATCATCAGAAGTTCTAATTCGCTTAGCTCTGAAAGTTACAATAAAAGAAGAATCAAAACAGGAAAGCTTACTTGATGCTGTTTTGATTCCTAGATTTGTCCGGTTTCCTATTTTTGCCCATATTTGAACTGATGGTTTCAAAAAGTTAGAAACATATGCTGATTTAGACTAATAGCTCCTCAGCTTGCGTAAACATACACAAAACATTGGCACTAGAGCGCGAGAAAAAAGACGCAAGGTTAGGGTTCTTTTTTTGCTCGAGTACAATTACTTGATGTCGAGTTTACTCGTACGCAATTAAATTCTACAGTGTAAAATATTAATTCGCTGTAGAAAGAAATTCTACACTCGCAAAGCTAAATTTCCGATTTCGCAATGAAGAATTTTAAAATGAAATACTGAATTCGAATAAAATCATGATGATTATCATCAGTCTGTTCAATTTTTCATTTTTTGCCATAAATGAATTTGACCGCTCACGAAATCTGGATTGGTTTCACAAAGCTCCAAAATGAAGCTGAATGTAAAATCTGTAGAACTCGTTTGAAACGTAATGGCTCTCAAACTACTTCTCTCCGTTATCATCTTGTAAATCTCCATAAAGATGAAGCCGAGCATATCAAAAAGTTTGGAAGCCTCCCGAATTCATCGTCTTCGCTGGACGACTTTTTTTCAGTGAAAAGAAAACTGAACAAAAAAAAAATGGCAGTTTACAATTTCCTCTATCTAATACAATGAGAGTGTTTTCAGGATTTCATTAATGATGCGTTGGTCGCGCTAATATCAAAATGTAACCTATCGTTGAACATTGTTTCATCTCCAGAATTCATTGCGTATTCGAAAGCATTGAACGAGAACTACGCAGTTCCTTCTCCCACTGCTCTTTCAAATATAATCAATGCGAAAGTTGATGAAGATGAGAAAAAACTGAAAGTGCTCCTAAAAAACCAAAAAATCTCGTAAGTTCAGTAAGTAGAGAAGCTTTTTAGTATTTTTTTCAGAATCACTGCCGATGAGTGGAGTTTATTAAAGAAAAATGTTAGTATTCTGGCAATTCGTGTATTTTTCAAAAATGAAAAAAAAAAGTATCTTTCACTGCCTCCTGTGTTCCTATGGAATCACATGACGCTGAGGCGTATACTGCTCACTTCAAGGACTTCTTCATGAAGTATGACATCCAACCGGAGAATGTAATCAGTTTTACAACTGACGCGGGATCTGCTTTGAAAAAAGCGGTTAAAACATGGATCGAAGTGGATTCTGTGAAACCTTGCATATGGTGAGCTAGGATTTATATCTTCCACATATTTTCCGTTCCAGGATTCATTGTATCCCTCACCGACTCCATCTAACCATAGTTAATGGATTGAAATTTTCTTCTGAATACCAAGACCTGGTTGGAACTCTAAGCAAACTTAATGGGGACATTTATTCCTCATGGAGAAATAAAGAAGTCTTCAAGAAGTATATTTTGATAATTTAATCTATTATCTATGAGCTTGTTGTTCAGGTTATGCTCCAGCTTCGAAGAAGCCGTCAGTCTACCGCCTAAGTATGTCCCAACAAGATGGAATAGCTTAGCTGAAACTCTCCGGCATGTTATCAATCATGTAAATTATGGCATGTTTGGTTTTATAACTTTTAAATTTCAGAAAGACACCGTAGTTGCCTACCAAATTAAAAGATCTTTACCTATCATGACCGAGAAAACTTTTGAATTCGGAGTTCACATGACAAAGATTTTCGATGCTTTTGAAAAATGTTCAAAATATTGTTGCCGTGAGACGGCTTTGATATCGGAAGCTCTCGGTGCCTTGAAGGTATTACGTGATACTTTGGTGGAAGAAAACAAAGGCAAATTCGGAATTGAGATACAAGAACTGATCGCTAAATTGGACCATTATTTCAATGATGATATAGGAAACTCTGAGATTCAAAAAGTAAGCCCAAAAAATGATTTTTTTTTAATGTAGCATTTAAGTACTTGTTGTTGGACCCCAGGCTAGCCTTTGATGTTAACGTACTAGATGTAAGTACTTGGCCGAAACTTGAAAAACTCTTCTCAATCAAAGAAAGTAGAACGCAATCGACAAATGATTGCCATCCTCTTGGTAACCTGGGAGGGAAAGAGTTGTCCTCCGAAATGTCTCACTATTGCGATTTTGTAAAGACATGCAGGCCGCACAAGTCCTCCGACGTTTTCGTCTGGTGGAGTGACAAGAAGAACATTTTTCCTTCATTGTACGAGGCTTTTTGGAACTTGTGCGTTTCTTCTCCATCTAGCTGCGATGTGGAGCGGTTGTTCAGTACCGCTACATGGTTGTATAGCCAGAAAAGACGGAATCGATTACTACCCATCAATGCCTCGAAACTTTTGTTTCTCTCATCGAATTCACCGTGTGTTCAATTATACAAGATTCAATGTTTTATCTATTATTTCAGTCGCAGGAACATGAAAGCTGATACTGAGGATGATGACGATGACTTATTCGAAGTAATGAACCATCTGTACAAAGAAGAAGATCAGGACAGTAGTACACTCACTCAAGCTATGTGTTCATTAGACATCGATTATTTGTAATGAAAACTAATAAATAGTTAATGTTAAATTTTAATAATTGTTCTCATACTATCGGGTTCATAGTCCGAGTAATATTTGTCAAGTAAACTTGTCAGTGCTTCGAGTTTACTTGTTTTTTTCAAGTAATCCAAGAACACTAACGCAAGGTCGGTTCGAACGCTGTTTGATTTGGGAGACTGTGTCCTGCTCGATCGTACAATTATATTCGTAGTGCATAATGTGCTCCAGTACTCAGTTATTCTTTTAATCTTATGAATCATGATGTTTATACAGTTCCCACGTGTGTATATTATCATACGGCTACTGCAAATGTTTTATATTTTCCCATTTTTTTCTTAAAGAGCAAGTTAGCTTTCGTTTTCTTTCTTGTAAAACATTAGACCAATTAAAAATCCTTTATTAAGAAGTTTAGAATAATGCAGTATCATTTTCAATCATGCCGGTATTATAAAATTTGAATCAACTTCAAGTTGAACTCGTTGGGTTTTCTTATTATTCCGCTATCATTAGTCGAATGCAAAGGGGGGAGTACTCCAGCAGCTCCCAGTTCATACTTTGCCAGAATATTTCCGAGAATCTGAAATAAATTTGTATGACTTGAAAGAAGAGTACCATTTTCACCAAATAGAGTTCCGCCCTTGCTAATGATTCGCCAGGACAGGCACGTTTACCAATACCGAAAGGAATAACTTTCTGCTCCAACTTTTCGGTGTTAAGAAACCGTTCAGGAGAAAACTGAAAACTATGTTAGCGCTATATCGATGTTTCAAACACACTTCTTTGGTATTCTTGAAGTCTCTTTCGTCTGACATGATTAGAGATATCTGTGCTGTTATGGGAACATCACGTTCGACAATGTAAGGTCCAATAGTCGAATGTTCTGCCGGCAAACGGAATAAGTTCAATGTTACTAGTGATGCTTGTCGTAGTACTTCCTAAACTTGAGTTTAGTTAATAAAGATGAACCGTCCGCTTACATGAATCATAGCATTAAAATATGGTGTTTCTAGTTTGTCTTTCAATGACAAGGCTCGAGTTTGCTGAGTAGCCGCTAAAATCTCTGTCCGTGCCTTCATAGCTTTCTAAAACTAAATGATAGGAAGATATATTCCGATATGATTTGTACATCAGGATGATGCAGAAAATAGAGAAAAGCCCATAGTAATATGGTGACAGTGGATTCCTGACCTGCGGCCCACATATCCATCAAAGTCATATTTAAAGATTCCAGCCTAAACGACCAATTTCCAAATTGGTCAAAGTATTAAGTCCTACGTGAAAGGAGTATTTGGGTTATCCTTCTCATCTTCGATCTTTTTCAAATATGCATCCACAAAATCAGTTCCTTCACCAGTAATAATGTGTTCGCCACGCTGTATCACTCTCAGTCTGCAAAAAAATCTTTAAAAATACTCATTGAAAAGCTTACCTCTCCAAAATTTTTTTATGAAGGAAGTCACGTTGCTGTTGAACAGGATACAGAATACCATCATAATATGTTTTCATAAATGGGATTTTTAGCATCCACTCCTTCACGTAAATATCTAGAAAGCCGACTTGCTCCATAGTCTTTTCCAGACTTCTCTTGAGCAAGAAGAACTCTTTTTCTGATTCCTGATCATGCAAGTTAATGAGATCATAATGTATGAATGTGTAATCACTTCGGTTAGTCGTTCGGAGAATAAAAATCTATTCATAATGTTCCCAATCATAAGGTCGCAAAACTGTTTGATATCCACTTCGCCGTCATTCCTAGATTTTCTAGCTTCTTCCAACTCAGAACACCTGGAACAGTTTTTTCATCAGATACTCTCCACCACCATACTTCAGATCGAACTCCAGCATGATTCTTTCCTCAATCAGATCTCTGCCCAGTCCGAAATTTCGTAAAGTGCGCAATGTGAATCTTCTCTGCTCCAACCAATAACTACCGTTGGACATGGAAATGCCAAGGCCTTCTTCAAAGAAAGTTAGATCAATTAGAAGATTAGTTGCTGCCTCTGATCTTACTGTTGATATACCGGAACAGTAGTGGAGCCCAACGATCTGCAAAATTGCTCCCTCGCCTAACCATGAGCTCATGAGCCAACTCCATACTCGCTATATGTACTGTTGGAGCTGGTCCCATCCAGATTGTGAATATATCTCCATATTCCTGAATAACAAACTGAAAACTTTGGAGCAGAAAGAGATCAGAACGTTTTTGATTCTCTCTAACGCACTAGATAGAGTTCCTTCTTTCCAAACATAAAATGCTATTTGAGGTAAATTCCCTAGGAGGTGAAGTGGCAGAGGACCTGAAGAGGGGGAATATTGAAATGTAATGCATATGACAAGCTTCACCAGGTGGTAGTGTTGACCTTCTCTTCAATTGATACAAAAAATAAAGAATGAAGACTGAAAGAGCGAAAAGAAACAACATGTTAGATACATGAAAACATACACAACTTCCTGACTTTATATAATAAGTTCGATGCGCACTATCAAGTGATGAAATATTGCACAACAGTGAAGAAGATTCGGCAATAACTAAGTACATAAGTATACAAACAGCGAAAAAGAAACATACAAAAACACATTTTTCAGATAAACAGCTTGATAACGTGTTATCATCAATCAAAGTTACTAGTGTACGAAGGAACATTTATAAACGCTCGCATATTGTGATGGGAACGAGCTTGACGTTAAATCAGTTTGTATAAGTGGACATACGAAGATAGGTTACATGATCAGTTAGAATAGAAGTTTCTCTTCTCTTCAAATACTTTTATGGCGGAATGGAAACAATAAATCTTGGCAGTTTCGGTACAACCGGTTAGGAAACTAATCCCTGACTACAGTCATCTTTTCAGAAAACATTTTAAATATGTTATTTAATACATTTATATTGATTTCTACTGTTTTCTACTAAATGATTTAAACATGGATTGTCTCGTTCTGTTTGAAATGAATCCGTCAATATGTATCTTGGTTTCATATCTTTGCTCCTCATCTCCCACTTGAGGTTATCCTGATATCTTTATATGTTATTCGGAAGTGAGGATGGTTGTATCTCAGAAATAATTTTTTCGTTTTAGAACAATACATTTTATTTTCGGAACTGTCTGACCTAAGCACTTAACTTCCTTCGTCGATTCACCACATCAACGAAATAAACTGTAAGGATGTTAAATTGGAAATGCATTTACATCTTGATTTACTGTCATATACGTCTTCGCGGTAATGTTCTCACAAACTCTACGATTAATAAATTCGCTTTGAAACATATGGTCTATCGATTGTTAGAAAGTATATGGAACCTCTTGTAGGTATTGTGAACGTGTTCAATTCGTTTGGATATGCGTATAAGGCCAAACCGGATAAGGAAAAATCAAGAATAAGAGGACAACATGATGGCCTGATGACTTGAAGGCATACTTCAACTATCGAAAAGGCTCACTCAGTTACTTTTCGCAGATTGAGAGCTTTCCTTTTTAGCAATCACCTCACGTATCATTACAGTTTTGAGATGCTATTCGAGAAAAAAATTCTTCAAAGGATGAACCAATACCCTTTACGGTGTATCTCTTTCGAGAGAAGAGGAGGTGTGAAGTGTTTGCCAAAATATGCGCAAACGGTTCACGTGCGAGCAAAGGACATACCTCTGGCTTCTACCTACTCATTCATCTTCTTCTGATGACCAAGTACTTCATTAGCTGGCTTTTCAGCCACGTTTTTCTTTATTTTCGTCTTATATTCAACAGCCAACACTATCAATCTTTCTCTAGTACCTCATCGAGTTTTCCGTACACGGTCAGCTCTCAAGCCACACCCCTCTTGAATAGCTGGTAGTCGTGGTTGCTTTGGCTTCAGACGGACCTTCTCGCTTTCTCTAATAATTTAAGTGTTTTCGCAGTTTTTTCTTCTACTTCTGATAACCTTTTATAGTATGGATTGCCCAAATATATCCATGAATATACTCTATCCCACTCAATGAGTTTGGGAACAAAGGGCCTGCAATTGTACCCCGTACTTATTAACCAGCGCATAATTCCCACCAATATCCACCTTTTCACCATCTACTTCTAATAGAAATCCCTCTATATGGCCATTATAATAGAGTCGTTAATCATTTTCTTCTCATATATATCGTACGTTTCTGTGTTGTAAACGAAATTTAATATTTTTTAGAGTAACCATAGAAAACATTCCCAGATAAGTGTGAACGGAATTTCCTTTTTAGGAAAAAACCTTCAGAATGAAATTATATGGTTAGTTTGCGCTCTTGATGTTTCTCCCAAAATAACATTTACGAGATGATATTCAAATATTCGATTGAATCATGCCTTTGCTGAAAAGGGCATTCAGAATTTTATTTTCGATGATTAGTAATAAGTTTTGAAAACTTCGTTTCTACTCTTTTGCTGTGTATAAGAAAAAGAATAGAAACATCAGACAGAAGTAGTCAGTGTCCATTCAGACGGTAAATTTGTAAATGGACGTGTGACTAAATCAAGAACAGTGACCTGCATGAATAGATTTTGGGAAATTTTGGATGCTAGAATATAACACCTGGCTTAGTTAATTAACTTGTTAGACAAATATGGAAGTATTGAGGTTAAATAAATAACCTTATAACATCTAACAAGTTGATGAATGAAAACCCTACCGATTTTCTTCTCAAAATCTTTCCTTTTTCAGTATTTATTTTGTTACTTCCTATAACAAGAGGTGCTTATATGAACTGGATACAGTTACCAAAGGATGAGCCAAAAATGACAATTGAAAACAGGTACGTGTAACTGAGTATCAAATTCGATTCAAAAAAAAGAGGAGCTCTACCCTTTTTAATTCGAACCCTACATCTGAAATATGATATCATATTAGCACCTCGATTCTTTAATACGCTAAACTCAAACAATTCGTTCTAGCCGTCCAGTACCTGAGTCTACGCAACCTTCAAACTTAGGATGCTTTCTTTGTACTCAATTATTGAGCGTTACAAAACATCGAGTAGGCCTCAGTCAGAATCAACTACGAAGTTCTCTGTACGAAAAATGTAGAATGCTTCCAGCTGTGTTCAAGGTAAGAGGATTAGATTGATGATCCAATCATTGGTTTCAAACACACCAAACTCTTACAGTGACGATTTTTTTGACACCGAAAGTTTTTCAGGATCAGTGCTTCTCTTTTGTGGAAACGTCATTACCAGAAATTTACTTTAGTCTCAACTATGACTTCTCGACTAAAGACATTTGCGTTCGTTTGAATCTGTGTGACGAGAAAAACCCATTCGCGGTAATTCCTAAGCCTTAGTGATCATTTGGAAAGAAAACAATGTTTTTAGGTTGGTGGGCCTCCTCCCGAAACTGGCTCTGAAACATATCAAACAACAACCACAGTCAGACCGACCACAACAAACCCTCGTTGGACAACTACATCTTTCATGAGGCCAACTAATGTTTCCAAAAAAGTCCCTAAAGATAGAATAGGGAACAAGAACCTGGAGATTCACCCTGTAATATCATGAATAAGGAATTTACCAAAAATGACTGCTGTTTCAGAAGGAAGAGGAGCAGAGTGTGAACTTTAATTTAGAAAACAAAGAGCTTACTTGCAATTTCTGCGAGAGAATGCTTGAAAATGCCAAGAACTATGCGGTAGTGACTAAGGTATCGTTTATTTCTTTCAATTTTGTGATTTGGTCAGGGCCAAACTGAAATGTATAAGTTATTTTGAGTTGACATTAACGAACACAACCGATTCTTGCCAAACAAATTATCGAAATGAACTGTCCCTGTACTTCCATCATTGCCATGTTGCAACCACAAATTGTTTAAATGATAAAAAAAACTTCGTTGCCTCGAAGAATCACACATAAAAACATTTATTTTACAGGCTGACATCGCCATGTTTGCAAACAATGCTTGCACGAAATTACCGAAAGGAGATATCGCTGATAAATGCTATCAATTAGCAGATAAGAAAATAGCAGATTTGGCTAAATTTGTGGATCAACAAGTTGTGGAAGCTTTATGGTGTGCTGAACTCAATGAATGCTAGTCGTTTTTATGTTTAACCTTGGTATTACATCATCAAATTATTTAAAACTTTGATTTCAATCAAGCTTTTAAACAGAGTAAAACATAGAATTTTTGTCGTTTGTTAAAAGTTTTAATAATTTCACTACGGATCAATGAGTGTGTAATTTATGATGCTCAAGTCTTTCATGTATATTTAATAAGATTCGATAATAAATTTTCCTTGAAATGTCGGTGATTGTTATTGGAGAAGCAAAACGAGCAGTCAATGCTTCAACAAAAAAGCATTAAAACACTATTTGCTGTTTATGAAAATTACGGTAGTTTTAGAGACGTAATGTAGTACATGGAGTAAGAATTGCGTATAATTGTGGCTAAATAGAGACAATCATATATCCAACTTCTGCTTTACTTCTCTCTTGTTTTATTACTCTTTCAAGACCTATTTCAAATTCAAAACTTTGCGTATTTTCCAGAATGAGTGTCCGCCTAATAGATGAGGATGTTCACGAGGTATTTCTCAATAAATCCATCATACCTCCGTTACATTTTGATTGTTACAGATTTTAGAATCTTTTAGAATATCCAATGAAAAATTATTAAAGATAAGTGAGAAAATTTATGGTGAAATAAAGGTATTTCTTTTTGAAGTTTTTTCTTTCACCATGTTTGTTTCTGCAGTTAGGGCTTGCGAACAAAGATGGCTCTTCAATCGCTATGCTGCCTTCTTATGTCCCGGCTCTTCCTGACGGAACAGGTTAGTGACTCAAAAAAGATAGAACCTTTTACATATTTATTAATTGTCAGAAAAAGGAAAGTATGTCGCTATCGACTTGTCTGGTAAGAACTTGCGGATTATGCTGTTAACTCTACTTGGTCCGGGGAAAGAACCTATTGCCGTTAACAACAACTACATCGTACCTAATCATGTAATGAAAGGAACTGGAGACCAGGTTAGTTTTCAAATATCTAATGATTATTTTCCATTTTTTTTCTAGTTGTTCACGTTTATTGTTAATTGTCTCCAAAGGTTTCTCCAAGAGTTCGAGTTGGTTGATGCTAATCTCCCAATAGGTTTAGGATTAAAAATCTCTTCATTCATGTTTATCCCATTTAGGATTTGTCTTCTCTTATCCTTGCGAACTTCTATCAATACGCTCAGCTCGTCTTCTTTGGTGGACAAAGGGCTTTGATATTAAGGATTGTTTGAAGAAAGATGTTGTGCTCTTACTGGAAGAAGCCTTAGAAATGAATATGGCGAGTCTTCCGCTATGTCCCGTAAACCTCGTATCTTTGCAGTCCACCAAGGCTCAAATTAAAGCCGTGATGAACGATACAGTTGGACAATTAGCTGCTGCTAGTCATAAATACGGAACAGATTGTACTATTGGAGTAGTCATTGGTTATGGGTTGGTGAATGCCTTTCGTTACCGTTAATATTCCGTTCATTAAGATGTAACGCTTCTTATCTGGAAAAAACTGAGAAAATTACGAAGTTCAATGCGCAAGAAGCCGGATACCCTCACCCAAAAATGGTTGTTGTCACCGAATGGGAAGAGTTCGGTTCCAAGGTATGTCACACATTTCTTGGTCGATCGCAGATCTGTTTTTAGGGAGATTTAGATGATATTCTTACTCAATTTGATCGCGAAATAGATGAAGCTTCTGTTCACCAGGGCAAGCAAATGTGAGTCGTCTCTTCTTGTTATTGTTATGCTTTCATATTTAGTATTGATAAGCTGACTGGGGCTCTATATCTTGGTGAACTTGTTCGCCGTGTGTTATCACAGCTTGTACTAGATAGGTAATACTTCCCACCTTCGTTTTTTTTAATGAATTTGTCGCATTATAGAGTATTGTTCGATGGACAACCTTGTGAGAAGTTGGATGAGGCGGATACTTTCCCAACGAAATATATTAGCGAAATTTTGAGGTGGTTATCATATTTCTGAACGTTTGATGAGTTGTCTCTTAGTGAGGAGGAAGAAAGCTATAAGACGTGTCGAAGAATATGTGATGAATTAGATGTGCCCATGCATGGCTCTTCTGATTATATGATAATCCGAGAAGTCTGTTATGTTGTCTCTTTGCGTAGTGCAAGCATTGTTGCAGCAGGTTTGTTATCGTTCTTGTCAGTTTAAATACTAATGTATTTCAGCCATCAGCGCTTTGTTAAGACATTTGGAAATTGATGAAGTTAAGATTGGAGTTGGTGGAGCACTCATCCAATTTCATCCAACTTATCACGATTTATTACAAAAAAAAATGAGTGATCTGGCTCCGAAAAATGTGAAAGTACGTCATTCGTGTCATTCATATAGAAAACTTTTTTTTGTTTCAGTGGGAGCTTGTGCCTGCAGACGAAGGAAGTGCCAGAGGAGCAGCCTTAATAGCAGCTGTTACTGAGAAACTTCAACTATAAAGTGCAGCTTTTTAAGGGTGAGAAGCCGCAAAGTGTTTTCATTTAAACAGATTAATTCTTATCATAGCTATGACTAGTGAGATTTCCCCAACTTTGTTTCGTGGGTCTCTGTTCCCCACAACCAAAAAGATGAGTAAGAGCATAGTAAATGTGTCCAAATCCCTTATAGGAAAGAAAGTATTAGATGCCCTGGTTCCACAAAACCAAGTTAGTTCCAAATGTTATGCTGCCAAGAAGTCCGTATTTCATTTTTCTTCTCCCACTAAGATTATATTCGATTATTAACTTAAACACGAAACATGTGAGGGTAAAAGCTGAACCAATTTCTCTAGGCAGTTAAGAGTTGATCTATGTCTAATAAGTCTACAAGTTCGTTGCAGAATAGATTGTTACAGTAAGATTTCAGATGAGGATAAGAATATCAGATTTATTCCATCCTTCCATTCATATTTTTTAATTAACAGAGTTGCGATAATTTAAAACTATTTCGTTTTTAGACATGCCAAATGAAACTCATTTACCGTATTTGACCATTTCTATTCTTGTCATAAAGCCTTTGTATTCTCAAGATTTTCATCTGGTTGTCATACCTATTGATGATTGTTGGCCTTGTTTTCTATATTCTAGATGTCTTGAACTATATCCTTCAAGTAGTCTTGAGCTAATTTTTGCTTTTATGTCTCCAATATTTTATACTCGTGGTTCGTCATGAAACACAATTGCCATACTAATTTTACAACACAACTAAATAATGAAGTAGGATTTAATTTTCCTTTGATGTCTTTGCGTATACAAAGTTTGTATAAAACATTCAGTTACTCTCATGTCCTCTTCTTTTCAAAATGCATTCTACACCAAACAGACAAGATATACAACTAACAGTCCGAGCATAACAAGTCATGGGAAAATCGTAGTCAGTAGTAGCAATGGAAAAAAAAACTAATTTTCTTATCACAAAAAGAAAGTAAGTCGAGACAAGTTCCCAGAGAGTTATAAAATGCAAGACAGTTACGTTTAAGGAGTTCGTGAAGAATCAAAATGTAATTCTGCAGTGAGCTGTTCTCATTGTTCCTCAACTTGAGCCAGAGTTTCAAAAAAACAAAATACGCAAAGTAACCATGACGCGCACAGTTAAACGGGCGGAGCCAAAACCTGCGAGTGCCGTGGATCAGCACCTTAATATTCTCAAGAAAGATGTTCCGCAGTTTATCGAAAGTTCGAAGTTTGGTTAATGTAAGTATTTCAAGCGAAACTTACTTATCTATGTGTTTCTTCTCAGGCTCAGCAACTCAGATTCCTAAATCTACAGGAGTATCAGAGTAAACAAATACTGGAAAAGTAATTTTCTTTTTTCAATCTTGAAGCATACTGATTGAACCTTAGGCACGGATGCAGTGTTCAAAAATTCATTGTATCCTCGAACAAAACTGATGCTGCGAATAAGCTGGCTGATTTTGGTGAGTAATACAATCGAGGTGTCTGTTATCCAGTTAACTCAATCAGTATCACACGGTATATCCCTCGCTACTGTATTTAGTTCAGCTCCATCTTTAAGCAAAAAAACAGCATCTGTAATGATATTTTAGAAAAAACACGAATGAGTTTATTGTAGGTGATATTGAGTTCGTTGTGAAGGCCCAAATCCTCGCTGGAGGTCGTGGAAAAGGTAGATTCCTTGATGGTAAGGAAGGTCTGAGCGGAGTCTTCATCACTTATGAGTGAGTTCGAATATAACATTCGAGTTAGTCATCCTGTTTCCAGTCGAAATGAAGCGTTAGAAGTAATCCCTGAGATGATTGGTAAGCATCTTGTGACTAAGCAAACACCTCCAGGAGGAGTATTGGTCGAGAAGGTAGCTAAAGGTACATATCTCATCTTATCTTTATGTTAAGGTTATGGTCGCCGAAGGTGTCACAATCAAACGTGAAACATACTTAGCTGTTCTAATGGATAGAGAATCTAACGGCCCTGTTGTTGTGGCGAGTCCCGCTGGTGGAATGGATATTGAACACGTTGCGGAAGCCACACCTCATTTGATATTCAAGGTAATTTAGCTTAAGTGTTATGATTGAATGGTTTGTTCAGGAGCCTATCGATATTTCGCTTGGTATGAAAAGAAGCCAAGCTGAGAAGATCGCGACCAACTTAGGATTCGAAGGAGATCTTGTAGAGAAGGTTTGCCTATAACTTTTGGTTCACTTGTCATCGTATCAAATCTAGGCTGCGCAAGAAATCACAAGGCTTTACAATTTGTTTATTGCTGTTGACGCAACTCAAGTTGAAATCAATCCATTCGTAGAGACTTTTGATGGAAATGTCTATTGCGTCGATGCCAAAATGAATTTTGACGATAGCGCTTCATACAGACAAAAGGAGATTTTTGCCATGGAGGACACATCGGAACAAGATGCTCGAGAGGTTGAAGCTCACAAACACAAATTGAACTATATTGGTATGGATGGAAATATCGCTTGCTTAGGTATCACAGTATGGTTAAGCTACTTTTAAGTTAGTTCTTCAGTTAATGGTGCTGGGTTAGCTATGGCTACCATGGATGAGATCAAATTGAAAGGTGGAGAACCAGCTAACTTCTTAGATGTAGGAGGTGCTGTAACAGAAGAGCAAGTCTACCAAGCGGTTAAGATCATAACAGGAGATAATAAGGTTAGAAAACATAGTGATTCGACTCATCTTTCTTTGTAGGTGAAGTGCGTTTTGGTTAATATTTTCGGAGGAATTGTGAACTGTGCTACAATAGCAAACGGTGTAGTCCAAGCTTGCAAAAAGATTAAGTTGGACATCCCGTTAGTCGTAAGATTAGAGGGAACTAATGTTGGTGAAGCCAAAAAAATTATGGAGCAATCTGGGCTTTCGATAATCACAGCTTCGAACTTGTCAGAAGCGGCAGAGAGGGCTGTTCAATCCATTCATTAGACTTGGTCTCATTAGATATAATAGAATAGATATTTGTTGTTGTTCACTGATAGTTGTTATTGTTTATAAAGTATTTTATTGTTTCATACGTATACGCTGACAACTTAACCCGTTTCGTAAGAAGAATTAGTTCAAATAAGGATTTAAGAGCACCATGTCGACATTTGCTTCTTGATATGGTCATAAATAGCTTCACGGTCCTGGAAAAAGGTAATGAGACGAATGATTTGGAGATCCAACCTTTTCCGTTATCTTCTTATGAATGTTGCAAACTTCAGAATTTTCATAATAAGAACCAGGAGTGAAATCTTCTTTCAGAGCTGTATGGAGAATAAGGATTGAAGCGAACCGCGCAGTTCTTTAAGAACTAGTTAGTAGAAAATGAAGTATCCCTACCTCATGAAAAAAGGAAGTATGTTCAAGATAACGAAACGAAAGTAGTAATTCACATTTCTGTATAAGTTCCCTGGAACAACACCAGGGTGCAGGCTTACTATCGGTAACTTTCTGAATTACATAATACATGATCACTGTTACTTGATCCTCACTCATAATCCGCTAAGTGTTGCACATAAGCTGATAATACGAATTTAGAGAAAGCATAGGATTGATACGGACCTATGAAGGTTGATAGTGTGTTTTCTGAAACGAATTAACGGTTCATGCCCTGTGCGCGCCCAGCTTACTTTTATCAAACTTTTCTGGTAAATATGCTGCACGCGAGCAAACTGAACTCAAAGCTACAATTCTGAAAGACAATAATCTGTTGTTTTAGACGGTAAGCTTGAATTACCTAGCATCATCGGCAAGATTACATTTTATCGTTTCTAACAGTAAAGCCTGGGACACTACATTAATACACATATGACTCTCTACTCCATCAATATACTGTTCAAATGAATATAGCTTCGCGTAAATAAAACAGTGAACTAACTCGTTCTTCGGCTAACATCACTCCTGCACAGAGAAAAATCAAATTGATGGGACTTTCCTTGAAAGCCATCCCTTCTGCGAAATCCAAGACCTGACGAAAATAGAGAAGAAGATTTGACTAAGCACATACTTCAAAAGGATCATCGAGCCTAGTAGCATGGACTATCAATTTTTCGTTTGTTATAGATATAGCCTCGGTTTTGAATACTTTGTTAGCCTAAAAAAGAAAAACCATACTCAGTTTTGATTCGAGCAGCACTAACCCTTTCTTTGTCACCTACAAGAGCATGTATTTTGAAGCCTCTGGACAACAGATTTTTCACAATCTGCAAAGCCAAATGAAGTATAAAAAGAAAGAAAAGGGATTACCTCAGAGCCTAATGTTCCATCAGCACCCGTGATGATTGCAACCTTCTTGGTTTTTTCGAAAACTGGAGAGCATCCTATTTCATCCAATAATCTATAAATTACTGTGGTAGAAGCATCAGAACGTTGGAAGAACGTACATTGGTTCAATCGGATTTCCAAATGATTCGAAAGTAAGCTCCCGTATAATATAAAAAACAGCGAGTATGTAAGTTTTTAAACATACGAAAAGTTCGATCAAGCTTGACCGCAAATTGTCCATGACTGACATTTACTGGATTGTCCGCACTAAGAAGTGGTAACATTTCGAAAATGTCTCGATCTTGATAACGTCATGTTTGAAAAATGTTTTTCTTTCTATCATAAAAATATATTTTGAAGAAGTATGTTTTATGACACAGGAAAAATTGAAAAACAGTAATGAGATACACACGAAATTTGGTTTGACGGTCTGAATTGTTAACCGTTGAATATAAAACAAACATTTTGCCAAAGCAGATAGTATAGGAAATTGAAAAATCATAGTACAGAATTAAGAAAGTTAATATATTCAAAACTATTGAACAAACTGGAACAAAACTCTTGGAGATTCACATGATTCACAGAAAATGGGCATTCACATAGAATTACTTAGCTGGTGACGATTCAGCTGAAAGGGCAGTAACGTCGGTAACATATCCTGGCGTTGCTGTCATAGGAGATTTCTGAAAAAAATGAATGTTTGTTATCTCGTCAGTTTTGCAAGCTTCTACTTCTTTCATAATTCGGCCAGCTTTCTTAGGTGGTCCTCTCTTCGACGGACGAATTGGTTCTGGAGTCTTCTCACTTGTTACGCCTGTAAATCAATGTTTTCGAGTGCTTGGATGGGATAAACTGACTGCTTTCTTCTAATTTGTTAAGAGCACGTTTCTGTCCACGTCGTGTTCTAGCCGAAGTCAAGGATTCAGAACTGGAGTTCATTCCCTAAAAATCGATAGTCAATTAGGTTTGATATCGCCTAGGCTTTACCTCAAGACGTGCTTGCTCGATCGAGTCATTCATGAATGAATCATTCGTTACTGTTTGATTCAGAAGTGAAACATCTCCATTCTCAGAATCATCAACTTCATTGAGTCGACAACAGAAAGCGTATTCATCATCAATATAAATACTTTTTATAGAAAGAAGCATCCTATAAAATAAGTAAGCTAATCCAAAAAGGATATCATCACTTACTTAGCATGAGCTGTTGCTACTCCTGATACGTTCACATCTTTAGCTCGTTCATCAAGTGTATAGATTTCTTTCTTGGGGTGTGGACGAAAACCTTCCGCTTGATAACCTTTCGGAGCATCTGAACAAGGAATAAAGATACAATAAGGAAATAACAAGTACTTTTTGTGTAAGTTATTCTGAATGATGGACACACGTCGGCAGGAAGATTGCCTAATAAGTTGCGACATACATACCGCACACGCTGTAAAAGAGCGCGAGTTTGCTTCCTCACTGAATCAGGACCATTATAAGAAATATTGGCTAGGGCTTCCTGATCGCGACTGTAAGTAAAAACAAGTGAAACTTTAACCTTTTCATATTGAATACCTCGAGAGAGAAGCACTACATGTTCCATCGTCGTTGTAGTTCATCTTCCAGGTATATACCTCAATAGCATCATCAGGGTTTTCCCGATTCTCTGAGATAACGAGAACAAAGGTGTCCATATAGCCAGCTTTGATAGCTTCACCAGCTCCACGAAACTTGTTAGCTATTCTTAAACCCAATGGATGTTTCAGGTTCATCACATAGGTTTTAACAACATCTGAAAAATGTGTTCTACCATAAAGACAGCTTCCAACAACCTTCAATAGTTCTCTTCTTGAAAACTTCCGGAGGGATCAACCGTCTGCTCTCTAGAATGTGGGAGAACGCAACATATAAGCAACGGGACATGAACAAGTCAGATTCATCCTTGGCGTCGAACGAGCTGGGAAATGTAGCATTCCACTGAAACACTCGACGACATAAGATATCCGTGCATAGGTAGGCTTACATCTTTACCAGGTCCTTGTCGTACAGGGCTCTGAGTGCTGGGCGACATAACAGCCGGTGGCATTTTGACCCTATTCTGGTTTCTTATCAAATGATTGTTGCTAGAAAAAAAGAGATTGAAAAAAGCAAGAGATGGTAAGTTGCTAGATAAACGTTTGTGCAAAGCTAGACTTATTAGCAGAAGATATAATTATCACTGTGAAGAGGGAATTTCTATTAATTGTACGAAGTTAACAGAAAAAAAGATTTCCGTATGTAAAAAAGGTATAATTGCTCTTACACAGTGCAGAATTCAATTTGAATTTTAGGATACGTCATAATGAGTCTCAAGTTATGCAATTCTGACTTTTGTAGACAGTAAGCTGGTGTAAACAGCTCGCGAGTTTTCGCTTAAGGACTATTCAATACTGAAGTAGCTTCTTCCAACTTGTTAGACGTGTTTTTATGGTACAATCGGACATATATCTGGTTGTTCGTTTCATTTAGTAAGTGAAAACCATTTTTATTTAAATTACAGGTCCAATCTCAACAACTTTACAGGAACAAGATTGATCATATTATTTTTTAGGTGAGCATTCAGGAGAGAGTTTTGTAACATCGCTAACATAGCCAGGGAAGTTCAGTTCCACAGGAGTTTTCTATAAACGAAGTTTTAGTTTCGGAGAATAAAACATCGAATACCTCTTTTTGATAACGATTAGCACGTTTCGGTGCACCTCTGCGGGAAGTACGAGCATGTTCTTCTGAGCTAGCGTCTAGGATTGAACCTACAAAAAAAAATGAAGAATTCATGAAAGGATGATTATACATACCATCATCAGCTTTCATCATTCTCTTATTACCTCTTCTTGGTTTAACAGCTGTCATAGATTCAACACTCGAGTTCAATGCCTTAATGAAAAGTGATGAATTTATTCTAATTCGACTGTTACCTCATGGCGAGCTTGTTCGATTGAATCATCCGAAGAATGGTTATCCATACTGATATTTAAAAGAGAAACGTCTCCAACATCAGCATGCTCAACTTCGTTGAGACGGCAGCAGAAGGTGTATTCGTCATCGATATAAATACTTTTGATTGAGAGAAGCATTCTAAATTTGGGAATAAAATAATAAGAAGACTTTGATTTTAAACTTCGTATGAGCTGTTGCTACTCCGGATACATTAACATCCTTTGCACGTGCGTCGAGATTGTAAATCTCCATTTTCGGATGAGGTTTGAATCCTTCGGCTTGATAGCCTTTTGGAGTATCTTAATAAATTATCTAGACTAACCACTAGTTAGATTCCTACTTTTTGTGTAAGTTATTCTGAATGATGGACACACGTCGGCAGGAAGATTGCCTAATAAGTTGCGACATACATACCGCACACGCTGTAAAAGAGCGCGAGTTTGCTTCCTCACTGAATCAGGACCATTATAAGAAATATTGGCTAGGGCTTCTTGATCGCGGCTATGAATAAATTAAGAGTGAATATGACTTTCTCGGAGTACCTGGACAGAGAAGCACTACATATTCCATCTTCGTTGTAATGCATTTTCCAGGTATACACTTCAATGGCATCATCAGGGTTTTCACTGTTTTCCGAGATAACAAGAACGAAGGTGTCCATATAGCCAGCTTTGATAGCTTCACCAGCTCCACGAAACTTGTTAGCTATTCTTAAACCCAATGGATGTTTCAGGTTCATCACATAGGTTTTAACAACATCTGAAAAATGTGTTCTACCATAAAGACAGCTTCCAACAACCTTCAATAGTTCTCTTCTTGAAAACCTCCGGAGGGATCAACCGTCTGCTCTCTAGAATGTGGGAGAACGCAACATATAAGCAACGGGACATGAACAAGTCAGATTCATCCTTGGCCTCGAATGAGCTGGGAAATGTAGCATTCCACTTCAAAGAGAGTAAAATTTTAACACTGTATTAGGAAAACTTACATCTTTGGCGTTTGGAGAAACTTTCAGAGGACTCTCTGCTGCAGGCGCTAACATTATAGCTGGTGGCATTTTGGTAGAATTAAAAATTCCAAATCGTAAGAGACGACTTAGTCAAGGGGAGTGATAATCGATACTGATTTCAAATGGAAAGACGCTCATTGTTCTTAATTTGCATACGCTTCACGCAACTCACGTAAGAATTCGAATTCATGCTAATGTGATTACGCCGAGCTCTGACGTCACCACATTACACATGGAGACAATCGAAGATTTTCAGCCAGATTACATATAAAAGAAATGGAAAAAACTTATTTCCTGAGAAAAACAAAACGTGAACTTTGGGACAACAATCAAGAGAAGTAAACACAAAAAAAATTTCATTTTTATACAACCTCTATAGTACAATAATTATCCGTAAAATCAAAAGACAGAAGATCGATATAACAATAGTTTTCAAGTTATGGTAATCTTGAATGAACAAGGAAGATGAGGGAGACATTGCAGGCAAGAGCATGATAAGGCTGCGAAAAAAATGTTCATACGGTTTAAATATGCGGAGAAAAAAAATATTATTCGACTTAGTCGTTA
Source organism: Auanema freiburgensis (assembly GCA_030370435.1). Lineage (NCBI taxonomy): Eukaryota > Metazoa > Nematoda > Chromadorea > Rhabditida > Rhabditidae > Auanema > Auanema freiburgense. The sequence continues at coordinate 2,120,551 of CM059369.1, forward strand.
TTAATATGACGCTGGGAAGTGACATAAACAATAAGTGATTTGTGAAGTAAAACAACTACAACAACTCAACTTTAAAGCTTTAGGGTTTCACGGGAGTTGTAGGAATCGTTTTGCGACCAACAAAGTTCTCTGTTGATCGGAACTCTTTTCGCAACTGAGCCAACCTCTCTAACGTCTGTTTTTGCCGCTCACTGCATTTTTTATTATTAAACGAACGATACACAGGATTCTGCAAGCAAAAAAACATCAATCGGTATCACGAAACTAAAGTCTTACCATGCTTTTGAATCGATTGAAAGCTGGGGATTCTTCAACGTTCAAATTCAGGTTCAGCATTGAGCCTCTTAAGTTGGAAATAGATCCTTTGAGTGAGTTCATCGATGACGTTCGTGATAAAGAAGCTTCAGCTTTTCTTCTCACGTCAGGAGACAACGTGTCCTGATAAACGCATATTGCGGGCAAAGTATCATTAAACGAATACCTCATCATGATTGGAGCATCCCTTCTGGGTAATTTTCTGCTTATATATGGCAGCTCGAAGGCCACCGTTAGATGGAGATCCATAATTAGGAGACTGCAATATGCTTCGATTGCTTCTCTGAAATTGTAAGGTCAAGAAAGCAATTTAAAACTATTAAACCGGGCTATGTAGTTGACTTTTTGGTGTACTCTGTATATCATTTTCCGCAGATTTTTTGGATTGTGTTGTATCTATTACAATGGAAGGAACGGGAGATCCGCTGAAACGTTGCAATGCGGTAAAAAATTGCACTTTGCGTTCAATCTGAGAAACTTACTTCGGCGAGACATGTTCAGAGCCACTGCTAGAGTCTTCATTGCTGTCCAGGCTACCAGCAGTTCCACTGAGGTTGGACAAAGTCTTCATCGTAGGACGCATCTTACGAGTCGCGATTGGATTCAGTAAAGGATTCTAAAGATAGTAGAAGTAGGAATGATGGAATTGAGCAGTTCGAATAAGCTAGTTGAAGGAATTATCCATAAAATAAATCACTTCAAAACGAAAAAGGTGCGTGTAGGCAATAAACTTGTCGAAGGTCACTTCTCTTCTATGCGGGAGTAAGAACAAGGAACAGAAGAAAGATAACACAAGAATCATGAAAATGAGGCTATTCGACTTCTCGAAACGACGAATCACCTCAAAAGTGATATTGGAGAATAGAGGAATGGATAGAGAAACAGATACATATTAATGTATATATATCAATAAATGTCTGATGTGTTGAAAGTGGGACTAATTGACATATTGTGGCCTTGTTAGGGACAAGTAAAACCACATCTTACACAAACTGTAACTGCTTTCAGGCTATAGACGGGTAGGAAGTATTTGCACACAAAGGAAAAACTAAGAGGATGATTACATCGGATAAAAAATGTACACATGTGGGCCTCTTGGTGACCAATAGCAGCTGTCTGTCTACTGAATGTGTGAAGAAGGAGATGTCGAAATCATTAAATCAATGTCGTCTCAACAGTTTTATAATCGTTTAAGTAAGCTTCGCGAGAAGAATAATATTATGATGCAACTCACAAATTGTAAATAAAGTTGCAGACTAGAGGATGATTCTACTGACCGTTGAGTAAACAAACAAACGGATCATATTTCAAATACTCTCATTGGCACGCGATGGAGAAACTATTCAAGAAACTCAGGAATTTCATCCCGATAACAATCACTTAATAATTGTAATCGGATTACAAAACACGCCCTATAAGAATGATGATATGAGAAGTTCCGTCTTTCTTTTGCACTCCATGATAGACTTGGGGTATAGAATCAAAACATTTGTTCAATGAAAAAACAACAGCTTGTTCGATATTAAACGCTTCGGGAGAAAGTAAGGAAGCGAATTGAAGCAGATGATAGGACTGTAAACCCTATCTCTGATTGTCCGCATACTTATCATGCTTCAAAAAAGAGTTGAATATGACATAACAGCTTGAAAACGCAACAGACAACCTTTAGAGGGTCATAAAGAGTATTTCAGATAAGGAGCAATGCAAAGTCATGTGAATATCAAAGATGAAAAGAATTTTCAACGTTTGCAGAAAAATCAGATATGTGGAGAACGTTGCTGAATGTTCGACATGTGGCGAAGAATAGTTTCAATCTACATAAGGCAAATTGCTAATGGCATGAGTCATGTCTGCTGATAGAAAGGAACAGAGTTAAAAGCTTTGCGATTAGTCAATTATTCCCAATTATTCTAATATAAAAAGCGAAATAATCAATTATCAAAACAACATTGATTTCGAATTAGAGCACAAGAGTGGGAAAACTTGGAAATAATTGCACAAAGTGCAATTAATCAATAAAACACGTACCTTCTGATCGTTGTAGAGATTCTTATCTTCAAATCTTCTAGATGTTCTCCTTGTACTTGAAGGCGTAGGCTGAAAATGACGGTTTAAAGAAAACAATGAAACATGCATCTCTAAGAGAAACAAATAAATAAGTTATCAATATATTACCTGGTATTCAAAATGATTCGTACTGGGTGATATGACGTTGTGATCTTGTGTTATCAGATGAGCTGGTCTGAATTTCTATTTAAATCGAGTCTAAAAATAATTGCTTACTTCCGAGATTGCGGCACAGGAATACGAGACTCTGATTGATTTCGGGGAGATGCAAATGTGGAATTTTTCGCTTGCTGAGAGGAAGGTAACATATTCATCACGACGGGATTCTTACGAATTTCGTCTCTTAATCAAACAAATTTAAAGATTTCGGAAGATAAAAAGAAAATAATAGGCTATAATTCCTTACTTTGTTACTGACATAGATTTTGGAGCGCGTAAGGACAACCTTTTCTGACAATTTCTGGACAAAGGAATGTGAGAGTTTTGGTTTCCGTAGGCCAGTTCTGGCAATAAGCAAACACTAGAATAGGAGAAAGAATGATGTTCAAACCATTCCGAGATTGTGTATGAAGTTCTTGCGAGGGATTAAAATGGTGAGGTTGGCAATACTCATTGCCACTATCGATTTCCATGGATTTTGAACGACTTTTAGCTGGGGAACTCTAAAAAACAACTGTCAACTCCTTATCATCATACAATATTCATTTAAATGAGAAATAATAAAAAAAGGCTGTTCCAGATCAACTCGAAGACTTAGGACAGCTGATGTTCAAATCAGTGAACTCATTTCAAAAATGTAGTTGAAAGCTTATGTGTAGTAATCGCTCAGAACAAATGATAAATAAAAAAGATGAAGAGTACCCTGAGCAATCAACGCGTCTGTCTCATTGTAAGTAAATAGGAAAACACAAGGATGTACCTGCGATCTCGCACTTGTAGGTTTTCCACAAGCGCTTTGGCTTTTACGACTGGAGCGTATTTTGTCGAGCTCTTGATACTCTCTTTTCTTATGTCTTTCCCATTGGTTAATCTATAATGTAAAAGTAGGAACTAACTACATTGTAACTAGGTGTATTACTTCATTCAGTATGCGATTTCCTGTTGTGCTGTCTACACCTAAGATTCTCTCCTCCAATTCAGGACTTCGATTATTGCCCTCTAAAACGTGTTTGAACAATTTAGCTTTCCTCAAAACTTCGGCCTCGTGTTTCGCCTTTTCTAAAGCTTCTGCCAACTGTGAATCACGCCTCTGAGGAAAGGGAGCAGCTATATGCCTTATTTTATATATTTTCCAAACCTTTTTCAACACTTCTATTTCTTCTTGATGACGACGATTCTCATCCTCCTCTCTAAGTTTACGATCGATGAAAAAGTTTTCTTCACAGTCTATACGATTTTCATCATTCTCTTTCTGATGACTAAACAATACGCATTTTACATAAAAAATTTGGTTAAACAATACTTTTGGTTTTGTTCTTCCTGGTCACGAGGACTTGGATCCTTGTAGCATGACTCAAGTGTTGGAGATAAAGATTGATCTTCAAAAAATACATTAAGGTTAATAAGAGAACTGTCTTTGAGAGAAAAGGAAGAATTTCGATTGATCTTACGTGAGGATGAAGAACGAGATGGCTGGCTGTTTGCAAATTCAGACTGTGAATTGTTATTATCCACATCAGTGGGTTTCCTCATTTGATCTGGAACAATAATAGGCAACCAGCTACGAACTTTTCTTACTTGATGTATTGTTATATAATGCTGGAGGGTAGTAAAAGTTTCCGGTATATCCAGGAATGATGGGAGCGTAATATGGATCCTTGTTTCCATCTGATACAGGGGGTGGTAAGGGCACCTATAATAACAAAAAACAGGATGACTGCTTCTTTTTATTAGATGTTACGCTAATAGGTATAGGGAACATTCCAGGAGGTAGCAGGTTATATGAATATGGCATATGGTTAGTCCATGCGTTCAAGTTAGGATTATGCACGAAATTCTCATTGACTCTTACATTAGGTACTAGATATGGAGGAATTTGAGGAATATTACTGTTTTCGGCTTCAGATCTGAAAAAAAAATTGTTTGAAAACCAAGATCTTTTTATCCAACTTGTTAAGAGTCATGATGTTAACTTCAGGTGATGGAGATACCATCTGCTTTTTCGTTGAATCAATATTATTATCTGCCATCTAAGAAAACGAATGGTATTGTTCAGGAACTTTTTTATTTCTCACTTGTAATGCATTTTCATTAGATGATGGTGTTGCGGCATGATTTTTTTCCTAAAAGAAAAACATTTGACTTCCAAGGATGTTTTGAAACTATTCTATTATGAAATATTCTATTTGAATACAAAAGACCATATCAATAGCGTGAAAGAGGAATATCATAAACTGAAAGTCGTGAAATAAGTTGAACAAACAAAGAGATAGAAGGGTTCTGAGTCAAGGTGTTTATGAACGAGATAGACGGGGAAGTCTACAAATGGGAAACAACAAACGTTCACGTAGCTAGTTCAGAGTTCCAAAGCAGAACCTCTTCCTTTGACTCATGAGGCAAAATAGTAAGAAAGTTATATTTTAGCAAGTTCGTTAATGTATTACTTATGGGAACTCGCCCGAGCGTAAAAATGGCTTATGCTGAAAGCGAGAAGCGCAGTTGAGTCAACAGTTTGATTGTATGAGAAGATATATTTTTATTATGCAAATATGAGCTTCTGAATTTTGGATGCATAATAGAAAACCAGATGGAGACAGAGATATTCAATGAGTATTTGTAAAAGATCAATTTCCTACTTTTTCAATGTGATCGGAAATGATAATGTATTCTGTACATCTACTTATTAGATAAGTTAACAACAATTGGCTAAATATTGCGGTAGATAATCATCAGGGCAAAGGATAAACTGCCAGACGATTCATTCACCTTGGACCAAAATATCTTATCTGAACCCATCACACCATAACACTGGTAAAATACTATTAGAGCAATTCATAGGATGGGAATGAAAGAGAGGTTTCCTCTATTAAACGGAAGATCTTTCCTACCACCAAAGAAACACATCATCCGGTTTCGTTTCTATAGAGCAGTGTTATCTATTCAACAGAGAAAAAGAATGCTGAATAGAAAAAGATGATGGCTAGGAACTGATCTACATCTACCAATGTTCTAAGCGAGATATGAAACGATATTCTACGAAAGCATTGCATTTCTTTCTCCAGAATGCTTGAAAACAATGTTTGATTTTTTTTATGATAAATGATAAAGACGCTATCAAATAAGAAGAGGAAATGTTATAAAAAAGGAAAATGAGCTTATCACGTTGCAAAACTGTTACTAAAACAAACAGAAAACTAAGAAGTGAACAAAAGTTAAGCCAAAATGAACAAACCTCCTTTGTTTTCGAATCGTAGCAGATGGTGACATGTTTTCGATTAGGTGATCCACCTCCTGGTGAACCAAAAGGATACCATTCCCCAGATTGTTCCTTATCAGCTTAAGTAGGTGTTTTTATATCGGGGGTGAAAACAATCCTATTACCTCTCTCTTTAGCCCACTGCTCTTGTTTTTTCTTCAAAAGTGTACCATCTCTGGGATGCAGCTCCATGAGCTTCACACGATGAGGAAAAACAACTAAATACTAAAAAAGAGTAATTTTATCTAAATATATAATTGTAAAAAAAAGAAAAGTTGAATATATTCAAACTGAGAAGAACTCCTGGAACAATATATTTGATTCGAAGTACAAAAAAACACAAAGAAGGTGAGTATAGAGGAGGGAACGAGTCTTCTCTTTAGCCTTTGAAGAAAGAGACGCGGCACAGACCATTGCGTCGCCCCGCCCAAACGATGAATCCCTCTCTATTGCACGACATACCCACCTGCTATGCGCTTAATTATATGCGTTTTCTCATGATAATGTAAGAAAAATAAAAAATCGATATCGAAACCTGGAGGTTCGGATCGAAACAAAAGTTGCACTTTCAAAATTAACGCTCAGAAACGATCTCACAGTGTGAGAGTTGTTTTTAACTTCGGGGAAATGGTTGTTAGCAATACTTGCAAACATTTATTTGTTATTGTTTGCAAAATATCTCTGTCACTAGAAGTTCAAGGCTTTTCTGCACTTGATAAGATTTTTGGTTAATGTTCGACCAACTCCCGCTTCTGTTTGAAATGAAATGAATTTCGAAAGAGCATGTCACGTGAAGAGACGCCGAGAGGAGGGGAGTGAACGCTGGTCCCACCATCATCTGACCATCATTGAGCAGGCTATTTTTCTTCAACGAACTTGCTCTGCTTTTCTCTTTTTAATTCTTTCATAGTTAACTTCTCTGTTTTGTTTGAATAAACCAAGCCATTAATATACATTCTATTGCATATTTATCTGATTCTTCAATGTAACGTTTTATTCATTGATTTTTAAAAAGCCTTTTCCAAATCAAAACTCTGAATGAAAGAAAAAACCATCGAGAATAGAAGAAGAGAAAAGAAGCGAGTGATTGAAGTTTATATTTGGTATCATGATTGTGTCAATGAACATTCATATTTTATCAGTTTCTAAAAAAGACGTTATTGACCTTTTGGAAATGCGTACATGTTTCATGCGCGAGGGGTGCGCAGTGTTGGCGTCAATCGGACTTTCTTCCTTGCTTTCTTGGAAATTCCTTGTTTTTCATCCATAATTAAGTGATATAACAAGTTGAACTTTTGCGCTCAAAATGAACTGCATGAACAAAAGGTGGTCTGATTTTGAAGAGGGCATTCTCTTAACACCACGTGCTTTCTCTTCTTCTCTTCTCTTTCTTTTTCTCTTTATCTCAACTGACACGCCTACCCATCCCAATATTCATTTAGCCGCCGCCTTGTCTAGTTTATATCGAGCTTATTAAAATTTCTATGCTTTATTCAAACTAAGCTTTGTATTAATTCTATTTTGTAAGGAGATGGTGATAACTTCGCCATGTCGTTTACCTAAGCAAAGCGTAAGACGTTTCTTTTTCTCTCCCGAAAGACCGATAACCAAAGAACCTGTCAGGTTAGTTTTCTATCTAAAGTTATATTTTGAGTTTCTGCATTCAGTGTTGAACAGAACACGAGCAATGTCACTTCGTCTGCTATTCATCCTTTGCCGCCACCTCCAGGCTATTTGGGATACCTTTCAGGGGCAATCACATCGTTGTTACCTAAAGTAGGATTGTTCATGTGGTGATTGTACAAAATCTTTTCAGGGTTCTTTTAATTTTAACATTGGGCTTCCAAAAATCTCTTTGGCCGATCAGAAAACTACCGTGCTGAAAACAAACACCGCGGGAGCACCAGTTAAAGCAGTGTAACATCCAAACGATTAGTTCATTTATTAATTTCGAGTCTTTGCAGTAAGGCAGATAGATTGATAGAAAGAAAAGTTTCTCGAACCGAGGTCACTAATAAGGTTATCTATCAGCTTGTTCTATTTATAACTTTTTCTGTATTCTAGACTCGTGGATTAGTGAAACGGTTGCTTCTGTCCGAGTCGGATGCATCTCGTCTTTTAAGGATTCAAGACTTGAGTAATCATATCATGACTTACCCACCCACTAGATGTACAGCAGCTCAAGTATGAATCATATCCCTGTTCATATCATTTCTTCTAATTTTCAGGAATCTAGTCTAGTATCATACTTATTGAAGTTAGAAGCAACGGCGACTGACCAAAATCTTCGAAATGAAGCTAGACAATGTCTGACTTTGTGCGGACACCAACCTGAAGTCAAAAGCAGAGGTAGTGTTCATCGTATTCTCAATTATAGTGGCTTAAATAGGTATTAATCTACTGACGATTGATGGAGGAGGGACCCGTGGTATGATGGGTTTAGCAATCCTTGAGCAAATGGAACAAATCTCGGGGAAAAAAGTGAGTTATTTAATCATGGATTCTTGAACGATCCTAGTTTAGATTTATGAGCTGTTTGATCATGTTGTTGGTGTTAGCACAGGAGCGATTATCGCTACTTTATTAGGAGTCCAACGCTATTCCGTGAAAGAATGTCGTGATATATATATGGAAATTTCTAGAAAGTAGTTTTTGCTTACGAAAACGCTATTAGAACAGAATTGTTTTCAGATTATTCAATCAGGGCAAAATTCAGGGAGTTACTGGTCTTATAAGACAACATTCTTATTATGATACAACGAAATGGATCGCTATCTTGAAACAGGTATTATAGTTGTTCGTAATATATAAGTATTAACTCTATGTCACAGTTGATCGGAGAGCATGACATTTTGATTGAAACAAGCAAAGAAAAGGGTATTCCCAGATTGTCTATAATTGCTTCCATAGTGAATTTACCAAAACTAGAGGTATGCTTACCCAGGTAAAAGCTCAAACTCACACTTGACATACTTCAGCCCTACGTTTTCCGCAACTACGAACATCCTGCTGGCCGGGATTCTCATTACCGTGGTGGAACTAATCATCCTTTGTGGCAAGCGATACAAGCTTCGGCAGCTGCACCGTTCTATTTTGAGGAGGTACAACTGGGAGAAATTCTTTTGCAAGATGGAGGAGTGAGTTGATAGTTTTGTCTGATAATACCATCTTTGTACAAGGTTATCGCTAACAATCCCACAGCAATTGCTATACACGAAACAAAACTTCTATGGCCAAATGAAGCTTTGCATTGTGTGGTCTCGGTTGGAAATGGAAGATCGGTTAGAGAAAAACTGAAACTATATTATATTTTATTGCTTAAGGTTGTTGAACTTGAACCCGCTCCAACTGTAAAATCCACTGGAGTTCAAAACAAGTTAGCCAGGTTAATAGACAGTGCCACAGACACTGAAGCTGTACATATGAGTATGCATGATTTGATTGATGCTGATGTTTACTACAGGTTCGGTCGAAGCCCGATAGAAATAGTTAATGAATGATTTCAGACTAAATCCATATATGACATACCCATATGGCTTAGATGAAATAGATCCTGACAGGTGAGAAAGATCGATGATTCGTTGCAATAATTTCGCTATTAGATTGGAACAAATGCAGCAAGATGCTGTTTTATATGTTCGGCGTAACTCTTCGAAAATCGAAGAAGCCACAAAACGGGCTCTTCTGGTTCGTTATCTCGCCAACTCGTCATCAATCAATTACTTTTTTTTTGCAGAAACCACGCACTCTCCAAAGTTTCAAACGCACTTACGGAGCATGGCGAGATAAGCAAGTGAGCTACTCTCCAAAATAGTTGTAAATATTTGTAAATAGATTTATTTTTTCCATGTACAGTTGATTTAGTTTTTTTGCTCAAACCAGTTATGTACATATTTTTAAGCTACACCGGTATAATGATATGCTAGGGATTCGAATGACAATGGTCATGTAAAAATTTCGTAAGAAATGTAAATAGTATACATAGGAAATATTTTTGTTCAAAGTTTCTCTATTTTGTCTTTTTATCTGCTTATAAAACGCGGTATTGAATAAATTTTTTTTTTGGAATGCAACCGTTGTGATTGTCGTTTTTACAACATAGAGTTCAAAAACTCTACACGAAACTTGAACTTCTAAATGCAATAAACTAAGACTTCAGCAAAGTCATGATATGTCAGTTGTTTCAGAATGAGATCACCTAAGGTTCCAAGAAGTCAAAAGCCACAAATTTCCGGCTCTTTCACTCTTGCAACGATTACAATTTATTGTTGATGGGCTAACTATTAGAGATCAGCTTGATGCTAAACGGTCATAATGTCCACGTCTTCATCTTGTTTGTTATTATCGGACTCCTGATCGGACGTTGGAGGCAGTCCATATATATCTCGTATCTATCGTTACTACTTAAGAACGACTTTAAAGTTCCAAGATACCTTATTCCGTAAATCTTCCTCCAAATCACTCTGGATCACACCAGAATGTACATGTGAATGAACGGAAGATTTTATAGGAGCCTCAAATCTAATTAAATCATATCTCAGAATTTTGACATTCGCTCAAACCTAGAGGTGCGTAAAGACTCTCGAAGTTTGTTCTGAACTTGTTCTCTCTGCTTGTTGGCTGGCATGTCTCTGATAAGTTCGTCAACTAGACGTTCAATATCATTCTGTGGGATTTTACATCTTGTTCAATAGCAAAGAATTTACCTTGAGAGCACTCATTATATCACTATTCTCCAAGACAGCCAACTCTTGCTTCCGTATGGCATCAAACTTTCCTTCTCGTTTTATAGATGTTCTCACATAATTCGATACACTAGGAATACTTCCTCCATTCATATCTAAAAATAAGAAGAGTAAACTGAAAGTGGAGTTTTAATTTGAACTGTAATGAACGAGGAAAAGTTCGATAAACAGTGTGGAACTTTATTCAAATATAGGCTTAAAAGATAGACGTCGCAAGGAAAATCTAGCAACATTTCACATTATTCACAAGACAACTGGGGAACAAACGTTCCAAATTTTAAGAATCAACCGTAATCAAATTTGCTTAATCTCTTCTAAGGTATCTGAACTAAGAACTCTCTGTTGTAGATCTGTCCAACATGGAAGCTACCGAAGTAGCTTCGCCTCGAATATTCGCTCCCTCAACTTTCAGTATTGATGACTCTCAGCTTTGCTTTTCCAAGGCACACTTCAGTAGACCAGATTTCAATGTTCAGCGTTTTATGAATCTAACTCGGAGGTAAAACTTACAAACCTAGTTTGTACATGAAGTATGCACTTTTGAGACGAGCTGGACTAGATCAGATTCAAAAAGATCTGCGACTCTACCTGAAAAGCCTTCAGCATTCTATGATAGAACTAATTAACGATGACTATGCCGATTTCGTCCATCTTTCGTCTAACTTGGTATGTCTTCACTCCAACATAGACAAATTGGATAAAGATTTAACGGTAATCAAGCCCTGCAATCTATGGTACTGATTCTGTCACAGGGTGTTTGGACAGAGTTCGAAACAAGTACGAGAGATGCAGTCAGCATAGCCGAGAAAGTCGAAATAAGTTGTGAACAGTTATCAGCGAACAGATCTTCTCAAGTGAGCTTTTCATGATGTTAATCGATTGAAAGTCTTGATCCAGAGTGCTCTGAGGAATAGGATCGCTTTTATTTCGTCGTTGAATCGTTTGAATAATCTTCTGAAAAGCCCAACAGGGCTCTCTAGTTTATTATGGCTGGAAAAAGTTTCATCATGCATAGTGGATATAACAACACACGAAGAAGAGCTATTGACTGAGAAAGAGAATCAACAGAAAACAATGGTGATTTCATCTGCATTACTTCTTCATTTCGTTTCTTAAAGGTTCTACAGCAGTTAGAGAAAACACTTTGTGACGAAGGAGTTAAGAGCTTGGGTTCGGACTGTGTCACCTTTCCATTGGTGCGTTGATTCGTTATGAAAATACATACATCATATTGTTAGATATTGTCCGTTCTAAGTGTTATCAAATCGACGGACAGTTTCACTTCTGCTTTAGCTGGAGATTTTCTTTATCCAAAACTGGTACAGGATAACAATGATTTATTCAGTTCTATGATGTCTGTTTTTAATGGTGTGAAGAAGGTACGTTTGGAAGTGAGTATTGAAAGTGTTTCCTCATTTAAGACAAGATCGGAATGGAAAAGTGCTTTGGGTGCCAACTTTATTGGCAACATTGAGATATTCCTAGACCATTCTCTTTTGACGTTCATACAGACGTTCATAGATAAGGTTCGAATACACTCTGGTCCACAAAAAAGTCTTTTCCTCTCAGAAACTTGGACGTGTAGCTGTTCCAAGTGATACTAGGCTTTTCCACAAATGCTATATAGCCACACAGACTTTCATATCTGAATGGCCAACAGGACCAAAATGCCGGTAGTTGTTTAATTTTGGTGTGCATGCCGTCTTTGAAGTACTTTATTGAAGGGAATTCGGGACAAGTTCAATCTTACTGTCTACTTCAAGCTGGAAACACACAAATTCACCAGGAAATTAGACGCTGAGCTAAGCCCCGAGTCTATAAGTATCTTAAGTGAACGAGAGGTGAAATTTTTTCTTAAGTTTTTCATCTAGTTTTAAGAATAGGAAGGTGATTTATGGTTCACGACATCCAAGTCTGCCGTGCATGCGATCGAGACAGTGTGGGACGACGATGTTTATTTGACTCCTTTGATTGATAAGTTGTGGGAATTCACCTTACGCATGGCTTCGAAGCATTATGGATGGATTAAAACTCTGTATCAGTAAGTGTTCAAGCTTATGCAAGTGCTATTGGGTATTCTCCAGGAGTATCGTGGTTGAAAATGTCGTGACCGTAGATGGGATAGATACTTGGGAATTATTGCTTCTTTTGAGAACGGATGCGAAGCTGGTTCATAACAAAATTTTTGATCTATCTTTGGAGAAGATTTGGACAAAACTGAGGTTGGTATTTTGTTTTTTTCTCAGTGCATACTCATTTCTTTCACAGAGATTTGGAGGTCGACACCTCCAGCTTCGGACAATGCTTAACTAGATTAGGGAACTTGATTGATGCCGAGTGTGTAAAGTATGATGAAGCTTTAATCAAATTGGTACAGCAACAAGTGAATAAGGTAATTTTGCACCTTTTCCCCCATCTGTTATCGTTTTTTTTGTAGATTCTGGATTCCATATGTGATATCCCGAAGCAATATCGATGGACTCGCAAGCCGTTACCTACGACTAGTTCAGCTTATGTTGAAGAAGCATTCTCTTTTATAAGCAAGCTCTCCCAGAAGTTTGATGTGAGTTTATTCTATTCGGTGATAGCTAACATCAAAATTTCAGGAGACAGAATTCCCTGAAAAGGATCAAATCGTTCTGAATATGTACACCTCTGCCCTGAATCATTTTTGTGTCAAAGCAAAGGAGGTATGGAATATATTTATATTTCTCATTTCTTCTCTATGCTCTAGGTTCTTGATGGTGTTGATGCTACAGGTTCAAGCTTATCACGATTCAAAAGAAAGGGTAATGCTCAGGAAGGAGTTTCCGATGATGACAAAATCAAAGCTCAAGTATCTTGAAGTAATCACTGCCTTATTTAAGTCGTGTTCTAGATTAATTGCGATGTGAAAAGTTGTATAGCAACAGCAGAGAAGTTCGGTTTCAACTGTGATGATCTGCAAGTAGTACTGACAAGATCTCATCTCGAGGTCACTGGTAAGCTTCACCAACTTGAAAAGTTCTTCTGAGAGCCCTATTTCAGAACGAAGCCAAACGCCAGAGGTTGTTCCGACAATTGCTGCAGTTGAATCAAAGAATGTGAGAGATGAAGATGAACTTTAATCTGGAGAATTTCAATACTGTTTCTGGGTGTTGATTGTGGAATATATATTCTATGTAAATAGAGCAAGGGTTTATCATTGAAAACTAATAATGCTGTGATCTTATTTATTGTGACCTAACCTTTAAAAATATATAATCAATCCATCATTTTTTTCTTTGTTGATGTGGAGATGGTATACACTCTTGATTCATACCTGATTCTGTATATGTCCCTTGCTTTATCAGAAGTCCAGATGACAACTTGGGCTGACATACAGCGTTTGGCTGCTGATCTACAACGAGTCCAACTGTCACAGTCAGCAAAGAAGTACGAAAATAATTTTAATTTTCATTATGTATTTTCATCTTCAGATTGTCTGATGCTAACTGCATCGAAGTTGTAACAAAACTTATTGAGAGACAACTCATTGATGTTGTTTTCACGAGGGATGGACGATCCTACGTAACAAAAAAACATTTGAGTACCGAAGTGCTATCACATCCGTCAAAACAAAGTTCTCAAGTTTAATTTCAGATTAAAAATGAATGTCTGGCTAATCGTGGACGAGCTTCTCTAACCGACATCGCTAAGTCGTTGAATGTAGACTTCGATCATGTTGATAAGGCAGTCAAAGAAATCGTACAGAACGATATTCACTATGTTTTTAGCAAAGGAGAACTTTTCGCTAGGTAACTAGGAAGCTTCTCGGTTATAGTTGACAGAATTGATTTTAGGGAGTATGTGGACAATTTGTTGAGTGATTTACGCGTTATTCTGGAAGAAAATGGATCAGAGACTCTAGATAATCTATGTAAACTATGGGATATCTCAATTGTAATCTTAGAAGAACACTTTGTTATATATCATCGGATTGTTTGCAGGATTTGCTGAACTCATTAGTACTGAACAACTTACCCGCTGATTTTAACGGGTTTGTCGATGGCCCAACCATTTATACAAACGAGTACTTGAATCAACATAAGAATATCCTCCGAGCTGTCGTTGTGTCTATCACGAAGTGATTCTACATTTTATCTACATTGCTTACCTTCTGATTTTAGACCTACTGCTACCTCTCTTATTCAGAATAGGGTTCATATATCTGTAAAACGCTTCTGGGCTGCTTATGATGAGCTAGTAGAAACAGGAGAGGTATACATTCACAAGTCTTTAAGAAAATAACTCTGATCTTTCGCTTCAAACAAACTTTTTTTGGTATAAATTCATCAAACACAAGAAGTGATTTGCTTTACATCTACCGGTTCTTTTCACGTAATCGACATAATTGAAACCGTTTACGAGAACACTGATTTATAAACCAACGTGAACCAAGTTGTGCGAGTAGAAACATAATCAGCTTTCCAGATTACTGGAAGGTTGTCTGGATCTCGCACATCTCCCAGCTGTACTTACATTCCAGTATTGCATGACAAACTTGTCGAATTATACTTACAAAGCAGTTATCGTCAAAATGAATATATTCGTAATGTTATTTTCTACAAATGAAATAGGTACCGTTATCCTTCAGAGAAATCCCTTCTTCGCAAAGTTGGAGTGGCCGACACAGCTGCATCAATCCCACTGTTCACCAATGAGAAAAAAGTTGAAAGCCTTCCAACTCTGTTTTTGTCATGTTCTCTCTATGACCAATGCGTGCAGACGCTGAAAGGTGACACTTGACAAAAACAACTTTTTCAAATTCATTCTTCAGAGGCTGTCGAGATCAACAAAGTTTGTGACGTTCAAAATGTCGTTCAGAACATTGGAATTCCTTTGGAATTTGATGACGTCGATGAACTTTCACAAAAACTGTCGAAGAATGATAAAGTATCATACAATTTCACCGAAGGTTTCAATTTGTTTTCTATAGAATCTTTCTGCCGCGGATGGCTATTTATACTCTTTCACTCTTATGCGTGATGTGTTAACACAATTGGAAAGTTTGATAGAGCAGAAAGCCCATTCTGAGGTTTCCCGTTGAGCTCTCAATTTTAGTTGAACGAAATTTAAGATCGAAAGAATGGAAAATGAGAAGAAAAGTTCCGCGAAGCAAACTGCCTCAGCTGGCAAAAAAGTTGATGATGTAAGAAATTTTGAACTAAGTGGATATGAGATTCGTTTTGCAGGATGATGATTGGGGCGATAGTAAAGGCAAAGGCAAAAAGAAAGGTGGAAAGGCTGGTGGGAAAGGGGGAAAAGGAAAAGCAGACAACGAGGATCGAGGTAGTAGTGGTGTTATTTCAATTAGCTCTGAGGTTGGTTTGCATTTATTGGAGGAAAGATTTCAAACCCTTTTCAGACAATAACGGAGTGGATAACGGAGACGAATGATCTTCCTGAACCGTTAATCGAATCTGTGGTTGAACAATTGAATGAACAGGTTTGTGCTATATTAATTAGTGACTCCTTCATGAGATATATCTTCAGATTCATGATAAGCTAAGAAACAGAATTAAAGAGCTGTTGCTAACTCAGCAAACAGCGGACGCTCAATCTCAAAAAAGAAACATTCTGGCCGTTCAAGCTAAAGCTAAATCTTTGTATGATTCGCTTTGCGCCTTCGAGTCTTCTTCTAATTCATATCCAGGTAAATAGTTTATGAAGGAAAGATTTTTGAACAAAACTACTCATAAGATCCTCTCGGTTCTGATTTGACTGCGCATATTGTACGTACTGTTGGAGCCGAACTGGCTGCTGCTGTTCTTACGTACGCTTCAGGAACAGAAAACGCAGGATCTTTGTCTGAAAAGGTACAAGGACAAAACCTGTCTGAAGTAAAATTATTTATTTGTAGCAGAGAGACGAAACAATAAAGAATTTGCCTTCTGGTTCTCAAGAAGCATTGAATGCTCTTTACGAATCTTTAAAAGGCGATTATCAAAATATACATGATGCTATCGACAAGGTTTCATCTCGAGCTGGCTGTTCACTTCTGTTGAAACCTGCAGACCATAAGTCTATGTAAGCCTTGCAGAAAACATTTTTTGTAAATTACTTGATCTGTAGAGCTATATGGACACAAGGATATATTCAAGAATTGAAGGACTCTCTCAATTCCCAATCTGACCCTGCGTCCGTCCTTTTAACAGTTGTACTTCTTCTACTGGCCAAGGCTGGTAGACCAACTACAGCAAGTGGAAAATTCGTGGCAAGATTGGTCTCGGAACTAGCTGATATCGTGCCGCAGGTAGGTGCGACGATAATTCACTAAAATAACCGTCTTTTCAGAAAACTCACGAGTTACTCACTTCTTGTCAGAAAGGCGTCGTAAACTGTATAAAGAATAAGGACGATGAAGTGGCTAAGGAGTTGTTGCTTCAAGAAATTGATCAGTTGAAGAATGTGGTCTTGGAATAAGATTCTGTAATATTATGTTCTGGTCATCGTTGTGGGTTAATAGACATACTTGGTTTTACTTAAAATACTCTTCTAAATAAATTATTTTATTCATTGTTATTGCACATGATGGCGCTCAATTTACATTTTCACTTGCTCCATGATCCTTATTTGGTCCTCACTGGTTTCGATGATAACTTTATAGTCTTTGGGACTAGTAATAGCTTTAGGAAGCTTAGCAATACTGTTTTTCAAATAGAAATATCCTCTCGGTAGTGGGTTTGTAACCGCTCTTATGACATTGTTCGCTGCCTCTTCCTGTAGCAAATGTTAGTATCAATATTCTCGAGAAGGAAACATACCAAAGGGATCAAGGTGTATTTGAATATAGACAGGATCTTTCTCTTTCTGCCTGTTATCTTTTGCGCCAAAGGCGTGACCGTATTTCCTGGATGTACCGCGACCGCTGTAACCTAGAAGAGATGCAAGTTGATAATCAAATTTCAAAGAATTGTTCTTTACGTTTTCTGATTCCAGATCAGAAGCCAACACGGTCAGTGCGTATTTACTGTATGCGTATTCACGGAATCCTGATTCTTCTCTGTCCTCACTAACAATCTTGTTCCAATTATTAACACTTGGAACAGACCAGAAAGGCCAAGTGATTGCTCTAAAAAATTTTAAACATGTTTGTCTGACGCTTATTATTCTTACTTTATAAGGATACTTGATAAAATAACAAAGTGCAGCCGATGCTCTTTAGGCGTTCTGGCAACTATCGTTTTAGCAAAATGGAAATGCGCCAGATAGTTTATCTGGAGAATGTATGAAATGATGTTTTCAAGTTTTTTCAAAAATCAACCTGATATGTTGCTTCAAGTCCATGCTCTGTGATACATTTTTCAGGAAACATTTGACCAGCATTGAGAATAATTATATCGAACAATCTGACAAAAAACTTGATTTTTAACAAGTATAAGCAATACGAGTATTTAAAAATATGTAATTTAAATGCAAGAAAATGTTTTGGCTGATTTGTTGACATGTGTAAAAGGTAATTCTCAATTGTTTTTTACATTGCCTGCTGAATTTTTGGTTTACAGGAATGAAGAACTCACGGTAGACTCTCCATTTGTTTCAAACATTGGTTAATGCTCTCAAATGATCCCAACTCCATGGCCAAATGAAAAATGTGAGCTGTTGGCTGAAATCTTTCAAGGTGTAGGGAAAATGTCTCGATAATTTCAACGTACACAGTATTTGAGGATATGTTGCGCCGCCTCTTCACATTTTGCAGTCGTACGTCCAGTGATTGTGACGTGATGCCCCAAAGCACAGAGTTGCGATGCTGTCTCCAAGCCTGAATGATTAGGTTTTTTCAAATCTGGTTGATGTATTATGTTTTAGAATAATACACGTGGAAACGCATACGGCGTCCAGCCATACAAGAGCAATTTCATTTTTTAGCATGGGTACACGGAGAGCGGTTGCATGTGAATGAGTGCAAAAAATTAGCGAAAAGGTAGAATTGAACTTTAATTTTCATTAATAAAAAAACCACTTGAAGATGAACAACACATACAAAGAGAATTGCAGTAAGACTTACCAATGCCGGATGTAGCTCCTGTTATGAGAATCCTTTTTGACGATTCAGCGGTCATAATATAGTTCTTCCTGTTTTTGGTTTCTCAGAAGACAAGACAAATGGATTTATTCTGACTTTCTGACTTCAATTCGTCTTAGCCATCTCTTATTTATACCTCTGCCATGTATACAGTTTGACAGGCAACCACGCCTATTTTTCTTCCAGGAGGTATACGGTAAGAAAGAACAACTAATTATATTAACATGAAATATAGGCGGGAATGGGAACAGAGGGAAGAACGAGAGAAATCAGAGAGGTAAATGATAGGGAAAGAGAGGTTGTTACAAATGGAAAGAAGGAATGGCAACTATGTTTTCTGTTAATACCGAATCTTGAAAAAGAATGAAGAAGATGATTGTGATTCAATCGAAGCTCAAAGCTTGATCATGAAATACTTCTTATATTGTTGTTCGAAAAGTGTCTCAGCGTTTTTCTTTCCATTTCATTTTAATTCATCTTTAACTTGGGGAGTGTAGCCAAGCTCATTCTATCGTAACTATATGATATATTCGAGATAGTGCATAGTGACAGGATTTAAAAAACCTTGCTTCAGTTCTTAAAATGACTGCTTGTGAAAACCACGTGTTTAGAGAATGCAACTATCAGGAAGTATGAAAATGAGATAACCATTCCATTTTTAGAAGTTTGTAGTTTTTCAACCATTTTTTCTCCTGGAACTAAACATAAACAAAATCAAGAGCAATCTGTCATTTTTGACCAAAACCGAAACAACCCATACCTGAAAAGATTAGCCAGAAATTGGCAAACACATTTTCATGGAACAAACATTTGGCTTGTGAATGGATTATACTTTCGACCGTTCTTTTTCTTTCTGAAGTCAACCATAGCTCCTTCAAAATGTTTCCTAGTCGTTTTAATGAAATCATAAGGTTTAATTATATAGTTCGAATCAAAATAACAGTTTATATTTTAGTTTTTTTGTCGAAAACCATGAAGTGGAGCAAAAACCCGTTTGTTTGACCTTAACTGATACGGGCATGTAGCATGCATAGTTAGCCGAAATGATTGAAGCGTCTATCAATTATATCTCTGACAATCGAACATGGTCAATAAATGTTTCCGGGTAGGGAAATTTAAGAAAACAATAATAGTATTGGGATTCAAGCGAGTAGTTTGAAAAGTACGACCACGTTTCAAGCTGAGGCGCATATCAGCATAACATCGGATGGGTTCCATATATTATCTACTGGATGTTCAATTAACAGTTTTTGTCCGATGTTTGACGTTGATATAACAGAAATGGATATCGTTAAACTTATGAAAATTTGAAAGCGCTCTATCTTCGATGTCTGAAATTGTGTCACCGGAGGGATGGACAAACAGCCAATGCTGGAGTCAGTGTTCTATGATGATCGGATGATTGTGAAGAAGTTATAAGGTTTCCTAATGTGATGTAAAAACATGGGGTAGAACGCCCTTGCCACCTCATGCCATTTTAAACTTTTTCTAAGTCTAGACAATGGTTGTAGGGTGCATAGTTTTTATACTTTCTATGGAATTCCATGAGATTTGCAGTAGGTTATCAGTGCGAACAGATCTCCGGCAGTTCGGTCCGACTGTAGCGGTGTTTCCAAAAATTGAGCAAATCGTTTATTTTAAGACTGTATTTAAAGATTATAAGGTATTGATTTGCCTCAAAAAGAGTTATTGAACGCTTAAACAGCAGCTTCATGTTATCGATTTGATTGAGAACCTGATGCATTTCGTTGGAACTGTTTTTTTTTACTCAAGAAGTAAAATGGCGATGGCATCGAACGTTTCTGTTCGAAACTGAACAATAGAAACATTTCTGTTAACTTGTTGAAGATATGAAGTCTTTCCTCTTCGCACTTTTGATTCTTTCCTCTTTGGTATCCACCAAACATCACAAGCCGACTAAAGAAGATCAGGTGATAGTTTTGTTCAATTATCGTAGACTTGGTTTTTAGTTGAAAGGAATGAAAGAATATGCCAAGGTTTGCAATCATGATCTTCTTAAAGTTGCTCATCATGACTACTCCACGCAGGTTAGTTTCTAAGATTATACCATTACTGTGCTGAACTATTCTTCGAAGATTGATTCGTGTTCGGAGTTCAACTGTGTCTACGATGTTTTGGAAAAACTGAACAACAGCATGCCTGTAGAACAACGCAATAAAAGTTGTATAGTATTTTAAGATTCTGATTTGAAGCCGAATAAACGTTCTACTAATTTTTCAAGTGTTTCATTTTCTATTAACGGGATAACTCTCATACAGGTCGCAGGTTTTTATTGAAAAATTTACTTTCGATCGAAATTCACTGGTTATGGCTTGAATATTCCGTTTACTTCCCAAATCTAGTCTGCTGCAATTAGAAAAAAAGTTGTTAAAAAGAAAGAGTAAAAGTTGTAAAGTCATAGAGAGGTGAAAAGAGAAGAGCGAGTGAGATATTGGAACAGAGAAGAGAGGATTTGTTGAATCCACCTGAATGGTAAGCTCTTCTCACACCTATTATCAACGTAGTTCATAATTGGATTGAGCGAGAGTATGATGCATATTTTTGACTGGTACTGGTTGTGTTATACTTTCGATTGTGGCATCCCCCGTTTTCCTGATCTCGATTCGGAAATCAGTTTTCATAAGAGTTATAGACGTTGTTTTTAAGTTCAGTCTGATTTCTTATTGGTTTTCGAAGTGTGTTTTTGTATTATTTGTTGGTTTTTCAGATACTCATGGATAAAAGAGCTGTACTTGTTCTACTAGCTAGCTGGGTATGTGGAGTTTACTGCCAGGTTCAATCTTCATTTTATTTAAAAATTAACATATTTAACTTAAAGAATATCTCGGAGGCTACTTTACAAGAAATCCGTACTGATATTCATCGAATGGAAGAAAAAGCCAGAGCGATGCACCAGAAAGCTTTATCTGAAGCGGATGGTGACTATCGAAACTTGGTAAGTTGGTTTTCGACCTTCAGCGTATGGTTTTCCGTTTCAGTCAAATCATATCAACACCACGGTTGATTCGATGTCAACACAAACCCCTAAACAAGGAAACGGGTTGGATGGTTTGATCCCAGTATTCCATCTATGAAATAACAAGATGACATTATAAAAATTTTAGAAGGAATCATGTGGGGCAGTAGATTGTAATAATCGAGGAACTTGTATTGGAACCAAGACAACTTATATTTGTGCCTGTTCAATTGGATTCTCCGGAAAGAATTGTGAAGATAGTGAGTTTTCAAAATCCAGGAGAAAAACTGTTCAATCGTTTCAGCCATTTGTGATTCTGCCCGAGATTGTAACGGGCGTGGAATCTGCTTAGGGACAACGACTACCTTAACTTGTCTGTGTAACATTGGCTATACTGGAAAACGCTGTGAAACGTTGATTCGTTGAGTGCCGGCATATATGAATTAGTGGATATGTACATATTTTTGATTATTTTAATAAATGTGTATGTGTGTTCGGATTGCTACTGAACTAATTTGGTTGTTGTGGATTTTGGGTGTTTGACCCTAGAAGAAAATATTTCACTTGTGAAGAGTACAAAGAGAAGTATAAGCTGAATGCCAGCATGAACAAAGTTGTATGAATAAAATATATATAGAAACGAAAGAGGTACGTGATTTGAGCCATGTCTCGCACACTCATCAAAAGATTCTTGAAGTGAGAGCAATAGCAGTAGAATGCCGTGTCTGATGTTCGCGAAACAATAGAGTGGAGACTCTCTTCTTTTCACACTCTTGCTGTTGCTCTCAAAGTGTGAAGAACATTGAAATTCAAACTAATCAATTATGCAGTTACCACAGATAAAGAGGTATTCCTTCGTTTCAGGCTCTATTTAACGTTTTCTCCTTAGTTATTCTACCTGGCTTATGTGACGAAATGGATAAATGACCAGAAGCTTGGCTTGTCTTGACCAGCTAAAGCTTTCGTCAAATCATTGACCATGAACGAAGAATATAATAGCAACATTTCGTTAATTGCATCAAAAATCATTCAGCCACAATCCTTTTTTAGCGACGAAAAATGCATTGACATTGAAGTTGATTCCTTTTAAAAGGACAATTAGGTATCCACGAAGAGTCAGTATGTTGCGTCATCTTCAGATTGTTGCATTATGCCAACAGTCCCAGAGTAATTGTTGTTGTAGTAACTCAGTCACCTGTTAACGATTCATATAATAGTGTGGGATTACTTCCAAGAAAACTCAAGTATTCAACTAGAGAGGTTCAAAATTAGCCAACGCGAGTAACTGAAACTTTTGCTGTATGTTTATCGTATATCTATGAAGGAATACTTACTTCTTTAAATGCGCTTTTTCCACTCATACAGCTTTCTTCTTTTTTCTTTTCGTACCCTATATCACATTTTACCACTGTATGATTCATCTCCTTATTCAAGAGCGTGATAAGCGTTTGAGCTTATAATATATAATTTATCCTGAAGAGCTCTAAATACCTTCACTACCGGATGTTTTGTCTTTAATCGGACACATTAAGCCATTAATGTGTGAAAAATCGATGATATAATTTCTTTTCAAATATTCTCACACGATTTGTCGCCTTATTCTCGTATTCATTCATATTACATCATCAAACAATTCTCGAATAAATACAGTAATCTTGTAAGATTAGGCTGGTCGTGACGTCACCGACCTTTCCTTTCATGTGGCACGCCATTGACCGACAACAACCTGACCAACCTGTTCTTTTTCTGTTTCCTCTGTTTTTTTTGAATATTAAGTGGTCATCATCTTGACTGATAGTAGCTACCAAACTAATCTTCAACCAAACGGTTTTCCATGTAATATTATTTATTTGATTCAGTTCAGCCATTCAAAATGAAGTGTACTCATCAGTCAGAGGCGCGAATTTCATTCTTATAAGGCGATTGGAGATTTCAAAACAGTGCAAATGTCATATTAAGCAGTGACTGCTTGGGAAAAATTGAAAAATGCTTGCGATTTTACGCAGCATGACGTTAACACACATCTGTTGAACGTGAAAACCTATGGGAAAAAAAACGAAATGAAAAGATAGATACTTACCTTGAAACCAACCGTACTACGCGCATGCTCAATTAAAAATGAAGACGTACATTGGCATAACACACGTGGTCCGTATTCGATGAATATGCTCATCCACGTGTTGATAGCATCCATGCATTCCACGTTTCTGAAATCAATATAAATCACCTAAGATGTCAGCACCATGCTGAGTCTATTTTAGATGATCAACAGAAAATGTATATGAGCTTTATCGTAACTGCAGTTCGTCGCAGATGTTTATGAATATAAAACTGAAGATGAAGAGTAAAAGCTGATCAGCTCAAAGCCATAACTTGTCTCGACCTTAAGAACTCTATAATCGTTTACGACTTAATTAGTGCCGGCATTTGTCATAAAGCGTTGAAAGAAAAGGCAGTAATGGAGGTCTTGGAATGTCTGGAATCATAAAAAGTTCTTTCTTGAACGTTTAGAAAGCGATGATGGGAATGATGATTACGGTGATGATATGCATTAAACAACTGATCATATACCACATTTGTGGGAGAAAAGCGACGATGAAACCTATCCTAATGATACATAATCCAATAGAAACAAAGGTATTCGGATGAAGAGAATATAACAAACAATAAGATAATCGTTAACAACTTTTCCACAAAAATCATTAAACTTCATGATTGTTTTCACGATGATATATGTATATAAGTAGTGAGGGGATATCACTTCATAAGAATCGTCACTGACAGATGGCTGAAATTAATATTTTGCTTACGAGGTTTCAGAAAAAGAAAACAAAGCATTTTTTTAATATTTTCTCGCGATTTTATTTTCTCTGCGGTGAGGAATCTAGTCTTGAACAAGGCTGACAGTGATACTTCGTCAAGCCAGTAATCAGGACATTGAAATAAGCGTTTTTTATGATTTTTCCGATACTCTCAGGTTTCCTTCTGTTCTCATTGAACATTTTAATTAATTCCCTAATGATGCTGAAGTATTTCGAGAATTGACCTCATGTTGAACGAAGTCGGATTGTCGCTCAAAGCCTTCAGTAGATCTTCACTAGCTCATAAGATAGAAAAGAGGAAAAGAGGCGTGGCACGTATCTCTTAACCCTCGTTCATATCCATCTACAAAGCCTCTTCTCCTAAGTCCACAACGTCTTTTTCTCTCAAATCGACCACAAATAAGGCGGAGTCAACCCTGAAGTAAGGTCCCATTCGACTTTGTTGAGGAAAATCCGTTTAGGAGAAACATATAATCTGTAGGTGTTATGCCTTTCATTTTTATAACTGAATGTTTCAATATGTGTTCATCACTACAATCATTCAGCTCATTTATCCAGTTGTGTCATTTCATTTATCACCCACGATATCATCTGCTCTATTTGCCGGCAGCGATTTCTTCTTTTCTTTTTTTTGGAATTTCGTTTTGAGATTTGAAATGACTATTCTCACACTTCTCAATACTTTTCGAACTTTTCTCTCCAGCTTTCTTATTATTTTCTATGTAAGAATGAAGATTTCTCCGGAGACATCTTTACTCATCACTTGAAAATCATTTTTTCCCTTCAATCTTATGTTATGCCGCATGAAGCTTGCATTCAGTTTGCTGCTTTCGTCCAACCTCTATACTCATACTTACCCTAGAACTCTTCGTCTCTCCATCTTCTGTTCGAAATGAGCATATCACCTTCACTCGGTTTTGAATTCTATTTGTTTGGGTTCGAAACCCAGACAAATTCGAAAGAAATTGTTTTGGAAATCGTATTTTGTTGCGGATTACTCTTGTTTCTTTTTCCGTTCGGTTTCATTTTCCTTATAAGGTTCCTCTAGTCCTTTACCCACTCTCAGTTACTTTCTTCCATTGTCTATACTTCTATACTCTAAATGGCGGAAGCTTTTTTTAGAAGAAATGATTGCGTTTTTTATTCTTTTTGACCCAAGCGTACCTCATGTCCAGCTGGTAATGCCAAAGTTGTTTCTTTTTGAAAACTCCGCCGAACAGCTGTAAATGGTTCACAATAGCTTTTCCCTCATTTCGCTCCGAATCTCCAAAGATGTGAGAAGCTTTCGTGTGTGTTTGATTACAGTATAAGCTAGAAGAATAAAGGAAAAAGTTCTGAATTGAATGCCCTCTTTTTACTCGTTGATTTCCTCATTCTCTCCTTCGCTTTGACCACATCCGCCATATCCGGTAATGAAGATGTTTCGATGCTCAGGATAACATCCAAAGCCTGACATCCAAGGTCTATGTTTATCGTCTTAAAGTAATCTAAATGATGTAATCTTTTCTCCATTTTTTCTCATTAACCGTTGATCTAAGTGAAATAGTACACAGAGCTATGAGATAAAGAGACACTCGTGGAGCAATATGACCCCCAAAGGACACAACTCAATGTTGGTCTGAGCCTGTAACATCTCTATTAGGAGAGGAATCAATTGTCTCTGGTTTTATTAAACTTCCGTTGCTCATCCTATATGTGTTTCCAAAAATAAAATAGTGAAAGAGAGAGGTATGTAAGTGTGGAAAGAGCCAAGAGCGTGAATAAGTGCTTGGAAGAGATTTATGTAGTTTATAGTTGAAATTAAGATGAAGAGATAAAGGCAGATTTACTTTTTCTGATATGCTTCTCCTCTAGTCTTTGTAACATTTGAAAAACAATTTGAACCTGGGAATAGCTATTTTCCTTTTGTCTCCTACTTGCTTTTCCAGTCCTGTTCTAGCCTTATTCTGCTCCTCTGTATCTCCTGCTCTTCATAGCTTTAGCTTAGCGTATTACCTTACCCATCTGCTAATTATATATTACATTGTCTTTACGTTTAAATATTTTTTGTGTGTCAACTTCACCTTTATTCCCTTACATATGGTATAATTTGTGTTGATCAGAGACGACAAGCAATCGATTGCATGTTCTCAAAATATTATTTTGTGATTCTTCTTCCTGCTGCCATCATTTCCACTTCCTGTCATATTCCAATGATGCTCTCTTCATTGTTTAAATCTTCTACTATTAATAAATGGATTATTTGAACATTTCCCTTTCTCTGTTGTGATTGCCTTACCTTACATTTGTCTCTTCCTCGTATTCCTCTTCCTTCATTCTTCTTTCAGTGTGTTTGTCAAGAAAGTTTTCAAATTTTATGAATTCATTCATCATCTCTCCACCTTAGCTGTCTAAACAAATGTATTTCCTTCTTTGAGAGAAGGAGAGAGATAGAACGCAGGTTAAAAAAGCGAAATGGCTCATAGCTTCTCGCCCTGTTTCCTGAGTATTGGTCAAAGCAGTCTATAGAGCAAGAGCTAGTAGTACTACCTCCACCTATGTATATCAATGAAAATTGCTATTATCTATCGAATTAAAGCAAATTTGAAGGATAAAGTGAGAGAAATGAGAGAACAATCCATCTCTATTCCTGTCAAAAACTTCCCACTTTCTTCCAACCACTTAGCTCATCCATCTGCTTTTAACTTTTCTCTTCTTCTCTCTGAAGTCATCTAGGTGACTCTCTAATCCTCATGGCTCATTACACCTTGTGTTCTTCCGAAGAGAACAAGATGAATTTCGATATCTAACGAGAAAATTATCGAAGTTTTTATGAAAAGTTAATGAGTTACTCAGATCTGTATCATTCTGTTTCACTTCTGTCTATATTTGGTCATTTGAGTCATGTAGTTCATTTGAATAGAAGCCACCTCATCCGCACATGTCATCATCTCATTCTTTTTCCTCTCCGTAACTCCTAACAATGAACTTTCTTTTTTTTTATTTTGTAAGATATCTTGAGATCATTCTACACTCTACACTATATATGGTCAGAAGTCATTGAAGCAATTCTTATTTGCCATTTCCGTAACTTAATTTTCCACTCGGTCACTCTGAAAACCTAATGTAAAATCTTTATTTACTAACATCCTTCAGAAATTGTCTTCAGTTTATGTCGTCGTATCTTTCTAAGTTGCATGAACCAATCTCTTTCTTTTCAGAAACCTCCATGTCATCTTAGTTCATATATCTAACTTAATTAGTTCGAAAGTATAATAAGACACTTCCATTTATCATGAAGTCGTTGATCGTGGATAAAAATGGCCGAACAACCACATGGCCTATGAATTCTTCCGAAAGTTCCTTATCTTCAACTTCTTCATCATCATCTAGCAGACGATGGTTCTCGTGGCAAGAGGCTTTCCGTGTACCGAGCTGGACTTTAGCCGTCTTCAGCCTACTTCCGACAATTCTTCTTATGATAATGCTAAGTCAACACCACTATCGCATAGTGGGTTTGGAGCACCGCTTAGAAGCCATGGAAGCTATATTGGGATCTGCGAAGGAGTCTAATCAGGAAGTAAGTGTTTTTCTAATTTTTTGGTCTTTTTGTTACAATATGTGCGTGTTCTTTTGCTCAAAAGAGAGTTGACCAAGTCGACAGAGCATATCTCCGAAGGAACATCTGCCTGATGTGCTTATTGTTTACTTATGGAGCGCCTTATTTGGCAGCCACCTATCCTTTCCTACTTGACTCTCTTTTCACCTGCACAAGCCTAATTTGCCTAATTCGGACCAGTTATTTGCTTGTTCATCGAGGCCTCACCCGTCGCACTGTTTTCTTGAGGAGCCAAGCACCTGCCTTCTTAGTCTCCATTGCTCTGAACAAGCAACTTTCTTCATAGTAGCATCTTCATATTCTAATTCATCTTGCATGTCTGAGCTTTTATTAGTTCAGGTTGACACTTGAAGAATGAATATTAATCAGAGAAAGCTATAATAATAATTATGGTCATGTGCTATTGGCATACGGTCTACCTCTGATGTTTTTTAGAAGAGAGGAGCAAGATGAGAAAAGAGGGTCAGGGCTTTTGTTCTCACAGCAATTTTTTTTATGGCGATTAGAGGATTATATTGTCAGATCAAACATGATATGACAACAAAAGATTCTAATTTGATTATAATCTTAGACAAACTTTTCCTTTTTTATTATCTCAATTGGCTTTAAAAGTTGAGATGCTTATCTTTCTTGCTCCCTCTGTGCTTATCTCTACGACCCTAAGCACGCGAAGATGGTAACGTAATTAGCATAAAGAAAGTTGAAACCCAGTCATTTTGATGATGAGTTGAGTTTCTATTTTTTCTTCTCATCTTCCCTCTTATCTAGTAAAGGTTGACAATTGCCTACACACGGTTTAGAATGACAATCATCTTAAATTCGCCTCCAAACCAGTTTTTGGATCGAACATTTCCGTAGATTACTACCTTAGTCGGATCCATCCGTTATTTGAGAGTTGCAAAAAACATTCAGTACGAAAAAAACCTTCTCAGACAACTTTCTACCCGGATCATATGAAACGAATTGGTTTTTTCATTTCAAGGAGATCTAGAAACCAAAGAGGAAGTCAGGTCTTAAATATTGAAAGATGAGTGAGGGGGGGGGGGAAGCGCAAGAAAGTAATTTGATTTACAACCTCAATTTTTGTTTTGTTCGTATTGCAGGTTTAGAACAGTTGCAATAATTTTTTCGTTGGAACAAACACACAATCGAAGCTTTCCAGTTTTTTTTACATACATTACCTCTTTCGTTAGTTTCTCCTTTACAAACTAAAAAAACACTATTTATGAACTTTTGGTTCGTGCAGCTGTCTGTATAGCAGCTGACTGAATTCATAAAATGGCTTTCGGAACCGTTTTTAGTGTGATTAACCTATTTGAGAGGAAAAAAGTAAATGTTCAATGTTCCGATCGAAGAAAGCAGCAATAAACGGGAATTACAAAAACTATTGTTCTGTGATGAAGATACGTTATGGAAATGATAGTTGATTATCCCGGGAATGAGGTATTTCTAGCTTTGAGTCAGGTGTCCTCAAAAGCTTGTAGTCATAAATTTGATCAAATTGACCATTTTGTTGCCTGAGGGAAGGGCACTGAAGAAGAATTGTTGTGGGTGATAAAGGGACAAATATATTTTGAAATTGGGTTGAAACACTTTGATGAACCGCCTATTTGATTTACAACATCATTTGTTTTCAGGGATTCGATCGTACAGCGAACAGCTCCATATTGAGATCTGCAAGAGCTTTACGAGTTGAACGAGATTGCGGATGTCCTCCAGGTAAAAGTTTGTTATTTGCTTACCGTATATGGTAACATATGGATGGTCATAATATTCAAATGAGTTATATCATTTATGATATTTATTTAAGAATAATGTAAACTTGATGTTTATGAAAATTATCAATTTTTGTAATAGAAGCTAAGAGAATGACAGATGACATCTATGTTTGACATAACGGAACATTCTCTTCTCTCATTGACATGTATTTTAATAATTTGAGATCTTGCAGGACCGAAAGGAGATCCAGGACCACCCGGACCACCCGTACGTTTCACTTTTCTTATCCCTTTCTTTCAAACATTTAGAAACCGAAAAAAAAGAAAGATTATCATTATCTTTCTTCCTCCTCTATACCACTCTAGTCTTATTACCATTTCTCATCCTCAGCATCATTTTTAACATTAATTAACTTGTAGGGTATTCGAGGCATGAATGGATGGCCTGTACGTTTTTAACTTCTTTTAAGATTTCTGATGCTGTGAATTTCTTTTTTCCTAATTTCATTCATATTTCTCGACGATTGATAGATACAGTGTTTGTGTTGGTCTCTTATGTGTTGTGATTTTTGCAGGGACCACGATGGACTCCGATTCGGCGAAAGCAAAGTCGAACAGCCTATGTTAGTCATTAGTTCTTTTTTTTTCTTACAATGGAGAAGAATCCTGTTAAATATTGTGTTTTGTGTGTTCAGCAGTTGGATGCTCGGTTGGAACGCCGGATGAGAGCCTTAGGCATGGTTTATACTCCCGACGGACAAGCACTCCAAGTTCAAGGATTACAAGGACCGCCTGGACCCCCTGTTCGTAGTTTCTTTTCATTTTTAAAACACATCTGGACACTATGCTTGCCAATTAATTTTCTCCCTTACTCTCGCTCTGTGTGCTTTGTGGTGCTTTTTGTTGAGCTCATTTCCGATTTCCGATCCCTGGTCCTGAAATATATCTAAGCACATTTCATATTCCTTTTTATGTTCTGAGTTTTATCCTTTGTTATCTTACAGGGTCCTAAAGGAGGGCGTGGATATCCTGGTTTCCCGGTGTGTTTTCTTACTTTTCCTTAGTTTATTTGCGTTTTTTTGCTTTGTTTTTCCAATCAGTTTCTTCATTTCTCATTTTTATCATAAACAACATTTAGGGACCAATTGGTTTAGACGGCCCTAGAGGTCTCCCGGTAGGTTAAAATCTATGTGTTGCCAGCGTTTCGTTTCTCATTCTTAATCGTAATCTTCCTACAGCCTTTCATGGCAATGTTTGTCCGAACCACTAATTTCACTGTGGTTGTTAAGCACTCAAAACATGTTCTTAACCTCATTCTTTATTTGTGTGTTTATGCATGTTAGAGCGGAAGCTAAAGTTCCAGTTATCCTGGTTTCTTTTTCTAGATGTTCCTGTAGTTAGCTTCATCTTACTTTATGAACTCTTTTTAATTCAGGGTGCTCCTGGTGCAAAAGGAGAAAGAGGAGAACGAGGACCCATAGGACCTCCTGGCTTTCCTGGACCTAAAGGCGAGCGAGGACTCTCTAGTGGAGGACATGCGAACCCTAACTCTCAGATGCAGGTTTCTTTGATGAAATCTAACCATACAATTCAAGCAAAATCTAGATGCATGGTCATCCAGCAGGACCTATGATTTTGCAAGGACCCCCAGGGCCACCCGGTCCTCCAGGAATTCCTGGCCCAGCCGGCAAAGATGGACGACCCGGAATGAAAGGTGATCGTGGGCTTCCTGGCTTCGATGGCGAATCCAAAGTAGGACCAAGAGGAGAACCAGGTGAACCAGGAAGAGATGGTATGCCTGGTTTACGAGGCCCTCCCGGTGAACGTGGACAGAAGGTTTGTGTTTTCATTAAGATGAATCAAGTGGTTGAGGTTGTGATGAAATAGATGTAGCTTTTGTCTTTTGTGTTAGAAACATCCCTTCTTCTTTTCAACTGAAGCATCTTCTTTCTTTGATTGCCTGTAGTAGATTGTGCTTGTGTCTAGGGTGAAGCAGCTATATCCTACAGTAGAAGTTATCCATTAGCTCAACAACATGCTGTAGCTGGGCCGCCAGGACCTCCGGGCCCTCCAGGACCAATGGGTCCTGTAGGATTAACAGGAACAGGTTTACCAGGATTACCTGGAACACCAGGAAGACCAGGAGCGCAGGTATTTAGAACATATTATGTTAGAAACTCTTTAGTTGTTTTAAATCTAACCAAACTTAGTTAAACCGTCGAGTTTAATGATTAACACAATTGTTGAGTTATCTACCATTTTAGGGAGAAAAAGGAGAACGAGGAGAGCAGGGAATGCCAGGCGAAAAGGGAATACCTGGAAGACCTGGAGTGCAAGCTGGCGCTACATCAGAGAATACGAAGGTAAGATAATAGAGTACTCCCTGTACAACTCGGAACTATTTTTTTTTTGCCTGAAATTTCTATAAGTTACTTTTCAAAAAAATTTTTAGATATTAATGGGCCCACCCGGACCTCCAGGAAGAGACGGCAAAAATGGGGAGAAAGGAGAAAAGGTATGATTGCTTCCTCTGTTATTCTTGGTTTCTTCTGTTTTCATCTAACATTAATAACTATAGATTAGATTGTTTGATTTCGCATTAACAGATTTTTAACATAAATGTGTGTTTAGGGAGACCCAGGAGAACCTGGACCAGTTGGGCCAGCTGGACCTGAAGGCCCAATGGGTAAACGTGGACGTCGAGTAAGTATTTGAATAATCCATCATGAATAATCTGATGACAAAAATATATTTTAAACGGATTGAGTTCAGCTTAGATGCATGTGTTTCATAGTATTAACGAGTAGTTAGCATAGTAATTGGTTGTTATGGTTGATAGTAGTTAGTTTTTTTTGTTTTGATATGAACTAATGAGTTAGCCAGTAGTTTTCTGTAAAAAAAAAGCTAGTCGAATGAACTAGAGCTTCACGTTAAGAGATACAACTATAACGACATTCAATTATGAATGAAAGAGTCTATTGCTATGCTCACAAAAATGTTTGTGTGTTTGATACACTACTTCGGGTGAGTACTAAATAGTTGTGATTGTTTGATAGCTAACTTTTTTTTCCTTATCTCATTCTTCTGTAATTTTACATTCACTACAGGGTAGACCAGGCAACTTCTCGATCGAAGAAGATCCCCATCTGATTCAAAAAATTGTCCAACTTGTTCATAAGCATATGCCCGAGCTCAAGATGAAACACGGTCCTCCTGGCTTACCAGGGCCTATTGGACCCCCAGGTTCTCAAGGACGAGATGGTCCTAGAGGCCCGCAGGGACTTCCAGGGCATGCCGGAGAGAAAGGAGAGAGAGGGGACATAGGGCCTCCGGGTTTACCAGGACAACCAGTAAGTTGTATGAAAATGCCTTTTTCTAGACAGTATGTTCTAGGGTTCAAACAGTGAAAGCAGTAGTGGAATAGGTGTTATTGGACCTCGCGGTCCTCCAGGATTACCAGGAAACCCTGGACCGAAAGGAGAAGATGGTATGCCCGGCCAACCTGGCTCCTTAGGATTACCGGTAATTATTTTGACAAATCTTCAATGAGTAGCTTTGATGCATTTAGGGACCTCCAGGCCCGATCGGACTCCGTGGCCCTACAGGAGAAGGCAAACCGGTAAGATTTGGAACTAATACTTTTCTTGAGTTTCAATCGTTAATTCATTCAGGTCATAACTGAAAATTTTTTAAGGGCATCTTGCATGAGCATGAACCTTTCAGAATAGTTTTGCATTTATTGTAGTTGTGTACGCGCGTGTATTCGTATCTTTCAAAAAAAACATTCAAATTCCTTTTTAACACTTTCATTATTAAATGTTACAGGGAAAACCAGGGCCAATTGGACCCAAAGGTGACATAGGACCAATGGTAACACCGTGAAGCTATACGAATGTGTATTCAAATGTTGTAGGGACCATCTGGAGTTCCGGGACTTCCAGGACCAATTGGAGAACGTGGAGATCGCGGAGAAAGAGGGTACACTGGGGAAAAAGGAGACCAGGTAAACAGAAATATATTAGACAGCAAAGTACAGTTTGATGTTCAGGGTATTCCCGGATTAGACGCACCTTGCCCCACAGGGCCAGATGGATTGCCTCTGCCGTATTGTTCTTGGAAACCAATGGAGGTAAGCTTAAATCAAAAACACACACTTTGACGGAAATATCAAGCGTTCTTCACAAAAATTCTTTTAATTTATTTACAACTTCTAGAGCAATGTGAAAATTCAGTACGGGTAAGATAGAGCTATACAAATAAAAAATTTATTAATAACAAATGAAAGTTTTGAATCTAACGTTTATATTCTATAGTCTGATGAAATGGACAAACGGTTCTCGCGTTTGAAGCGCGAATAAAACTAACAACTTCTAATTAGGTGAAGGTTCAAAAAGGGTGTGTATAGATATTTATCCACTCTCTCTGTTCTCATCCCCAGACGTTGTCGTTTTTTTTGTGTTTTTACCCAAAAGAGTTCAGAATTGTTTTTTTATTTAATGAAAACCTTTGTTTAATGTTTGTGAATGGAACATAAGTCGAGTTTGTTCGACTTGTAATCAACATCTTAAAAATTACTAGAATCAAGCTTGAATATTGCAGGGCAAGGGCAGCGACACATGGGAGCGACGAAAGTGATATTCGTTATGAAGAAATTGGCAGTGAGCCATCCTGGCCTGAAATGTCTTTCCATCGAAAATAATCCTCTGGACGGATATATTTTTATTTTATTCTTAATTTTAAATAATTTATATTTCCAAGAAATGAACAGCAGGAAATTTTGAAAATCATATCACAGCCCGGGATATCAAGTATACATTGATATCCTGTGTCTATTGTAATTAGTGTTTCTTTCCTTCCTTACCTTTCAAACAGTTGTTTGTTTTCAATTATCTCAACCTTCCTCACTCGGTGTGCGATTTACTCATCTTCCAATTTCAATCATCTTTATTTTCTCTTCAAATTAATTCTGTTATATCCTTTTTATATACTCTAGTCTTTTGATTCAAATAGACTATCACAGAACGTTGTTGTAAATTTATTCTATTAATTCCATATCTTTTTAAGTTGTTGATTATTTCTATATGTTCGTACTTCATGAATGAAATATTCTTTTCATAGAGCTTAACATATTCTTAAAGCTGTATTTCCGCGTTGGTTATTATCTTCGAAAAACGGAGAGGCAGTCTTTCCTTACGCTATGAAAGAAAAACTTTTTCTCTCCTCTCATTTCTCACATTTTCTGGCGCAAGTGAGTGGTGTCTTACATGTTTTCATTCCTCACGTGCGCAGACAGACGTGCAACAGAATTTCATTTCTCTCTTCGGATTGACTGTGAGCGGTTCTATCCGGGAGTCCATTTCTTACGTGCGGTGCGCTGTGAACGGTCTCATACGTGATTTCATTTCCCACGTGCGCTGCGCTGTGAGCGGTCTCATACGGGATTTCATTCTTCACTTTCTTCAAGCAGTGAGCGGTCCCATACGTGATTTCATTTCCCACGTGCGCGGCGCTGTGAGCGGTCTCATACGGGATTTCATTCTTCACTTTCTTCAAGCGGTGAGCGGTCCCATACGTGATTTCATTTTCCACGTGCGCTGCGCTGTGAGCGGTCTCATACGGGATTTCATTCTTCACTTTCTTCAAGCGGTGAGCGGTCCCATACATGATTTCATTTCCCACGTGCGCTGCGCTGTGAGCGGTCTCATACGGGATTTCATTCTTCACTTTCTTCAAGCGGTGAGCGGTCCCATACGTGATTTCATTTCCCACGTGCGCTGCGCTGTGAGCGGTCTCATACGGGATTTCATTCTTCACTTTCTTCAAGCGGTGAGCGGTCTCATACGTGATTTCATTTCCCACGTGCGCTGCGCTGTGAGCGGTCTCATACGGGATTTCATTCTTCACTTTCTTCAAGCAGTGAGCGGTCCCATACGTGATTTCATTTCCCACGTGCGCTGCGCTGTGAGCGGTCTCATACGGGATTTCATTCTTCACTTTCTTCAAGCGGTGAGCGGTCCCATACGTGATTCCTTTGTGGAGGACATTGCACTGAGATTCATAGAAAAAAAAGCGACTATCTCTATATCTGGCAAATTACACTTTGTGCATTCGGTTAGCATTTCGAGAGAACTCCATCTTAATGGTGAACGAGATTCTGCATAAAAATATACAAACCCGAGCCGATTTTTGTTTATTTTTCTGAAAGAGATGAGGCTAATGATAAAAACTGTCGCGTTCTTATTCTCGTCATAGTGATATTGGCATTAAGAATAAGAATGTGTTCATTTTTGATTACGTACCAGGCGTCATAATGAAAATGTTTGCTACGTAGCTATGTTGAGGCGTCCACTGAAAATGCTAGGTTTTACGCTAATTCTATTCACATTTTTTTGCCCCTTCAATGCTTGTAACTTATATTCCAGTTTTGTTTGTTACATGTTGATAACATCTTATTCAATTCAGAAAATGCACGTTCTTACCAGTTTGGGTGTTATACTTGGGTTTGTAGCATATTGCTCAGCTGGAGAATTTGATTTCACTGTAGAGGTTCCTCCGGGTAAATTTCAATGTTTCTTCCAACCCGTTCAAAACAATGTACATAAAACTATGGAAGTTGACTACCAGGTAGCATACACTTTTTCCATGGTTTTATTAGTTAATTCTTCATAGGTAGTTGATGGGGGTGATTTGAATATAAACTTCATGATTCTGCTTGGGGCTAACATTCTTATCCAAGATAAACTCAAAACTGATGGAAGTCACAGGTTTGTCCTTTTTTTCTTCCATATAACTGGTCTATCAGACTTGAGCTGCAAGAAGCCGGAGATTATCAAGTTTGTTTCGATAACTCGTTCAGTTACCAAACTAGAAAGGTATTGTTTTTGCTATGAAACAGTTTACTCCAACTTACAGGTTGTTTTCTTCGAAATTTTCTTATTCGATGAGAATGGCAATTTGGATGACATTGATATCGCTAGTTTGGGACAGAAAACAGGTGATATTCAAGCCCAGATGGAGCAATTCGGAGTTACCGTAGCGGACTTCCATGTGAGTAAAAATAAGATAAGTTACCTATTTTCATTCATTTCAGGCTGTGTCTAACCGTATAAAAAATCAGCTTAATAAGGTTGAGTATCATCAAGCTTTAATGAGAGCTCACGAGGCCCGTGATCGAGCTGTCATGAATGCCAATTTGGATCGTGTAACTTTTTGGAGCATAGTTCACACAATCGTACTCCTCGGCGTTGGTTCCATCCAGGTATATACGATGTTATGTTATCTGAGAGCTAGTCATGCTTTTTTAAGGTTTACATGATCAGGAGCTTGTTCGAAGACAATTCCAAACTTGGTAAAATGCTTAGACGCGGTCGTTCTTAATTTCTACTTGTTAATATAGTTTCGGCACTAGTATGTTTTATCCCAGGTCTGGGCTCCGCCCATATTTATTTGCGCCTTCTCGACAAAGCCTATAACTATATGATTACTGTATTCTTGAGATTTAATTCAATGCTCAAGTAAGTTAGTTACGTAGCATAGGCTTATGCTCCCATCATGAGTTTACGCTTCAACTATTCTTCTATACTAGGCAAGAGTAGAGCGCATATAATTACGGGCTGAGCCAAGACGGGGGGTATAACAGACCAGTACCATAGTTTCCTTATAATAACTAGTCGATTGTTTTCTTATTTATTATTTTTCCTTAACTTATTCATAGGGGCATAATTGTGATTTCGCATAATGTAAGCATTGGGTTTGATGACATAATCATGTTTGTTTTCATAAATGTTCTGTTTTTTCTGATCACAGGTTTGTGTTTTCTAAAAACGTTTAATCGAATACTTCAACGAATCATTCTCCATCTGCGGAATAAACCATGCTGTTCAGAATGAGATTTTGGGCTACTCCAACACTCCTACTAGTTTTGTTCAGTTTTTCACATTCCCTACTATCGGAGGAAGAAGTCACTCTGACTATCAAAGTTGACGCCGGAAAGGTGTTGCAACCGATTGTATACCTAGATGACTTGTAACGTATTATAGGTTGAATGTCTTTTTCTACCCGTTCGTAAACCTTCTTATCGTACCATAGAATTAAATTACATAGTGAGTCATCTAAGTAGTGTCAAAGTTTCATCTGCTTTAAGGTTGCAAAAGGAGGACAAACGGATATTGATTTGAACTTGAAGAAACCTAACGGGCAAATTTTAGTAGATGACAAACGGTCTAGAACTAGCAGTCATAGGTTCTCCTCTATTTTCTCTCTTAAAAATCGGCCACTCTTTCAGGCTTGACATAAATCCAGATGACTTGGGTGATTATGTTCTCTGCTTTGATAACTCTTTCAGTGTGGTTTCAGCAAAAACGGTAACTCCCTAAACATTCACATTTGCAACCACAATTGTTAGGTCGCCATAAGCTTTTATCTCTTGGACGAGAGTGGCAATTACATCTCAGATCTAGAAAAGATTAACTCGAATCCGGCAATGGAAGTTTTGATAGCAACACAAGTGTTCGAGGTAAGTTAACGACAATCAAGTAGAGGTATAATCTCTATCTCAATTAAAGACTACTACAACTCAAATAAAGTTGAATCTCAATCGTATCGAGAATGAACTGAATCAGATACGGGCTATAACATACAAGGTACGAAAAGTTCACTAATGTATCTGATTGAAATATGATTTAGGATCGATCGAGAGTAGAGGATACTTTTGAGAGTGTTAATTTCTGGGGAATCATTAACACTGTTTATGTTCTGATCATATGTGTAGTACAGGTAGTAAAATCAATGTTAAGATTTGAAAATAAAAGTATTCTTAGGTTATCCTTGTGCGCAGCCTTCTTACAGATAACTCAACAGTAGGAAAATTACTGAGGAAAGGCTTCAAGTCAGACTGATGTTTATCCTCTTCTTCAACTCATTTTTTCATCGTTGTATATATTTGATTTGCCTTCAGAAAACAGGTGTAGGGACGAGTAATTGAAGATTTTTAATTGTATAACTAACAATTACGAGATCGAATTAAACGGATTTCATTACGATGAGAAGGTTTGTGAAGTCGCTTGTCGCCCATGAAAAAGGGAAGCATTTGTTGAGGACACATTTGCCATTTCTTGAATCTATAAAAAATGATTAGAAACTATGGTGTGGAAATACTTGTACGAATTCCTTATTCGAAGCAAGTTCGATGAGAAGAACCTGCTGTGGACTCATACTATGGTTAATAGAGAAGTTAATGTAACCGCTAGGCTGTAAGCATGCAAAACAGAAAACTTATGAGAAGAAAAGGTGGGTACCTCAACATAATTCACGCACAACATTTCTGGTAGGAACGACATCATACTACATTTGATAGGAGTCATTGTAAGAGCTTTATTTGTTTTTTTCTTCCTTATCGTTATCTATCCAGCCAACATTCAATGCGAAGTGAATGATGTACTGCTCGCAGAATAACGAAGAGCAAAACCATAGTGGGATGTATTCCATTGTGATGAGACCCATGATGTGATAGTCGAAGTAGCTATAGTGTTTTGATCAAGCATGCTCCAGTTCCGGAATTTCTACCTCGCATAGTCCCAGGGACAAGCGTTCCAAATATTTAGAAAATAGCCAAAAGCAAACTCGAACAAATAACAGATGGTTATATAAGCGAGACCTCTCGGGAAGAGACGACACTTTCCCTGAAATATTCGTGGAATCATTTTTGTGAACTGGAAAATCATAAGAAACCTTCAGTCGTAAATACAACTTTTCAATAATGAATATTGAAAGGCCATACACAAAAAATATATAGATGGATGAGGTACCAAGTAGTCGACGATTCCCATTTTCAATTGCATCCCACGCAGCTGTAAAACAGACCTGAAGCATTATGAGTCTCGGAATTCGTTCAAAGCTTCAAACTTCAGCAGTGAACCCACTACATCCATATATGATAAGACGTTCGATGGCAGACAAACGACGAATAACCATACTGTTATTCTGAAGAAATAAAGTTATCATGCTATAATGGGAAAGCAAAGAACTATTTGCCGAAAAAAACGTGTGTCAATACAAGTAAACACAACAAAAAAACATTTATTATATAAAACTTTTTTTAAACTATCAATTGATATAAGAAACTCAATTCATATCACAATTCAGACGACTTGAAGAGACCCCATGTATGGTTCGCCAAAAAGGCCGAACTTAGTAAAAAAATGAAAAGACTTAAATACAGAAAATAAGTTATTTGTTATGGAAATAAATTAAATATGTTTTAGTTCTCCGATACACTGTGTACATTGTAGTTTCTCGCTACTCCTCGATTGTAATGGAACCTCAAATAAACATTGTGATTAGACGATGCTCTATAGCTTACGTTTATGTCATTGATTATGCTGAATATACGTTTGATATCTGGATCAGAATACTCAGAACTGTTCTCATTCTTGACTGGTTTTTCGTCATCGCCAATCTTCTGTTCTTCCAAATCCTTCGCTTCGATCAACTTCAACTCCTATCATAAAACTAACTATTCTTCATTCTTCTGAAGTTCTAATACCTGATCCGTTTCCGTAGGAACAACCACTTCCTCGTCGCCACTCAATTCATCTACTGTACTATGACTGAATGTCCGAGAACTCTTCCTTTTCACTTTTGCTTCTATGCTCTCAACTATAGGCTCATCCTATAGAAAAGCACTAGAATTAGTTCGCCGAGTAGTGCATGAAAATACCTTCAAGTTGGAGGTTTTATTTAAAACATTCACTAAAGCTTCCTGAAGTTCTTGACACCTTTCAATTACCCGTTGACGTTCATTTTCTAATGTTGCCAACTGAAAAGAGTTGTTTGAGAAAAGAATTGTTCTGATAGGGGAGAACCTGTAGGTCTTTGGCTCTAAGACGTTCCCGAATCAAGCGACGCTGATGTTGATAAAGAATTACATGATCAGCAATGGTATCGTTTTCCAATTGAAGTTGGACGTTGATATGTTCAATGCGTTCCATATTCTCTTGAAGTTCTGCATTCATCCTCATGGCTTGTGAAAACTTCTTTTCTAACTCAACTCTCGCCCATTCATCACTACCAACAACTCGGGAAGAACTATTGAATAAGAATTGAAAAGAAATCTTGTTTTCAATTCACTAACCTTCTATCATTAGCTTTCGAATTTAATTGTTTCACCTCTTCAACCATAGTTTCGGCTGCTTCCACAGCTTGCTCAGTGGAATCATCCTGCCGAGCTACTTGCTCTTCGGTCGCCTTATTCAACGTAATTAAACGAAGGTGTTCTATTTCTTGTTGATTATTACAGATACACTGAAGCGAAAATAATTTGAAACTCGATTTTCCGGTACATACCTCTTTCAAATTCTCAATTTCTGATAACAAAGCTCGAGATTTCTCATCCGAGGAAGAGAGCAGAGCTGACGCTCTACCAAGCTCTTGTCTGAGTCGATCATGGTCTTCCTTCAATTTTTGATATTCTTCCGATGATGTTTTAGAACCGTTTGCCTCCTGAAAAAGATTTCTTTAAAAAATTGTATTCAAAAATATACCTTTTCTCCGTCTCTATCTATGTCGTCCGCTCGTTCTCTATTCAGAAGCTTCTCACTCATCTCTGCCAGCTCCTGAATAAGAGATTAGTTAACCTGCGTGAGCTTTATTATCCAAACCTGTTTCATTCGTTCATTTTCTTCTTTCAAAGCATTAGAACTCGGGTCATCAGGTGTTAACAACTTTTGTGTCAAGTTACTGATCGTCTGGAGAATGATTATGAGCTTTCAGCTTTTTTTAAATCAAACCTCTCGAAGCTGATCATTTTCTGATGACAAAATGTTTATTCTTCCAACAGCTTGTCCTAGCTCAACATGGAAACTTCAAAATATGTTGCTTGTCGCATAATAGCTCAAGTCAGTATACCTGTTCTGATTTTCGTCTTCGGCATTCAACATCATAATTTGATTCATTTCCTGATTCTGATTGATACTTCGACGCA
Organism: Auanema freiburgensis; assembly: GCA_030370435.1. Taxonomy (NCBI): domain Eukaryota; kingdom Metazoa; phylum Nematoda; class Chromadorea; order Rhabditida; family Rhabditidae; genus Auanema; species Auanema freiburgense. The sequence goes on from CM059369.1 coordinate 2,162,235, forward strand.
GCTCGTTCCGCATCTGCAATTCCTTATTCGAATTCATTCTTATTGTAGAATGCAAACTTCAGCTAGATCTCGTTGAGCTTTCTCCAGCTCATTTCGCAGTTCCAGTTCCCGCTCCCTATAGTCTTCGAACCCATTCGACTCTTAAAAACAACTTCATCACCATTTAAACTTGAATCAAACACCATTGCTATTCTCTTCTTTTTCGATATCAGATTTCTGCGAATTCGAAACATCGCCAACGTTCGGACCCTTAATTTGACACTATTTGCATAAATTAAAAATAGAGACGAGAATATACCATTTCTTCCATTTTTCTTGTCAACTCTTTCACCAGATGCTCGGCACTCTGTCTTCCTAGCTCACACTGTAGCTTCTCCTCAGTCAGAGCTACCAACCTATCTTCAGTGTCTAACAATAGCTGTTTTAGCTCCTTGTTTTGAGCTACTGCACGTGAAACTGTTGCTTTTTCGTTCTGAAGTTGTTCCGATAGTGAAAGCAATTCCTGAAAAAGCGATCGTAAAACAGGGAGTTGCTTAAGGAATATCCAACAGTGTCATCAGGTACGCATTCCTTAAAACGTTCTTCAAGATCCTTGTAACGAATTTGAGCATCAGTCACCATGTTCCTCATTTCCATGACCAAAGTGTCCTGTAAGAATCTGGATGAGCTGAACCATATGTAATGTTGGAGAGAAATCATGGATAGTAAGTTACTTTCTAGACATCAGCTGATGAGAACGTTTCTCGTCTTTATATAAGGTTTGAGACTACTATTCTAACCTTTTCAGAAATCTCTTTCCGATGAGCCTCCTCCATTTCTAACAATTTAGATTCGTACTTTCTACTCATTTTCTCTTCGGCTGCAAGAACTTGTTTTTGCACTTCTTCTTTATTGATTTGATTGGTCTTATTAGCAGTCTCGGTACTCTCTACCATAAGCGCCGATACTTCGTTTTTAGCTCTTAACTCTTCCATATCCTTGGAAAAGAATTATCATGTTATGTTACGGAAACGGCAAACCTGTACAAACAGATTTATCTGTGTTTGAAGCTCAGTCACTTTCATCTCCAGCATGTACTTTGCTTGCTCTGCTGTTTCTAACTAAAATGGGTTTTTTTCCTTTCAAGGCTTCAGAAAATGAAAAATACATCAGCTTCGGTTCGACTGGCTTTATCTGATAGCTCACTACAGTATTTCTCATAGTTTTTTCGTGACAACTCCAAATCTTGGCACACAGTTACTTTCTCAGATGTCAACTCTTGAACTATAGCTTCTAGAGTCGATATTCTCTCTAAAAACAATTACCAATTGCTTGATTGCGTAATGGTAAACCCACCATGAAGCTGCTTTATCTCAGCTTCATCAACATGAGGACTTTCTACAACAGGAGATTGATGAGAGGATAACTGTTTTAGATAAATTTCTTTCATCTGCAAATCTTTTCGAGTTTTCACTAATTGGGACTCGAGTTCTTCTTTCTCTTTGAAGAGGAGTTTAACTCTCGACTAAAACGATAAGCATCGGAAACATAAAAAAAAGTATTACAATACTTGAGCTTCACTTCGTTCATGCTGGACTGCAAGTAAATGAGCTTGAGCTTCCGCTGTGACTTTGCGCTGATTGTCTAATTCCAGTTGAGCAGCTTCCAAAAGTTTAGAGTTGTCATTGGAAGCTTGAGGAACTTCCACAGTTATGAGTCCAGTTTTTTCATTGGATGCCTGAAGTAAAACTTTTAACCATTGAAGTATGATACAAGCAATAACTTTTTCGAACTCAATTTGTAAATTTTCCAGTTCTTCTTTATACTTTCTAAGCTCCTTATTCAAGTCGGTTTTCTCTTCTACCATAACAGCGATAACCTTGAAAAGATAATGAAGATAAGCGGGGGAGAAAAGATTAACCTTTTGCAGTTGAATAACTTGTTTTTCTGTGGCTAAATGAGAGCCGTTCGAAGTCAGTTGAGAGTAAGCAGAATGCAATTGTGAGTAGTGAGAGTGCTTTAACAGTAAGATTTTCAACTAAATTCTAGCAAATCACTTACCAATTCATGTAGTTGAGACTTTAAACTATTATAACTGGCTATTAGGTTGTTCCTTTCCGTGATAAAACTTTCTTTTTCCTTAAAAATACCTCTAATATTGATTTAACCCATTAGAAGGCGTGCTCACGTTCTTGAAAGGAGTCTTCTGAGGATCCATTGGAGAAACAACCTCAGAGTTAGGTAGTATGTGAATAGTTCCATTGCTCTTAAATAAGTATTTGAAGACAGAAACTGTAATCATATCTCACTTCAAGCTTTGCGATATTCTTCTCATCCTCCAGACCTGTTTTGACCACCTCTGGGAAATAACCTGTGGATGCTTAAGAGTAAGGCGATGAAATACCTGAAGACATAGCAGAGCTTGTACTCAGTACAGAGTTGCGTCCATCCTCCACACTGGACACATTACTACTTTGGTTTATGTCTGCATTTTTCCTACTTTCATATTCTCTCAACTATTAATATAACTTTTTGTGATGAAACTTTGGAGGTAAAGGGAAATACCTTTCTCTTCGCCAGAGCAATCTTGTCAGCTTTTTGAGTATCTTCTAGCATTTTAAATTCTTTCGAATCTAATTTACAAAGTGAACGGCTTCTTCTCCTGATCCTTCATCGAAGGTTTGCATAAATTTCAAGAAGAAGCCGATGAAGACTTGCTCAAAAATCTGAAAGAGACGTTTGTATGAAAATGCCCCACATATACCGTAACCAGAAAATGACGTGGCTTCCTAGCCAGTATAATTTTGAAACTAGATTATCCATAGACTAATGGAGCTGTTCTTTCGAAGGTTCTATTGATTAGATATTATCATGTTTAAGAGAGATTTAATCCTTCAAGTTTACTACATTTTCTCAGAAAATGAGTAGTTTGGCTCTCAACAGTGGGATACTCGTAAGAAATGATGTTTATGTTTGCTTTGCGTTGACCAACGATCTACATAGTTCTTCCTCCCGTTTCAATACAAACTTGAAAACTGTTCTGATCTGCTCATCTCCGGAAAACCTCAGAGAAAGTGACGAAAATTACAGGCACAATGAAGATAGAATGCCGATTGAGTTGCTTCAAAACTGGCAATCAGTGCCCTCGTCCTACTAAGGGATCAGTGTGCTTAGCAAAGCGGAGCACCGTAAGAGCCTATACAAATACAGAAATACATCAAAAATTTTCTAGACAGGCACAGCTTATCAAATTGTTTTCGAAAGTAAAATGAGCAGTATGAAACTTCCTGTGAGATTAGCAAAGTTAATGAGTTTCAATGAACCTGTTGCAGATCCAAGCAGATTCTCGTCTCCGAATTCTCAAAGAACACGCAGGAGCTGGGAAAGTAACTTTCATAAGCACAGATTTTACTTACTGTGTTAGCGGGGTAACATAATACAGACTATCAAGAAGCTCATGGTAACTCTTCAGGCTAACGTTAGTCTTATAAGAAGATTGCTACAGGATATTTCTAAAGTAATGAGAGGTGAACAAGTGTCCATCGATTCCAACAAAGTTTTCGATCGTTTTGTTAACATTCAAACTTCTTTTTTTTTCAGCAGGTTAAAAAACCTCCCTCTGCTAGTAGTAGGGTTAGTTTAGTAGGCAATGAAAAAGCAGCTCAGTTCTTTGCGTCCGGATCTAATCCTAATCTTAAAGAATTGACACTATCCAGATGTGAGTTCATCGTTGCGATATATTTCATTCTTATTCTGACCCCAGGTACTTTTAAAAAAATACGACCAGAACTGTTCGCTGCCAAAAGTCTTCATTCGTTGTCTCTCACGGATTGCACGTTCGAGCCTGAACTTGATGTGAGTTTTCAGCATTGTTTTAAAATCAAGGAGAGATCTTTCAGATGGTAGACAGTTTCTTTTCGAAGTTCAGTTTACTCAATAGGCTATCATTCCTGACTAGTTTAAATTTAAGTGGATCTGAAATCCCTGTTAGTTCCTTTCCCATTTTACTGACTAATCCAAATGAACTTTCAGCCTCAACATATCTATATCCCCAAAACTGTTATGAGCATCAATTTGTCTTTCAATAAACTCATCAACTACTTACCACGAAGTGTTTATGATCATCCCTTTTTAAAAGTCCTAGATTTGAAGGGATGTTCTATAAAGTTTCTTAACTCTAAAGTAAGATAGATTAAATTCTTTCTCGCTCATACAAGTTATTCAGATATCAAACCTCAGATCATTACGGTTTTTTGATCTCTCTCACAATCCTCTTACTTACCTTCCCGGATCCATTGCGTCATTACGATTGGATACGTTCAACTCAAGCTCTTGTCCTTTTGAAGTCGACATTCAACTCTGTACAAAAGAAAATGCACCTCCAACTTTGGAAAGCATCGCGTGGGCTTCAGTTCGGAACCTCAGTCATGTTCGAATGAAGAAAGAGAAGAACGATGTGTCTTTCTCAACTCTCGTGAAGCTAAATAATTGGCATAGATTCATACCACCATCAGTGCTCATCAGTGGAGAGTGTACTGTTGGTCAGTGCCATACCTGTGGAATTGTATGTAGTTCTTTGCACTTACTCACTAATTATTCCATTCAGCATTTTCCCTTAACTGGGATGGTTTCAAAAATGAAATACGTTTCTCCGCTCAGTTTTTCTAATTATGTGAGTTGGATGAAAGTTGATCATTTCATTGGTTTTTTTACAGACTGACTCAGGATTTGTCCCTCTCAAGTACGACCTCTGTAACCGATGCTCAGAATTTTGTTGATCTCACTATTTGTATGTAGATACTCTCGAAACATTGAACTCATTTAATATTACTTTTCACTTATCGTTTACTACGATCTCGTTTATTTCAATTTCTGTTTTTTTTTATTCAAAATGTATAAACCTAACCTGGTTCGATAGATGGATTCTGAAGAATCATTGAAATCTATGTTAGAACAACGACTTAGAACTGCTCGATCTCTAGATGAGCAATTGATGAATGACAAACTCTCAAAGTTACAAGGCGTGCCCAAGTTAAGGAATCGCCTAGCGAGTGAAATTCGTTTCCTACAATCAGTCAGTTTTGTCGTCTTTTCAGTATCTCCACGTCTTTCATGCTTTTCAGCTTGAAGAAGGAAAGTGTCCTTTAGAGAAGAAGTACATTGAAACGAGTAATGTTACTCATTTTGAAAATGTCGTGAAGGCTATAGATGAATTCCCAGATGTCAAAGCCGTATTTAATACTTATTCGATATTAGACCCTTCTTCAAACGAGTGAGTCTATTCGCGACTCATCGGAAAACAGTTTTTGACCGTTTTTAGAACATTGAAGCATACAGTAGACCTTGTTGCTAAGAACGGAGAACAATGGGTATTTCTATTTTATTGGCAAATTCCAAATACTTATGAATTCTCAGATTAAAATTATATCAAGATCAGCACGAGGAATCTGCATGGATTGGCTCGCTAGTTCCAACCGAAATATTTTTGAACAAGCGGACAATTACTGCTACGTTAGTTCATTCCCATGATAATGATTAAAGACAACAAGAATTGTAGATGGCGAATCTTTTCAAAAAAAACTTTTCTCCTCCGGAAGTCGTTTTCCAATTTGTGTCAGGCGTACCTGATCGAATTGCTCAGAAATTGCTATCAATGAGAGTAACAGTTCTTGGAGATCAGGTGAAATTGATGAAGTTCTCTTGACCAATCAGCTTTAGATTCCAATGGATCAAATAGCTAACATACCTGAAGAGTTTTTAGAAATGCTAGAGCCTGATGATTCCGAGTTTGGTTCTTTTTATTGCTAGTTTCATATGAATTTCATAGTTCTGAGAGTGAGCAAGGAGATAGGACATCAGCTCCTCCAATAAACTTGGACGTTTCTGCTGTTTTTGTTCTGGTTTCCAACTTAACCCATCCTAAAGGAACTGAACACAAGTTGACACAACTTCTTGATATTGATATATTCGTCTTCTGTAGGTTCAATAGTACTCTTCTAACTAGTCAGGCTGAAATGGAACGGAAGAAACCGGCTCGTGTGGAGCTATTGAATCTAATGAAAGGTTTGTGTGCTCACTATGCTTACCTCAAACTGATTATGAAGACAGGGAACTCTTAATCTGTCAAACTGCTCATGATTCTGTTCTGAACATAATGAAAACAGTGGCCGGCGACAGCGAACGAGCTCGTTTAGCAGAGTTATTCAAGAGAGTCCGAGTAGTCGAAGATAAAATGTCTGAAAGAACCATGGCTTTAAAGAAATCGGAGCGTATCAACGAAAGAAGCATGGTATGATGTTCTAATCAACTTTTCGTTCTAGTTTTTCATTTCTGTGACAAAATGCAAAAAGCAAAAAAATTTCGCTCCCGGGTGGGCTCGAACCACCAACCTTTCGGTTAACAGCCGAACGCGCTGCCTATTGCGCCACGGAAGCACGAGTGACGGAGCTAAATTTTTCAATAAACCCTAGTCATTGCAGATAATATTCGGGTCTGGTGATTCATATAGAGCAGTAACTGCTACCGCCAATAAGCATTTCGTTTCTTCAGCTTTTCATCAAGTAATATAGTTGATAAGAGTTAGATCTGGAACAATTAATCTATTTCAGGGCGTTTCCTTCGATGTCATTTTGCATGAATCAAGAGCTTTGAGTGAACAGAAAGAATTGCCTTTAGAATGATCTCTTTCGAAACCTATACACGGGGTTTAGTAGAATATTTATGTGATTTTGTTTCCAACGGTGCACGAGTACTGGAATTGCTCAAAATTTCTAATAAATTTGTTTTATAAGCAGAAAATGATTCGATGACGATCGTACGTTCGATCATATTACTTGCATCTTGGAATCAATTTGCTTGGAAGTTTCTATTTTTAAGGATAACGAATGGAAAAAGTTCCTCAAGTAAGAGCTCGCGTTATTGACTGCAAACAAGGAGCAGTTCGCGGAGTTCGATATAATGGTTAATATCTGAATGTAATCTTATGTGTTAAAGCACTCTTTTCAGTTGATGGAAATTATTGTTTATCATGTGGATCAGATAAAACCGTAAAACTTTGGAATCCCATAAAAGGAACTCTACTTAAAACTTACACGGGAACAGGAAACGAAGTTGATTGTTTTATCATTTGTTTGTTTTTAATAAGCTGTCCTAGGTTTTCGATGCAACTTCTTCATCTGATAATTCACAACTAGCAACAGGTGGCGCTGATAAAGCTCTCACGGTGTTTGATGTCGAAACGGGGAAACAATTGAGGCGTTGGAGGGCTCATGGAGGTTTGTCCTAAACTTGAATTACAATAGATGGTTTCATATAAAGCCAGAGTAAACGCCGTGGCTTTCAATGAGGAATCAAACATAGTATTCTCGGGATCTATGGATGGTAAAATGAAAGCGTTCGATAACCGGAGTCGATCAGATAAGCCAATTCAAGTCTGGATGACCATTTGATCATTGTATACAGTACCGTTTAAGGTTTTCAATGAATCCACTGATGGCGTCTTATCTATCGATGTTAATGGTCACGAAATTGTTGCAGGATCTGCAGATTGTAACTATAGGATTTATAGTATTCGGGATGGGAATGTGAGTTGATCAATGAAGAATGAGTATGAAGCTTTTTTAGGTTCATATCGACTTCCTAGGAGAAAGTGTCAATTCAGTTCATTTTACCCCAGATGGGAACTGCGTTCTGGCATCGACTCAAGATGGTAATGTTCGCTTGATGGACAAATCGAATGGGAAAATGTTGACTCAGTTCGTTATTCTCTCTTCTCAATCTTTTTACGAGTGAGATTTTGCAGGTACAAAGGACATACCAACTCTGAATACAAGATTGAAAGTTGTGTTCTTCAAAACATAGAGCAGATAGCGACTGGCTCGGAAGACGGATTTGTTTATATATATGGGTGAATAAAACATCATTGGTTTCTACTTCTAACTTTCGCTATCTCAGACTTCTTGATTCGAACGTATTAGCAAAGCTGGAGCATCCGTCGAAGATTATTCATTCCGTCACTGCACATCCCAAGAAGCAACATCTTCTCTCAGCTGCTGGACAACTATTGTATTTGTGGGTACCGAAGAACGATGACGATTTTGAATGCTGAGAAAACATGGAAGCAGAAACTTGATTACAAAATTTCGAACTTTTGAAACATATTCCTGTATCTCAATAAAACTTGTGTCCTGACTAGTTGCACAGAAAGAGTGTCGCATCTGAAGAGGACAGCCAATGTTTCTTATCTTATCATTTGAGGAATATTGAAGAGGCTCTCTCTCTCTCTCTCTTAAAGCCAATGCTGATTGAACCCCAAACGGTTTCTTCAAACAAACTTTCAACGCAGTGAATATTATGAAAGATTTACTAATATTGGCTATTATTAGCCAGTTATTCATTTATGCCAACACATGTTTGTCACCTACTTCTGAAAAAAATTGTTTTTAATTTGATTTAGTATATCCTCCTCATAGAGATGGGTTTGGAGTATGTGATGTAGTTGGAACACACACAGACCTAACCTACACCTTCGTTCAACGAAGAACGAAACAGTTAATTAAGCTTCTTTAGCCATTGTCAATGGGATTATTGTAGATGTATCTGTAATCCTGGGTTCTATGGTCACCGGTGCGAGAAAATCTATAAATGTCGAAGCGGGCGTTCGATGAATATAAGGTTGTTCGCATTTCCAACAAGTCCCACAAATCTTGCTTGAAGTTGTGCCAGTCCAGAAGAATATTATGCTTCTGAAGCCGCGTTGCGATGCATCAGAGGCCAGGTTGACCTCGAAGTTGCTTTCTCTTGTTGGAATTCATTTCATAATTTTCTTTCTAGGTCTGTGAGTGTTTCGTCGGTTACTCAGGACATTTATGTCAAAATGCTGAAACCATCATTAATCCGTGAGAACATGGGAATTCTGTTACTAATATCAATAATCTTGTGTGTTCAGAGAATACGCCAACCTGCAGCCAATTGGATATGGCGTAAGCCATGACTTTGATGAAAAGGACGAAGCAGACGTAGATAAACGTGTTCAATTTCTATCGAACACTCATATTGATGAAGATTATGAATCTTATCAACGTCTTCATGCCTTCTATGGTCGATTGCATGGGTCAAGTTTGTTAATTTTGGTAAGTGTCTAAGAGCTTATACTAATCATCAACTGGTATATCTTCATAAACTCAATCACGTCCAGATCATGTTGTGAACGTATTGAGATATTACTTGGATTATCTTTCTAAAATCTTAGTGTTTTCAGTTGCTGATCTCGTTTTTACTGCTTTGTATATTTGCCATTAGTATAATAAGGCTGTTCAGAAGTGAGTGTGAAGCATTCAATAATTCCATAGAGAATGAATTGTAGGTCGACAATATAAAACAGAATATGTCCCTGTGAGTACAATCCAAGTGCCAAGTTCTGAGGTTGGCGACAAATGGTTGTTCGTTACAAAATGTTTATTATTAGGGTGCACCTCCTCCATATACAAAAGCTGATCAAGAAGTGAGGATATCTCATAATACGGAAAGAGATGTATCAAGAACCAGTACCGAGAGCTCAGATGAAGCATTCCCTATGCCACCTACCCTAAGACCATATTTGCATGTATAAAAGGTCTTTGAAAGCAATAAAAGGTCTAATCCTTGGCTTAAAGACAATTTCTTCAATTCTTTTAATAACTACTTTTCTTCTGGTATAGTCTAATCACATGATTTTCATTTCTTCTTGGCACTGTTATCATCCCAATTGAGAGAGAAAGAGAAAAAGAAATAGAGGACAAGAAAGATAGAGGGAAAGAGAATCGTGTGGTATGGATAGAGAGGAAAATGAAAACAAAATATTCTCTTTACAACTACTGGAAATGACTAACAGTTTTATTGATTTTGTAGTAAAGTATTATACACATATAAAGTATTTTTGTCGCATTTACGATCATTTCCATTCGATGTGTTCATTGTTTTTCCATTTTTTTCCTTTTCAACACGTGCTGCTCATCGCCGTTTCTCCGCCACCCACACCAAATTCCGTTTTCACTCCCTCGCCTCGAACTAGTTAGAGGAGTTTTTTAATATTTTATTTTTGCAGATCAATGAAATATGGCAAAACTTGATAAGATCTTGTCCTCTCAAACCTTTTACAAACCATTTGACAATCAATGTTCAGAGAAAAACATATTTCTTTGAACTTTAGCGAGCGATCATCAAACCGTCATGAGCATTTTCATCTTTCAAGTTTGAGATTGTTATTCATCTGAAAAAAATCATCTTCCGACTCCGATTCCACCGTTGATTCCTATGAGGGTCTTGGCTGGAGCATAGTTAGGCAGACGAAGCCGACCATCCTGAATGAGAGGAAAAAGAGAATTAGTGAGAGTAATGTGGACATTCTCCATCACATACCCTAATTGCCTGAAGGTATTTAGATGCCTTATCAGGCACAATATCGTACTTATTACCATCGTAATCATTCAAACTCTGATGTTCACCCTGCAAATAAGCTTATTAAGATGATTTATAATGCAATAAACTATATGAATCTCATTTTTTTTTATTTTTAGCCAAATTGAATTTTCAGAAATACACGCTCAATCATATAGACATGCCGTATGAGACGATTACTGTAGATTATTCTTTAATTTTTCATTATGGAAAGTAATTATTTGATATAATACAATAGGAGCAATATAGGAAGAAGATTTTCGCTTCACACCTGTTCTTTATCCATATATAGACACACACAAAGTGTTTCGCTTTTGATTAATTGTTCTTCTCGGATTGTGATCAACTTCAATGGGGAATTAGCGTCACACAAATGACCACACGTCGACAATCTTTCCACCTCTTTCCCTCGTTTTCTCTTTTTCTCTTTATTTAAAGCTACTCTTTTACTCTCTCACACTTCTTTTAACCCTTCTCTTTCTCTCCAATCTGCTCCTGGCCAGCCCCTTTTTCTGTCTGCTTCTCCTCTCACTTTTTCTCTCATTCTATCTCACCCCCCCCCCTTTACTATCCGTCTCTCTGACAGTCTCATCTCCAAATTTGCCATATCAGCTATGTATTCAGCTTGTCTAACAAGCAGCTCATATAAATCTGCTCAAATTCCACCAGATGGTATCCTTTCGCCTCTCTACCTGTGGTGGTCCATTCAGCTAAGACCTTACATTTCTTACTTCATGTAAAAACCTATAAAAAAGCTTCGCCGTCATTTCATACCACAAAACAATGAACTTTGTATTTTTTTGACCTGTTTTTAAGCAAGAACAACATTTGACGTTCGAGCCTGTTCCAGCCACATCACAAACGTAGGTAGCCTTAACTGTTCTTTCCTAGCAAAGCTGGGAAACCATCATATTTGTGACGTTTAACCTTTCTTACCTTTTTCAACCATCTTCATCTTCATTTTGTGTATGTGTGTGTGTGTGTTGCGAACTACTACATCGATAAATGAAATGAGAGCAACAGATAGAGGTAGAAAGAGAATTAGATAACCAGAGAATGACTGACACAGAGGGCACGGAAAGAGAATGAGGACCGTGTATGATCTAGATAACGAATTCGTTGTGACCTTTTCAGGAGGCTGTCGAATAAGTCCCAATATTTCACTTATTCATGTCTCCAAGAAATCTTCCTGAATGGCCCTTTTCCAGCTCTCTTTCTCAGACCTACTCTATTCTCTCGCTTGGCTCATGTAGTAATGTAAGTGTTTGTCAAGAAGTAACAACCCCATTTTTTGATGCTTCGCAAGCTATGCTGGGTGCTAAGTAGTGGTGCCGCAGGTAACGTTAAAGCTTACCTTCGTCCTACTGCTTAACACAAGATTAGCTAATGATAGGATATCTTCCTAGTCAAGCACACTTCTTCAAGTATATTTTCCACTTAATCAAAAGTTTTAGAGAGACTGTTTGCAAAGTTATTCAATTGCATTCAACCTAAATGGGATCATCGAGTGGCAATTGAGTTCGTGCATTTCGGAGATTATGATCAAAAAGAAATAAACAAGAATCGCAAGAGATGCTTCGTCTTCGATGGTGGAATGGCTCGAATTGCGGAGAACAAAACAAAGACAAACTTCACAAACCATTTTGGCTCAATTTCGTTCTTTTAATTTTCATTTCATGGCTGAAAGACACCCGTTTGTGAGCTTTTCATCAAAAGACCGACACAAAAGATGCACACAATTGACAACAAGGACACAATGAATCATATAAGGTATTTATATAAACCATTTAAGCTAATTTCAAATTTATTTGTATAGTAGCACAATCAGCTACAATGTATCCCTTTCTGGGGATTTCATGCAAGTGGCAGCAAATCTGCACTAACAAATTCCGCTCTACCTCTCTCTCTCTCTTTATCTCTCTCACTATTACTAGCTCCCCTCTTTCCCTTTTCAGTTTGATAATATTTACACAGATGGCTTCCAACTCCTCTTTTCATCTCCACTCTGTTACTGTTGCAAATCAGAACCAATAATGCTGACAAAAAAACATTTGAAATACCGCTTCCCATACCGTTTTACTCTCTCCTCAACCTCCCAACCATTCATGAGCATCACACACAACGATTACTTATTATGAAATTTTCAATAGGGAAGAAAATGATGAAATATCTCCTATCAACTGGTTGTATTGCATATTCGAAGAAAGAAACAAATTCTCAAAAATATGTGACGTCCTTTGGAAGAAGCGAACAGGATCTTTCTCAGTTGCTACCTGTTCTTTGAGTTTTCTTTCGTTTGTTTATATTTAATAAAGTCTGTAATAAGACTAACCTGACGGGGAAAAATGTTTTCTCCAATAGGAAGCTTTCCTGCCAACCCTGATTCTCCTAATCCCACTCCGACCTTCAACATATTAGTCAGTATAGTAGTATCAAATATCACGAACCTTAGCTCCAACGGATACCGGATCATTGCCAGGGACAGCTACCCCGACATTAAAACCAACACCTAGATTGTTTGGAGCTTGTTTTTGTTCAAACTCTTCTCAAACGAACCCACACCGCCAATATCTTTCAGTAACCCATTCTGATTAGGATTAACTTGTTGTGGTTGAGGTTTGTGCAAGTCTTCGGTAGGCCACTGAAAGGGTTAGAGAAAATTTGGCTCAACATCAGCAAATGATGTACTTACATCTGTCAATTCCTCTGAACTCTCCGTAGAAACGAAACCCCAATTATTACTGAAATAATAAATTGTACAAGCTATACACGAATTGCTCAACTTGATGGTGGGCTGGTCTTCTTGAAAAGCTTGTGTCCGGCTTGTTCCCTAGAAAAGAATGACAATCAAAACAGCTTCCAGCATTTAATCGAATACTCTTTTATGACGATGTTTTCGGATTTCATGGACCCGTAGTTGGTTAGACTTGGGCTGGTGCCAAAGCAAATCATCGGATTCTATCAGAGGCAGAGTTAAGTAACTAGGATCGCTGTTCATCCAGTCCCAAATGGACAGCTAGAACATAAAACACGTTGGGACTTTTTTCAGAATAGAATCATCTGGGTATACCGGTCCGTTTGTCCATTCAGGGTATGCGGATTGCTTGTTGTTATCATCAGAAAAAAACTCATTCTGCTTAATGTCAAGAATACGCTGAGAAATATCCGTCTGAAACATCAAAATTATCGGAAAATATTCAAAAATATGTTTTTCGTTTGAGTCAACTTCGAATGATTTGATAGAAAGGAAACCAGAGCAATCTTCCCTTGTGTCATTTGCACAGTTATCTGATCGAAGAGCTGTTGTTTCTCTTTTCCCTCCAATTTCTGAAGAGATTTTCATAGACCTGGATACACTTACATTCTCTCGTAGAGGTATCAAAACAGCCTTCTTTGATAATGAACGATCCGGGTATGTCGGATAGTTCCTACAAAAACTGAGCCTCGGGTTATAAATGCATAAGCTTTTCAAAACATCGGAAGCAGTCTGATGTGCTCGTACTTCATCTGAAGAAGAGAAAAAAGAAGAAGTTTCTAAGTGTAGAGACAAATGGGAGAATGATAAATGAACTTACAAAATATTGAACAAATAAAGCTGAAGAGTACGATGTGAAGTGTTAACATGATGTTTAAACTGACTGATGGCAGAGAACTGGATTGGATGATAAGCCCTTTTTAGGAGAAAATGTTAGTTGTCCACCTTCTTGAAACTTGATTAAACAACCATTTGAGAATGACGCTCTGGATGGGAATAGACTAACATTTTTTGGCCATCAAATAGACAATAACAAAAAAACTTTTTTGATCATAAGAATTGCATAATTAAGTGAATTTTAGATTCCGCGTTCGCTTTGTGTTTTGTGTGAAAAAAAGAAATCTTTTTCACTCAGTTTCTAAAAGTATCAGAAGAGTAAGTTTTACAGGAAAACAACCAAACAAAGACAAAGTGTTGAAGCACAAATAAGCTTCCAATGTTTTCCATATTCAACCCTCGTTCTTGTCATATTCTTCTTTCTTCATCACCACCATCATCTTCATCATCATCACCATCATCATCGCCGTAGTCGTCGTCGTCGCTGTCGTCGCCGTCGCCGCCGCCATCACCACCACCATCATCACTACCACCAATACGACCACTACAACGACGACCGTCGTCGTTTTCGTTCACATACTTTCGCATTCATTTTCAGTTAGCCCTCTGTCTACAAAACATTTCTTCATTTATGATTTTGTGTGATAGAAATAAATTATTTCACTTATTCACAAAATCAAGCGATAGTATACCAATTTTAATGTTAAGCTTTCTCATATAATGATACAACGTTGGACATCGTGTATGACTGAGAGAGTGCGAGAGAAATAGAAATTATCATTTTATCAGCTCATAACATTATAAAAACACAAATAAAGATCAAAATATATAGTTCGGAGGAGATGAAATGTTTGAATTTTACACTCATTCGCTGGTAATAAAACATAATTAATGCTTCATACATACCTACAGCTACCTCATTGAGAATCCCTAATACGCGCCGGCCTTTCGCATACTTTTTACCTTGCACTACGTGTCTTTCCTTTCTTCTTCATTAACAAATCATTACGATCATCTTTTCAACTGTCGTTTTATCTATAACAACTATTTTTTTGTATTATTAGTGGATATAGAACGTCCAAGTGCTGAAGTCAGTCACGGGAAAGAGGGACCGCGCCAATCGATAACGTTGTCCTTTATGCCGTTTGCAAAGAAATTCAACCACGATTTTGCTGTTCTTCGTTCTCTTCTCTTGTTTTTTTCTTTTTTCTTTGTACCGAAAGCTTCCAAACATCGAAATGAATCTATGACTGGACATTTTTGTTTTCTTTCCCTACATTCTTATGCTTAAATGTGTTTCAGGTGGTAGTTAACCCAATGTTGTGTAAATATGGTTAACTCTATCAAAAGCGATTCTTCTCATGATGTAAGTGGCTCTTCTTTATTTTCTGCTTTTCCGAAAACATCACAATATACTCTTCTACTTTATTGTTTTGTGAATTTTCCTATTTCACTTTAGATTTGTCCCGTGCCCATACCCACACGCTCAACTATGTACCAACATAACAGGGTAGCATCTAACTCAAATCAACAAGATCAACAGGTACAACTGATATTCCTTATATAACTCATTTTCTTTTCATTTAACAGCCCCAACCATTCTCACGTAAGTTGCAAGTTGTAGTCGTCATCGACCAGAAAGTTCAAAAAAGCTTGCATGCTCGCGAGTTGGCTTTGAAAGACGTTCAAAAAGTTGCTGATTCTTTGAACGTTAACCTAACAGTATGTTTTCATTTCTTGTTTCATCCTTCAACTATTCAATTGCCTTGACTGTTCGTTTCTCTTGCAGAGAATAAACTTTGATCGACTAGATTTTGGAGAAACACAAACTTTAGACACTTTTTATAATGCTGATGTGGCTTTGGTCGATGTAACAGTTACTCATCAGCAACCTAGTTTATGTTATCACATAGGTGAGCTAACAAGAATCTATTTTCTACAAACATTCCAATTGCCATTCAGGAGTTAGAGAAAGCATGGGCCAATTCTACAATATCATTTTAGCTTATTTCTCAAGTGATAACGAATATCATATTATCGATGCTTTAAGAGTAAGAAAATACAGTAATGAAAGAACACACAACTCACTTCTACAGAAAACTCATGCTCATTTACCCACGATTGTATATATATCAACAGCGGAACACACACATCTCCAATCCTTTGACAGGGTGCGTCTCTTTTATTGTTTTTTGTTCGTTCGCAGCTGAGCTCAACCGTTCCGAACAGTTGTTCGTTTCAAAATGAGGATGGCCGTGCTGGAACGCGCGTTCGCCACATGCAAATTTCTCTATTTTAAAAGTTTTACAGACGAAAAAAGATGCAGATGAGCCATTTTCTTCCAAATCTGGGAAAATAATAAATTTTCGATCTCGTATGAAGCAGGCACTGAAGAATGTCCAAGTGGAAGCAAGGTAAGCGTTTAGAATCATTGAATAGGCATATTTATTGTAATATATATATATATATAAATATATATATATATATCTTCAATAATACTAAATGTTATTCTTCCAGTGCCCATTCACGGGAGAAATTTCTATCGGATTTGCGTAAAGCTCGCGAACTAACTGATCCAGCTGCTACAAATGATTTTCTCGATAAGATGCGAGCACGTCTAGATAATCCAGACGTTCTCTCAGTGGATACCGTATATCAGTTTATGCTTTCATATCGGTAAGATCATCAAAAGTTCTCCTGAAATGTTTTCAAACTATTTGTAGTGATAATCAGAACTATGGTGGAATGATCTCTCTTATTGATGATCTTAGTAAAATACAGGATTGTGTTTTGATTGAAGCTCAAGCAATCAGATATCAATATGCTTTTGCATTGAATAGGTTGAAACGCTCTAGGAAGAAAGACTTTCTTATGATTCTTTCTGTTCCAGGAGGAATATCACCGGTGATCGGGATAAAGCTTTGGAGACCGTCATGAGCATAATTAACACCAACTCAGATAAAGAAGCTCTCAGCCCGGATGTTATTTGTCTTGCAGGTTTTAACTGAAAGCTTCTTATATCTCTTATTAGACGTTTAAGGTCGTATTTATAAAGACAAGTTCATAGCTAGTAATTATGAGGATAGGGAGTCGTTAAACAATGCCATTCACTGGTTCCTTTAACGCTTATACTTTTATAATAGCAAACTGTTAAGGTATCGAAAAGCTTTTGAACTATCACCCCTTGAGTATAGTGGAATTAATTTGACGACTCTTTTGAGAGCTCGTGGAGAACATTTTGAAAGTAACGCGGAAATGCAGCAAATCGGTTAGAGCGTTTGTCATTCTCATCGCAAATCATGTTTTATCCATTCAAGCTGTTGTTCTAAATTCTCTACTTGGTCGTAAAGGAGCTCTTCATCAATTAACGGAGTATTGGGATGTAGCTACTTATTTCGAAGTTTCTGTTTTAGCTGAAAATTATCAAAAAGCATGTGAAGCAGCTCTCAAAATGGCGATGCTGAAACCTCCAGTTTGGTATGTCAAATACCAGTTTTCTTCCTTCATTAATGTTGTTTAGGTTCCTCAAATCAACGATGGAAAATATCAAACTGATCAATCGTTGTGCAGCCACTATTAGCCCTGTTGAAAAAGAAAAGCAACAATTCCTTTTCTGGACTGAGTTTTTCATGGAAGCAACCGAAGCCGATCATGACGTTGACTGTGCTAGATATCCGGTGTTGATTGCGGAGTTTGACAAAGTAATATGAAAGAAGAAACTTTTTGTATAACACTTCTCCATACTTTCAGCAATTCACTCCATCGTACTTGACGATGAATCAAACGGAAGGATCGATTATCCTTAGTCATGTTCTTGAGAACAGTCAACAGAAGAAACCACCTCCAGGTATTGTACACTTTATTCTTCTTTCACTCTTCAATTATCTTCAGGGATTCATCGATGGCATTTCACTGCTGGCAATATTAAAGCTGTTTCAGCTTCGAAGCGTGATGATCGTTCTATTTACCTATACGTTCATGAAAACTCGGATGACTTCAACCTCATATTCCCATCTGCTGCTCATAGTTTAAAGTATTGTTCTGATAGAAATTCATAAGGATTGAAATTAATTTCCAGAATGTACAACTCTCTCGTAGACATGACTACCGACGCCGATGGAAACCAAGGCCGAGTGATTTCCAACTTGGACGGGGAAAAAATTAGTGTAAGAGGCTTGAATACTATGAGTGTAACAGACGCTCCTACTTCAGTTTGAATATGAAGTTAATAATAATGGCGATCGGGTTGTTTTGGGAAGAGGAACGTATGGAACTGTGTACGCTGCACGTGATGTTTGTACTCAAAGGCAGATTGTAGTAAAAGAAATTGAAGTCAAATATGATGAGGAGGTGTGTCCTTTCAGAAATTCCTGAAACATCGCCTAATTTCAGGTACAACCTTTGATGGAGGAAATCAATCTTCATTCGACATTAAGTCATCAAAACATTGTACAGTACCTAGGATGTGATATCTCCCACAGGTTCTATAAGATATGATTGGCAAATATGACGTTATTTAAAGAGACACTGGGAATGATATCTTTCTCATTTTCATGGAACACGTCCCCGGAGGATCATTAAGTAGTTTGCTAAGAAAAAAATGGGGTCCTCTGAACGAACCGGCAATGGTATTGTACGGAAAACAAATTTTGGATGGCTTAAGGTTAGAATTGAACATTCCTTACGGGCTCATTCTTTTCCAATTTGTAGATATCTACACGAACAGAAGATTGTACACAGAGACATCAAAGGTGATAATGTTCTAGTCAACACCTACAGCGGTGTTTGCAAAATCAGTGACTTCGGAACTTGTAAAAGATTGGCTGGTCTCAATCCTGTCACTGAAACATTTACAGGTTTTTCATGTCTATAGACAGTTACTAAGTATCTGCAGGAACCCTACAATATATGGCTCCTGAAGTAATAGATCATGGTCAACGTGGTTATGGTGCTCCAGCCGATATTTGGAGTTTTGGATGCACAATGGTAGAAATGGCGACAGGTCGACCACCATTCGTTGAGGTACGTCTATAATAATTCTATTTATGCTTATTAATTGCAATTAGCTGCAAAATCCTCAAGCTGCAATGTTCCGGGTTGGAATGCTGAAAACTCATCCTCCTTTGCCAAGCGGGATTTCCGAGAAATGTCACAACTTCATTAAGAGGTTGTTACTTTCTTTCTTTCTGTTTCGAAGAAAAATCGTTGGTGTGCTAATTTCTAAATTTAGCTGTTTCGAGCCGGATGCAACTGCTAGACCAAATGCTCTCAAATTGCTCTCTGACCCTTTCATCCAACAATATCACCATTCGTAAGTTTTTTCTTTTTTCTCCATTTTGGTTTCTGCTTTCGTTCTTAATGCTTTACTAACCTTATTGGGAAGGGTGACCTGTGTGATTCTGTATTAAACGATAGCAGAAAATCAAAAGAAATATTAAATTTAATGCAGGATCTCCAGAACAAGAAGTGGTTCTATCAACAAAAAACATGTGGATTCTTCGAAACAATCGCGTGGTTTGTTTACTGACTTTGTTTCTTGAACTCTGTACTTTCAGAGATGCTACGATCCACTTCGCATATTGGTGGAATGGGTGTGAGCGAACGTAATTCTATTGATGCTTCAACTCCAGCTAGCACAGCTAAGGAAGAGAGGAAACTGAAGCTTAACATCGACCAAAGGTAACACACTACAGCTTCGTTGTCTATTGAAAACTATGTTTGCAGTCGAATAAGGACATACTCATGTAGTCCTGTACCAGATGCTCCTGCTAGTGCTGGTGCCAGTGTTAGTAACCATCCAGGTTTCCACCTGAGTCAGCCTTCCAGTCCTATAATCGACGATAATACTCACCCACAGCTGGTAGCTTCACCTACTACTAACCCCATGATAGCTCCGGCTCTACTCAATAGGACAATAAGTGATGAAAACTCTAACTCTAACAGGTTTTGAGACGCGTCTCATTCTGATTTCCATGACCGTCATTTTTTAGATTTTTCATGTTGAAAAAAGATTCCGAACGAAGACATACTCTAGCTCAATTTATGGTTGAATATCAGGACCAGATCATCGAAACTTGGCGATCTAAGCTTCTTCTTTCTCTGGGCAATGACGAACTTGTGGTAAACAAGCTGATCACTCAACGAGTTTAATAAGTTTTTCAGGTGACCGATAGTATTTTCAATACCCTGCTAATGGGCGTACGTGATTACATTCTCAAAAAAAATAACCAATGCATCCATGATGCCTTGCGTGACATCAGATCATCTTTAGACTATGATTCCACCAAAATGTCTCAGGTGCCTAATCCTTCGTCTTAGAATTTGAAAGTCGATTTTGTTCCAGATTAATTTAGCTTTTTATGATTTTTATGATTCAATACAACCAATATTGCGGCGTTTGGATATTAAGCCCCATTGGATTTTTGCTCTCTCGAATCTAATAAACGGTGCAGTTCAGACGGCTTTGTCTATTTTGAGTCCTGACTTGTCCGTATTACTTCATGTGAGAGATTCAGAATGTTATTAGTAAATAACAGATGTTATTATTTAGGCAGAAGATGTACCTGGATCGGAGCCTGGAACAGCCCAAAATACAGTTGATCATAGAGCATCTATATCCAAGGAATCTGCTGTCTCTGATGTACGTCTGTAATCCCATTTTATATTTATCACCATGAACAACCGGCTCTGAGCATTTGACAATTGAAAATAAGACTCAAGTCTTTAGTCCTCGAAGACTTCATTAACATATCGGAGCTTCTATTTCAGAAATGAGAAATGTTCAAAAAACTAATTTAATTGCTTAGGAGATGAAATATTTCATGTTTTCTTTTCAGATCGAAAACAGTGATAGTCGACCCACATCACCTGTTCGGGTGGAAATCAAAGAACGTTCAGAAGACTTCCGTTTGTTAAGGGACATTCAAGAGGAAAATGAAATGTTGCTTGAACGGTATGCAAAATCAGATGTTTTGGCTTAATTTATCTTATTTTGTTCTTTTTCAGACTGCTCAATGCTGAAAAAGATCTTAATCAACACCTTCGAA
Organism: Auanema freiburgensis; assembly: GCA_030370435.1. Lineage (NCBI taxonomy): Eukaryota > Metazoa > Nematoda > Chromadorea > Rhabditida > Rhabditidae > Auanema > Auanema freiburgense. The sequence continues at coordinate 2,183,289 of CM059369.1, forward strand.
ACGGAATGAATCGAATACAGTTTTTGCAAAACTTAAGCAGTTGGCGCCATACCTATCCACCCATGGGACAAGGAATGATTGCCAAGTGTGATCTTCGGAATTCCATCACTTCAGAATTGACAACGTAAGTAGTATTGAGAAAGAAATTTGGACAAAAATATTTCTATTTTTTGCATTAACAGTTTATATTCTCAGGGCTCAGAATGAAGTATTCCAATGGCTCAAGTTTTTGGATGTCGATGATCGTTCAATCCAACTAATAATAGGCGAACAGTACACTAAACGTGATTTATTAGACTATGTTACAAGAGAAGAACTTCTCAGTTTGGGTGTAAGGTGAGTACAGAGTTGATGATATTCGTTTATAACAACTAATCACTTGAAGTGGGGGATCTGCTTGCCGAATATGGAGAGTAATTTGTGAGACGCGTGATCGAGCCCGTCGGCAGCCAGTCTATCTATCGCCGATGAGGAGTCGAGATGATTCATTGGATGAATATCATTCGAGCATAGCAGATGAGATATGAGAAGAACAACTAATCAACTTAGTAACAGGAAAAACGTTTTTTTGTGAGAGGATAGTTCTTTCACAGCTTGTTATGGGTCCATTGGTGATGTAGCTGAATACGGCTAGTTGAACAGATATGAGTAATTATAATATTCTATTTAACCTTCTTTTTTTGTAAATATTGAATCAAATTTTAAGTTCATAATAATAAGTTCTTTAAGAATGTTCCCAGCAGGGCTTGTGATGCGTTTCATACATTTCCAATCGATAACCGCAAAAAAACTTTCATCCATTCTTATTTAATGACAAAATAATTGTATTTTCTTTCATATTCTCTCCCAGACCATTGTAAATAATACGAAATCTCAGTAATTCTATGTGTTTTCTTATGGAAATATATAAATTATACAATTTTCTTCTGAAACATGAGAATTACATCTGAGTTTTGACTCCGCCTTCGGCAATTTTCGTTTCAATTTTTGGCAAGAAAAAGGTTTATTCACGCTTGTTAATCATGGTTGTCCAGGAGCCTACTGATGTCGTAAGTTGAAAACCATTGCAATGCTTGTGGTTATCTATTGTCTTCACGACTTTTAAGGATACTTTCGATGGCATTCTCAAAGATAACAAAGGGAAGCTCATTGTCGTGGACTTCTTCGCCACCTGGTGTGGACCATGTAAGCAGATGGCACCGAAGTTTGGGGTGAGTTAAGGAAGTTCAAACTTCTAACAATCTATTCAGAGGCTCTCTGATGAACATACCGATGTGATCTTCATGAAGATTGATGTGGACGAATGCGTAAGTTTCATTCTTTTTTTTTGTTTGTTCCTCGAGACGAGAATATTATCTTTCTATTTATAGGAAGACATCGTTTCGAAGTATGATATCAAGGTGATGCCAACATTCGTTTTCATTCGAGACGGAGCACAAATTGTGAGTCTCCGTTGTATCTGACAAGTATACTTACCTAATTAACCTCTTCAGGATATTGTCGAAGGGAGTGTGGAGGATCAGCTTAAAACAAAAATTGTGAAACATAAATGAGTTGTGTTCGTATATATCTTGTGTGTAATGGAAGTAAACCATTAGTATCTCAATAAGACTTCGTTCGGTCGTTCCAAACTGATTTACTCAAAAATATATTTCTGCCGTTGTCACGGAAACTAAAATATTGAGTGTTATAATTGAATGTTGATCAAATAAGATTTATATTTATATTAATAATATAATTAGTAGATTGCCACTTGCATCCATTTTCTCGGTTTTTCACTTCTCCATTCCAGAATATACGTTCTGACTGATTATCTGACTGGCTGGCACGACGACGGAAGAATGAATAGAGAGAGTGTTGTGAGTATGTAGAACGAAATATTGTGAAAAACACAACAAAATGCAAATGACAAATAGGACGTGTTGCTCATTTCGATTGGAAGTCCATCAAGTCAACAACAAGTTTGCAGCCAAAAAATGATTGTTTTATCTTTTTTGCCTTTGATTTTTAATTGTTGGAAATAAAAACAAAATTGAGTATCACAGGGTGGGACAGCTGTGAGAACAATACACTGATGACAAATGGAAGCAGAATATTCATATTTTTCATTTTATTATTGTTCGTTTTATACAGATATAGAATAAGAAAACATAATGAAAACAAGTTTTGAGCATAAGGTTAGTTTGGATATTATTCCATACTGAAGCTCCTAGTTCCGAGTTACCAGAAGAGCGACCACGTATTACTGAGAGAAGTTTGAAGAGTAGGTGAGGAAACATAATATTGATCATATGATATCGAAATAATTAGAGAACGAAAGTGCAATCAACCATTCAGTGCCTAAGAAGAAGAAAAATTGTTAAATGAAGTAATTCGACGGGGCATCTTCTGTCGGCTAATTAGAATAAATTAAAAGCCACGTGGAATTGTTGGAGAGGGGATTTGAAGGGGGAAGTTGAATTGAGACTAATTATGTGCAGTCACTTCCTACACATCAGCTTCATCGTTTTTCTGAAAATTAACGTTAAAAGAAATGAAAACGGTAGCAGGAAATACTCTGCAGTTGTAGGAACAAACAGATAAACTGCTCAGAGGAAGCCAAATGAAAGCCGGAACTATGAATGGAAGCATTGATGGCAGATCGTCAGCGTTGAAATTTTTTGGCAGACTGTCAGAAAGCGAGTTCTAAGAATTTTTTGTATATAATAGGATCAGCTGTGTTTGAGAAAACCTTCAATCCTGACGGCAGATAATAGAGTGGGTGACAGATAAATTGTAAAAGTGTTATTATAAACTGAAAATAGTCACGGAGGATGTGGAATACCTTGCAGAAACTGAGAGCTTACCATGTTTCTACAGAAATGCTTTGATGACGAGAAGTGTCGAACTGATAACAATCGGAATAGGAAGTATAATTGAAGACCCATTGGTATAGCGAATTCTATGATCAACTGTAAGATGCTTATGTGTATTACTGATAAGCACAACAAGTAGCTATTACATGGATGAAGTTATAAAGCTCTGACATATCCTTTTTACAACGGCTAATTTGAACAACCATCACAAATTTGACGTCTTGAACAGCTTGATAGAAGACTACGTCCAGCTTAAAAATCAAATGTTATCAATAGACTCGATTCAATTAGAACAATAATAAAGATTTGGATTATGAACACAACTTACAACGCCCGCGAATGCTTGAGGTAAAATGATGAAGAAAATGAGAATCAGCATTATGAGACAACAAAGTCCTAGTAAAGGTCGATGGGCTTGCAGCACATTAGAACGGCTTTGATTTAACTGAAAAGAATGAGGTGAAGTTCGGATACAAAGTTTAAGACTTACAACAAAAACATATAAAAATACCGTAATCCATGGTATCAAGGCCCTTTCACATGAGAAAAAGAAATGATAGATGGAACACGAATGAGGAGCAAACATCCAGATGCTTACAAGTTTTTCCAAAATGACACAGGGTAAAGCCATTGGAACCTTCAAACAGTTGAACAATGAAAATTCAGAACATTGATTTTCAATGCTGAACTTACCATGAAGCAGAGAATGTATAATAAAGCTATTAAATGTTGTATAATGCGGTTAGATGAAGTCTGGAATCTTCTGGCATAGCACTGTAATAGGAACTGTTAATTGAAACACAAACATTTTTTTAAATTGGCTCTTTCAAACTTTTTTTCTCCTACTATCTATATTCATATCTATTTCCCTCATGTCTCCCTCTATCTCGACAGACAACGAGTGTTGATCAGTCTTATGTAGTAAGGACAATTTATTTTTGTGACTCAGGTGGTTAATTAAAAATGCATTTCCATCTAAATTCCGTAAGAAGGGTTCAAGGATTAAAATTAGCTCGCACACGTGGTCGGAAACAACGTTTATATTTCTTTGTAAATAAAGTTCCACCTGCAACGCTAAATGACTGGCGTTTCCACAAATGGAAATAGTAAACAATCCTATTAAGGAAATAGAAGTAAGAAGTCGACTAATGCTGAGCTCATGACTTCTAGGTAGGAATAGATAGATGACGTCTTCAGGAACAGACTGCGATTGTTCATCTATATCAGCTACATCTGACGGCATGAGCGTAGATGTTGGAAATCGGCTGCAAGGCTAGAAAAAATACTTCCTACATTAGAAATTATGTAACAAAAAAAAGTAAAAACAAGAAAGATCTCAAAAGACATTGTCAATCCACACAAGTGAGTAAGTAAGCAAGGACCCAATCACTGATCAAAAGAATCTAGAAAACATGTAAGCAGCAGAAGAAAAGGAGAGAGTCGACTCTTCAAGTGGAATAAAGAATACAAATGGACATCCGAAAATTTTTGAAGAAATTCTGAGAGAACAAAAAAATATTTTTGAAATAGATTTCTTTGATTCCTTATAAGTGATACCAGATTACACGGAAAACTATTTCCACGTGTTGTTATCTACGCAATTGAAGCTTAATCCTTATATAACCACATACCAACATAAGCTAATTTTATGCTTTTTCATAGAGAATTAACCATATTAGATATTCATTAAATGGATGAGCTTTGATTTGTGTCGTAGACATATGATCTCCTTTGATAAGAAGAAAAGCCTTCTCGTTTCTCAACCTCCCATTCTCTATCCCTTCTCTCCCTCACTTCTTGTACGTATATCTGGTCTTTATCCCACAGTGGAAATTGAGTAATAGATGATGACGATGTAATGATTAGTTAATTTCGAAAACTCTACTGAGGATTCATAGGAAGCCCCGGTGCCAGTTCGAACAACGCAGAGCACAAGCAATTTCTCAGATCAAACGTTGTGTCTATTCCTAATTTCGTTTTCTCACTTGTATCCCACGTAAAAAAAAGCAAAAAGAAGGAAAAAAAAGAAAAAGACACGATTTCAATGTAGCCTAATCCCATTTAATTGAAAATCTTGTAAAACAATGAAGTAAAGAACAAGGGATGAGAACGAATACATAAAGAGAGGAGTAGATGAGGAGAGAAACGATGAGAGGGAGTAGAAACGGATGAGGAACCATAACCGATTAGAAGCAAACACAATGGAGAATAAAATGCTTTTTTGTTTTATTCTAGTTTTACTGAAATATCAAGAAACACGCCCAAAGATGTCGAGTAAATGGCGCCAGTGGAAAATGTATTTTCACCACTACACAGATGAGCATGTTCGCCGAAAAATTGTAATTTCAGTAGAATAATTGTATTTTGTAATTGAAATAATAAAAAGTTTCAATTGCTGATCACTAAACTATCCAGATTTCATACTACTGACTACTAACCCACGAGCACGAAGATGAAGCCAAGAGAAAGAGATAGAGAGAAAGAGGTGAAGAGCGGAGAGAGATGACGGACAAGATGCCCTGTATTGCAAGTGAATCAGGCTCCAAGAAGTTATTAAAAGAAATGCAATTAAGAAGTTCAAATGTTCAATGAACGTCGAGGTAAAATGAACATTTTGATTTGTTTGAGAGAAGAAAGAAAAGAAGCAAAAAGAAAGGAAAAAAAAGCAGATGTGAGCTTGCAAAAGAACAACCGACCGACCGATCTGCATGTCAAAATCTGATAGAATGAGATTCAGAGATCTCACGTCAATTTCACGTGAACTATCCTAAGAACTCAGAACAAGAAGAGTGAGAGCGAGGAATAGAGAAAGAGAGAGAGAGAGGAAAGCAAAGGTGAAATGGGGAAAATCTCAAAGACTTTCAAAGAGTTCGAGAAAATCCTTGATTGCTCATGATGGAAATAGACTGGAAGAGTGTAAACCTGATGATTAATGAAAATTATGAATTTTGTGTTAACAAGAATGGATGTATAAGAAGAATGAAGCTGTGGGCGTCACGAAGCCTGAGGGAAAAAGAAAAAAGTTTTGTCGTATCACAAACGGCTTCATGTTGATAAGCGATGCGAGTTTTTACGATTTCAATTTAAACTGTGATCAAAAAAAACTTTTTTTTATATCTGAAGACGATGAGGAGGATTTAGCAGAAGAGAAAACATGAAACAAGTATGAGAAAGGGACATATCAGAGGCCATAGTCAAAGCCTGCCTGGTTTGCGTGTGTTTTTTTTAAAGATTTCTAATCTTATTTGGCAGAGACGAGAATTCAGTTAAGACTTCGAAATAAATAAAGTAATAAAATATATTGTGGAACTGTGCTGTATTATGAACTAAATGTTTGCAAGACAATGGAGGGAAATGTCAAAAAACTCTGGATTAACTGAAAAGCTTAATTGTTCTCGAATAATGTTAAGAATTACTTCTTTTCATCAATTAAGGTTTTGACAATTATTTTTAATTATAACGACAATTTACTGAAAAAAAACTTTTGTTTCTGAAATGAGAGAAAGGGGAGAGAGCTAGATGTATCAAGAGCGAGGTAGTTATATATACATTTCTACAGAGAGAGAGAGAGAGAGAGAGAGAGAGAGAATGAAAGGGAAAGAGGTGGGATATAGAGAGACAGAAAGAGAAAGAGAGATTGGAGCAGATAAAAGTTAGTCAGTCTGAGTTAAGGGAGAGAAGAAAGCGCATCTTCGTACAAAGAGGGAGATGAATAGAGGGGAAGGGTAAAAAATAGAGAAAGAAAGAGAGAAAAAGAAAAAAGGGAACAAACTGATAAACATAGAGATTATGAAAGGAGAGAGATTCCTAAGTTATTAAGAGAGAGAGAGAGAGAGAGAGAGAGAGAGAGAGAGAGAGAGAGAGAGAGAGAAAGTGAGAGTGTGAAAGATTTATAAAGTAAGGTGATGAGGGTGCAGTAGATGGGTAAAGAAATTAAATTTTTATGTTTTTATGTATTATATTTACATGAAATTCAACTAAGAAAAAAGTGTGAGAAATACAATGAACATTTGTTTCAGCTGAGGGCTAGAACAGGATAGATGGGAAATGAATAGAATGTTGACTAGAATAACAATTTTTCCAATGCATAATGATGGAAAGTAGGAAATATGAGCAGCAAATAAGACAAATAAGGTCAAAAAAAGACTAAATTTTTAGAACAAAACATGCTTTGGCCTCTCTCTTTCTATTTCGTTTCTATCATCTAGCCGGATCTCTCATTCTTTACTTAGACATCTGAGCAACGAGATTTACTTGTGATGGCAGCTCTGCATCCTCACTATTCCAATCGGAACAGCAGTTTGAGCAAAAAAAAAATGTTTGTGTGTTTGTGTGCTGTTCCTTATCATGTTTCTAATATACTTGAAGAAATGGAAAAAGTGGTCTGATTAGCATACTCGCACGTTGTTATCGTCAAGTCCTACGTGAAATTTCATTTCAAGGCTTTGCTCAAGTAGAAGGACGGTTGCACGAGACGAGAAGAAAAGAAAGAAAAGAGAGGATTTTTTTTCGGAAAAATCTTTTTTTTCTTCTTTTTTCTTTTTCTTTTTTCAAAATAAAAAGTTCATTTATGGGCATGTTTCTCATTTTCCGATTATTTTTATTAGAAAAATATGAAAATGTAGACGTAGGAAATGATGAAAATTAATATTTTCGAATGTAAAATCCGTTTAATAAGATAAAATGGCAAAGGAAAGTAAACAGATTTTCTGCGAACATCCAAGTCAGCGAATGGAATAGAATCATAAAAGGTAAGATGGCAGATACAACCTTCTTGTTCTATTTTTGAATGAAAAACAAACACTTCCGATGATGTTGTTGTTGTTGTCATGTTTGTTGTTGTCGCTGTTGCGAGTTTCTTTCTTTTGCTTGTGTCTGGTGCTTGGGGCCTCATAGATTTGACCGAAAGATGTCCATTCAAATACAAAAAAGCAGAGAAAAATGCTGATGAAGATTATGGGAATGAATCGAATGAAAGAGCATTGTTCTCCCATTCCATAACGTTCAATGAGCTTAAGCTATACAGAGGTTTGAAGTCATGACGAATGTATTGGATGTCGTTCGAGGGCAACACGATAATCTACAATTTAGGTGCATTAATGTGACTAATTTGATGCCGGAAATCTCAATTTCTCTGGCAGTTCAAACTACGTCATGCAATAGAGAAATGGTTGAATTCAATGGATGAGAGCAAACTGTCTGAGATATGAGGAAGCAGAAAATAGGAGATGGCTTATGAGCTAATGTTAACATATAAATATAGATGTATAAACAGTATGAATATAAACTTATATACACTTAGTATATATAATATTAAAAAATAATAGTTCCAATAATATTCAACCGTTCACATTTGCACTCACAATTTCAAATAAACAATTAGTTTACGTGATATGCTAATTTCTTTCACGTAATTGATTATGCTAATGAAGCTTAATAGAGTTGTCTGTCTGAATAATCGTGAAGGATAATTAAAGTTCAAAAAAAAATTTTATTTGGTAGACAAAATGACGAAATATAAAGAGAATAAAAATTCAAATGAACTGACTTTGGACAGTATGAATACCTGAATTGCTGACGGGAATATGAAATGAAAACTATTCTAAGACATTTTGATTCTGTCGATGATTTTTTAATTTGAAAGAAGAGAGATAAAGAGAGAGAGAGAGAGAGAGAGAGATTTCATCTGTATGGTGAATGAAATAGGAGAAAAGAAACAAAAATTGCTTATAAAGAGAGTGCAATTGCACATAGAAAGAGAAAAACGGGGAAAAGGAACGAAGGAAGAGAGAGTGTAGGGAATGAGCAAAAAAATATCTAAATAGTCTGGATAAGAAGAGTTTTAGTACACATGATATATTCACACGTATTCCACCACGAGACGATAGAGGTTGTTATCATTTCTAAAAGGAAATTGGCCAAGTTCCCTTAATTATATAGGATTTAGTTATGGATAGATAGATTTAGCTTAAATATAAATATATAAGTTATATATTCATATTTGTATTTGATATGAGCAGTGTTTCTACGAACATGTTTCTACGTCGAAAGCTTCTGGAGGAGATGAGTTGATTATAATCATATATCTTATATATAACTATAATTTGAAAGTCAAATGGCTATGAATGACCAATTACACGCCGTTTTCAAAATCGAAAGACAGAATGACTCAAGAAAATGAGAAAAAACATTGCAAAAATTAAGAACGAATCTATGTGTTAACGATGGAGCTGACTAGCAAAATAGTTTGTGAAGAGACGACCAGGTAAAACTGGTAGTAGGAATGGTTCACTTCCTGGTCTTACTCGACCACTGAATGGTTCCGGACTATGTTCCTGGAATGATATGCGAATAAGTTATTTAAAACTTTGAAACACAATACTTGAAGTAGTGTGCGCAAACGATGACTGAGAAAAGCAAAATCGGGCCTTTCCATGGGATCAGATCTCCAACAACTTTGCATTAAATTATACCTGAAGCAAATTAAGTATGAGTAGCGATATTGATATAATTCACATACACTACATCAGGGCAATGTGTCGGTTGAGGTAATCTTAAGCCGTTTTCTAAATATTGACGAACTTTAATATTTGAAATATCCCCATAGGGAGAAGCGGCTCTTGTCATTAATTCCCATAATAAAACACCGAAAGACCACTAAAAGAGGAAAAAAAGTATATATGAGAAAAATAATTAAAATTTATTTTCAACTTGAACTTACCACATCGGTTGAAGCATTAAATACTCTTCGATCTCGTAATGATTCCGGCGCTAACCATTTGAGGGGAAGACGTGCAGGTCCTGCAATAACATAATGAATATCATACTTTTCCTGCTCTCTTCATTCTGAGAAAATTTGACAAGAATGCAACCGTTTTCGTAGAATGCGAAATTAGAAATGAGAATGCTTTTGAAACCACGTGGTTTGCACTGCAATTAGCATAACTAACCCGTTTCCGATTCATCTATGTAAAGCTCTTTGTCTAAAAGATCAACTGCTAGCCCGAAATCGGCTACTTTCACGATCCGGTCGGAAGAAATCCTATAATTCATGTTTTTAATAAAGTTCATAAGTTTCCTATGGAAGTACGAATTAAACTTACATGCAATTCCTGGCGGCTAGATCTCGATGAACGAAATGAAGTGCGGCTAAGTAAGCCATTCCTTGTGAAACTTGATAAGCGAAGTCAAGTAGTTCTAATACGCATAAAGACTTAAATATGACGTTTTTAATAACTTCAGTTCGTTGATACGGTAGTTACCCTATTTGGATCAGCAATGTAAGTTTTGAGGTCACCACCTTCCATAAAAGGTAGAATAACCCACGGAGTGCCACTCGGTGATATGCAAATTCCTTGAAACCCGTTATTATCAGTATTCATTGTTCTGTTTCTCCTTACCAAGTATAGAAAGAACATGTTGATGATCGAAATGCTTCATGATGACTCCTTCACGTAAGAACTTCTCAATATGAGCGATGTCACGTGAGTGTTCACCTGAAGATGAAAGTTATTGAAAGGCTCATCCATATTTTTGAAGTGGAATTACGTAACTTTCCGGAAATATTTACCCAATGGCTTAGGCACAATTTTTGCAAAAGTGTGACATGAGCATTTCGAAGGTCCATATTTGGTTTTCTTCGTATTCATTCAATTCGTTTCCGGTTTATTAATTCAAAAAGCCAGATGTTTATGAAAAGCAAAAGCCGCAGAAAAAGATGATTTTGGAAAAGAAAAGTGATTTGTTACGTATAAGGGAGAACACTTGACACATTCAAGTTTCATCTTCAGTAGACAGAAGATGAAAGTGAATAAGTGTTGAAGAATGAGGAAGACTATTGTGTTTTGTTGAAGTTTACCTTTTAATGTTTTTACAGCCACAGGAACTAATCTGTTCATCGGATCGCGCATCCTTCCGCGATACACGTTGCCAAAGTATCCTACAAGAGCACCGATTTAATATTACTTTCTTTTTCTTCCTTAAAGCTTCAACAAATAAGACGAGATTTACTATCTTCACTAGATCAAATAGTTTTCATCGAAAGAACAAATTTATTGAGCCGTTTAACACTCTCCTCTTCCCCTTTGACTTTGAGTAAGAAAACTTTTGACACACATTGCATTTCAGCTTCTGAAGCTGTTGACCCTGAAGTGTTGAAGAGGAAAGCCAAATAAACGAAACTAAAACAGAGTTTTGACATCTAGCTTACAACTTAACGAACGCTCACAAAGTTTGTTGAAGAAGAACAAGTGTGAGGAAGAACAAACCTTTTCCAACAATTGCCTCAAGTACAATAGCTTCTGATGGTAACAGGAATCCGTTCAGTGCTTGCCGGAGGTCCGATCCGATCAATTGTAGTAAACCGCATGTTGAGTAGGTTGAGCTTACTGAAACAAAATCAATTATGTTAAGGCTCAGATACGTTCAATTTAGCCGGAGATCTCGAAAGAAAACTCCTTCACCACTTTTCTTTGGCGGCTATATTTTGTTTGAAACATTCATGTTTATCCTTCAGCTGGATGTTATTTCTAATTTTTGACAAGGCATTTTTGTGATGACGAAATCTAGCAGACTTCAGAAGACACAGAAATCGTCTATGTGTGTGTGTGTCTGTATGAGTGTGAGCGAATGCAAACAATCTCGTCGTCATTTCCCCCTTCTTTCGTTCTATTTAACAGATGAAAAGATACGAACTGAAAGCTGTATGGTAAGTTTGTGACAGGGCTAAATCGTTCCTGACAGCTGATACGGTCAGTTGAGCAGAAGAGAAGATACTCAGCAAAAGCTCGATTGCCTTTTCTTCACGTACAGTGTCGGAAGTCGTGCAAAGTCCATTTGACGCCAAAGACACAGATATTGATTGAATAAAAGCATTCGAACAAAAGAAATTTGATATGACAACTGCTCAAACAAAAAATAAAACTAATTTGGGGTGTTCACTATTCGCTCTTTCTTTTTCAAGCTTCTCTACTGACCATCACAAGCAGTTTCCATCTCATTTCAGATAGAAAATTTTACAACAAAAAACTGGTTCAAACCATGCTTTACAGACATTTTTGAAATCGGAGAAAGGAGAAAAGTCGTTCGTTGTCTATTTTTGCCACTAATTACGTTAATCTTTTGACGAGAAAAAGAAGAGAATTTTTTAGGAAAAGCTGATAGTTTGCGAAAACAGTGGAAACACACATACACTCAATAGATCAAAGTAAAGCCAAAGGTTCGGTAATACTTCCTATTTTCATCCAATTCGAACTACTTTTACCTGGTGAAGATGGATGAGAGGATGATGCTGAGCTAGTAAGACTCTTTGATGAAGGTCCACGTGAGGGAAAGTTATTGGACGCATTGGATGAAGAAGGTAAAGCTACATGATGATGGTTATGTTTGAACGGTGATCGTTTTATAGGAATTGATCGAGCCGATCGACTCAATCCTCTTCCAGTACTCGACGATCTCTCAGAATCAGAATCTGAGCTATCAAACAGAGGGTTCAGAAACACATCCGTCATAATAATATTTTGTTATCTGAATGAGAAAGAGTAGAAAATGAATTTAAGGCGCAAGAGAAAACGAGAGGGAAATAACGAAGGCAATTAAAGAAACAAGCTATTTTGTAAAAGAAGTCACACCAAATCAATACTATTCCTAATATGGAGAGATTTATAAAGGATTTAAAGACTGAAAAGTGCGATGAGCAGAAGCGCAGCCAACAACTTGGCGTGCTTGCGAGGGGAAAAGGTGTATCAGCGCTCCACGACTTTGTGTGTTTTGTGTTGTCTGAGGGTGCGCCCGAGCTCATCCAGTTTCCTATTTCTCTGTATATCTCTTTTTCTTTCTCTCTCTTGTAAGCTCATTCTCTTTTCAATTCACTCTCTGACTTTCTCTTTATAACAAGAGCGACTGGTGATTTGAACAGTACTGAAGAACGAAAGGGACTGTATGAGTGAGGATGACAAAAAAAGGTAAAAGTGAGAGAGATATAGAGATTTTCGAAGTTTTTGATACAACTAGAGAGCAAAATGACTTTTATTCACCTGAGAACTGCTCGTTCTATGAACTTCTCAGTGCATAGTTCTCTGGCGGTTTGAGAAGGTTTCGCGATATTAAGGCTGATGGCATATGATCATAGTATGACAAAAGCTCTAAGGCTATACGATTTTCATGACGATTTGTGTACAGAAAAATCAAAACTGAAGTCTGCAGTCGTTTTTGTGAAAAAAAAATTAAATGTCAACAGTGACAACCAAAAAAGCCGATTTCCGTATCAAATGAACGAACTATAGGCAAAATCTTTGTCTTATTTAGAATGAATCGTGGGGAGAGGCAGGGAAAACAGTCAACCGCTGCTAGTGCTGTTGTTGTACTCTGTTTCCCTCAACAAAAAGAACGAAATCTGTAATGAACTAAATGTTTTTTTGTCAATCAAACTTCAAGCAGGTTCAGCTTAGTGTTTGTAAAAGATCTGGTCAGAATTTCCTTCAAAAAAAAAGGAAAAAAACACAAATCGAAATCATAATCAAAAATGAGAACTGCAATTCTCATCAACTCAACTACTAGTTTTTCTCTGATGACTTAGTGCATACAGCAATCATTGAAATGAAAGAAAATATTCTTTTAAGGACATGAAGTTACTATTGTCGCCGCTTTTCCAGATTCACTTCATCTGATTTGCATAAATGACTGCGCACGATGGAATGCAAGGCATAGAAACCATTTCAAGCGTGTTCAGACGTGTGGAATGGTTGTGTTCAAATGAACTTCGTTTTCATTGAAAAATATTTCACCTGTGCTACATGTTGTCCACTGGGATGGTGTATGTGCTAAGGATGTTTTCGACTTTCGTTGACAGTGATATTGGATGAGGACTGCAATTAAAGATACGGCCAATACGATCATCTGTAATTGAATGAGCATGATATTGGGCCCAGAGATTTCTTGGAGTTTACAAAAAGAATTCCAATTAGTAGAAGGGAATGGTCAGCAACGAATGACCAATTAAGGGCAGAAGAGTAGGGTATTGTGCTCGATAGTGTCGTTGTAGATATCTGAAATACAGGAGATATAACGAAGAGGATTTTGCGAAGTAGATTACCTCTTTGGGGAAGAGCCATGCTAGTTCTGTTCGAGATGGTGTCGATGGCATTACATAGTCAGAAAAGAAAACAAATATATAAACAAAGTTATAACTGAAATTGAAAATATTGAGTTTGGCATTTGAAAACTAAATTAAAAGGAGGAAAGGAAAGAACAATATGATAAAAAATATCAGGAAAACTGGTATGAATTGTAAGATAAACCGGATAGTAATTGAAATGTCGAATGGAATATCGGACAGGAAGGCCGAAGGACAGTCACATAGATGAGGATAAGGGCAGATTTTGGATTTGAAAAGAGAAATTACATGGTCACAAATGGTCAGATGAGTAATTAGTTAGAATATTTAATATTAAATACCTTTCTCTTTATAAATATGACTGGAGGAAAATAAGAGAGAGAGATAGAAAGATGCGTGTGGAGATGAACGGATAAATTAAGTGGAAGAAGAGAGAATATATTGAGAGGACAAGGATGAATCAAAAAGTTTCAAACGAATTCGAAAGACTACACAGTATGGACGTTATTGTATATGTAAAGGATAGCATGTGTAGATCATCAAGACTAAGAGGGGTTTCAAGAAACAGCCTCTACATTCCTTGAGATTCAGTGTTTTCATCACATTTCTGCAATTATTTCTTTTGATTGAACAAGTTGCGACCATGTAGGAAATGAATATGATTGGATTTATGCAGAAAAACGACAGTTTCAAGTTTTTTCGTGATTATTATCGTTTTCATAATCGAAAAATGACGATCTACCGCATTCGTAGCTTCGCCCTCAAGGCATTTCAAGTCCTGAGAGACGAGCATAAGACCCTTACGGCCTTGGAGATGACTGACAGAAAAGGTGGTGTAGGTCCTTAAAAGGACATCTTTTATCTGAAAGAATGGCAAATGCAACTAAAAGGATATAACTGCCTTAATCGTCAACAAAAAGCCATTTTTCTCCAAATCTCTAAATGAACAAAGAGAGAAAAAGAGGAGAGCGATGAGTAAAATGAAAGAAGGATAGAAAACGGAATAGGAAGAGAGATAGTGAGGGAATGCTAGGAGAGGTGAGTTAAATAGAAGAAAAAAAGAAGAATATATATTTGGGAATATTTCGAAATTGGCATTGAAACCATTGGATAACATAGATGAGCAATTAGAATCCTCAATAGACGTTACTTATGAAAGGAACGAAGGTTATTTTTTTAATTAAAAACAATTTTTCTATTAAGTCGATGGGAAGAGTAAAAAGAAAAAAAGTTTCGAAAAGACGAATTCGAATCGGCGGGACAGGCTCCATCTCTTTTCAATAAGGTTCTGACGAAGAAGCTGGAAAATCTGCATTTCAAAGAAGAATCTCTGATAGCATATGCATGTGATGGTACCGAGGAGAACCATTGAGACAACCACAACAACAACAAGACGGAAAAAGCAGATCAAAACCATTAAAATGTGACTTTCACTACAACATTCATTATTTGCCCGAGGCAATATGAAGATTTGCTTATATTAGGTCATAAACAACACCTTCAACCTCTTAATCCTTTGAGGCAAAAAAGAAAGAATTAATACAAATCACTTATAATTATCATAGAGAACCTCTTTAGGAGTTATGAAAACAAGTCATTTAAAACGTTTTGCAATAACAAAACTACTTCTTCATGTCTTTCTTCACCTCTCTTCCTCTCTTCTTCACCTCTCTTCCTCTCTTCTTCAATTATCATTCCTCTCGATTAATTTTTTCCAATTCGAAATAAGAAAATAACCTTGTAAGCATAAAAAAGAAAATTAATTGAAACTCACCAAGAATGCAACCGGTCTGCGCGATAACCGACAAGAAATGAACGTGGAACATTTACGTGAAAAGACGAATTATGCAAATTAGGGCGAAATGCACAGAATTATGATAATAAATAAGTTGAAGATTCTTAATGTTAATGACATGAATGTCCATACAGGACAGATGTTCCTATTACTTTCTGAAGTAAATGAATGGACTCTTAAAGATTCGTCAAAAATGGTCATTACACACAATCAATCAATAGATTTTGAGTGAGAAAATAAGATTTTCCCACGTCCTGTCAACGGAATAATGAGCGAGAAAGAAGAAGAACGAAGATCACACGTGCCAATTTTGATAAAATGAGCTTCTCAATAGCTGTCATTCAAGTTATGATGCATGGAGGGGAGTGAAAGTGCGGGAAGGCGCATAAAAAGATGAAATCAGGTACGAATATGAATAAGTCAGCTAGTTCATAGGTATGTTTATGTATATATATATATACATAAACCGATGCATATACAATGTATATGAAAAAACATTTCAAAAATAGTAGATGATCAGCCACAAATCCTGTGTTCTATCCGGCTTGCGTATGACCCAGAAGACCAGCCATGTATGGTAAAACTGAATAGAAATGGTTAGTTTGGATATTCATATCCGTAATATATGATCCATGAAAGGATAAAGCTTAATTCCTTTTCTTTTTATCGAAAAGTAAAGAAGATTTTAAAAAATATTTTGGCGCATCACTTCAGGTTGGTTTCGTAATTGCTTCCTATGCGAACCCGAGACGTAGCCGAAGCCGTAGCTGATGGCGAAAATCGGAAAAGAAAGAGCGTTCGTCATACAAGCGAATGCATACAACTTCTTATTAAGAATGCTACGTAATGTTAAGCAATTCGTGAGAAAATTCATAAAAATTTTTGTAATTTCATCAACTTTGAAGAAAAAAGGGGTCATTGAGTACAAGCCATACAATAAGTTCAGATGGAAAACTACTACTCAAGGCCGACGTGTAAAGAAGTTTTAAGAGAAAAAAAAGAAAAATTAATAAGATTTTCTGTCAATAATTGGTAAGAAGTGAGACGAAACATAAAAAAATAAAAGTTTTTGTACAATTTGTATAAAAGAATTGATAAGATGAACGAAAGCTTGATAAAAATGCATCAAAAGCCGGTCACCAGACGAACTGGATAAAGCAGACTTAATCTAAGAGAATATTTGCTGGAGATAATGATGATGTCCTTTATTGGAATCAAACATACACAAAACAAAAAAATGAGAAAGAAAATAAAAGAATTTAAGTTGAACTACGAGGAAAAAAAGGCGGAAAAGAGGTACAATATAGATAATTGAGGTGGTCAGGTAAGGAAGGGCACGGCCAAGCTCTTAATGGAACTGCGACGAGGTGAGTTAAGAAAGATTCGCTTGTCGTCGTCGTCGTCATTTGATATTTTTTGTTTTTCATGTCCATCTGACGTCTTTTTCTTTTCCTCCCTCGCAAAAAGAAAGTCGGAAGTGCGAAAAAAATGTTTTTTTTTTCCTGCAAATCTTTGACCATCACGACGAAGCGTCTTACAAGGCGTCATTTCATCAAATTAACGATGGGGGAGAGGAGAACGATCAGTAATCGATTGAAAGAAGGAAAACCCCCTTCTACACTGTTTCTATCAAACAATGGTGGTCAGATGAAAGAAAAAATTATATTTTTACAGATTGTTACCCAAACGAAAGTGTTTTTGTTTGACAAAGAACGTCGTCTAGTTGAAAGAAGGTTTGAAATTTTGAAAAAAGAACCATTTGATTTCCATTAAATGCTCCTTTACGACCTTATGAACGGAAAACTATTCGAATGTCGTGAGAGTCGGCTAATTCTTGTCGTCGTCGTACTGATCATCGCCAATTTCGTTGTGGTCAAAAAAAATGAATGAATTCGCCTCAAGGCAAGTTTATGTGTAGATGGTTATTTAACCTTTTCTTTTCTCAACTGCAATTCTCTCTCAGTAATTAGAACGTGAGTAGAGAAGAAAAAAGTAGATTCGTACTTTTCCATTTCATTGGACTGAACGAACGCATAGAGAAGAAGACCGTTCAATGTTTCACACGTAGTTGTCTTCTCTCTGCATCGTTCAATAGCTTAACACTCATAAAAGTAAGTAAAATATGATTGAAAATTCAAGGAAAAAAGACAAAACGTGATGACCCAAAGTCGTCGTTGACAAACAAATGTCTTGTTGTTAATACAAAAGTTGGCAATGAAGCACGACTAGATGAGCAAATAAGGCCAAAAAAAAAGGCGAAGAAGACGATAACGAAGAAGAGTTAAGTTGTTGGAATCTGCTTATACGTGGGATTCTTCGTGATCAAACATGTTTTAAATTAAAATGATTTCGTTATGAAGAAGCAAGAAAAAAAAACAAATTTCTTAAAAAGAAAATGTTTTATGTCTGAATGAGGTCGCATGCAATTCGCAGTACAACAGATAGCGGAACAAAGTAATTCTATCTATAGACAAATAACACTGTGTTCACCTATCTCGAAACTATAGAAAGAGCTTTTGAACACAGTAGAATCTTGAAGAATCTTCTTTTATATTCAACTACTATATTTGGTATATTGAAAAGGACTAACGCTAGCCGCTTTTCTTTTTCCCAAAAAGAGAAGCCAATATGCTGGAGAAGCAGAACTTGTTGATCATTATAATTGACAAGCAAATCAACGTCAAAATGGGGGGAAAGGAAGACAAGAACAGAAGAAGAGAAGATAGGGTTAAAATGCTTCAAGAAAAAAAGATTCTGAAGCTTGCCCATCACAATGAGCTGAACGAATGTCATATGAGACTGATGACAAAAACTCCGAACGAGGAAGACTAGGACCGATATTATAGGAACGTCTTTATCGCCTTCGCTGGACTTTACTACAGTTTTTATATTTTATTCGTCTTCATTTTCAACATTAATGCTGAAGCAGATGACTTTAATGTCGTCTTGACCAACGAATAAGACTCGCAGCTGTCAGAGGAGTTGCTAGGTGCAGATGATCAATGACTGTAGGACGTAGTGGAACTAAGAGACTAGGATTAACCAGCAGATTATGCAAGGACTGTATGGAAGCCGGAAATACGGGGCATTACTGATCGCTAAAGACTTCAGAATAAACATGAGAGCCGTCAGAAAATTAAGCTTTTTCATAAATGTTATGGATTGAGTCTGTCGAAACAACTCGCTAGCTCAAGAACAACTCACACCTTATGCAACAAAAGCCGAGGATCAGTTCAAAACAACAACAAAGACATCAGCGAAAGACAATCTGATTATATATCTTTGAAGAATTATGTAACAGAAATTGTCAAAAGTCCAAGTAAATTAACGAAATTGACAGAGCTGGAACTGTCCGAACTAAGCATGCAATGGCCAGTTCTACAAGCGGATTAAGCTCGTAATGTAAACTGTCGTCAGCATGACTATTCGATCAATCGAGCATGAAAAAGAAAGTCAAGAAGCGAAAAAAAAAGAAAAAAAATTTTTTTTAAAGGAGATTTAGAAGTTTATGGCATAAAGAAATGAATACCAGATTCTCAATAAAAACAGTATTGAAGACAAATGTTTCAAATGGAAAGTTCGAATTTTCATAAAAGGGTGTGAAGAGGACAGTTCCTAAAGATCGTCTGACCACTTGAGTTGTGGTGAACGGGGTTGATACCATTCCAAACAAGACCAGTTCTTCGAGTTTTTTTTTCAAATTCTTCTTTTAATGCCTTGCGGCATTTTTTTGTCTTTTGATAGAACTTAAGGTCTCAATGAAGTAAAGCTGAGCTTAGTTTGTGCTCTGACAGAAGATTGAAATGAATTAATCCAAAGCTCAAAATACATAAAAGAAACAACAAAAGAGATGACGTGATATGACAGAGAGAAAGAGAGAAAGAGAGAGAGAGAGAGAGAGAGAGAGGGCTAAAAAAAGAATATTTTCAAAGAGAATGCTTGTCAGTATAGGTTGGACACTAGGTGAAGAATAAAATGAGAAAGACGCAAGAAAGTTCCGTTACATGTTCAAGTTTTGATTTGTATAACACATGAACGTGATCATATTGAGATGAGGTTTATTAAAATTTCACGAAATTTCGATGTGAAGTAGGTCTCTTGCGCACATGTATGACCCCAACCTAGACAAACAAAGTTCAAATGAGATGTATCGTTTTGACATACATGATATTAAAAAATTTCTTCATAAACTTTCACAGGCGAGGGATTTCGATAGAGATGAGGCACAAGAAGAATGCGCTGAAGAAGGAAGTCCGGTTCATGAGAGCCGAATCAAGAATGTTGCAAAAAGCGAAATGTCTTCAACTTAGTGACAAAGGTCACATATAAATATGGTCTAAAGGAGAAACAAAGCACACTATAAGTAAATCATAATAATCTATGCAACGGACAGGCGAACTTACGCATAAAGTTATCGTTTGTTTGCATTGTTTCCAAAAATAAGTACAGAAAATAGGTAAAGATCAAGAGAGAAGACAGTCAAGGCTATATGCATACGTAGTAAAGAAAATCAAAGAGAACATTATATTCAAAGAGAGAGAGAAATGAAGATAAACAATTTGCTGAGAGAATAAGTTAAAGATAAAGAGAGAAAGACCAAATAGCATAGAGAATTTCCTTTCTGACTTCGTCAACTGATTGTTGAGTGATGATGGCCACTGCGTAAACACATAGCCTATCAATGATCTGTAGAACCATTGAAGCTGGCTCTTACCAATACATCAAAAAGAGACTAATAACGTAACTTTATGAACAAACAAAAAGAAAAATTAAGAAATGAAAAAGAAAACAACCGTTTTGTGCACCTGCGTTTAAGAAAATAAACATTTGCAGCTAAGCTTTGGGTACTCACGCATGCGCCACGCGCGCAAAATTAGCATACAAATTGATAACAACATAGCTGTCATTAGCATATAATGAGGATAATTACAATAATTACGAATCAGAACCCGAACAAACAAAAAAACAAAGCAATACATTCAACATTGCCATATACTATGTATATATAGGAAAAAAAGATGTTTGTATATACATATTAAAATACAACATGTATATTACATTATAAGACAGCTTGCGAAGCTAATGGTATTTTGTCCTTTGAGCAAAACATATCATGAATCTGTCGTTGGATTATACGACTACAGAGTACAAGTATGATTGGGGGAAACGATACCATGAGATCAAGAAATATTGGCTCCAAATATAGTAAAAAGCGGTTAACAAGAGAGTTGCGTTGCTCGTGGTCATTATATATGTTCCATAGAATCTGAAATTGTTTCGAATACACTGACTGATTGTTATTCACTCAGGCTGAAGCGTACCGAACGAACAAAATTGAAGAATTGTAAGCAGAAGAGTAATGTTGTCATAATACATAACTTCCTCTCAGATGATTTTATCTCTCGATCCCTTTTCTGCAATCATATATTTTTTCTAGGAACAAACAATATTTACGTACAGAGATGAGATATGAAGCCATGAGCACATTCAGAACCAAATTGATTGTTGTTATAACTCCACTATAGACGATCACACCGTTGAAAAGTTCATTCGAATACTTGAAGGTATGGATGTGATAATTAGAAAGTCGGTTGAGTTCAAATTACCGCTGTGGATCTTGTTTGAAACATGTCCATCTTGTCAACAAATTGATAGAATGATTGTCCTCTTAATAAAGGATAATCTATAATTAATGGAGCAGAGACAGCCAATAATGACAGCAGAAAGAACATGTTCCGCCATTTCTAAAAAAAACTTTTTTTTGCCAGCCAATCTAATCCTATTGAAAGAAAAGTATTGTGATTTTCTGAGAAAAAAACCTTTTCACAAGATGATGGATAGTAGAGAGAGTGAAGACGATTGAACGACAAGATGAGGCAGATGTTGTATTGTACGATTGAGCAATGCACATAAAGGAAATTGATAAGCTCCAGCCCGAAAAAATGCTTTTTCCGGAAAAAATCTGCCAAAAAGCAACGGCTACATGTATGAAATGGAAGTCGATATGTCATAAACTGTACACAAATGCTAGTGAGATTCTGGAACAGATAAAATGAATGGCGTATCATGAGGCAAAATGAAATCAAAAGCATAATGAAAGCGTAATGCAGGACCTACCACAGCGGTAGCCACCAAATAAATTCGAAAAAAGGAACATTTGAAATATTTCCATCGACGGAATATGATCCATCCCAAAAATACATATACCAGAACTATAGTAAGCACAAATCCCGTGGTGCACAGGAAATATACAGATGTTAAAGGCATTCTGCAATCGAAGGTTAGGCTGAATTATATATAATTAAAATAAGCTGAGACAGAAATGAATCAAATAGTTTAAACATCTCTTGAGTAAACACACAGAAGATTTCCAGGCAAAATTTTCCAATCTGAAACATCATTAAGCCATGAGGATAAAGCCAATTCATCTGATTCCATCCTTTTCTTCTTTTCAAAATATTCATTCATCCTGACAAGCTGCTCAGCTAATAACTACATTCAAAAACAGCCGATGAATTGTAAAAACTAATCCAAACTTATGTGAAAAGAAACCGAATGAGTGTTTTCTATAGCCTCTACAGAATGGATGAATAGGTATTAGAACGCTTTAGCTCTGAAATAATTTATGCGTGTGGTTAAAACTTTTTTATTCAGTTTAAAAAAATAAAACCAATGACAAAAAAAGAGGAGATTATCTACAAGTAGTCTTTGAGGGAAATGAGAGATTCGAGAAGGAAAGTTACAATGTGTTCTTAGCAATAGGCTTCATTACAGGCTTACGAGTAGATGAAAAATTCTGAGATGAAATCTGGGCCGATCCCATGACTTTAGCTATGTTCTCCATTTCTCTCGATATTTTTCCGATAACCACCTTATTATCTTTAGGCTGCAAAAATTAGACTTGAAACTTTTATGAATGTTTCATCACTCACAACTGCTTTTTGCAACTCAATGAGCTTGTCATTGGCTTGTTTCAATCCAGCATAAAGAACAGCATTAACCTTTTCCGCATGTCCGAGCTTAAACTTTCAGATAGGAAATAAGTTGAGGAGCATTTACCTTCTGAACTAGTTCACCTTGTGGGACAAGGCTCAAGTCATTCTCCTTATCCTTTGTCTGGAAACAAGCGTAGTTGTCATTAAGCTGATTTCTCAAAGCTCTAGCATCATCCAATATCTTAACAACAATTTCTCCGCGTTTTGGAGATTCCTGAAAGAAAATGAAAGTGCTTTCTGATTTTTCTGCATGAACAAACCAAGAGTTTGTGAAGCAATTTAACATTTTGAACTAAATCAACGGCTTGTACTGTGAGGGCATAAAGCATCTGTTTCAATGGTGACACCCCTGCAGCTCGCATTGAAAACCATTGAATTAAAACGAATACTTACGACGTCCCTGCTCGATTTCTGTTTTTTGATAGTGTGGAACTTCCGAGGTAGTTGATTGTGAGCAACTTTCATCAACTTCTCCGTACTCCCTAAATGCGAATTTGGAAACATAACCTTCTATAGTTTACTCACATCAGTTTGTTATTTACACGAGTCATATGCTCCACGTTTTCTTCATATTGTTTACAGAAGCGTTTGATATCCTGCTCAATACTGTTCAAATCAGATTCCAAAAACTCGACAGAACTGAAACTGATGGATGAAAGCTTGTACATGTACTCTGGTGAACTTTTCTGATTCAAAATCGTAGTCATGCTGAGTGAATGATAGATGCTTTCTCACACAGGTAGCTAATTTGGCATACTTATTGAAATATTCCATCAACATTTCAGCTAATCCATCATCATCTGTTTGAATGCATCGTGTTTTCTTAACGTTTTTTTAGTTAGAAAATGAGAGATGTGTTTTACTTGGTTGCTTCTATCAATGAGAGACAAACGCTCATCATTGCCGACAACGAGTCCAAATTTGCTTTGCCTTTCTCCAATTAACGAATGTTCTTTCTCCATCAGCTTTTCTGCTAATTCGTCGGCCTAGAAAACAGTAAATAACTTTCCATCTTCCAACACAATGGATTACGTTGTCGCGAGCTGCTTGAGCTATTTCGGTTTGAGCTCTTATTTCTTCTTCGAAATAACGACGCTGTTTTTCCATATCTTTCTCGAATGAATGCAATGCAACCTTCGCTTCAGCCAGCTCAGAGGAAGCTTGTTCAACTTCGATCTACAAATTGGGAATTTCGAAAATCCCCCAATGAGATAGTACCTTCAGAGCTTTGTAATCTTCTTTCAGGTTATTCAACGCTGTAGTCTTATTTTCAAACGACTGTTTGAATGTTTCAGCTTCCTCCTTCAAATCCTCCATATCACTTAGCAATGTCTCTTTCTTAATGATTTATATAATAAGGACAAATAAGAGCATCAAACACCTCATGGTTCGCTACGCTCAATTCCATTTTCATCTGATCTTCAGTCTTCTTGTAAGCAGTTATGTCCTCATTAAGGAGATTATTATGTTTCTCCAAGCTCAACAACCTCTCACGCAAAGAATCACACTCAGTTTGCATGTTCTATAATTGAATATTGAAAAAGATACAGAAATTGTTTTGAAACCTGCAACATTTCCGTTAGATGCTTTGTGTTCTGCTGGTAATCCGAGCAACGAGCACTGAACTCATCTTTCTCTAACTGCAAGTTGCTATTCGCAATCTCCACTTCATTCAAATGCTTTCTGATAACATCCACACTTGAATTAGCCATTGAAAGACTAGTTGCTAGCTAAAAAGGGACACATTATGATCAAGCAAGAAAAAATAATGAAACATTAGCTTTGTCTTCCTTGAGCTCCTCAATTAGTTCGTTTAACTTATCAACAGTGTGACAGGCGTCTTCATACTTGGATCGCAGATTAGTTAACTCAGTGTGAGCAGAAGCTAAGTTTTGATTTTCCAGAACGGACATATGTACTATAAAGAAAAGTTCAAGACATTCCAATCAGTTTGAACCCCACGATTACGACTCATATTCAAATCTCCAACACGGTTCAGGGTTATTCTTCGACTTGCTTCGAAGATAAACGAAGACTCGTTTAAGGAATTCTCCAAAGCAGACAATTGGTTTTGAAGCTGCGCAACACTAGTTTCAGCATCTAAAAAGTAGGGATAACCGTAATGAAAACGAGTTCGACATACAGTCCACCACACTAGAAACATCTTGAGCTTCTTTACGAGCTTTGGTCCATTCGAGGGACATTTGTGAAATTTTGTTCGCCAGTTCCCTGTTGGCTTCGCTTCCATCAGAGAGCTGGAAAAAAAGTTTGGCCTTCTTTAGAAAAAGACTGATTTACATATTCTATAATCTCTTCAAACAGAGCTGCAGAACCCTTGAGGCGGTTGAACATGGAAGATATGAGAGTACGCACCGACGCTAATTTCACCTGAAAAAAGTCATATCCATCTTCCGAGTCTTTGAAAACCATACTCTAGTTTCTCCAATTTCTGTGGATGTGTTAAGTGAATGATAAAGAATATTGTTGATCGACTGATTCATCTGTAATCACTAGAAATGGAATTTACTGTTATCCAAAACGTACAGCTAATAGCTCCGACATATTAGGATCTTCAAACTTGTGTTCTAAAAACCAGAGCATTATTCAACCTTTTTTTTCCCCGAACCTTTCTGCTCATCTTCTTCATCTCCTTCATCAGTTTCATGTTCAATGGCTTCTAGAACTGGCATACTGTTGGATTTGCTCTCAGTGGACCTCGCACTCATTTCACAGCTCAGATCAAGAAGACCTTGTTGTTCAAGCTTTTGGAAGATCTCATCACACTCTTCAACGACTTTCATTATCTACAAATATTATTCTCAATATATCCAAAACTAATATATCATACATTCTCGTTATAATCCTCGCCATCGTTCTCATCCCGTGGACTGATGTTATGGGATAAATCTACCAATTTTTGACGGATATTGTCATTATCAACTACCGAACTAATATCCAAAACACCTCCTGACAAAGCAGCACATTGCCTTCTTAACTCTTGGTTCTGACTGCGTGCATTGGTCAGTTCGCTCATTAGTGATTTCACCTTGAAAAACGGTTAGGAAGCCTTTGTCGAAAGAAACCTTACGCATTTGTCAAGTTTCGTCTTATCCGTAGCCGTGAAAGTTAGATTCGGAGTTATGTCAAAGCTTCCTTCAGCTCTAACGAGGGCGCGCTCCAGTTTTGTTACTTTTTTCATGTAAGACTAAATACCAATAGGTATTCATTAGAACTTTTATCTTAAGAACCTTGATAACTGCTGAGTAGTTTTCTTCTTTCATATGAGACTCTTCCTCCAGGTTTTTTATTCTCTCAAGAAGTATGTTAGTATCTTCGGGAACACCCAACATGAAAGTCTGAATTGTCTATGTACAAGAGAAAATATATGGCAAAACCAACTTTGTTAGTATTTTTATCGACTTCTTCTTTCAATTGAAGTAATGCAGATTCTAATTCACTGTTTTTAGTATTGAGTTCACTACACTCGCGTTTGCAACGTTCGAGTTCTTCACTGATCTCTTCAATAGCCCTGAACGCATAGTCCTATCAAGAGTTTAAAGAAGGAGATGTTACCTATCTCCAGTGCTCGATGCTAAAGTCCAATCATCGTTGCCACAATTGACTTCTTCGAGCTCAGCAATTCTCAAACGCAACTACACAACTCATGACGCAATGAAATCATCCAGTATCGTACCTTTTCCAAGTCTTGCTTCAACATAGCATTTTCACTGTTAGAGTCTTTCTCCAAATCGGACAGCATTTGCTCAGCTTTTTCAGCCCGTTCGATCGCTCTTCTCTCATTTTCTTCAGCGATCTCTGCCCGTTCAACAGTTGCAGAAAGCTCGGAATACTTCCTTTCACATTCTTGTCTTCCTAATTGAAGAGCGAAGAACTAAACTATCAGCTTATTTAACACAAGGCTATTAAACTACAACCTCTTCCATTATGGCATCGACTTCACGAGGAAGCTGATCTCTAAGCTCACGTTCCCTATACGTCGCATCTTTTAATTTCGACTGAAATAAGCAATAGATTAAGAACCAAAGGCTTTCTTACATTTAGAATGAAGTTTTCCCGGTTCAACCTTTTATTTTCTTCAAATGTGGCTAATATGGGAATTTTTTCAATCTGTTCTTTACGGGGACCTGTAAGGATTTCATTTGGTCAAGGCTCTAAGTTTTACTCACGCTTACGTAAATCAGGTTGAGATAAAGAATGTCGTGGAGCAGCAACCTCCTCGGAAGGAGGTTCATTTTCTAAGGTTT
The DNA here is from genome assembly GCA_030370435.1 of Auanema freiburgensis. Lineage (NCBI taxonomy): Eukaryota > Metazoa > Nematoda > Chromadorea > Rhabditida > Rhabditidae > Auanema > Auanema freiburgense. Next base: position 2,210,312 of record CM059369.1, read on the forward strand.
TGTTACCTTCTTCCATTTGCTCTCTAAATCAGGCGAATATTACTAAGGTAAGTGCCTCAAGAAGGGTTGCTAGGGTAACTAAGAGATTTCCAATCCCACCGATTGAATAACACCCAGAAAAAGAAATTTAGAGTCAGACCATACCGGGGACATAGAAGTTACTATACATACCCCTCACTTTCATGATAGCTGGCATAATTGTCAAAATCCGCTGTTAAATTATTCATCTTACTGTTGAACCTATAATACAAGATCGGATCAAAGCATTCCAAAACATAACTGTGTAATTCAATTAACACCTATTTGGTAAAACTACGATCATTTACATATACAAGCAAAAATCTCTACTATTTCATATAGCAAATGGATTTTATTCAAAATTTTTGAGTTTCGCGCGTGTCCAAGTTTTGGCGCGAGATGGAAATATATGAAACATAATTCCTTATTACTGCTGTCATTTCAAGTTCGAACTTGAAAAAAGGAAGATTGAGTTGATAGACTGATCCGAATGCAACTGCTATGTACCCACATCATACTTCAAATGGATGAGAACTTATTTGACGTACGTCGAAAAACAATTCCTGATTATTGAAAATTGGGTATTTCAACACCTCATGAATACAGCTGTCTTCCTTGCTGAAGATCTAGCTACTCTAAGCAACCGTTGAAATACCCGGAAAAAAGAAAAAAAATACCAGATTGGCATCTCTTAATTAGATGAGTCATGCATTTCAGTTTTCATGATGCTCCACATCATAAGTGATTAAACTCCTCTCATCTATTAAGCAATAATCTCTTCGACTGTAGTTGAATCGGCGAATAATAAATGTTCTCCAAATGTAATTTCGATTACTAATTATATAAATTCCTTGTTTTTGCGCACTTTCATTGACACCTATTTTAGCAGAAAACTGATTTCTTAAGCTAAACGTGACATGATGAATTAGCGGAGGCATGAACTTATATTCTCGTCAAATCTCGAAATCTGGCTTTTATAATCATGTCATCTCATGGATTTATACTTTTTTTAAGAATCTTTCGTTTTCTTATCATGTGGTTCTACATCCCATCCTTCCGACTAGTGGGCTAACCAGTTTTCCCGTTTATCTGGCTATTGTCCAGAATTGGTATGGAGACAGAGGCATTGTTGAAATCCAAGGTTTAGACGTGTTCTCCTAGTTATTCATATAAGTGAAATACGAACGAGCTTTTATTATTATTATGTTGTTCCAACACTAAGCTGTTTCTTAGTATTTATCATTGTCTTTATTGTTGCCGCTTAGATTGCCTTTATCTGTTCTTTCTAGCTTAGATGAAGGATAGCACCTCTCTAGCAGCTATATTCTCCATACTTTTGAGTATCAGTTTGATTGCCTTCTCTGCATGGTATATCAAGTCAAGTATCAATGAGTACCATGAGTTCTTCAAGCAGTCCATGCACGATTTCGAAGAAATTGACGTAGCTCTATCTCCTCTTGAAGTTTTCAGCCTTTCTCTTTCCAGAAGATAACTTCTGATGCTTGGTATGATGCTGTTAGAATCGAGAAAAGAGAAGCCCCAACTGTCAAGCACGAAAAAGCTTTTGGTTTGCGGTATAGACGTGATGTACCTTCTCAATGCAGTATGCTTTTCATAGAGAAGCAACAAGAACGTTAATCTTTTTAAGGTTGCATGAAGAGAAGTGCTTGTCCTCCCGGTCCTCCTGGCCCACGAGGTTTGAAGGGCGAAGATGGAGGTAGGTTTCTTATTACTTATGTGAATTAGTGTGATTTTCAGTACCTGGATTTCCCGGTCCAGCTGGTCCCAATGGTATACCAGCGGTAGACTCTAACTCTAATGGAGGTTACACATCAAGCGGATGTTTGAAATGTCCTGCAGGACGTTTGTCTTACGAAAAATCTACGTCACACTTTATATTTGTTTTCAGCCCCTGGACTGAAAGGTAAGCCTGGGCGAAATGGTCTACCAGGTCCCAGAGGGCCACCAGGGCAAGATGGAACACCGGGAAAGAATGGTTTAGATGGTGTCCGAGGTCAACCTGGAGATATTGGTAAACCAGGATCACCTGGGCGGATAGGAAATCCAGGAAAGAATGGTGAAGCTGGATATAGATACAGTACTGGATACCCCGGTCGCAAGGGTTTGCCAGGCCCCAGAGGCCCACCAGGTCCTCCTGGTGAAACGGGAGTAGCAGAAGAAGGCCCGGATGGAATGCCTGGACCAATTGGAGAACCCGGCTTACCGGGAATGCCTGGACCTCGTGGACGTCCCGGAGAGGTGAGTCTATAGTTGTTTTGTGATATATCATGTTTATTGCAGCCTGGATTACCCGGTTTTCCTGGGGAAGACGCTGCATATTGTGCTTGCCCTCGTCGTGAAGAAGCAATTGGTGTGAAGTCTACAAAACAGACATCTTTTGGAGAAGTTCACGTTGAAGAGAAAACCAATTACGGTGATGAAGAATCTGTGGAAAAGAGAGCTTATGGAGAAGAGAAGGAACTTAAAAATTCTAATTATGAGAAAAACTACGGCTCTTCTGATGATCAAACATATGATTTAACTTTCCTTAGCACCTCTTCACCAGTCTACAAGAAGCGATTGCGATATATATAAAAAAAAATTAAATATAAATCATTTCTTGATGTTTCATGTTAAATATTTTGGCTTGTTAATTATTTGGTAAAATGACAAAAACTTCGCACTGAGCAGGATTCGAACCTGCGCGGGCAGAGCCCATTTGATTTCGAGTCAAACTCCTTAACCACTCGGACATCAGTGCATGACTGCGACGACCAATATAATGCGTTTTATAGTAGAGACTTTGGATCATATGCTTGCAATTTTTTCTCTAAAAGATGCTAGCCTACGTTATTAATCAGTTCAATGATTTCACTAATGTTGCCAAATTTCTAGCTTCTCGATGCCTTCAAAATCTCATTTTGCAGGTGCTCTATTGCGAATTTAAAGGGCGGATAATTCATGTCATTGAACAAAGTGAAAAAACAGACAGTTAACTTGAAATGATTAGGTCGGTGATTTTTGATTGTTTTGAAACGGATCTGGGCGAATGCTTTTGTTGTGAGACAGATCAGAATGAAGTCTGTTATTTGAAACTGATGGTCAATCACTCGGATGTCGATGCCACGTATGATCGTATGATGAATTATTTTAACAATCCGAAAGCAAGAAAAGGCAAAATAAAATATGAGAAAGATGTAAGTGAAATAAACAACACTTTTATTCATATAACACATAGGTGAAGCTAGCCTGTTCTGGGAAAGAGGTTGATGTTCCTGTGTGCATGCAAGGAACAGATTTTTTTGTTCAAGCTTGGAAAGCAATGAAAGAAATTCCAATTGGGACATGCTTGTCGTATGCAGCTGTGAGTAATGTTTCTTCGTTTCTGAATTATCAATGCTTCTAACATCAGCTTGCTGAAAAGGCTGGTAGACCCAAAGCTGTCAGAGCAGTTGCTTCTGCTTGCGCTAGGAACCCTATTGCAATTTTAGTTCCATGTCATAGGTATGTCTTTCTGAGAAGCTGAAAACTATAAGCACAGGGTGATTACGTCCTCTGGCACGATCGGTGGATATGGTTTCGGATTGGAGAAAAAACGGCAAATTTTAAAAGCGGAAGGTTACTTGGCTTTCGAGAAAAAATAGATCTCTGAACTAAACGATTTCATTCATTATATAACAGTACTGAGTTTTAACTTGTAAGGCTGACCAAGACGAACTAATCGAGATCCTGATTGTTGTAGTGGTTTTTTCGTGTAATAATTAACTAAAGCTTCCCAGTTTTCGAAAACATTTGTAGAAATGAAGAGTCGGCTTCCTTCAGTGCGGATGAGATAATGTTGTACTTTCTTTCCAGTTTTCACAGATACTGTGTAATCTTTAGTCTACGAAATCATCATGAAGAATGCTCTTTCACAGTTAACTTACAGTCATTGTACAGTTTCTGATAAGATAGTTTCCTTCACTGCCTTGGGTGAGTATGTTTTCCGCTTCCTTTCGAGCTGTAAATCGTTTGCGTGAACAGCAAGGTTAATAGAAGTTACTTATGTTCCCATAGTAATAATCGAGCTCCATCAAACGGGAATCCGTAAGGAATCCATCACAATCCACTAACACTGGCTTTCTATTCGAATCTCTCAATTGCTGTAAGAGTCAACTTCATTTGATCAAACGCATGGCAATACTCACTTTAATTTTATTCTTCAATAGACCATTTTCTTGTATGACAGAGGAATTCAAATCTTCTAATGCCTTATTCTCTCTATTCACTTCCTTATTTTCCTTCCGTAAAATGTGACATTTGGCTTCAAGTTCCATCACCTGAATCCAGCATATTTGCATTCATAGTTTTCACTATCATCTCTCTCTCTCTTCATCATGATTGTTAGAGCAGAAACGAAAACTGGTACGCTTAACAATAATCTTCTATTAATTCAATATTAACTTATCTGAACATGAAACTAACTAACAACTTTCATGATCGACCCTTCTATATGCTTTCGTGATTTAAACACATATCAATCAGGAAGATATGTAAATGCGAACAAACTTTCGAATCCATCTCATCATATCGTTCCCATAGGTTCTGATTTGTAGAGGTTAACTGCTGGAAGAGAGTTGTCACATCTTCCACTTCAATGGATAGATCTTGATTCTCTTTAAGAATATGTTTAATCTGAAGAATGAGTTCTAAGGGGGAGGTTATAGGAAGCTTACATCATTCCAACGTTCAGCTCTCAGCTTGTAGTTTTCAGCTCTCAGGCTATCTAATTCTTTTTGATGTCTCCTCATTTGAATAGAAAGACTCGTATTCTATAAACACAATTAATCCCAAGTTGAAACAATCTCATAATTACAGTGGTCACATGCTTTTCATTTTTTTCCAGTGCATGGTTTAATTGGTTTTGTAAACTAGCGATCTGAATTCTCAATGATGAAGATAATGGTTTTGTTGAACGAACCTCTTTTTCTAATTCTATTCTATGATCTTCAATTGTTAACAAATCGTCTTCAGTAGGAGATAACATTTTAAGTAATATTAAGGTTAGAAAAAATTCGTCTGCGTTTAGTATACAATCGGCGTTGTGAAGGCGCGTATGAAGAGTAATAGTGAACCTTTGTTACTGATAAGAGAAAGTTCCATGTAATTGTCTGTCTCAGAATCAACGTTGTCATCACGTTTATTTGTCTATAGAATGAAAAGAGCAAACACTCCCTAAAAGTTTGAATAAATCTGAAATGTCAAAGACAAAATTCATACTAATTTCTCATTTTCATCTGTCTGAGCATTCATAAGGTAGTCATGGTGACTATCATAATAAATAGCTGAGCGTGAAGGTTCTCAAAAAGGGAGACAGATCGCTTCACTTTTGAAGAGAGAATGAAGGAAATTCCTTTTCTGACTCTATTCATCCTTGTTCCATTAGCACTATCTTGCTCAGAATATTATACTTGTGAAAGTTGCTCGGGGGCTTTGGTAAATGGTAGAAAATGCAGGTAGGTGAGCATTTCTTTCACAGTTCCTCAACTTTTTTTTGGGTGGTGCATGACAGGAGATTTATGTGTTTCCTCCAAATACCTTTGTCACCCATCAAAATCCGTTTTGACCACAGCCAATTGTCCCTTTGATATAGGAAGCGCCTCACAATACAGTGATGACTTTGCTAGAAATCAAGTGATTTTCTATATTCTAGCTACGAATAGAATTCATAACAGTGAAAACCCCAAAGCTGTAAGTTTAGAGTCGAACTATCTCTAACTTTCTTAATTTCAGGTTTCTTCTTGTCTGGATAAGGTGAACAAGAATATCACAGTTGTCGCAGAGATCTCAATAAAAACATTTTATGGAGCCGTGAGTTCAGTTTCTGCACGTTCACTTCTAAGAACAGATTGCAGCACTCATTAGCAAGTTTGGTAGCAATAAATGATTTCACACGTCAAATAGTGGTTTGTTTTCAAGCGACAGTAGGTCCTATCCAAGTAAGAATATGGTACTCTTTTTCTTCAGTAAATTGTATATTTCAGTTCATGACTCAGGCCATTCAATTCGTGACAGGCATGTACGTTGATACAGGATTTGGGGGGAAAATGGTTCGTTATTACCATGAAGCATATGAGACATTCTTAGAGTCAGGAATTGACATATATCTTAGACAATCTCTCGAGAAATACCCAACGTATCAAATCTTGGTTGGTTAAAAAACGGTTTGCGATGAAAATGTTTGCTTAGACATGTGGTCATTCTCTCGGAGCTACGATGGCCAGTATTTTCTCCGTTCACATTAAACAAACGTATGGAAGAGACGTTACTGAATACGGTTTTTCCGGTCCTCGAGCAGGAGACGAAACGTTCGCAAAATTGCACAATAACTTGGTATGAATATGATAACAAGAGAAATGCTGTAGCAATACGTAGATCCGTCAATCTTTCCGCGTGATCAGAAATGGTGATTGGGTTCCTGATTTTCCATTCCGCATAAGTGAGCGCTTAACAGCTCCGTATCATACTAAATATGAAGTGAGTTTTAGAAACTGATATTCGAATGTTTCACTTTTCTAGATATTCTACAATTCACACATGACAAACGAAACTTTCAAAGTCTGTAACCAAGCCGACTCAGAAGAATGTAACAGAGGAAGTTGGCTTCGAAAACTGACAAGTCATATGTATATGTTTGATCAAACTCTGGTAACCTTCAGTTTGGGACTATGTGATTAGAAGAACCTGATGATAAAAAATTACATTTCTGTCAAATATACAATAAAAATACGAGAAATGATCACAAGTCTAGGTATCTAAACAAATATCACGAAGCTGGAATGTAAGAAAAAAAGTTAGTTTCTTGTAAGAAACTTATATTCAGCTATTTCCTTTTCGGTCAAAGAAACCAATAAGGCACATGATCGCTCCTGAGAGCCAAGACAAAACTATGTAGGGATTCAATGTTTGAGAAGGTTAAAACTAACATTTGTCTCTAATCTTTAATTATGAACCTGAGGAGCATCACCCCATTTTTCGGAAATCCAACGAATTGTCTTGACATTAATTTGGGGTCCAATCAGAGGGTTAAGTTGGTGAAGATAAATCTGTAACAATATGATAACTAAACAGGAATTCCACAAATAGCAAACCATGATCCAGAAAACGTGACAACAAACGGCAGTCATTATAATCATAGTTTGAATAATACCTTGAAAACAAATTGAAAACCATTTTATTGTAATAAGAAAAACTAACCTCTGTTGGGTCCTTTTGGAACAATCAATGGTCCTCCGATACCAATAAGAAGCCAAAAAGCAGTGACAGAAACAAGAGGGATAACGACTCCCATCCTAATTTTAAAAAATTAGTAAAAAAAATAACTTATAAATTATTTTTAAAGCGTGTTAAAAATGATGAAGAGCCGACAAAGTTGAAGCTCTCATGGTGTGGACTAGAGATCGATGTTCGCAAACACGCAACACGCACCACAAATCGATATCTGTCCTCCTCATTAAGACTATAATCTTTTTATTGATATTTTATTTATGACTAAACAATCCATTTTGATTTTTTGAATCATTACGAATGAATTATGTATTCCTGGTATAATTAATTAAGTAAGCTTAGTTTTATGCTTAGTCCTTATGGCGTGTTCTCCTGCGCACCGTTTGCGTACGACGACCAAAAATCAATGCTCTTTTTGGCGAACGAGAATAAATTTTGCTATTTCCTGGAAAATTGTATGTAATAACTTTTTAATTTTTATACTAAGTCGAACATTTGACTGTATCAATGCCTATTCATAACTTTTCAACATCATTTCGTAACTTGAACTATGTTTGACAGTCTATTAGCTTGGAATCTTATCTTTTCCATTCTCTTATCACGCTGTTTATCTTGCATATCAGATGCTTTTTCAATTATTGGGCACAATATCATAGTTTTTCAGAACAAAATGGGCAAGATTTGTCCTATCCTCGGGCCTACCACCTCCGCTTTTTGGTAACTTCAGCTTAATGGAAGAAATACTCAATGTACCGTGTTTCAGCATGATAATGTCCGTTTGGGGAGTCATCTTTCTCGGATTATTAGGAGTATTTTTCTACACTCAAGCTGTTACCCTTTTCCCAGATCTTCATTTCACTGAAGAAAACCCATCCACAAGGTAATCGTTATATTATTTTCGTAAATGTAGTTAATATGTTATTCACTTTAAATAGTTTTTACCTTGTAATCTGTTTTCAGTGTCATCGAAGCCAAATATAGTGAGAAAGCAACACAATGCTGGATTGCCGCAGGAATGTACGGAGTAACCTTAATTCTTGTTTTTTGGCAAAACAAGTTCAATACTCAAACTGTTTTCTAGATTTATAGTAGGTGATGTAAGATATTTGTATACTTCGACTTCTCCCATTAATTTTGCATAATTTTACTGACTTTCTTGGGAAAAGTATAGACACTTTATATTGTAAGTGATTTTAGAATACATTCCAATGATAGATTTTCTTTTCACGTAAATTACTGATACAATATACTTCAAGACGAATGAAAGTTTTATTATTTTCTACTTATTTTTCCGTTTGTTTGTTTGTGTACGATTTTTTTATTATGCGCTTCAATGGTTGTTATGAGTACTGAAGTCCATCTATAGCATAGTGGACAGTTCGTTATCTACTTCTTCTGCAAATTTCTTAGATCGTTTTGGTTTTTGACTGTGCTATACTTTGATATAGTACCATTGTTCGGCTGTTTCGACATGATCATCTAGCCATAAGTAGTGGAATAAGAAGTTTCAGAAGCTCTTAGTATCACTTCAATCAGAAATAAAAAACAAAAAATATTGAGAAGCTGCTCATATCGACGCTCATAGATCTGCCGTGAATCGGTTTTAGTTTTCAGGATAAACATGGTTGCCATTGTCGAGGTTCGTACCTGTTCTCTTCCTAGTTTGGTCTGCGCTATCGCTTCCGGTTTTAAATTGCTCCAATCATCTTATCATTGTAGAGTACATTGACTCCTCTTTTAAAGAAGTTGAGAAATTCGCATAGGAGTGGTCCACACTGGGTGATCGAAGTACATGAAGCATAACTTGTTGCTTGTAACAGGTGATAATTTCATTCATAGTGCTGATTGAGTGTTCTATGAGTCTGATAAATTCGTTTTTTGAAAATCTGCCAATTTGTATATTTATTTAGACATTTAAGCTCAACATCAAACACTTCCAGTTTCTGATGCAAGTTCGATCATTTGTTTCACTTTTGAGTAAAAACCGAACTGAACCCTTTGCTCAGAGGGAGAGAGAGAGAGAGAGAGAGAGAGAGAGAGAGAGAGAGAGAGTGAGAGTGAGAGAATAGAGTACATACTGATTAAGAAAACACTTGTCCTGTTAAATGATTTTCGATGCCAATTACGAATTTCTCTGTAACTTATCAATATATTCCCCAAATGTTGCGTAATCCAACAGTTTTTCTGAGACAGACAAAAGCCGTCAGATGCTGCACCCAATGATCACAGCTCCTTAACTGATAAATAATCTATTTAGTTAAAAGATTTTTCTAAGTGATGTCTGATACTTGAATCCTAGTAATAGGTCCAGCTAAAACGAAGTAAGATTTTGTTTTCTGTTCGTCTTGTTACTTTCCGTCCCCTTCTTATTCAAACTGCTTCATAACTATGGTCTTTGATTATGGAGTGAAGATACACGGAATCGTTTAATTCCATGTTCTTAAACCTTCTAATCGCTGGTTTGAAATATAAGAAGTCTGTATTTTGCCAACATTTCTCTGGAACAGATTTTTGATATTCTTTTCTTACTTTTCCTCTTTTATGGAATCTATGGATGTGCTTGCCTAATGATCATTTGGACTCAAGACTGAAAGTTTGTGCTTAAACAGCAGCAAACTGAAGTTTAAAATCATCATCCTTTTGTTTCTTTGATAAGATAGGACACCAATTAAAACGTTTCCATTCTAACTATGAGAACATTATTTTAAACAAATTTCTCAGGAGTCACCTAGCATTTCCATGATAGTCTCGCTGAGTTGCTGAGACTAGTCAATATCTTTTCCCAGTGTGTGTTTGAACATGCTTTTTTCAATTTTCCATTTCCGCTGCTCTTATCATTCTATTATTATATTTCTTCTACTAAGATATGCGGCAAATCTCTGAACAGATTGTTAAACCTTGAATTATACTTCAACAAGATTCCTCAACTCTCTCTAATCTCGTAATCACCAGTTGTTCAGGTTATACACGGAGATACATTTTCACTTCGATAACTTTCAACTATGGAAACAAGTAAACAGAGCAAAAGTTTGTTATGGAGAGTACCAAAAGCCCGTAAGTACCTTGAAGATCATAAATCAGAAGGTATGCCTAATTACAGCTCTGTTCCATCCCTTATCAAGGAGGTTTCATTTGATTTTATTACTCAGTACGGGGTTCTGTTGTACGACGTTTATGAGAATGCAAATTGCTCTAACCATGACATGTATGATTAATTCAACAGCCGTAAGCATAGAAGAAGAAGCACAGAGATTGATGGGAAACGATATGAATATCACAGCAGGTTTCCTAGAACCAGTACAATTAAATACTCTTGAGCCCGTTTTTTACTCATCTTCTTAAGGATTTGCTATTGGATGAGCTTGGCTTAGCAAATGTTAGTATTGTCACAGAGAGTGGAGACGGTTGCAGTTCTTCAAGTACTGAGGGTAAGCATGTTGTTGTAGATTATGGGGTAAGGTTGAATGTTGTGTTTTCTTGATACCATTATTCCAGGGGACTCTTACTTGGACCCACAGTCAGCAAAACATTATCTTCGAAGGAACTTTTGCTGGTGCTTTACTTGTCTGTTTGCCTGGTATGCTACTGGTTCAAGTAAGTATGCTTGAGATTATGTTATCTTAACTGTTCATTAGAGGGGTTCGGCTCGCTTAGTTTTGTTAGCAGCTATGATGACTTATGTAGCTAGCTCCTTGATAACCCCATATTTGGCGTTAAATGTGGGATACATGGCTGTTTTCATCGCGAGAGTTGTTATGGGGTTCGGAGAAGTATGAAGACATTTCCTCTGAATATCATTGACTTTTCTATTCTCCAGAGTGTAGTGATCCCTTCAATCAATTCAATAATTGCATTGTGGTTTCCCATGGAAGAGCGAAGTACGGCTTTGGCATTATTTACTACTGGGAATCAATTGGCTGGTAACTAAAAAAACAAATGATTGAAGTTCAGCACTGATCTGTTTCTGAATAGGTGCGGCAGGCAATCCATTTGCAGCAGCCATGTGTGCTTCGTCACTGGGATGGACCAGCATTTTTTATGTTTGCGGTTCGTTCCATGAGGAAATGAACAGCAGCGATAAAGAGTTACTGTTTAGGATCAATAGGTTCGCTATGGTCGTTGATTTGGTTGCTCACATCAAGCAATCAACCCAGGGATTGCAAGTACATGACAAGAAAAGAGAGGAAATATTTGAGTGCCAAAATGCCATCTCAAAGTAAATCATCTGTACAGTCCCATTCTGCTCTAATAACTTAATTTTTTTAATAACTCAGAGAAAGCAATCAGTACCGTACATGAAAGTTCTTACTTCTCCTGCTTTTCTTGCTCAACTACAGTGTCACTTTGTTATAAACGCTTTCATGACACTCTTGCAACTTTACCTACCTTCATATTTAAAGGATGTTCTGAGATTGGGAGTGATGACGGTGAGTTCATAAACACTCTCTAACTAATTCACTTTCTCTAGAATGGAATCTACATCGCTATTCCTAACATTTTTAACTTTGTTTTCAAAGTAATATGGGGGTTATTCATGGATAAAATGAGAGAAAAGAAAGTTTTGACTCCAACTGCTGCCGTAAAGTTGTCCCAAGTTGTTGGTATGTTTTCTAGCAATGTAATGAAGATAATACCATACTTTAGCCAATTTTGGAAGTGCTATTTGTCTTGTAACCGTTGCCTATTTTGTAGACTGTAGCAACAAAGGATTAGGCCTTGCCTTATTCTGTACAACGTGAGATTTTTGAAAAGCATACTACCTACGATTTTTCTTCAGCTATCTCCTCATGGGCACCTTCACATCGGGATTTTATACCTCTCTCCTTTCTCTCGCTCCCAGATATACAGCAACGCTTTCCTCCATCTCACAATTTGTAGCGATGCTCGGCCGTTTGTCAACTCCTTTAACAGTAGGTCTTGTGAAGCAAACGGTATGTCTCATTCAAAATAGCCAGTTTTTTTATGAATTGTTTCAGGGAAGCATTGAGGAATGGAGACAATTGTTTTGTATAGCAGCCGCAGTTTCTGTTCTTTCCGGATCAATTTTCGCAATATTCGGATCAGGTAAACTTAGTAATTGGAAAGCAGTAAATCCTACATTGTTCTAGGTGAAATTCAAGATTGGGGCAGAGACGAAAACAGCAAGCATGCTGGAACAGAAGAAATAGTGGAATTAGTTAAAAAGCATAGGACAGAATCTGTTTGTGATTAAAGGGAATCAACTCCACTACTTCACATCATATCTGTATATAGATACTCTCATAATAATCATAAACTATACCAAGTCATTTTCCCTCTATGCGGAAACACCTTCAATTCTCTCATACTTTCGCCTAAGGAGATGTCTAATCACAACCGATAACTATTATATTGAGGCAGGAATGATTCTCATTCTTCATTTTGCGCTGAAAACTATACTTGGCGGTCGCATATCCAAACCAACCATCCCACTGACATTGTTTTAATGAAAATGAATTTTGTTGAAGTTTCATTCTTTCTATTGACTGGAGTGAGCGGTTGTGCTTCGTCACCTGTGAAATTAGTTGAGCGACTTTAGAGATTGTAGAAAGTGGTTAAATCACACTACTCATATGAAAGAACCATTCCATTTGGTGAAACGAAAAGATACCACCTAATGAACGAAACACATGAACACAATTGCACAGTGAAGCTTATTGAAAATGACTCAATACAGTTACATTTTCTCGGAGCAAGATATAGTGTGGCGCAACCAGATGTTTGAAAACTGGTGAGAATATTCATAAAGACAAGATATTGCCAGTTGAATCATCTTGTATCTCAGACATTTCTGAATTATAAAAGTGATTGGCAGAGAAGTTCGTCTTTGCCATTACCAATGAACTAAGCTAAACATCAATTTTATGACTTTTTAAGTAAATGACTCGATATATCCGAACCCTAAAATATAAGCAATGTTCAAACGATATCCGACAGAAGAGCCTACCTTCACTGTTTTCGATTCATTGGTTAGTTTTGCAATACGTGAACCGAATTGCATAGCTTGCTTTGGAGCCGTGTTAGGCGCGTTCAACTTCATCAAAACCTAGAAACTTACTTAATAGAAATTTCTACAAGAACAACACCTGTCGAATTATTCTTTTTTCACCAACGCCTCTTTCGAGAGTGAGATCACATTTTTGAAGAACTGGTAGCTGGTTAGCCCATTTGACAAGGTTATCAGACAGGAAAGGAGCTCTGGAAATCTATACTTATAAGGAACTCTTTTCATGTACTGACGTTAAGGTTCTTCGTAATTGAGTCGCAACACGAGAATCTCTGCCACCATTACGACTACCTAAACGACGTAGCTCCTGTTCACATTCCTGAGAAGAGTTTTCATAAATCTCATAAACGATTCAGATCACCTCGGCTACTGAATGATGTCCATCTTTCTGGAATCGATTTCGATGACGAGCATAGCCGGCAAATATCTCATCTGCCCCACTTCCAACGAAAAAGACGGTGGAATCCGTACTGCAAAATGGAATAGTTTCTTTAAGAACTAACACCAGAAACTATAAACGTTTGTTGTTGCTTTGTAATGTAATCTTGCCCCTTTCCTTCCAAAGCAAACCATACAACACAAGCTAAAGAGTCATCTAACACAGACATACATGGTGCAGCAGCCTGTTTGATACAATTAAGCTATCTGTTACGAAAAAATCAACAAACGCGAGCGATTAATAGTTCTCTCTTCTTCCTCAATTCATCGCCTGTTACATTTCTTAGAAGAAGTCGTATTTTTCTGTCGGGATAACTCTCAGAAAGATGATTGAACGCGTCAATAGATCGCTTCCTATCTGGTGCTGAGTTGAACGCCTAGAAGAAATTGTTCGTGCAAACCAAATAGGAAAATTACTTGCTCGCTTTCTCCGAACGCAACATTGATCAACGTTATGTTTTCGCGTTCGGATGTACCTTGTAGTAGGCCATGAGCAACAAGTAAGCTATCTACTCCTCCCGAGAAAGCTACGGCGTTTTCAGCATTAGCTGAAAATAAGCAGGTTAAGATAATGAACAGTAATTTACCTTGCTTTTTCTCCCTGCAATTAGAAATTAAATACTCAAATAGCTTGTCAACCGCATCAGGACTTGCAGAATCGCCTACATCTCTATTAACCTAGACGAAGAATTTCTTTCACGCTTGTGTTTACTCACTTGAACAAGATCGCATTTTTGATTCTCATACAAACTATTCTGGACATTAACAGTTTCTTTCCACTTTTGCATGAACTCCTCTTCTATATCCGAGATGAAACAACGCAAAGTTGAACACTTCCCCGTTAAATCCCAGCTTGTTACTTGAGCAAAAGGTACTTCATTCCAGTTCAACTAGAGGTAAGGAAGAAAAATGAAGTTTGAAGCATAAATGTATGAACATACTGAGAGATTCTCGTGAACCGCACATCCAATTAAAACAGAATTATCTTTTTGCGAAAAAACTAAACTTTGGCGACCAAATATATCTCTTCCTATGAAAATTTTCTGCAGATCAGCCTAAGATGGTGTGATATGAAAGAATGCTAGTTAATCTCAAGTCCCACTCTATACAGAACAAAACTCCACGATCCTGACAAACTCTTAACATGATCGATAATATCTTTTTCAGCGGTCAAATTCATAAGTTTCTCTACTTCGCTTTCACCATCGTAGAATAATTCAGTAGATGTGAGCTCAAAGTATTCTTCTCCGTTTCCGTAACAAACTTTCTGAAGAGGGTCTATGATCCAATGCGACTCAAATAGAATCTTCCTGATCATCTGGACGTAAAGAGTGAAAACAGTATTCTTCTGAAGAAGGGAGAAATGAAAACGTGAAGAACAGTTTCGTTGATGTGCTTGGATTTCAAAGAAAATAATTTATTGATTAAATATTATGGGATAATTGGATATAACGCGGAATGAATAACCCAATGTTTTACAATTATCACCTAGTGAAGCACCTTGTAATATACAAAAGTTAATCGTTGAACCATTCATACATGTATATGTAGATATACAAATATATACGTATAAATATGTACTCTCATTAGTAAATGTTGGTAAAAGACAAACATCGAGGCAGATACCTCAAAAAATAAAAATGGAGGTTCTCTTACCCGGGAAAAAGTAATTGAATTATCACAGCTTTGATGAAAATATGTACCAGTGAATAACCATGTCAGAAAAAGTATACTAAGAATTGAAATTAGGAACCACTTTTAGCAGGAGCAATGTCTGGTAGGCTTTTAGAGTGATAACTAATTGACTTTCTAATAGAGGATCGCTATGACCACAGGGTATCACGTCAACAACTGTGGGATATAGTGAGACTAATTGTGAATATAATTCTGTTAAAGAAGGGTTTCTGAAATTCAACTGGTTAAGAAAAGAGTCAATTGCTGTTTTCTTACTTTACAAGTCGATTAATCAAAGACTCTACGGCTTGAAGAGCAGATACCATCTCTGCTAGACGCATTCTGGGTAAGTGCAAATCTCCAGATCCGCTCCAATCACGGACAAATCCTCCCATTACCTATAAAATAGATACAACACTATAACGGTAGTAGAAACTATACTTGTGTACATCTCTGGAGTAAACTGGAAACAGCAACGTGGCCTAGGCTACCATCACCATCATTGGAAGTAGATAGTAAAGCTTCGAAGCAGGCTCTTGCTAGTTCTGCTCTTTGAGTGTGAGCATCTGAAGCTATATAAGGTTAACGGTAAAAGTTGGCATGCATTGTTTAGGGATTCACGTAGGAGGACGTGTTTGTTAGTAGTGATTAAGATAACGATCACCTAAAACATCATTGGGATCAAGTTGGGATATTGATCCTCGGTTGAGTAACGCAATCAGTCGTTGTACGGCGGAAGCAGGTATAGAAGATGAATGACTCAATAATTCAGTCCTTATAAGATCTATAGATTGACACTCTGTCAACTCATCACGTTTCCGTTCATCTGCTGCAAGCCTTGTACACGTACTGAAAAATATAGAAAATCTAGCATTATACCAAACTGAGGCTTACTGTGGAGTGAACAGGAATTTCTCCAATGTTTCACAAATTGCTGGCCAGAAGGAAGCGAATTTCTCAGCTAAAATATGCAAGTAACGCAATAAAACACAAATAGACACTAACGATTCTGTCGAGCATAAGGAATGGCGGACTTCAGTACTGACATAAGCGAAGATGCAGCCAACTTCCAAGTAGTTGTGGAAATGCAGTGGTATTTTAAATACAATGGCTCTCCTAAGAACTAAAAGAGAATATGCATATTGTAGAACGTTTCTTCAGTTCACCTGCACGAGATCAACTGCAACTAAAGAATCAATTACTTCTGGGAAAGATGACGTAGTAGTGAAGAACTCAGTAGCCATCTTCAGAGATGTCTCCGCAAAAGGTATAACACACTGAAGTGCCCAATCCTTCTGAAAATGAACTGGTGGTGACAAAAAAAAAGAACAATCTTACATAGTTTTTCCCTGGAGGGGCCGTACGTGGATTATTACGAACAGCTAATGAAGCGAATTTCAACAAGAGACGTATTTGATCAGCTATAGCTCTACGCAGAGTGCTTGTAGGTGAAAGACATTCCTGAAGCTAATTAACAGATTAAATCGTAGATGGTTACTAACATTGTAAGTGGTTCGGGTAGCATCAAGCACAGCTTCTTGGGTTGGAGTCAGTTGTGAGTTTGTAGAAGGCATTATAAATGGAGCTTGTTCTGATGGTACAGGAGCATTGACAAGACTCTAGAAACTTCACGTTATGTACAGTATAATCTTTAGAATAGAACCTCCACAACAGAAGGAAGTTGTTCGTAAAGTAGCTCTTCAACAGGCAGAACTTTAGCGACACGTTCGAAGAGCGCCGGGAAAATGTGAAGGAGTGTTGTTAAATGCGATGGTCCCGGCACATATGCTCCCTTTATCAATCCCCCTGTATTAGAAAGTTTAAGAAGAGTTGGAGATAAACAACACCTTGTGGATTAGTAGCAGCAGCTCCAAGCTTAGCCAAGCCCCTTGCAATCGAATGCCATGTCTGAAAAAAAAAGAAGCTCAAAGTAGTTATTTACAACATACATTCCATGACTCGAGCCACTGTCCCTGAGGAAGATGAGGAACTTGTTCGTTACAAGCATTTTCGGGATTACTGTAACATATCAATAAAAGAGCATTAAAGCGGAAAGTGAGTACCTAGCAGATCTATCACGAGTGTTCCTATCAAGAGTTTGTGCCGAAACTCGTCCAAGCAGTATTTCCTTCAACAATTCAATTATCAGATCGTGATCTGAATCATACCTGGAAGCTTCTCAACGAAAAGAGGGAAAGCTCTGCATTATCGTAACAGGCGGCCCATTCAATATAGGACAACATAGCTTCCCAGGCAGATGGAAAATCATCTGAAAAGACGACTAAAGGAATTATCAAAATAACCTTACCTAAATCCAATAAAACCTTCCGCTGAATATTGAACATTTTACATGCATTAGACAATGTATTAATGCAAGTTTCTGTCCATTGTTTTTGTTCAGTATCCCTTGAGTGATGCATGATTAGAGAACTTGAAGATTTTTCATTCGAAGCACTGCGGGTATTAGATCGTACACGATCGAGAAGAGGCATAATAATCTGAAATATGAAATTATGATGGGAAATATAAAATGAAAAAGATTTACCTGCCAGATCATATGCGTCCAAGTAGCTGGTCTTAAAGCATGCCCATGAGCTGCTACTGTTTGTAAGAAAGTCTGACAAGCACTTTTACGAACAGAATGTCGTGGATCAACGCAGAGCTCAGAAAGACATGTATATAGAACAAGCCAGACTTTTTCAGCTCCATCTGGACCAATAGAGTCTGTCCTTCGGTAAACATAATCGGAAATGGTCCACTGCAGAGTTCAATGAGAAATGGAAAAGACTAAAACTGATACCAAGAGTGTCAAAGCAGACAATGAGATGTTTGGATCCGACATCTGCCCATACCGTGATATGGCTTCTACTAGAGAGCCTATGCACTCAAACGGAAGAGATTGTAGAAAATCTGTGGAAACCAGTCGAGCACACATGTATCCTTGCCGCACAATATTCTCATCACATCTTAATCAGAACAGAAATTGAGAAAAAAAGACAAAAGCACAATACTCTGATCCCTTCTCAACAACGGAAGAAACAATCGTTATCAAGGTTCCCCATGAGCTGGAGTGGAGCTGTGATCCTTCCGTTTGCAATATGGCCATGAGACATTCAAGCTGTTTTCTTCTTGCTTCCGGGAACGTTGTTTGACTCAGAGCGAGAAGGGTTGACAAGCACATCGCCTGGTGTTCTTCGGAGGAACAGCCACTTTTTCCTTTAACCGCTTGTCTAATCAAAGTGGTCAAAATAGTTGAAGACCATTCTCTCAGAATAGGGGAGCTGTGACCACTTATCTCAAATATGAACATTAGAACTGTAACTCAAGTAAATCTTACTGCTAAGAAATGATCAGTAACTCTCGTCCACAACGTTTCTACTCTTTCCAAGTTACTGAGGCAGACTCTTAATAAAGAAGCCAGAGGATAGAAAGAGCACTCCTTACCAGCCGTAGCAACGCATACTTGTTCATCAGAAAGTCTGAGGAAAGAGTGAAACAGAAATTATATTGTACAAACCTTATTAACGCATCGACCATTTTCACTAAATTTTTTTCATCCAAAACACTCGATGTGAAGTTAATTTTATCAAGGAAGGAGGCCTGCAACACACTTTCTCAAATATGAAACTCAAAGCACCGAACCAGAACAGGAACTTCGGCAACAGCAGCATTCGTAACAGTTACAACTACAGAAGAATTAGAATCAGCATCAACTTTCTCTCTAACGAAGAGACCTCCGGTACTAGGCTTGATATTCAACAGCCAAGATAGGTGCTCACACGCCGTTAATGAAAGAAGCCTATTGAATGAGCGATATCATAGAAAAGACATTGAATTTAATTACCAGAAATCTTGTAGCATTTGTGAGTGACCAGTCACAACAACCATAAGTACTCTGGCAGCTTGTAAATTTCTCGAAGATAACTAGAAATTATAAAAATTGATAAAAAAAGAGGAGAAACGGAACGAACTGCGACTTGCTGAGTCCATAGCTCTGGAGATACCGCGGGTGACGGACAAGGCCATCCAGTAGCCACGACTTGATGGAAACTGTGAGAAGGTTCAGCTTCGCTTAATACTCCTGAAACATGACTGGTTGCCTCCATAAGTAATAAAAAAAACCTTGATCTGGAAGTTGTTCCATAGCTTGAACACCAGCGTATTTTGTCAAATATTGGGATGTGGGTAAACTAGCAGAGCATAATGTGTGTAGCGACTGTCTGGTACAGTTTTCCACTCGCAGTTTACAACCAATGGCAACCAAGGTAGACACACCGCATAGAAGGAGATCAGTAACTGTTTCTTCCACACTTCAAAAGTTGAAAAGTGTTCAAAAGATAATGAAATAGAGTACCTGGCATTCAACAGAATGGTGAACCCACAAAGAAGCCCAGTGAAAACGCTTTCGTATAGAGAAAGAGCAACTGATATATTACCATCACCAACCTCCCCATTCTCTTCTGCAATTAGTTTTGTGTTATTGTGAGCTGTTTTGCAGCATCATTACCTCGTTGAACAATCGAATCTATTGCAATATGAGAGTTTTGGGTCATATCGGCTATCATGGAGCAACACCTTGATACGACATATCCATCAGGTATGGTGGTAGGCTCATGACGTTCAAGAGAATCAATCCTGCAAAGAACTTTGGTACTCAGAACTATATGCAGGATCATACAAAATAGTTTTTTTTGTTGTAAGATGTTCAATATAAGGGATCCAAACGCCTCTCAAATAAAACCCTGGACTCCCGGATTGTTGGGATAGTTCGCTATCAGTTAATTCTCCATCTTGAAAAAAACGTTGAATGGTTTTTACTAACTACCACAACCTGAACTGTATTGAGTCGAGACAAAGCCTTGTTGAATCACATTGCTCAAACATTCCGCAAGTTGTTTGAGAATTTTTGCAGAGGAAGGCTGGTTGTCAAAATTCTCACTTATCCATCTAAGAAAATATCATGAGCGTATAGGATGAAAAAAAACCTTAAAATCTCAGAACTAGCCACTATCCTATGTAGTGCTTCCAATGCTAATGGTCTTTGCCATCCGCGCTTATCCGCATCTACGAACTTCAATAGGTGAGAAATGAAAATCTCACTTTCGGTTTGCTGCAAAAAAAACATAGAACGGAAAGTTGTATCAGTCCACTCACTAAGAGCTGATGATAGAAAGATATGAGTACAACAACGATTCTGATTAGTCGCATAGCAATAGGAAAGAATGGCCTCTCCGGTGGTGATCCAGAACCATTGTGTTGGGTCTTACTTGAGGCGTTTTGAGAGGTCAACTATAAATAAAATAAAATCAACCGTTCTCAGGCCCAGAAGCTTGAAAATGAGTGTAACGTGAAGACTCCACGTGCAATTAGCATAATTCACCCTCACATCAAAGAAAATGAATTTGACTCAGAAAACGATTGAAGGCTACTTACATGCACAGTCTTGAAATTTGCAGAAAACAACTTGATAATGAGCTGACACACTTCTTGTTTCACCAACTGTCCTAATTCGACATGCTGGAACAGTTATATTTCTTTTAGAAAATTGATCATTCGAAACCTTCAAGAAAACGCCAGGATAGTTTTTCAATAATGATTCTAAAAGCTCTAATCCTAGAGTTCTAGTGATTTCTTTAATTCCAACGAGCCAAATCGGAGGTTCGGCGTTTATTAACAAGCATAAATCCTGCGAATGGATAGCGTAAATTATTTTCTAGAAGAACAGTACCTTGAACAGCATATAAGCATCAGCAGCACAGGGCCTCAATGTTGGTGGGGCAGATCTTGAAGATGGCCTTCCACCAGAGGGAGGTACAACAGTTAAACCACCGCTGAATATTCCATCCTCCTGGAAAAAAAACCATGGTTGAAACATGAACTGTTCAAGTAGTAAATTACTTGTATAACACGTTCGAACACTCCTCCTACTAGTTGGCGTACAGCAGCGGATGCTGCGTTTATCACAACAGTGTCCTTTGCAAAATGCATTCGAAAACACATAACGATACACTAAAACCGGGATTATTAATGGAAGAAACATTAGAACTCACTTTTGCCAAGTTATTACCAGTAACTAATAAATCTGCAGAAACTAAAGGAGGAACAGTTTGTAGAACACGTAGTTCTTCGCATTCTGACTCAACTAAACACCATAACTCATTTACCACAACATTGGCGCAGCTCTGAAGAAGGTACGGAAATGCTTTAAAACAATTTGAAAAAAACCGGCTCAAGAATTCTATGCTGGACTAATCTTTGAATTCCTTGTAAACCAACTTGCACTAGGCGAGATTGGCGAGTACCACATGCTAGTGCTAAGGGGTGTAGTAACTCAGAGGACGCAGCACGGAGATTGGTCAAGAGGGTAGAGTCTGATGAAGCTGTGCTGATATTGCGGACTTTGACAACCCCTGACTCAGCCGCCTATGAATCATAGGTTAGACTTCTACTTTCAAATAAATGAACGGACCTCTTTCACTTGATTATATTTTTTTTTGGATTCAGTGGAGATGAGTCTAAGATCACCGAGTAAAGCTTCAACAAGCTTCTTGGAATCTGCCGGTCCAACGACCGACATGAAATTGCTGAATAACTCGCGATGTTTGATATGCTACATGGATAATTCAAAATATCATTGGTCTCAACCAAATGTTGAAAATAAACAAAACAAGTGTGAGATCGATTTACCACATAAAGTTAAATGCATTAAATACATGTTACACACGTAACACGTGTCAAAACATATATACATGACTAGAATAAAATTAAATAGATTAATTAATTTCTCGATGAGGAGAAGGTTGTGGCCGCGATGATAGCAATCCTATGACGTTTTCTGGTACCCAGCTTTGCAAAAAGTTCAAACTATACGAAAGCAGAGTCTTCGAAACAATGAGGAACTGAAATTGAAAACAAATTCAAAATTTTTTTAAATCTTCCCGATAGTCCTACCGTTGAATATATGTCACTGGCATTACTTGGATAATAATGAATCAGAATAGCCAGAATACCAATGAAAAGACAACAACACGTTTGAATCACGGACCAGAATGTTGATTCCTTTTTAGGAAACACCGATATTTCATGCCAACCTGAAACAAAGACGGAACTTGCATTCTTGTAGAGCATCTAGTCTTACAAGGTAACAACTCCCGATCACCCATTTCGATATAGTTTGAATAAGGATAACAGAAACCACCTATAGGAAACCGTGATGTGTAATCGGAAAACTCTGAGCAAATATTACAAAGTTCAGTATCGAGCAGCTAATAACAAACCTCCTTTCCATACTGCTTCTAGTAGTTGTAAAGCTCCATCAATTCTTTTCCAGTGCTGAATATGAGCAAATGCATATGAAATAGCTTCAGAATCTCCTCGTTTCAAGTAATGCTCGGGAGGTAGAATCATAGATTGTTGTTCTACAAAGCAAGACTCATGAGATAACTTGATTATTTCAAACCTAAGAGGTATATTGGGACATGAGGGTTATACTCGATTGCTCTTATAATTGCTTCTATTGCCGTTATCTCGCCAGAAGTCAGGCCACGTCTTTGAGAAGGATCAAAAACAAACCTGAGAAACAGTTATAAGTATTTTGAACTGACTAGCTTACTTATCAACAACAGCTCTTGCTTTCAACAGAGCACTAGTGTAACTCATCACAGCTGATCGAGGTTCGCGTATGTCTATAACAGCAAGAATACAAGAAATTCTAGTTGAATACTGATTTACCATCATATCGAACGAGTAGCCCTTGAACATCAGCGTACGCTTGAACTTCTAAACATGCTTCGACCAAATTCTCTTGAACTCCCAGAACATTACTCATTGACCCTTCCCGAATAATCTAGATAATCGAACGCATTCTCTCTTTCAACGATCTTTTCGAACGAATACCTCTTTGAACGTTTTGATGGAATCTCTCGACCTTCCTTGTTTTCTGGCGCACATAGCTAGCCGTCGTCTTATATACATCAACATGTTCAAATCCCGTCCTCAAAAAATAAATTTGAGAATATTAATGTAATAGTAGCCAAACTTCGAGCCCCTTGTCGTTGATAAGAGTCTAGAGAAAACTTTTCATGAGCTACTAACTGACTCCCTTGTATGGAGCTTAGACTGAGTTCAGTTGCTCGTAAAGCACGTCTAAAAATTGAAAAACAAATATAAAAATAAAAAATATCAAACAGACTTCAACATGATTTCAGCTTCTGCGATTGTAGGACATTCTTCTTCCGCGAGTAAAACGAGTGCTGGAGCACAATCCTCGTTTATTCTCAGAGCTTCTTTAGCTGCAGTTATGCGAGCCTCACTATCCCGTTCTCGAAACGCTACATTCATAACTAAAAGGATATAAAGAGAAATAAGAAATAAATACAAAACGATTACTGTCATAGTCGGGTCTATTCGCGTCTTCTTCGCAAGTAAAAAAACTTTGATGATCCTGCGCCGACAAGTTCATATCATGAAATGTTAGTGGATCGAGGAAAACTATAGATTTGAATCTGTTGTATTCAGCTCCTCTGAATAGCGCCATCGGATTCCGCCACACTTTACATTCTGTGGTATGATTATGAGAAGTTGACTATGGGAAATGGCAAACCTGCTATAGGCTTGGAGCTTTCCGTGGCATCCTCGTTGTCACTACCGTCTTCACTGGTAGTATCAACGCTACTGCTGAACCTGCACGCAAAGCAATGAAAAAAGAATAAACATCTCGACTAACCACCACTCGAAAATCAAAATAATCCCCGACACCAAACTTGATGTTCCTGTCAAAGCAACATAAAACTTAGGCGTGAGGTTGTAAAAATATGAAGAAGCTGAGAGAAGCATTGATACTGTTTAGAGAAATGCAAAACTCACCTGACGATAACACATTCACATTCTCTAACGATTCACTCATTTTAGCTGGTGCAGAACGTATGAATAGGAAGAATATTATAACCAAAGCTAGCCAAAGAAACCAGATGTAGGTCCAAGACCTTGCCGATATGTAATTGGTTAACGTCGAAAATATCATATGATTCTCAAAAAAGGTATTCCCCCGTTGGGAAGATATTCATAGATTAGGATGAGACTCCCAATAAAGCTCTCAGCGAAAGTGATAAGCCTTCACCTTTCAATAGAAATATATTTTTAGAAACAATTTATGTACGCAATTTAGCGTGTCCATATACGACCGTACGCAAATTGTGAAACCGTGTAAATTAACTTGATTCGAATTTCATTTTTAAACATCTTTCATTGTATTAGTATGATTTCGGGTAATTTCGTTCGATATGCTGATTAATGATTATATTTAACAATTTACTATGTTTCGTAATCGCTGAATTTGCTATTTTTTGTTAATTCATTTATTATAAGCATGTCTGGAATCGCCGCTGGCCGTCTTGCGGAGGAACGAAAAGCCTGGAGAAAAGACCATCCATTTGGTTTCATTGCTAAGCCAACTAAGAATCCCGATGGCACTCTCAACTTATTCAACTGGGAGTGTGCTATTCCTGGTAAAAAGGACACTGTATGGGAAGGCGGGTTATTCAAGGTACGGCTTATTGCTAGTCGACTAGTATACTTTCTGTTGTAGCTCCGCATGATTTTCAAAGACGATTTCCCTTCCACTCCGCCCAAATGCAAATTCGAGCCCCCTCTTTTCCATCCCAACGTTTATCCTTCAGGTATTGAATTGAGGCTTAGTAGAGAGTAAGACATGAACATTTCAGGAACCGTCTGTCTCTCGTTATTAGATGAAAATAAGGATTGGAAGCCTTCAATTTCAATCAAACAATTGTTGATGGGTATTCAGGATTTATTAAATAACCCTAATGTGGAAGATCCTGCTCAAGCTGAAGCATATCAGATCTACTGCCAAAATAGGTAAAATTATGAAAAGTTCCTTGTAACCACATCACTATTCTAGAGTTGAATATGAAAAGAGAGTTCGTCGGGAAGCCATGAAGTTTAGTGCCGAAATTGTTCAAAAGCAAATGGGAATTAATTAAATTCTAAGTATTAAATTACATTCAAAAGTCTTGCAAATTGATATTCAAGCTTTTGATGTTTACTTTTAATCACTTTAATGCTCTATTAATATAGTTCAGTGTGTTGCCTTGGTGTTTCTTTGTCCGGTCGTATATCTCCATTTTGTTCTCATTCCTGTATAATCGAAGCTTTTTCTTCCAAAAATCAGTGGAATAAATAATTTTTTTGTCCGCGTTGTAGCATGTCTGAGTTGCTGAAAGATGTTGTTTTAATTAAACAAGATTTGACCGAAGTGAAAGGAGGGGAAGCCCTTCATGGTAAAGTATGTTCTTCTTGAATTTTCTTGCCAAAATAGATTTTAGGTTGTGGCCCTCTACTTCTCAGCCGGCTGGTGTCCTCCTTGTCGTCAGTTCACACCTAAGCTTGTTGTAATTCAAGAAACATCAACTCTTGTTAATTTTTAAACACTTATAGCGTTTTTACGAAACTGTGAAAAGTGCTGGCAAACCTTTGGAGATTGTTTTTGTATCTCGTGATCGTGCTAAAGCTGATCTAGAAGAATACTTCGCTGACAAACATGCCGACTGGCTAGCACTACCTTATGGTGATGAAAGAATTCAGTAGGGAGTTCAATTGTTCATAGTTAATGATGTACGTGCTCAGAAAATTCCAATCCAAGTATGAAATCAAGACCATACCTCTGTTGAGAGTGATAAAGGCAGATGGGACTATGGTTGTCAGCGATGGTCGGGCTCAAATAAATGTAGCCTTCCTCTCTTCTCAGTTTTTTTAAACATTTTTTTGCAGGATAAAGGAAAGGACGACCCATTAGGAGTTTTCGAAAGCTGGTACAAACAATGTTTCTGATCAGCATCTGCGATTCTTTAGCATAGTTCTATTAATAATAATCAACTTAAGATGATTTCATAGTGCTTATACTCAGCAACCGTGTTCTGAAATAAAAATCGCACCTGTTTCTCTTCGAATCAATTATGTAAAACAAGAAAATCTAAATTTGTAAACGGCTTTAATAACCATGTATGAGTTGCACACAACCGTTCTGTTGTAAGCTTTCGTGTGGAATGAAATGAAATGAGCATTATACGTGAGTATAAGCAGTTTCACGTGAAATGCTGAAGAGCGTGAGTAATTACTCCATTGCAAAACACTGTTTATCAATGGCATATTTTTAGCTTACAATAGAGAGACAGAAAGAGAACACAGATGAGCACTGAGAAGTGGGGTGAGAAATCAGGGTTGCCCTGTTCACCAAAACTTGGCTTCAGTTCTTAACTTTTCAGACTTGCTTGTAACTATCAATGAAAAGAGAATACTCTGAAGTCGCAATTAGTAGTCTGTAACTGATATTGAACAAAAACAATACGTAGAAGCGTTCAGCATTTGAATGAACATGAAGAGAAAACACTTTTCTTTAACTGAACAGATTGCGAGAGATGTTTTGATTTCCAACAAATGATTTTGTTCAGACCGTTTAATTATGACTTGTATAGAGCTGATGTCATATCACTTCGTATTCTGTACACTTTTTGCAAACATTTCTCATCCTCTTGAATAATCTTCTTCTTCTCCAGAGGCAACTGTGGAGTTAATGTATTTTCCCGAACTGGATATCGAAGCAGTATGTTTCAACGCCGTACTCATCCAAGCTAGTACCATAATCAATATCATCGAGTTCGTGCTAGTAGCAATAAATTTATCTCTTCTGCCATTATTCGTTCATGTTACTGCAAAACTTACTATTCATGTCAATTTGAAATGTATAATTGGAACACTTTGCTACAACTATACCATCTATCTATTGAATCGAATATTCTTTTTAACCATTCAACTTGATATTATAAATATTCCAGGTGAGCATTAGCTTTTCAGTGAATCTAGTTTTTGTTGAAGATGAGAGTAATAAAACGGTCAGTATCATCTATAATTTCGTTAATGTATACTTCTTCCACATATTTCTGTATTGGTAGGGGAGAAATGTCCTTTATTCCTATCAAGATTTCTTTCCAGCCAGTGTTCCATCTGTATTGAACGCTTCGCAGCAACATGGTATCTTCAAGATTATGAGACCAATAAAAGAGCGTTCATTTCACGAATTGCTATTGTCTCTATGTGTTCTTTGAGTATCATCGGAGCTTTCATATACGTATTTGGTGAATCATCTGTCTCTTGTTTTCTGATTGAGCAATGTTTTCAGTTGTGCCTAGACCAATGAAGATCGCTCTAGCTGTTTTTGCACTAGCAAACAGTGTAATTGGCGTTACAGTTAGTTTTTCATTCCCTACGTTTCGAACCTTTTTCAGACAAAAAATAATCAAAACATTCAGCTATTGTTGAAACTGGAACGTAGAAACAAGAGGTTGTTAGCACAATTTTCGGCTTCGCAGGAAAATAATGAAATACCTTATTCTCTGAGCCTCAGGTTCCAACTCGATGAAAATATCCGGTCTACACAGGTGGTTATTCGGTCTTCTACCTGAGACATTATAAAACTAAGTTATAGTTGATACGAAACATTTTCCTTCTGTTTGGCGTATCAAACATCATACTAGCCCCCCTCTATGCAGCAACAATGAAAAATGATTTGTCTGGCTGGTCCTGTTGGCAGAAGCTAATGGAGGCAATTCTTCACATCCTGATCGTGATGTAACTTAACAAACATACATGTATATAAAAGTATTCTTCATCAATTTCAGTTTCGCAACTGAGGTTCCTTTCGTGGCATTATGCTCTCATAAACAGTACCGGGATTTGGCAAAGAACGTTCCACTTTTCGGTAAGCAGTAGTACTACGTCCCTAAGACATTATTCGATAACAATGTTTTCTATGCTATTGAAAAGAATGAATATTATAGGATTATTACATAAGATTACGAAAAAGAAGAAAGATCCTCATAACAGTGACGAAGGAAGTCTATATTTCCAAAATCTTTCATTACAGTGGAAGTAGTAAGATCAGATGATCAGAAGAGTGAGTGTCTTTGTTTGAAATGCTTTCAATGAGATATTAGTCATATAGCCAAAGTTATATATATATATATATGAATTGTTTTTTTAGTATTCCGATTGGCACCTGATCAAATATCAGTACCCTAAATAGAAGTGATTCTACGTTCTGCTATTTTTTGTTGAAACGACAAAATCCAATTCACAATCCAGATCACTATTGGACATGCAGCTACAAACTATTGTTTTAGCTATTTTTGTTTTTAATAAAAACATAGAAGCTACTTCTCCCGAAGCTAGGCAACGTTCAAGGTACATTTGCGGAACAGAGCCATATTTATTCTACTCAGATATTGGTATTCGTTTACATCCTAGTGATGATAGATTAAAAAGGTAATTTTAGAATGCTCATTGCACCCTGTGTGTCCCAATGGAGGCATGAGATTACAAGTTGGATGCACGAATGATTTCCAGTGCCAGGGAATCTATTTTGATTCAAGATGCATAAGTACTTTTTTATACTTTGAACATCCAACAACTGTAGTTAAGATTCTTGCTGCTGCACACTACCGCGATTATTGGAAACAACTACCCCTTTGAGATTACGAGATAATTCTTCACCAACTACTTGGTTGACGACCCTATTCATATCAGCAGTCACAACTTTTATATATCTAGCAGTTTGAAATACATTAAAAGCTCACATGTTTGTAACAACTAAAAATGCTTCTTTCGATATTCATAAAAAAACTTTCACATTTTGACTCAAATAGACAATATAACCAGAAACAACTACGAAAAATTCGCAAACGAGAAATGAGATAATCATTTAGTAGTCTTGACCTCGTGAAACAACTTCTTTGCAAGTAGGGCGAAGTAAAAGGGTGTGTTCCCACTGAGCAGTGTAAGAACCTCGTTGATCGCACAAAGGTGGATATGGGTCAACGATTCCCTGGAAATTAAAACAATTTTATCTTGTAGCTTTGCTATACTCATACCTTATCACACAGATCCTTAAGAGCCATCAGGTATTTGGTCTCACCAAGTCGATCTACCCATCTACGGCAGAAAGCCAATGTTCCGAAGTTCTTGTCAATCACGCTCAATAAATGTTTCGAGCGAGCAAGTCTGGAATAAGCCACTGAGAACCGGATTGCTGAAAAAAAAACCTCAACGGAACATTAGAATCTGCAAGATCGAAGTTCTTCATATAATGAGAGCATTCCATGTCTTCATGAACATATCCTTTACCAGTGGATCCGAAAGTTTCGATAGCGTATACCTAGGATATCAAATGAGAAACCATTTCATGACCGGTGAATGTACCTCATTTTCCTCCATCTTGGTTTGCTCTCCTCCTTTAACAATAGGTACAGTCTTTCCACCATGAATTCTACAAAAATATGTGATTGAATGGATTTCTATAACCAATTACAAATACCTGTACTGTCCGATAGAATGACCGTTCAGATTTCTGATGGGCTTGACGGTATAAGTTTTACCTTCGAGTTCGACTTCGTGAGACGTCATAACCTGAGCTGAGAGATAAGAAAGAGATTTATGACATTCAAACTAACCTCTTCGATAACTTCTCCAATATCACATAGCCGGACATCAATACCAGCTTCTTTGATTCCAGCATTAGTGGCTTCCTTCACAGCATTAGCCAGAGGGTCAAACTTGGGGTCGAAGTGAAGAGTGAAAGCACTGTCAATCAATCTTCCACGAACATGAACACCATAATCAATCTATAAACACGCACGTATCATCATTTTCGGCTCCCCTTCTTCTTTTACCTTGCAAACATCATTATAAGTCAAAACAGTGGTATCTCCAGCATTAGGAGTATAATGAGCGGCAACACGATTGAGGGAACATCCAGTTGGGAAAGCGAGACCAGCTTCGAGGCCGGATTCTTTGATCAATCGACGAGAGCAGGACTCTAAACGCTCACTGAAAACTCTGCTCATTACATTATCGGAAGTTCTGAACAAACCAGATCTCAATCATTGTCATACCAGGCTTCACCCAAGAGCGAACATAGCTTCGAACTTGACGATGGACTTCGGCAGCACGGCGGTAATCCTGAAAGCCGCAATCATACCACAAAAGAGAGGAATGCGTTTACCATGTACATCTCCTCGAAATTAATTTCAAGATCTTTCTTCTCCTTTCTTGATTGACGATCCGAAGCAATACGGCCATCTTTTCCTGCAAAACAAAGATTTTAAACAGCGATGAAGGTGGAAAAACCTTTGAGGAAGTATGTTTCTTCGGGACCGATGGGGAAGTTGCCTTCAGGGAACTGTTCATCAACAGTTTTCATGGCTGCGATCTCCTCTTTCCAGTCAAAAACTGGAGCCTCTGGAGCGGCTTCCGCTTTCTCGGGTTTCGATCCTGAGAGAAGTGAGGTTTCAAAGCAATGAATACAGAAAATACCTTTCTTAGATTTCGACTTTTCATTAGCCTTAGCTGAACGAGCCTTATCAGCAACGTCTAACTCAGCCAGAATGGCATCAAGATCTTCCTCTTCTACAAAAATATTGATTGTTTGCACTTTATGGATCAAACCTTTCTTGGGGGCTGCGGCTTTGCCACCTTTCTTCGAAGCTTTTTCGTTACCCATTCTCTACCTGAAATGGAACAGCTGGAGAAATGAACTAAGGAGACTCAACAAATCATATATCACGAGAGCGGAAACACATGAAGACATAAAGAGAAAGAAAAGTACAGTTTAATTGAAACTTGATAAAAATCATGAATATAACCTCGTTGATAAATATAAATATGAATTCAGAATATCTCCGAGTTCATTGATTTGATATTCAGCTTGAGAAGACTTTGAATATTCCAATCCATGATTTGAGAATGCTTCGGTGTTGTGATATTCACATGACTGGTTGGGAACACCACGTGATCTCACATTCGTCATATCTACATACTCTTTGATTTCAAAGGATTCGTCGTTTTCTCTGGTTTCAGACGACTCACTGGAAAAAATGATTTCGCGTGCTCACTTTAGTATAACTAACTTCCTGTCCTCCAACTTCGTTGAACCCCGTTCTTCAGAAGTTTCACACTGAATAGAGCAGCTTTCAACTGCTTCTTCACCCTCTGCCACTACTTCTTCTTCTTCTTGTCGTCCAACTTCTCTCTCATGAGTAGAGCTGAAAAGGGAAATGATGGTTCACTTGTGACTCACAAGCTAGAACATTGTACCTCTCCGACAACTCCTCATCTGATCCACATTGCACTTCTGTGCATAATTCCGACGTTTTTCTGATTTCATAACTGAAAACCTCTTCGAAATTGCTCAGCCATTTGGACTGGGCCAAAACTGTTTTATTCCACTCAGTGGGATTGGGACGGGGGGCGACCTAAATATCATTTTAAATACAGAGGAAATAGGGAAATCAAACTCACAACAGGTCCCTTCCTTCCGTCTCCAGAATACTTATGAAACTCTTCTAGTATTTCAGTACAGAAATCATCAAAACTAGCGGCAGTGACGAATGTTCTATTGGTGCTTCGTGAGCAAGCAACAACGGCATTAGTCTCTTTATTCACTTCTTTTTTTCTCTCGTTCATGATCTGAGAAGTAACTATAATACTGAACTTTAGATGATATAACCTTGTCTCTCTGGTTTTTTTCTCTCATTCTTATTCGTCTGAGTTGTAGTTCGAACGGACATCTCAAATATGGATCCAGTTGAAAAGGTTCTTGGGTTGTATCCCAGTTCTGTTTCACATACTTCAGCCATGACTATAAGGAAAGCTATACTGAGAACATGTTTATGGTAACTGACCTGCTTAGGAACTTTCGACTGTATACCGATCATTTCCTTCCTACTATATTTAAGAATCTTAGACTTCTGCTGTTTCTCCGATTTTTTGTTAGAATTAGAATCGCAAGGTTGGGAAGATTTTTGCTCGATTGTTATTTTAGAAGCAGGTTCAACAACTCTATCGAGCACGAAAGGATCAACAGACATATCAAACCTATAATTGGAGAGCGTGTGAAAGACATGAATTTGACTCAACTGTTTGGAAGCATATGCTTTCCACACCTCGGATGAGTGCGATTCCCGGATAGATAGAAGCTCTCCTCTCAAATAAAACTTCTTTTTAGCCTTTGCTCTCACCGGTACAAATCTTAAATCTTATTTTCAGCGAGTTTTATGATTAGATCGTACGTATATTTCTTCTTCGTAATCGGCACAGAGACTTCCTCGTTGCTATCAGTACTAACTAGAGCACTTCCTAGCTTTTTTAAATCTCCCTTGAAGTCAGATAGTACTCCCGTCCCTATCTAATGAAAAAAAGGTGAGATTTATAGTAAAATCAACATTTACCCTGGCATCCAGAATAGCCTCTTTCAGGCATGATTCCACAGCCGTAGACACATAACGCAACCTCATAATTTCTTCCCTAGTGTAACTGAAAACAAAAGGTTTTCTCAATAAAAACTAAATTCAACCTGCTCCCATTGAGTACTGGTGTGTCGGTTTGTCTGATTGTATTATGAAGAGAGACAGGTTTCTGAAGATTATTTGTTGCTCTAGATATCAAACGATGTTCTTCACCTTATAAACCTCGCAACTGTCAAAGAATTTGGAGACGCTGATAAGGTCAGAAGGGAAATCGGGAGCTAACATCCTAACACTGAGAGCTCCTTCTTTATACAGTTTGTTAAATTGTTTCACAGCTATTTTGTCTTTTAGGATTGTGATCGCGGCACCGATACCTCCTGATAAAAAGAAGTTTTAACTGTTTGAAAAGAAAAAAAAACCGAAACGTGCAGCTCTACCAATCCTATGTAAATAAGTCTCTACATTTATTGCCGGCTCCAAATTGATGACCAAGTTTACATGTTCAGCATCAACTCCTCTGGCAGTCTGTTACTAATTACAGAAAAAAATACGAGCAATTAAACTAACCAAATCACTGGAAACAAGAATTTTGATCTTGCGACTCTTCAAGTTTTGAATAGCGACCTCCCTCTCAGATTGCGTCATTTGAGAAGATATACAACATGCCTCAAAACCCTTCTCCACAAGCAAATCTGCTATTTTTTGGCAACTAAAACAAATTAAGTTTGTGAAATTCTCTTATAACTCACTCGACTATACGGTTACAGAAGACGAGCATTTGATTGAAAGAAATATTTTCACAAAGGTAAAGAAGAGTTTTCTTCTCATCATCGTCCGTGTTATATGCGTACTGCTTGATGCCAATAAGTTGTACATCATCTAAACGTAGATAATAAAAGTGGAAAAAGAATAAGACAAAACCTGAGTTCAAACGAATCAATGTGACATCTTTCATAAACTGACAAAGCATTTTGTCGAGACTGCCTGGATAAGTTGCCGAGAAAACTGCAACTTGTCTACTTTCAGGGAGACATGAGAAAAGATAACTGAAAAGCTTATTTTAATGAAAAACGCTATTGGGAAACCTAACTTTATATCCTTCTCGAAGCAATCTTCCATGAGTTTGTCTGCCTCATCCAGCACAAAAAGATCAATTGTGTTCAACTTTAGAAAGCCTTGTTGAACTAGATGACAAACTCTACCCGTTGTGCCTACAGCTATGTGGCATTTCTTCAAAGACTGTATATCTTCTGCGATACTATTTCCTCCTACAAGAACACTAAAAAAAAATAACATCAGAGGTATAATCAAAATCGCTTACACAACTCGCGCATATTTGGGGATAATTTTCAGAATAGTGTCCCTTATTTGGCAAGCTATCTCTCGAGTGGGAGCTAGTATAAGTCGTTGAGGAGTCGAACATTGTAAATTCAAGTTCTCTACAGCCATGACAGAAAAAACCAGAGTTTTTCCAGTACCTGACTTAGCTTGCACTAACAAATCTGTAATTACAAAACTTATTTATTTTAGGCAACTGTCAATACCTAAGCCTGAAAGGCCCGCTGGTATGGCTTTTTCCTGAATAGGGGAGGGCAGTCGAAAGCCACCTGTGGCCATCTTGGCCACAGTCGAGGAGGAAATCATGAGAGAATCGAAGGAGCATGTTGTTATGACATCACTAGTTCTAATCTTCTCATCTATTGTTATGATTTCACTGATTTTCTCCATGGTTCACCGTTTTAAACGAAGTTTTTTAACATACAAATGTGGTGAAATTAAACCAAAATAATTTTAGACTTCACCACTCAAGCATACTTCGATCTGAAGGAATAATGAATTCAAGAATGAAGTTATCTTTTGAGTTTTTCTATTAAGAATTTGAATGATTTTGGGCTCTGAAATTTAGTCAGCGCTGAAGAACTTAAAGGTCTGTATGGTTTAACATTGGGTCAGGGGGTCTACGGTGCATGCTTGGAATCAGCTCTTCTCCTCAAGAACAAAACAAAGTGGCAGAATATCAATAAAATACTTCCAGTTCAATTATCAGATGTCGTCTAACTGTTCCACGTGATACTCTAAATGTATGTGTATCTAAGACGTTTTCCTCTTATTCATGAAACGTGAAGATAATCAAGTGTATACATTTTCGAAGAACAACATTTATTCGGATAAGAATAGGACAATTAATGAAGCCACAACTTCGAAGCAAAATGTAAATTGGGGTTTTCCCGGTAGTATGTTCATCGCTTAGTAGTCCTCACCTCGCGAAACAACTTCTTTGCAAGTAGGGCGAAGTAAAAGGGTGTGTTCCCACTGAGCAGTGTAAGAACCTCGTTGATCGCACAAAGGTGGATATGGGTCAACGATTCCCTGGAAATTAAAACAATTTTATCTTGTAGCTTTGCTATACTCATACCTTATCACACAGATCCTTAAGAGCCATCAGGTATTTGGTCTCACCAAGTCGATCTACCCATCTACGGCAGAAAGCCAATGTTCCGAAGTTCTTGTCAATCACGTTCAATAAATGTTTCGAACGTGCAAGTCTCCAGATTACAATTGCTCAAAAAAAAGTTAAACTAACCTGATTGGTACTTTTGCATCAGCGAGCTCATAATTTTTCATGTAATGGGAACATTCCATGTCTTCATGAACATATCCTTTACCAGTGGATCCGAAAGTTTCGATAGCGAAAACCTAAAGTATCAAATAGAAAACCTTAAGCACTGTTTGTGGATGTACCTCATTCTCTTCCATCTTAGTTTGTTCACCTCCTTTAACAATTGGGACTGATTTATCAGCATGTACTCTACAAGTATTGCGCTTTGACAAAAATGTATTCTTCTTTACATACCTGTACTGTCCGATAGAATGACCGTTCAGATTTCTGATGGGCTTGACGGTATAAGTTTTACCTTCGAGTTCGACTTCATGAGACGTCATAACCTGAGCTGAGAGATAAGAAAGAGATTTATGACATTCAAACTAACCTCTTCGATAACTTCTCCAATATCACATAGCCGGACATCAATACCAGCTTCTTTGATTCCAGCATTAGTGGCTTCCTTCACAGCATTAGCCAGAGGGTCAAACTTGGGGTCGAAGTGAAGAGTGAAAGCACTGTCAACCAATCTTCCACGAACATGAACACCATAATCAATCTATAAACACGCACGTATCATCATTTTCGGCTCCCCTTCTTCTTTTACCTTGCAAACATCATTATAAGTCAAAACAGTGGTATCTCCAGCATTAGGAGTATAATGAGCGGCAACATGATTGAGGGAACATCCAGTTGGGAAAGCGAGACCAGCTTCGAGACCGGATTCTTTGATCAATCGACGAGAGCAGGACTCTAAACGCTCACTGAAAACTCTGCTCATTACATTATCGGAAGTTCTGAACAAACCAGATCTCAATCATTGTCATACCAGGCTTCACCCAAGAGCGAACATAGCTTCGAACTTGACGATGGACTTCGGCAGCACGGCGGTAATCCTGAAAGCCGCAATCATACCACAAAAGAGAGGAATGCGTTTACCATGTACATCTCCTCGAAATTAATTTCAAGATCTTTCTTCTCCTTTCTTGATTGACGATCCGAAGCAATACGGCCATCTTTTCCTGCAAAACAAAGATTTTAAACAGCGATGAAGGTGGAAAAACCTTTGAGGAAGTATGTTTCTTCGGGACCGATGGGGAAATCGCCTTCAGGGAACTGTTCATCAACAGTTTTCATGGCTGCGATCTCCTCTTTCCAGTCAAAAACTGGAGCCTCTGGAGCGGCTTCCGCTTTCTCGGTTTTCGATCCTGAGAGAAGTGAGGTTTCAAAGCAATGAATACAGAAAATACCTTTCTTAGATTTCGACTTTTCATTAGCCTTAGCTGAACGAGCCTTATCAGCAACGTCTAACTCAGCCAGAATGGCATCAAGATCTTCCTCTTCTACAAAAATATTGATTGTTTGCACTTTGTGGATCAAACCTTTCTTAGGAGCTGCGGCTTTGCCACCTTTCTTTGAAGCTTTTTCGTTACCCATTCTCAAACAGATTAGAACACTTGGGAATTCAACTTCTAAAGTAAAGCAGCCTTTTTAGATATATTTTATGATTGTTATTACAGGAAAGTAATACGATAATATTGTAACAGGACAACGACAAGATATGATATTTCGGAAATCTCGTGTTTAAAGGTCTATATCTGTTGTTATTGGGTCATATCAGCTTACTGTGCTTTTTGAACTTCTACAGTTCCCGCGGCATGAAGCTTGTGCCATAACGAGTTAATTTCCATAATTAATATGAAATTAGTTTTTTTTTTTAAATTGCGGACTAGGTTTAGATTGGGGTACGTAGAAGTACTGGAAAAAAATTGTTGATTCCCTTGTTTTCGAGATATTTGTGAAGCATATAAGATATTCTAGCTCATGGAAAACACTATCCTAAACAACATTCCTAATTTCGATGAAAAGGAGCCATTCAAAAATAAAGTGAACTCGGTGACTGATGACTTAACGAGTATTCATAGCAGGCAAAAAAGAGGTTCGGTCTTCATTCGATCTGAGTACATTATGTTTCCAGATATCAAGTTTTCTCCAATTGTTAGACCTGAAAATGAAGAAAGTAAAAAAAGTGTATTCGGTCGTCGAATGGCTCTTTGCAAAATGCGTGGTGAAAGTCCTTTGGCTTCAAAGTCGAATACTATCGTCGAGTGTACAGAGACAACTACAGTATATTCAGTGGTTAAAGTTGCGTTTTTTTGTGTATTTCCAGCTATAGGTTTTGATACAGAATGATGAATTTGAATCTTGTCGTTCTACTTGTGAATATACCAGTACTACTGTCGAATGTGAATCAACGAAGTATCATTTCACTCCGAGGTTAGACTAAACACGCACGAGTTCGTTATATGCTCTACCTAGGCCGAGGAAGGCAGTCAATCCTTTTCATAATCAGCTCTTAGATAGCATCCATTTAAATACTTTGAGTCCTAGTTTGTTTGAACCTATGCCAAGTCCCAAGGCATGTTACCTTAATTTGTTTTGATTTTTTTAAATCGTATGATTCAGGACAAAGAAAACATTTGGAGCATTGATGAACGAGCAATTCTGTTGCCCGCAGACATCACTGATGAGGACATTAAGATGACCACATACTCTCCGTACTTATTGTTCAATTTAACCATAGTAGTGATTAATGCTTCCAGAGACCCTGTTTTCGAAGCTAAACTCCACGCTGGACTTGAAATTTATTGGAAGAGTAACGCAGGCTATGTGCCATCCCCAGAAGGTCCTAGACCTGTTAGTTCTCTTTTTCTTCTCACTTCTCAAAGAATGCGGTCTTAGATCCCGGTCGATAGCCCCACAGTTATCGGTTCTTTCGAAAATCCTCACCATTCTTCCCCGAACGGAAGACCTCCTGTAGCCAGGATGAGAACTATAACTAAGCGGAATGTGAAGTGCCAGACAGACTTTACTATCCCTCCGACCTTTTCCTTCGATTTTCAAAAAATCCTAGGTTTTTTCTACAGTTATCTTTTTTCTCATTGTAAACCTTTCAGGAGCACAATGTGCGTATGGAGGAGAAGAAGAAGCCGTCGAGGAAGAGTTCAATGTGTCCACGATGAACACTTCTCTTCCCAGAAAACTATTTTCTGAAGATGATTCCTTCGTATCTGAAAACGATGTAGAAGATGTAATTGTGAGTGGTTACTATTTTAACTTTCTTTCAAGAAGTTACTTTTAAGGATGAGAACGAATTCAATTGTAATAGAGGAGGCGATTTCTGTGATCTTGATGACGAATCAGTCATCATGCACAAAGATTTTTGCTTGGACTTGTCACCTATTAAGCGAGATGAGGAGTAAACCGCGCTCTAGTGCGAAAATTCTGTGCATTCATATTTCTATGAGAGAGATTATTTAATAATCAAATTTCTTATTTTTCTTGTGATTTTTTCATTTCTTTGTTCGAATTATTTTTTTATCGTGATCTCGGAGTTTTTGAGCTCACCTCTGTGAATAAGCGCGTCATAGTTTATCAAATATCTGTGAATTTATAAGCCTACGCTATTCTTGACTATGGTTATGTATGTAAGTCAATAACCCAAAACCTTTATTTTTGATTCCCATATTAGTGAGGTAATGGGCTTTTGCCAAGCACGGGTATTACAAATATATAAAGCCTCGTTACCTTCGTACCCTTTTGTTGTCAATCTTAGATTAACAGGATCATTGTTTGATATACATGCGTTGATCTCATGAATGTTACTACGAAACCGTCTTGATCACCTTTCTGAGTTCAGTTCAATAGATACCAAAAAGAAAATTACTCAGTACATTAATTGTGGTTGCAGATCTTAGATGAAACTACTCACCCATAATTTCTTATCTTCTAGATTCTTAAAGGTGGGGTTCACTTTTTTCATAAAACTCATTGTATTCGCGTCTGTAGGGTGCCGCCCAAGGATACCCTCTCAAGCTCGTAGTTAATGAGAAAAACACTTTACCAAATGAATACAATCCCGATCTCGTCTCAGCGCTAATGGGCAGAGTAAGAGTATGCTCAGTTCGTTTTCTACGTCTAAGTCTAGATTGATTATGAAGCCTTGGTGATGGCAGCAGAGGCTTCCGGAGAAGCTGGAAATATTCCCAAAGTGCTACCTGATAAGTCGGCCTGGAATGACGACTTTCTCGAAGAGGTAGGTCTGATATTATTTCTGACTTGATACATCTTGTTTAGATTCACCGACTATTATATTGCATTGATGTTGTGGATGGAGTGCTCACTTGTCCAGATACTGGTCGAGAATTTCCCATAAAGGTATTCGTGTTTAGATTTTATGCAGTTATTCACTGGCTTCAGGATGGCATTCCGAATATGTTGTGCTCCGAGGAGGAAGCGGCTTGAATCATAATCTCTCATTGTTGTTTTGTTTTTGTTATGAAGTGTTGTGTTGAAGATCTGTGTTTGTGCAAGAACACATTTTACTTGTATGATAAATCATTATCATCTGATTTAAAAAAAACTTGAGGAAATATAAAGAAGTGGCGGGAAGCACATTCTAAACAAGAAAAGTCGTAGGAAAGAAGTTATGAATGATGGTTTGTTGAAATTATCTTTTCGTTCTCAATGAGCAAAGAGCATAACATGGTTTGCGTAGGTGCATGAATTCAGTTTCGTTATCAGATAAGTAAGTTCGTCTCTTATCAGAGTTCTATAAAGAAACTTTATTTCTTAGAAAACAGATTATTGTGACTGCAAGCCAGCAATAGGATTAAGAGCCTTTGGAGGGAGTGAGATTTAAAAATTTTCCAGATTTAGAAGAAAAGATCACTATTCGTGCAAACTAAAAAAATCACACCTGGAAGAAAACGAGCGATAGAAGGCATAACGGAAAGAAAGAAAGAATGAAACACATCAGTAACTAAAACGTCATTCATTATATTTTTTATTAGTGATGAGAAGGTTCTCTCATTATTATTATTCCCGTTTTAGTTGGTTTTTTGTTTGGTTGGTGGCTTCTTTACGATGTAAGCTCTGTAGAAGAACTGAGCGAAGAGGTAGAGATAGCTGAGATACATAACTCCTCCGATGAGTAAGACATTCCAACTGAAATAAGGATAGTGAGTGCTAAAACTAAAAGTGAATGCCTCTACTTACCTAACAGCGCAGGTAGGAATGAGTCCAAAGCTCTTGATGTACACTAAATGTCCGAAGATATAGCAACTGATAACGAATTGAACGATTTGGATAGTAGTAATGAACTTGGCTACGAGACCAGGAGTTCTAATCTTTAAAGCACGAATTCCGAAATAGCTGAAAGGAATGCTTGAGTATGAAACTTCAAAATGGTTCGCTTACAAATACATGATGGTATGGACAGTGAGGTTCAAAGCAAGAGACCATCTAGCCCAGGCTTGATGTTCAGCATAAGTCATCTCAGCGTAGACAAAAGTAGCAGCATGATGATACCAGTGCATGAAAATGACTGGACGCTTTCTATAAAGTTAACATAAAATAAGAAAGAGGGGAAGACCTAAGAGTACCTCAATACAAGGAAAAGGGTATCTCCAAGTTCTGGAAGCTTAGACATGACGAACATCCATCCCCAGAATCCAGTGGATGGATCAGTGTAGTATGTGTGGTTGTTACAATAAGACCCTATGAAGAAACGCTAAGGGTCTATGGTGTGAAGATTAAATTACCAACGAAACCGTCCTTGATGAACACAGAGATCAACTCAGGAATAAGCTTGTAAGCAGCGATTCCGGAGAAAATTGAGAACATAAAGTTCCAAATTGCCAAAACATTGTCAAGTTTATACTCCTTTCTGTTCTTCATAATTCTTTGTCCTACGAAGATACTGATAATATAAAAAACGGCTAACTGAAAAAAACGGTAGTAGAAGAAGTAAAGCTTTACTATAACTTACTTTGAAAGATAAGGGAACGAATTCAGACATGAACGAGTCAGTCTTGGGAAGAGACCATTGTCCCAAAAAGACATCACCAAATGTCGCTACCTTGGTCTCAGCCATTGTTTTACCTCAAAAATATGAATGAAAGATAAATTAAAGCTCTTATAAGGACATTATGAGAACTATAGCAAGAATATCACTGATGATGATCCGATGCACATCACGCCACAAGCATTGGTTTCAAAGGAAAACGATAAGAAGTTTCAGATAATGCTATTTTGGTTTGGATTCGATTGAACAATTCGAAAGAGCGTGCGTGCATCATTGATTTTACATTGACAGAAGGGAAAAGAGAACTACTCTTGGGGAAAAACGAGGAAACTGTTGAATTTGCATTCATTGCAGGATGGACACAGTTAGGAAATTTCGACGTTAATGAAGAATGGAAGTTTACAATTTTCATTTGATTGAATGGAACTTTTATCAGAATACTTTATCAATTGATAACAAAGACCGAGAAGTTGGAATAAGGTATTAGAGTAAGTGAATTCTTGACAAATCATCGAGATAAGAAAGAAAGTGTGACATAACTATTGCAACAGTTGTAACTCAGTCATTCAGCTTTGCAGTACAGAATAAAGAAAAACGCAAACTCTATTATTCTTTATGAGTACAGGAACAATACCAAATCTAAGTTCTATGGCGAAATTCGAGAAAAAGGGAGAATGGGAGTTTTATCAACAGTTTCTGATCTTTGGATTGCAAAAATTAAGAAAAACAATAAATTATAAAGGTCTGTAAGGGAGAACTAGCGAACGATGAGACAGTTAGAGTTTGGCTTGGCAAGTTCTGAGAACCTATATTGACCTCTGGAATCAATAAGAAGCAAATAAGAGTTTTATTTAGTTTGGTGTTGAGAAAAGAGACTGAAAGAGATACAGAGAAAGAGAGATGAGGAATAGTTTCGTAATTTTCGAATGTTAGTGAAATACAAAAAATGGTGGTTGTTATTTGAATATGAAGAGAACTAGAGACAAAGTATGAAAGATGGGAGAGATTGAGAAAACAAGAAGCAGGTCTAGGAACATGTCTGAGTAAGGGAATGAACACTCTAGGAAATCTTTAGAACTATTACATCACAGATATGCAAGTTGAGAGCGGAAACTATGAGCTGATGAAATAGATTCTACATCTTATATAGTCAATACAAGATTAGAATAAGGCATTTTTTGAAGAGACACTCTATATGGTGCATAGACAATGACCACAGCATCTTTTTCTCTGATTCTCCTCTGTGATCATCTGTTTCTTTTAATTCAGGTTCGAATAAAGAGTGGCATGATACTTTATCTATTCCAATTCACTCACATACATGGCGCGATAATCAGCAGACGGGGGGCGAAGGTCGTTTTTGATACGAAAGATAATTTTCAGAATCAAATAGCTCCGAATAGACACTTTTTCTATAGAACAAAAAATACATTATCTTATCTTGTTAGGTTCAAGCCACGTGAGCCCCTCTTCCGAGAGAACAGAGCGTAGGGCGGGAATTTTCCTGAACTTGATTGTTCGAAGATGGGCAAATGTCCTGCACAGCGACCTTTGGAACAGGTGAAAGTTAGCTTTTTGAAAATAAACCGCAAAGACCATTGTCATTGATGCGAAGCAGGAGAGTACCCAAAACGAAAGTTCACAAAATCAACTCTTCAAGAAACTCATACGGCTAGATTGCGTATAAATGGATTGATGGGTTAGGGGACTATCCATTTCGAGACAGTGTTTTATTCACAATTATTAAAAACAATATTAATCTTATTAACGAATCAGTTCTATGATGAGGAAGGCATAGCATACAACTTCGGCTTAACCTCTACCACAATCACCGAATGAACATAAGGTTCCGAATCGCTCTGTCATAGATGGCTTCTCATCAGAGAAAATCTGAAAACAAAAAGTGAACTGATTGACTGCGAAGCATTCATACCATATATGTGATGTTTCCCATTCCTTCGATAAAAGCTTGCGTTTGCCCGAAAGGTTTTTCACTATCAGATTCTGGTCTCTCATCTTTCCAGACCTGAAATTTGTAAGTAAAACAAAGTACAGGAGAGCAAGGAGAACCTTCAGAACTGTTGGTTTCAAAGCACAGAAAGTACCTTTGATTTTCAATTCTTTGACTCGATGATCGAAATCGAGTTTGTACCTGAAGAACGAAAAAGTAGATGGATAACATGGTCAAAAGAACTCACATTTTACTTTTAGTTCCATTGTGGAAGATGAATTGAGCGAAGAACGGATGAACGCTGTCCAATTTCACTTTAACATTGATGTCACAACATTTCACGACTATAACAAGGAACAGAGCAC
This sequence comes from Auanema freiburgensis, assembly GCA_030370435.1. NCBI lineage: Eukaryota > Metazoa > Nematoda > Chromadorea > Rhabditida > Rhabditidae > Auanema > Auanema freiburgense. The sequence goes on from CM059369.1 coordinate 2,253,832, forward strand.
AAACGATAGTTTTAGAATAGGAGAGCATAGTGGGAATCTCGCACTGCCGTCGGCTGATGTACACTAAGGAGAATCTACCTGATGCTATCCTTCCTGAACATCATTGAGGTCAAGGAAAGTGATTAAGAGACGAAGATATAGAAAAAAGCGTAGCGGTTCATGAAGTGGATCACGAATCTCAACAATTTATCACTTTTTGGTCAAATGTGGATTAGAAAGTTGAATCTGCATATCATACAGTACCCAGTAACACAAGAGAATTGAGAAAAATTTATTTGAAATCTATATTATAACTTTATCACAGAAAATAAGGCAGTCAGTCATCACCCAAACCCAGTAAAAAAACTATCTTGTCTTTTCTTTATAAATTAGAGATCCACGATTATAAATATACTATTGGCAACAAATTATAAATGTAATATATTATTCCCGTTCTGCTATCACCTCTGTCGGCTCCACGTCATGGACAGCCTGAAAGCTCAACGTAACTGCAATTTCTCAAGCATTTCTAACCTCTACCATATTCTCTTCTGATGCTGATCCTACTGTAGACTTTTCTGACATTTTTTTCTCATCGACTGCTTGCTCTTCATCTTCTTCCCATTTTATAGTCTCTATTCTTTTTGTTTTACTTAACCTCTCATTCAGTGCTCTTAGAGCCTTTTGTCTGAAACACAACTAGGAATACATAGTCAAGAGGAAATGAAAACCTTCTTCTTTCCGCATCTCTAGCTGATGAATCTAGCCCAGGTAAATTAATTGGGACAGTATGAAGAGAATGCAAGTCCACATGACGAACCTTTATAACAATCAAAACATAAATATTGAAATGAAAGATTTGTAACCTGTCGTTTACAGACTCCAAGTTTGGCTAAAGATCGGAAACAGATTCTGCCAAGAATGGTACACGCTGGTTGCAGAATTCGTGGGAACAAGCTGAAAAGATTCGTTGAACGAAACTGAACTGCATGTTACTTTCAAATGAACATCTGCATTTAACGTGATTGAAGAACTAACCTAGCCCATGTGAAATGTTCGTTACTGTCTCCATAAACTGCATCGGTCTCATGTGGGTTGAAAAAACGAAGATATGTCCAGCTCACCTGTACGCCTACTAGCACTTGCCAGAACACAGTCTTAATAGATATGAACTTTAATATGAAAATTTCATATAGCACTAACTGCATGAAAAACTCCTGAGAAGGATCCAATCGCAGCAAGTACAATGCCGCAGAAGGGTAGGTGAGTGTATTTGACTCGTCCTGCTGGTGTAGTTAGTAATATTGAGTCTGGTAGAAACTGGAACAGAATTCTGGACGATACAAGTAGATATTTCAGATTACCTGCTTGATCATAACCAAAACAGCAGCATTAGCGCCGATAAGATCAACAACAGGCGACTCATAAAGTAATAAGGCACTACGAGAGAAAATGAATTGTAGCAGAGATATTATTGAAACTATGATGCATGTTAAAACCTAAAGAAGGAGTCATGAGAAGATCGGGAGGAGCTTCTTACGTGAGTTACACCAAATGTCTTTATGATAGCTTCATTAGAACTAGCTTGTCGTATCAGAAGGGTGCCGAAATGCAAAGAGCTAACTGACCAAGCAAGCAAAACTATATTCTTGCCAATGAATGCACATGTAGCAATTCTCCAAATCTCAATAGAGAACAATTGGATGGGAAGAAGAGAAAGAAAGGAAGAAAAGGGTGATAGGAGGAAACCTGAACGGAATTAAAAAAAAACGCAGAACTGCTAGAGGGTACCTATTAATCTCAGAGCAATGAGTACATGGAAGGGCAATGCATTGTTTTTTAATACATTTGAATGCCTTTCCACGACTATTTGAAGATCCCCCAATACTGATTTCATTATCTACTTCCTTGCATTAATACAGGGAGGACCTGCAAAAATAATTTATTAAAACTTCTCGAAGGTAAAACGTTAAAGCATGAAAAGAAAAGTAAAGCAACGAAATCTTTGAGAACATTATAAAAGCAAGCAAATCACAGTTAGTACAGATATTATAGAAATATGTAGAGAATAGTTAATCTTCCAAAGAGCGGAAAGCTTGCTGAAGATCGTCATAAAGCTTATTTAGACTGGACTGAAGTTTAGATTCACCATCTTTGGGATCCTGTAAACGAAATGAAAAACGAAATATTAATGAAAAGGTTTACCAAAAACTTCATTGAAGATAACTCGTAGAACAAGGATCCCATTCTTTCTCTGATAACGGCCCAAGTTATCTAAACCATTCACCAGCTTGTCAACTTAGAAGATTGTACCCTAACCTTATTATCGGACATAGCAGTTTTCTCAACGGCTCCTCTGGCTAGATCATAAAAGGCCATCATGTTTCTCATCATCCCAACGGTCTTGTAAAACGGACAGAATCTGAACATGTTTCATAGATCTGAAGAAATTGAGGTTCCAACTTGTCGTAAGGAGTATATCCATTTTGTTGTAAGAAGTCATCCTTGATGAGCCTCGCTACCTCCAAAGTGACCTTATCACTCTCCGCCAACGAAGCTTTACCGACCTATACATAATCTTTGAAGAACTTTATTGGAAACCATCACTTACCAGTTGAACAATTTCACTGAGATCTTCTTCTTCTTGCAAAATCTCCTTCATTTTAGTACGGAGATTGACGAAGTCAGGATACTCTGAAGCCATATAAAGAAAGTTTAACGAATAACACCTCTACGCTCCAACCTTTCTCATAGTAGTCTTCCAATGAACGCACATACTTGGAATATGACACAAGCCAATTGATAGATGGGAAATGTTTACGTTGAGCCAATTTCTTATCCAAGCCCCAGAAAACTTGCACAATACCGAGAGTAGCGGAAGTAACTGGGTCAGCAAAATCTCCTCCAGGAGGAGAAACGCTGTAAGCATCAGTTCGTGATTTTTTTTGGTATATAAACATACGCTCCAACAATAGTGACGGATCCTTCTCTTAATGGACTTCCAAGACATTTAACGCGACCAGCACGCTCGTAGAAAGAAGCCAATCGTGCAGCAAGGTAAGCTGGATATCCAGAGTCAGCAGGCATTTCTCCTACAGATGTGAAAGATGAAAAAGCTCATAAACATTCAATCATACCTAAGCGACCAGAAATTTCTCTTAGAGCCTCAGCCCAACGAGATGTGGAGTCAGCCATCATTGAAATATTGAGACCCATATCACGGAAATATTCAGCCAAAGTAATTCCCGTGTAAATGGAGGCTTCACGAGCAGCTACAGGCATGTTACTGGTATTTGCCACAAGAGCTGTTCTTTTCATGATGGACGTAGTAGTTCCGTTTACTTCCATTGTCAACTCAGGGAAATCACGAAGTACCTTCAAGCATGCATGGTATTAACGGTTTACAAAAACCAACGAAATAAGCACCTCAGACATTTCATTTCCTCTCTCTCCACATCCAACATAAATGATAGCGTCTGAGTTAGAGTATTTCGAGAGCGATTGCGAGATAACGGTTTTTCCACAACCGAAAGCTCCGGGGATAGCTGTAGTTCCACCCTGTACACATGGGAACAATGCATCCAACACACGTTGACCACATAGCAAAGGATGGTTTGCAGCTAATTTTTCAGAGACAGGTCTCGGCTGTCTTACAGGCCATACCTTGAAGAAAATTTTATGGAAAGTACGTATAACGTATATAAACCTGTACGAGCTTGCACTTTGTGATTTTACCCATGAAGTCGACTTCAAAAATAATATCATCCACAGTGTATTGTCCTGCTGGAGCGATATAAGTGATAGTTCCACATACTTTGGGAGGAACCATCACTTTGTGATTAATAAGTAAGTTCTCAGCGACAGATCCAATCATGTCACCTCCGGCTACATGAGTACCAACCTGAGTGTATACATTTCAGTACGACAGATAACTATGAAACTTACAGTGATTTCTCTTAATGGTTCGAAATCCCAGCGCGAGGTTCTGGAGAGAGCAGATATATTAAGACCTCGAGGAATATATATAGATCTGAAAGATACCAGTATGCTTACATATAAATTACAGTTTTTCACTTAGTTTGTTCGGCAATATCATGAAGAGGACGTTGAATACCGTCGAAAATGGAGCCCATAATTCCAGGACCCAACTCGACTGAGAGCGGCTTACCAGTTCTCAAGACAGGATCACCAATTGTGACCCCAGAGGTTTCTTCATAAACCTATACAACACAAATTATGCGAGTTGAAAATCAAGAAAAAAACCTGGATTGTCGCATAGTCGCCCTCTAGTCTGATAATCTCTCCCACGAGTTCTCCGTGTCCAACTCTAACGAGTTCGTACATTGCAGCTCCTTGGAAAAAAAGTTAAGCAGAGGAAAAGGTGAAGCTTACCTGCCATCTTTTCTGCAGTGACGACTGGACCCGATACTCCATAAACGAAGCCGTAAGAAACCTCAGATTCCATTTTTGGTCTAAAAATGATCAGTGGAATGAAACGATGTGCAAATAAATCGATTTTGCGCGTGGATTTCCTATCAGTGGATCGGATCGCAAGAACGTATGTGTAGGATAAGAAGTATAGCATTGTTTGTAACAAGTGAAAGACAGTTCAAGAAAACAGTTTAAAAAGTTAGATTATTGGAAATAAAACGCATCGACGACAACTATCACACGGTTCAATTAGTGAGTACGGATGAGATCCAGCAGATACAAAATATGACAAAGCTAAGGCAATTGTTAAAGATTAAGCAAAACATTAGATTAAAACATAAAAAATACAAAATACTATGAATCTATACAACTCTGCTCTTATAATGAAGCTTTAAAACAAAGTCTGGCTCGTGTCTTTCTTTCTGACATCGCGAGATTACTATGAACTTAATGGAGAAATCTCTTCCCATCAGAGCGTTATTGTGAAACAGATCGAAATCGTTGTACTTATCAACCGAACCATATAAGGCATATGACAAATACCTTGAAAAGAAAAGAGTTTGAAATGCGAACTGCGGACATTTTTTTGTACTTTTTCAAAGTAGTTACCGTACACATCTCTCCCGTTCGAATAAACCGCCTAACTGGGGTTGGCAAATAATCGGTGCCATTCGCTAACTCAATGGTCGCCTGAACATGTATAGATCTTCTTCAATTCTGAAAGAGAACTGAGCACCTGTTTTTCTTGTCTGTGATGTGAACCTAGTAGACTTCCGTTATGGCAACGGTTTTGACATCGACGATACAATTCCTATAAATCTCATTATAGATGAAAACTTCGTAGAACTGTATACATCTTGTGGAACGCGTTTCGGGCCGACTTCAACTTCTGGTTTTTCTTTCACACGATATCCTTTCGCTTTGAGGAAATTAGCTCTCCTCCTTTCCTCCTCTTTTTGCATTCCTTAATGAAAGACTTGTATCGCTGTCTTAATACCTGGACCTCACCAGGGACGATTTTGTAAACAAGCTCTTGTAAGGTGCGATCGAACATAACGTAATTCATGGGATGGGACTGATGGATCAGATTATCACAGCGAGGACAATTATAATCGACATCTTCAAAATGCGCCAACAAACAACTTTTACAGAAGGAATGCAAACATTCTGTAATAGTCACAGCCTCGATTAGATATCCCTGTAAGAAGTGAGTAAGCGTATTGTACGAACACTGTTGTATTACCTTGCAAATCCTGCACGTGATACAGCTCAAGAGAGCTCGGTTGTCTTTGGACATATTGAGAACCCGTTGTTTCAGTTTTTCATCAACCTCTCCTTCACCTTCAAAGAGATAGTCAACATTTCCTTCATCTTCCTCATCTTCATCATCGTTCTGAAGATAACGACGACCACGTAAACTCTGCAAACTCATCTTTATCAATGTTTCATTAGATTATAGCCTTACAGAGAATACTTGTGGCACAGGCTTCTTTCTTGTTTTAACTTCTTTCGGAGCTGGCTTAGGTTCCACTACAGGTGGAGGAGTGGGTGCAGAGCCAGAGGAAGAATCAGATTCAGGAGTTTGTTCATCCTCATCATCCGAGTCAGTTGTATCCTGGCCCCGCTTTGCACGTTTAGGAGGGTTAGTTTTGGCTCCACGACCTCTTCCTCCACCTCTGGCTGCTCCTCTTCTTCTTCTTGTCATATCTAACGATTTAGAGTGAGGAAAAAAACAAAATAATTGGAAAATATCACAAGGCGACAAGCCTTTGGAGAGAATGCGAGCAAGGAACATGTAATATTTATACTTATAACAATTCATTTATTAGTTAGAATTAACCATTTCGATTTGTGTTCATAGTCGGCGGGTTTAGAAACCCTCCCCCAGGCATATATCTGTTGAAACATCATATTACGAAGAGGTTTGTTGAAATACATTACCTTCCTTCCTTCTCATCTTTTTCTCGTTGTTCCTGTGCTAAGTGAGCAGTATTTGATAAGAAAGCAAGAACACCCTTATGGCACCGATTAGCGTAATGGCCTTTTTCACCACACTGAAAAGAAACAGCAATTATCATAAAAACCAAACATTGTTGTTACCTTGTAGCAAGTAACTTCTGAAAGGACTTTTTTGTCTGGAATCAAAGAGAGATCAACTGGACCACGACTGTTAGTATTCACAATTTCTGTTGCTGTCTGAACAATATTGCACATAGGACGGAAGGAATGAAGAATGAGACTACCTTTTGAGGCAAGTTCGGACAATATGTTGCTTTGTGTCCCCGCTCATGACAATTATGACAAGTGATTAATTGATTGAAGGTCTTCTTATTGTTAGCGGAAGAGTTCTCAGCTGCTGGCAAAGCAAAAGTGGGATGAGCAAATTTACAATCGGGACCTGAAACGGAAATTCAAACTCGAAACATTCTCAGACAGCCAAACCTTCAGGGCAGAATCCTGCTAAATAATTAGGACACATAACACGCCTCCTATGCTTGTGCTTGCAGTAAGGACCTGAAAAACAATAACTAATTCGAAAAAAATGTATCTATGACAAACCATGTCGACAAAATCCTCGATCGTACCAAGGACAGTCTTTCAATTTGGATTCAGGGTCTATGTGTCTGAATGGACATTCCCTATTACTACATGCCACTAAAAGCTGAATATGAAACAATGCGTACCAAAAAAATTTAATAACTGTATTTGGAAAAGAAGAAGCATTCTGGCATTTTCGTTAAATCATATTCGTGTAAGAACTCGCATTGATCACCCTTCAAGTTCAGATTATTTAAGCGTAATCAACAGTACTAACCTTTTTGCACAAACCACGTAACCAATGCTTACACACTACCATTTTATCCCCTACAAGATGTCTCAATGGACATACCTAAACCATATAGATTCAGCATAAGCTCATGAAATTGTATATACCGGGCCTAGCGAGCAAATTCCTTGATAATGTTTTAAACATACTCCTCTTCCACTCTTATCCATGCCAGGGAATGGCACCTGTAGAAACAGTAGTTTGTATAACTAGGATGAAGTTTTACTTACTTCTTTGGCTCCGGCTTGAGTGTAAAGAGCTTCCTCAACATCCGTGAGGGGAACATCTATGGCCGCTATAACATCATCCATCATCACCGGGGTTTTATAGGAATCATAACTGTGGGTTGCCGTAGACAACGCGATCATTTTAAAAACTATTTATAACTACGTATTCACCAGGATGATCGGAATTTTTATAGGTAAAGTGAAGTAAGCCAGTTTGTTTTTAAGTTCAATCTTATGAGAAACTGCTTATTTTCAAAATCGTCTCCAAACGTACGCAGTCACGTATATACGGATACAGTAAAGGAAATGGTTTAGAAGGGGTTCCAAAATATAGAGTAAGGGATCAGAAAGAAATAATTGTTCTCTTCTTGGAGCAGAAAAATAAAATTACGCTAAGTTTTGTTTTAGTGTTATCTGAAACTTACTTCTGAAACTGGGTGGTATCGAAGAAACCACTCTATATTGATAAGGCTACATACATATTTGGGATACGATAGCATTACTGTTTCAATCTAATTGTATTTTTTTCACTAAGTATTATCCTTCTCCCAAATACTTGATACCTCGAGTACAACCGCTCAATGCGCCCACATCTTTGAAAATGACTCTATGTAATGAACAACCGTTGAAGCACGTGAGTCGAAGCATTGTGTTCAAGCTTGGCACCAATGTCGTGGTTTTGCTAGTGAGGTTGATTATATCCTCATGTAAGATTTTCCTCATTGGAAATGAGTAATTTCGGAAGAGTTCATGTTTTTCTTTGTTTAAAGAGCAGTAGAAAATCCTTTTATCGATAAGTAAGTCTTTTAATCCTTTCTCTGGTGTCAAATGACTTCATTCATCATTTGTAGGGATTACTCAACTCTAACTTCCGAAAGTTTCATTCACTCGAAGTTCTGAACCCGAGTATGTTTGGAGCACATATTTTTCTTCACTTTTTGATTATATTCTCTTTTTCTTGTCGATCGTCTCATGCTGGACAGTCGATTGCACAGTCTGTATCATCACTGGTAAGTTGTAATGCTTCCTCAAAGGTTTGAGAGGGGTTGGCATTAGGTTGGTCGACGCCAAGTTATTGGAATAAGAGGCCAGCTTTTATGTGGCACGGATCCACTCACTAATACAACCGTAAAGCTTTGGGATGAAGATTCAGGTTTTTAAAATTTTCAGGTGAGTTTACATGTTTTTTAGGACCGGATCCTGATGATCTTCTTGCCGAAGGGGTTACAAACGCGACTGGACACTTTCAAATTTATGGTGCTGCAAGAGAATTGACAAATATTGATCCGAAGTTCAAGATATATCACCATTGTCATGTGAAAGATGGGGTTAGAAACTCCTTCCTTGTTCTTGTTCATCACCATTCTGTAGGGTTGTAAGCGGAAAGTTACATTCGTGATTCCGGATTATTATATATCAGTTGGAAACAAAGTAAGTGAAGCTTCTACGTTTGTTTGTTTAAGTCAAAAATTGAAGCTGGAGAAATGGTTTGAGTTCGGAAGTCTAAACATGGAGATTATTACGAGAAAAGAAGGCCAACAATGTTTTTAAATCCTTCGTAGGGGTTTTCATGTCTTCCTGCATCAAATTGCAAGTCATAAATAAAAATATCCGTTGAAGCATTGTGTGTGTGCTTTAGTTGTTTTCACGTAAATGCTCTGTATTTAATATTCTCAGGTTTCAAATAGACAACTGCGTGAATTTCCGAAAAGGAAAGCAAAAACAGTTGCGAATTGCTAAGAATACCATGGCCGTGACTCTGCTTATTGTTACAATTCGATTAACAGAATAAATGTCTATAGTTATTTGCATTAAGATGATCATTAACTTATTTTCTCTATTCTTACATTCATCTCTGCTCTTTATGATTACTTGCACACCTAGCTTAAGATCCAGTAGCTTTGATGGGGTGAGTCTACTCATGTCTCCGTTCATTATTCTACTTTCTAGCTTTTCTTCTCGCAAAATATAGGTGACTTAGTTGCAGTAATTCTCAGAGTTCTGACAAAGTATACTCCAATATTAGTACTTCGAAATCATTCAGGCATCATTAGTTTTGATCAGAACACTTTTGTCAGTTCACTTGTGAAACGCTCAACAATACAACTTGGTTTCAGCCATTAGCAACTTTAACCAACGCAACCGAGTGGTACTCCAATTACGTTATTATCTTGTCGGCCTTAGTGTTCAGCTTCGATAGAGCTGTGATGGCTGTTTCGATCAAAAGCTACTCATGGGTTTTCCACACTAGAAGACTTTGTCAATAAGAATAACTATTCAGTTTTGTAACTCTATGTTCAAAATTTGTTTGATAATAATGACATGGCTTCTGCCGATAGCTTGGGTTTTGCCAATGCTGGATCCATGCTGCAAATCACAGTATTACGGAGGCCGGATGGAGCTGGTAGAGATGCAGAAGCATGAAGTTAAGACCATAAGGATCGAGTTTCTATTCTTCTTGTTACAGGCAGATGTTACATATGATTCAATTGATATGATTTTCGAGACAATATTTTATGTTCCTGTGCTCTGTTTCATGAACGGCTTTTCGCTAATCTTGCTCTATTATCAGTGGCTGAAATTGGTGAGAAAGAAGAAAGCTGGTCACAAATGTTGGTTTGACTAAAGCTATTAGTACATGTATTTATTTATAGCAAACAGCGTTAGCCCTCTACCTAATATATCAGTTGTCAGCTCTCTGTGTGTTGATAGAGAAATGTCAATATATTTACCACATTTAGAAGGGTTTGAATCAGATGAAAGACAAGGTTGGTAATCAGAAGATACAAAAATGAAAGATTTCGTTAGAAAGACTGATAGAACGGCTGGACTTGGAACTCTCTTTTTGTATGATCAGTATCATAGATCAACAAATAGATTTTTGTGCTGTGCTCTTTTACTCTCTGTACTGGGCCAGTTATTCAGGTAGAATCTAGCTCGTTGTTCGTTGTTAATGCTACATTTGTTTTCTTGAAGGTTACGTAGGAGTGGGTGCTACTCTTTTCTTCGAAGTTTATAACTATTTCTTTGAAATTGGAACTATACTATCACCATATGTCTTGTTAGCTTTTTGTGCTAACTTGAGGAAAGAATTCAAAGAAAAAATAAAATGCTATCCTTAACCTGGCTTATAAAATATTTTTCATAACGTAAAGCTATAAACACCTCAAATAAACAAATGCTTAACTGTTCTCTACCTTCTCTGAGCCAAGACACTGCAAACTAACATAAACCTGTTGTAAGATTTTCAGGTACTTACACATCCACATTCCATGTCTCCAAAGCGTAAAAAATAATTTTTCACTCTGTTCAGAGACGGTAGATTAGCTAGCCGCATATGTCATTTCTCTTCAACAGAATGATAAAAAGAGACAATTTTCACGGTAGGCAAAGTATTCTCCGATCTAGTTTTCAAGCAGTTCCACTAAACGAGAACTTGGGGCATTAGTTTAAATTTTCGAACCAATGATATGGATTATTGTACTCGATAATAGCATCCCTTTCCGGTTTGTTGGTTGTTAATGAATGCAACAGCTCTGTGCGTTAGAAAAAAGATTCGCTAGTATGACAAAGCCTGTGAACTAAAAAAACTTTTTACAGCATGACATATACAAATAAAGTGAAATGATGCTAGAACTTACATATCATATTAGGCGCGTCACTAACTATTAATGACGTTTTGTTAGTACTACTTATCTTGTAAAAGTAATTACACATCACAAAAAATTGGAATGTTTAGACATAATCGGAACATAAATATAAATCTATTAATTTGTGAGTCTATGAATTCTCAAGATAAAACTATGTCTAACAGGCTACTTATATATCACATTTTTCGCTGGCTGCTTACTTCTTTTCCAAGAAATCAATATTAAGCTTGAAGAAAACGTAAGGATAGTACTCGTTCACGCCAAGTGACATCAAGGCAGGGGAATCTTCGAAAGTCTGGAAGCGAAGTTCAGCCATGAATGGTTATTCTCAACTCACGTCAATAGGTCCGGCGGCAGATCCATCTAAGTGAATGTAGAGTTTGTTGAGCTCAGTTCTGAGTTTCTTTTGACTTCCCTTTGTTGGTTCAACAACGGCAGCTTGGAAATTGACAGGTAGTCCGTACCTGTTAGTTCACTCGTCACAGACGTATTGTATTAAATCTCACCTAAGGACAGATTCAACGAAAACTCTGAGAGCCTTTACGTGGATGTAAGCAGCGAAAATTTCACCAAAATTGATCTTTAGCCACCTGATAAGAGGAGCATACTGACGTTGCTTCTCAGCAACAAGCTTATCTCTTTCGCTCTTTCCCAATTTGAGAGATTCTTCGTCGTAAACGAAGTCTCGAACGATGAACCTTGAAAGATAAAATTCCAAACATAAAGTGAAGGAAGTCATACTTATTCTCCCTAGCAACTTGCTTGAACTCATCAATTACTTTTCTGAATAGAGTGACAGAGTACAAAACATGTTCCCCTTCTTCAAAAAGCAGACGGCTGGATCCAGGGACAACCATATTGGTGAAGGATCCATATCTGGTCTCCCAATCCTTAGCATTAACTCTGAATATGAGTTGAACAAAAAGGTCGGTGCTAGCTAAATCACCTAGGTACAACCACAACCAAAGTTTGCAAATACTCTGAGTTGAGAACAAAGTCTTCAGCCTTGACAATGTCAGCAAGATCTCTTGTTACCAGAGATCCCCTGCAATAAAGATGAAACTAGGAAAAGAAGAATGAATAACCTACGTGGCCTTTCTGTCAATTTGATTCAAGTTGTTCTTCAAGTTGTTGTAAGCCAAAGACTTGGACTTCAAATCGTTGTCAATTTGTGTGATTTGCTAAAAATCAATTTAAAAAAAACACTTCAGCTCATTTACCTTTCCAATAATTTCAGAAAGTACTTTGAGGGACTGCTTCAAAGGATACTTAGCTCCTTCCCATTGGAACTTCGTAACGTAGCTCTTCATGTCCTCTAAATAGAATCACTAAGTGATATTTCTTAATATTATTACATACTGTTTCCGATTAGGAGGTTCTCGGCTAACTTGCTCTTATCGTCTTCGAGAACATCTCCAAAGTATTGAACAAGTTTTCTGACAGTTCTGAAATTTACCACAAGGTTGAGAGATTCCGTAGAAAGTTACTCACGCTTCAGCAGCACCATCAAGCTTGCTCAAATCATCAGACAATCCAACTAGCTGATCTAGAGTACCAACCTATAACGAACAGTTAATTTCTTATCTCTGCAAATAATACACACCTTCAAGTCAGGAATAGAGAACTTAGAGTTGACAGAGAGATTGGCAGTGGCACGGTTGAGTTTGTCCCAAGCACCATTGGCTCCTTTTTCTCCTGGCGCGGAAATGAGCCAGTATTCACCGGGTAGGGCTGACATCACCTAAAATTTTTATTCATTATTCGTACAAACTAACATACAACATATTATCCTCTAACGAGTGAGGATATACGAGCAGACAGAAAGAAATGTAAAACATGATCACCTAATCTATAATCTATTACGGAATGTGCATGTAATAAGAATAAAAACTATGAAAATGTTCGATAAAACATTACTCCTTATGGAATAACAGCAGTAGAAAGATTAAAAACTATGAAGCCAAAGAAGGGTTAATTATAAGTGTGAGAAATTGATGGCGAAATCTATAGAGCAAATAATAAATTAAGATGATGTTCCGAGAATAAGAGCAACAATCATTCCGTAGAGTCCTAAGACTTCAGAGAAAATAAGAATCAAAATCATTCCGACGAAAAGACGAGGCTGTTGAGCAGTTCCTCTGACTCCAGCATCACCAACAATACCAATGGCGTATCCAGCTCCAAGTCCACACAATCCGCAGGTGAGTCCAGCAGCAAGATGAGCGAAACCCTTGTTCAAGTTGTATCCATCAGAAGCAGAAGTGACTTTTCCTTTCAAGACCATAGCGACGACAAGACCGTAGATACCGATAATACCAGCCATAATAACGGGGATGACAGATTTCATGATGAGCTCAGGTCGCATAACTCCCATGGAGCAAATTCCAACAGCAGACTTAGCGGTTCCATAAGCGGCTCCCAATACAGTGAAAATTTGGGCAGAAGCAGCTCCCATGTAGCCGAAGAATGGAGAGTAAGCAGCAGCTTCAGCGGTAGCCAAATCGTAAGACATATTGTTCTGAAAAGTTCGAATAGAATTTAGTAACACAGAGAAAAAATGAACTAGAACGAGTAGGGAAAAAGGCAAGCTCCAGTTAGAAGCTTACGGTTATGCACCAGCACATACACGAAGTTGCTAACTGGTGATAAAATTTCTAAAACAAAAAGGAAAATCAATTCCACCGAAGACGAGAGGTGCAAGATCGATTTTCGGTCTTTGCGGCCAGCATTTGAAACCCAGCGCGGCGGGACCAATTAATGCGTAGCCTTGAATTGACGATCACGGCCAAAATTCAGAGGTTGTTTCATGGAACGTTTTCGAACATACAAACTGCAATTTTCATACAATTTCTATAAAATGAACTAGAGATCTTTATCTAAAAGTTTTATTCACAGTTTTCACTATTTATAATTCAATCAATATGGAATAACTTCAAGATCTATCTTGAAGTATCCACCGTTGTGGGATTCGTTCAGCTTAGCAATAGATGGCACCAGTTTCTCCATACTCTGCTCGATCTCCAAGACAGATATTATTGCATAAAAACGTTGAACTGTGTTTAATTACCGTCAACATTGCGTTTGGTCCTCCCATATCAGTTTTCACCCATCCTGGACAGAAACATGCGACCAAAATGTGGTATTTCTTCAAATCAATGGAAATTGTTTTTGTAATAGAATTAACAGCTGTCTGTAGAAGTCAGTTGTATACGACGAAAAAAAGTCGATTGGATAACCTTGCTCATCCGATAAGCGAGTACATCAAAATCTCCTGATCCTGTCGTATTATCACCTACAGACCCCATGCCAGAGGAAATATTGACGACTCCTGCACGATTGGTCGAGAAGTGTTCAGAGGTGTCTAGAGCAGATGCTTTCTTGAGGAGTGGAAGAAAATGCTATAATCTCATTAGATACTGTTCATACTGCTCTAAGTTTACTTGAATCATGATCACTACAGAAACAGCGTTTGCGTCCAAAATGTTGTTGATAATGGAACGATTAATTTCTTTCTCTGTGTTGTATTTGGAATACATGCCAGCATTATTGATGAGGAGAGTTAAGCCATCATCTCCTACAATTTTGTCAACCTCTGCGTAGGCTTTCTTAATAGAGCTATCGTCCTGAACATCGAGTTGAATATGATGGAACCGAGCATCTTGTATCTCGTTCAATTCCTGCAAATGATCATTGATATTACACTGTTTTTCATTAAGTATAATATACTTTAGCCTCAGATGGCTTTCTGCTGGTTGCGAAAATATGCTTAATATCTTGATTCTTGAGATAGGTTCGAACAAGTCCTAAACCTATTCCGCGGTTAGCGCCAGTGATAAGTACAGTTCGGGGAGACATATGAAAATCTGGAAAGCTGAATACTAAGAATCATAGAGGAAAAAAAATGAACAAGAAAAGAAGGAGGCTGAGGAAGTTCAGCTTAGTCGAATTGCCATCTATTTATACCTCCTCGGAATAGAAAAATGATGACAAAAGCGACGCTGACCTTACAGCGCGCTCTTCTTCTCAAGTCATCATATCTAAGAAATGATGACTACAACTCGAAGTTAACTACTTTTTAGTATAATAGTAAGTGATGCACCACTACCTTATACCATGAACAATGAACAAAACAAGAAATTTTCAACTCGCCGCTTTCGGTTTATTATCGCTGATCATAATTCGTAATTTCTATTTCGAAAAATATTTATCGGTCAGGGTACTCCTCACGTGTCAATCAATTATTTGCTACGATTACTAGCGCTCAAACAAACTTCTTGTAATAGTATAGAAATGAAACATTTCGTGATGACAATTGAAAAAGTAAACTAGGCGGCAAGAACTACAGTTTCTTGAAAAAGTAAGAATGACATTTCATAAATGCAGGATTTCTATATATGCGAATTCCTACTATCGCCTCGAATTACCTTAAACTTCTTCATTGTGCGTAATCTGCTAACCTAGGATTGCCACTTCTTAAACACCTGGATGAATTCTCGTGGTTTATAGATTAATCTGTGTACAAGTCTGTAAATATTTGAGTTTCTGAAGTTCTATTAAAAGATCACAACCGTTCTACACTGATATTTTTGTGGAAATGAACTCTTCACGTTCGACCGTAACTTACGAGGAATTAGCATAAAAGTTTTTTCACGTGTTTTCCTCTTCATGACAAGATACAGTGACTGGCGTTCTGAAAACACTAACAAATCTATAGTCTCAGCAATTTTTTTTGTTTTCCACAGAAGAAATCCGGAACACAAAATCACTTTCAGAACAGAAAAAAACGATAACTGTGAATTGATTATTATTTCTAAGAGCTTCTTCTCCTAACATAAAAGTTTTCGATTCGAATCTATGAATCAGTTATAGCTAGAAAATGCTAGTGGGCTTAAGTGGCAACAGTGCTCATTGTTCTGTAGTTTTTACTCATAATTCGTGTTGACACATCAAGAGTTCTAATCTTTATATATTTCTTTCAAAAATATTTAAAACTTTTTACATAATTACAAATCCAATGATTCGATTGGTTATCTCATGAAGTTGCAGATGGATCATTAGATATCTCGATCGCTCTAAATAATATGAAAGCCATGGCTCCGATTCGGAAGTAAATGAAACTGAAGGAAATATGACAGAAGATTAGAGCCAAGAAGAAAAGTTACCTATCGGGCTCAAAAGTCACGTACGATCCGAAGTGCTTCCCACAAACGCACTGCCAGGCTTTGCCGTATATCTTATCGAATGTTTCTTTCATAAATTTAGCAATCAGTTGTTCGGTTTGATAATTCTTTAAACACATTAATAAGAATGAGGTAATCAATCTTACTTTCATGGCTTTCACAGCAGTGTCACACGCAACCTGTTCCATTTCAGTAGTCATAATACTGTAATACACATCAGCTACAATATGTGGAGATCCTTCTCGCAACCGCTGTACTTCAATTCTATAAAACTGTTTCTTAAGACAACTACGCAGAAAAGGAACTTACTCTAAGGCTTTATGGTTTGAGAGCAGAATAGACGCTTCTTGATTCTTCTTAACAAAGGAGAACGATCGAGTACAAGTTGATTTAGTTGTTGATTTTGTCATACTCGTATGTACAGAAATGTTTTGAGTGAAATATCAAAAATCAGCAGAATGTTCCTGAAAATATGAATGAACTCTTGGGGAAAGTCTTCTCGAGTTGAAAAAAGTCTGCAAAATCTGTTTGTTTTCTGACGTGTCAAGTAGAAATGATGAAAACATTTGTAAATGAGAAGAAAATGAAAGAATATGAATAGCGAGAGGATAGCAATTCAGAAAAAAAGGAAAACGGTGAATGGGAGGAGATTAGTTGGGTGTGGCTGGGGGAACTTATGAAGGCTTCAAGTAAAAACCCACATCATCATAGATCGACATCATATGCCCCTGAGTGTGTATGTGAGAAGAAGAAGAGAGAAGCAGCAAGATGATAATTAGTACATGGAGAGACAATGTGCAAAAGATACAAAAGCTCTTATGTACAAGAATTATGAGAAGAAGTATCGCGAAACCGAGACTGTCGTTCTTGAGATGTTATTCAGCCGAATCTCTCGCAAAACTCAACAAAGATCGAAGTACCAATTACCTTGTATAAAAAACACGGAAAACAATGTATTCAAGTTTTTTGAGAGATGTCGAGAGCTATAAATGTTTTTTTGGAACTTCTCTGCTCATGATCAGTTTTTCTCTTCCATCAAACGTTTTGTGCTATCTTCTGCCAAAAAACATCATTCATCAGGTCTACATTACGCTTAAAACAAACAAAAAACGGTCTTGGTGTTAAGTACTTTCTGTTTCATCTTCGAATTTATCTCTTTTTTTTCAAAAAAAAACATATACGATTGAAAGATTTATTTGAAAAAAAACGCAACGAGCTGACATCGTCGTCATCAAAAACGCTCTTTTTAACGTCTTCTTGTTCCATCCTCGAAGAAAACTCCTCCGTCGATGGCGCAGTATTTGGGGCAGATACCCTTTTCTCCTGCTCCTCCTGGTTGTCCAGCAGATCCTGGAGGTCCTGGGTTTCCATCGGATCCTGGTCCTCCGGATGGTCCTGGTGGTCCTGGTGGTCCAGCTGGTCCTGGTCCTCCACTTCCAGAGCTTCCGTCAGGTCCTGGTGGACCGGCTGGTCCTGGTGGTCCTGGTGGTCCAGCCTCTCCTGGTCCTCCCGCTTCAGAGGCTCCTGGTTCTCCTGGTCCTCCTGGTTGTCCTGGGGCTCCGTCGTTTCCGGGTGGTCCTGGAGGTCCTGGTGGTCCTGGTGGTCCTGGAGGTGAAGCTCCTCCTGGAGATCCTGGTTGTCCATCAGTTCCAGCATTTCCAGGTGCTCCAGCTGGTCCTGGTGGTCCTGGAGGTCCTTGTGGGCATGGTTGGCATGGTGGTGGAGTGGTTGGTTCGCATGGAGCAGAACCGCCCTTTCCTGGATTTCCTGGCATACCAGGAGCTCCTGGCTTTCCTGGTCTTCCTGGTTTTCCTGGGTTACCAGATGGACCTGGAGGTCCTGGTTGGCAACATCCTTCGCATGATCCTCCTCCTCCGCTTGCGGCAGCTCCGCCACCAGCGACAGCGGCGGCGGCTCCAGTGTTGTAAGCTTGACGAGCGGTACGGTTGGCTACAGGAACGTCCTTAAGGCTGTGGACCTCATTCCAGATGTCCTTGGCAGATCCCTAGAAAATAGGAGAAGTCGAAAACGTCAGTAGAGATCTGCTCACCTTACAGAAGTTCACTTCATTGTGAACTTGTTTCTTGATGTGGTGAACATAGTTGTACACCATTGGAAGGGTCACGAAGACCGAAACAACGGCAACAACCGAAAACGTAACGGCAGAGTATGCCACGAAGCGGTATGCTTTAATGCGTGCGTCCAGATCCATTACCTAAAGAGAAACGTGAGAAGCCGTAAAAAGTTAAATGGAAGCATAGGAAGGAAGATGATTGCGATGACTTGGTGTCTCCAACGGCGCTCCTTAAATATCCTTCTATTGCATGACGGGTTTGTGTAGTTACGAGGGTTAAGCCTGTTTACCACAAACACATTTTACCAGTTTACATCAATCTCTTGCTGTTTGTTGGCCAATAATTTTCTGTAAGACAACATGTGAAGCCAATTGATAGCCAATAATCCATTTCAGTCAAGACGGTTACACATCTGAACGATACAACTGCATTTCTTTTGTATTTATTATGTTGGCTACGAGAAAATAGTTTGTTAACATTCTCGAGGTACAATTTTTGTCAATCGAGAAAGATGATGACAGGAAGTTCGGTTTGCAATTAATTTTCATGATACTCTTCTGGAGAACATCTCTCCGAAATTAAAAACGACAAAGAGAAGCCTGTCGGCCAAAGTCGTGCCAGAAGCATTCTTTCCCTCTTTTCTTGAAATGTAACTTATATATCCAAAGCTTCGTAAAAAATAGAAATCAAATTACCAAATGTTAAGAATTTCAAATTAAAATCTTTCTTTTCATAGTTGATCACCGAACAGTTAGTAAGATAACCAGTACCAACTCGGGGTCAAACACGTTTTTCATCGGGAAAAGCTTGATTACTCGGAGAAAAACTGATTATTGTTTTGACCTTATTCAATCAAACAATATCCGCATAATATTGATCACAATAAAAAATGAAATATGTAACCCATATATGGGTAATTAACCAGTTTGCAGTATCTTAACTGTTTAGTTTGCACTTCTTTGCAAAGTGAAAAGAGAAAAATCTTCTTTCGCTTCTCCTAAAATTACAAATTCCTTCCAGTTCTGTTCAACTATTGAATTTGAGGAAAAAAAGTGAATAACTTATTTTATATTTTTAATTACTTGACATATACTTTTAAAAGCCTGAAAGAGATCGTCGGATTAGAAGTTGGTTGAGTAGCTCCGCCCCAATTTCGACGTAACCAATTGGCCGTTTCTCGTCCATTTCTCTGAGATCTTCCTTCTTCTTCCTTCTTTCACAACTTTTCACTCTTATCTGCTTTCTCTCTCATTTCTGAACACTTTGAATTTCAATTTTTTTTACAGTTAGCATTGATTAATTGGAGGAGAAATCAGGATGTCTATAGCTTCGTCCTTATCCGCAGCATTCTTCATGTTGAGCATAGTAGCGGTTTTATTGTTATTAACATCTCTGGTTGGAGCTCAAGAACCAACTTATCTCAGTTTAGCCGAGAAGACCTATGTAACTCACAGTTATATGCGTTACAATGTGTTGATTCAATGCATTCCAGCCTAAGCCAACTACAGTACGTGCACCAGGGTTCGAGTTAGCATCATCATTATTCGATGAGTTCGGCAACTTCCCGGAAGATGATCTTAAATATTATGGAAGAGAACCACATGGTCCATTGGAAGTTCGAAATGTGCTATACAAGGTATTCGATTAACAGTGGAATCGAAAGATAGAGTGAACGAATAGACCCCATTTACAGAAAGCTGAACTCCAGCGTGATCGAGCCATTCGTCAAAGGTAAAACTTAAGGCTGACAAAAACAAACATTATCAGAATAATAAATGTTTTGATCAAACTTTGTAGTGAAATATTGGTAGACAACTTGCATGAGACGAGTGGACTAACCGCATCTTCCGCTTCATCAGCAAACTACCGTCCACCACCTCCTCCTGTTAGACGTGATGTCTTTATGAATGCCCGTTGTACTTTCGGTATTCTTATAATAGTTTCATTGTGTTTCAAACTTTTTTTCCAAAATAAATATGTAAGACGCTGAAAAATGGGCAATGCATCCGCAATCTTCAATCTCTAATGCCATCATGTTTTACCGGCTCACAGGCGTTTCGTGCCAGAAATGCTTAAAAATTTGTGAAAGCAAACAGGTCAATTGGAATATCTAATTTACACGAAACAATTCAACGGAATAACGTTTATTCAACTGTTTATTTTACAGAAAAAGCCATGGGCTTGTAGATCCGTCAGTTACGATCATCGTTGGGCTATTTGCGATCTGTTTGCAGTGACATCTTCTGCAGCACCCTTCTTTTTGGTCGACTATGAGGGTCGAGATTATTTTGAGTAAATTGTTTGTAAAGATCATTTCTGATAACACTTGTTCAAGATACTTGGCTGCATTACCTCCTGTTGGAAATGACCTGATTGAAGCTCATGCGTTCTCTCAAAGGGAAGAAGAATCAACAATCATCGATTGTGAACAGGTTCTTGAGCAAGAGAAAAAGAGAGTGAGTTGTAAGTTTCATTTTTTCACTCACAATATTCTTCAGGTAGCTGCCGGTGTTAAAAACGTGGAAAAATCAACAAAAACATCTAAATCTTATAAGGCTGTTCCTATAGCTATACCGGAGAAAGTGAAAGCATCTACTAGACCCCACCATAACTATTTCACACAACGAACGAAAATGAACTTCAAAAATCGTTCTGTAATTGTTTAGTATATTATATGCGATAAGCAATTTTTTTCAAGACGGCCGTTCGAAGCGGAGAGACACCATTGTCATCCACTTCTTCTACAGAATACGGCTCGAAAGAAGAAAGCCATGAAGAAATCAGAAGCTTAGGAGAACGAATTGAAAACGAGAGTTTAGAGTTGTTTTCTACATCAAGCAAGGTACAAAAGTGAAGAGTCAGTTAATACATCAAAAGCCTAGAAACCAATCACGACTCCAAGCAGACCGCTCGTGACATTCCATACAACGTTTAGGCCGAGAAAAACTTTTATTCCTACGGCTACAACAATCTTTCCTGAAATAGAAGAAGAGTTTTCAGTTGTTACTCCTAATTATTTACGAACAACACAAAAAGAAGCAACAGAAGTGTCTGCAGAGATGAAAGTTCATCAACCACTGTTTTCAGTAACAACTGTAGAACCAATAGGTAAAGTAACTAATGTTCAAGTGAACGAAACACATTCTCAGAAATAGAATCAGATACAATCTACGAGCACTCAGTTAAACAATTCGATACAAGCAGAGAACGACTAGCAAGCAACGCAGAAAAACAAAATGAAGTAAGTAGATTAGAGGAAAACAACCGCTTCACGCATCATATACATTGAAAATGAACAAGCATGGTGCGAACACCTAAATAGATCATTTTTGAAATTTCAGGAGCTGATAAAGGCAATCAAGGAAGAGCTAGGCAATGGGTTGAGTGAGGTAAGATGACCACACATTTCTAGGTTGATAGTGAAGTAAATGTTTGGAAAATCGTAAAAGAGATCAGAAAGGCTGTTCCAGATGTGTTGTTTTGATCAAGTTCCCTGCAAAATTAACAAAATGGCGTAGAGTGTAATTAGAACAAAACTTCATTTACTATTATTTTCTTAACTAAATAACTTGATTTGAGGATTATAAGCCGGACTTTGCTTGTTCTGATAACCGTCATGTTATGATGATTGATTTTATGTCAACTAGTAGAGCACCATTCTCATCGCCGGTACGAAGATTACTAGCTAGATCACTACGGGAATGTAGCGGATTTTGCGCAAATGATCCAAATTGGTATGGAAGAGAACTGAAGAAAGTAATCGTTCATTTGTTTAAAATTCAGTTCCTCTGCTATATATGCTCCTACATCTTGTGAGTTAGCCACTACAAAGGCATTCAAATATCATCAAAATGAGCTCGTTTACTCACCATCTTGTTCATACAGTGAGAAACTATGCTTACCGTACATTGTGCAATCAAGTATGACAAAAACTTTCTTTTAGTTTTTTAATATCTTTTGACAGATCAAATAGAGACAATCACAGCGTTCCTGAACTATATGCTTGTCGGGAATGTGGAAGTTGTAGAAACAACGACAACACTAGAAAAATGTGTGATTGCATGCCTTGACGTTTGTTCTATTTTTGCCACATCGATATAGTTTGAATTCTTGAGGCGTACGCTATTTATGATATTCGTTGTGAGTCTGCGATGTTCATTGCGGATGACAAACAGCAGGTTTGAGAGCCACTGTCTGTCTTTTGAGTTTCAAAACCAATTCAGAACTGCATCTTAAACTCAGCTAGCCGATTGACGGATCCCAAACATTTCGTTCCAGTGTATGAGACGAATGTAATGAATATACCTGCCCCAATGAATGCATGCATATAACAACATCTGAATTTCAGAATATTGCTTCCAAGTTTGTCTATTTCGAGCTTGCACAACTTGCAGAACGAACAAACTCGAAACATCGCTACCGACGAATGAAAGTATATACGTTCATCTGTTTTGGTTCTTCAAAACGGCTTTTCTAGGATAGCAGAGATTATAATTTTACAAAATGGTCGACATGTCTTTACAATAGTACCAATAACGAGAACTATGGAAGGAAGTATAAATACGAAAAATGCTCCAAAGATGATATTCGCAAATGTCCGAAGCATTATTCATTCTGTACAACCAATACAGGTAATTTCCGTCATAATCATCTCAGTTAAGAAAACGTTCCAGTCTCCAACTGAACCCATACTGTCGATTGCCTCCGATTTGGCTATTGCATATAGCATATAAATTAATATATATGGATACAATATTAGCTTCAATTGTTGTTGTGACCCTTCATTTCATTGGTGTCTGTCTTGAAATAAAATTTTATTCCCGGATGTCTGCTGTTTCTCGTACAACTTTGGAGCCCTTTGAGAATGTTCTGGCTCGTCAAGAACCTATAGTTCCCGGAAATCCTTTTGTGATGAAAGTACGTTTATCCATCATGTTTCATATTCTTCCTATTTCCGGCTTACGCTAATGATTTACCGAAGGCATGTGGGGATCCGTGGAAAGGAGCTTATTCGTTGCATGGATTCTGGTATAAGTTTCAGAGAGGAACTGTGAATGATTTTCGAAAAGTGAATAGCCAAATAGAATACGTTAGATGCATTGGGTTTTGCAGTTATCCAAGCTGAGTAATGAACAGAACAGTTTTCTTCTATGCGAGGATATGTTTGATGTATGGTCAACCACATACGGAAAGGAAAACATCATATTCCTAACTGTTCGGAACTTGAGTATGAAAACAAAATTAATGAAATCATATTGAAATTCGAAACTGAAGGGTTGGATTATATTGGAGGAATCGTTGGTATTCGTAAACCGACGTATTGTCAAATTGGATTCTATTTCATTCAAGAGGACTACCGGCATTCTCTAATTGGCCAACAGTTATTCCGACACTTGGCAAAAGAGCTCTCAAAGTCCAAGACTTCTCTCACATTTCAGAGCAGTTCGATTTTGTTATGAAAGACCACATGCCCACAATTTCTTTACAGTCTCTCCTATCCTGGCGACAGCTCCAAAATTCGGGTTACGAGAAGCATTAAGCCGAACCTTCAAGCACATTGAAATTTGCAAGCCTAGTGGTTTTCCTGATTTGCAGGTAAACTGATCTATATACAGTTCTTTTGCAAATAATTCGTTACCAGTCATCCTCGGATATAACTATGATCAAAGGCTTCACAAATCTAACTGATGAGCAAAGACATTCTTTGGAGAGCTATGACCAACAGGTGTCAGGCGAAAGACGGGATTTGAAAATGATGTTTTCTTCCAAATTTTCAAACTTCTTCGCAGCTTTCTCAAAAGTTCTTTCAGCTTCCGCATGAACCAAATTAATTATTCATTTTAAGAATAAATGTGTTGGATTCACAGTCTGTAATGAAATATTAAGCGCTCTAAATCCACAGCAATTGCTTATATCTCCCTTGTATAGTGAATCGGCAAAGATCACAGAAATTTTACTTCGATCTGCATTTGAGCAGTTTTATGTAATTGAGATGCTCATCACAATTTTATTGAATGAATCGTTCAGAAACCAGATGAGGACTATGACTTTGATCCCGACATGAGTGCGATATACCGACGGAACATTCATTTCATTTTACCCTCAAGTAATACTCGGCTCTTACCAATTTTGGAAAAGCTCAATGGAACTGAAGGATCGTTGATATCTCATCGTTTATTCTATCAAGTAAAATTATTTGTTTTTCCGAAACAAATTGAAGTATCATCTTTCCAGACAACAATCTCCGGTTTGTTACCTGGATGTAATTTGGACCAAATAGATTGTATTGGTGATCTGTTCTCTTGTTTAGTCTGAACATTTTCAATTCTCCTTAGCTATACATCTGCTTCAATGGAATTTTCAACTCTATCAACGCTAGTTCTCTATTCGTTTTCTCTTTTTATATTTCAAGTGAAAAAAGTGATCTTCCATCATCAAGATTGAAGTTGTCATATTGAAGTTGATTTGCTCAACTTTATGAGTAAATGCATGCACAATCTGTAGAAAAAGAAGATTATCTCTAATAAACTTCTAATAATTCCAATAAAAACGGAATAAAAAAAAGAAGAGCCAAAAAACGATTTTTAAACCATCTGAACGAGTGTATAGAACATTCCGCTTTGGTAAGTCAGAAACACAGAGATTGCTAGGAACAGAGGTGAGAAGATGAAGAGAGATCACAGGAAGACGAGAAGAAGGATTCAAAAAAAAAACAAAAGCGGTCTACAGACCTCGTGAATGCAATCCTTTTCTTTTGCTCTGTCAAGTGATGTTCGTTTAGTTCCTTCACCACAAAAAGACCACACATCACATTTTCAATTAAGTTCTCTTCTGAGTTCAAACGAAGATTGAATTATCCTTAGCGTTTTTACTTCTTTTTTCTCCCTCTTAACCTCTCTTATTCTCTCTTATTTTCATTTCTACATCTCATTTTGTTCATGAAGTATTTATCATTTTTTCAGCTTAAAACCAACGAATTAATTCACAAAATGAATTTATTTGTTTTTGTGAAGCATTTTTCAAAAACGATGAATGCATTCATATATTTATAAGCTATCAATTTATCTTCATCTCCAGAACATATCACTCCGGGAAGAAACACAGCAAACACCAATTAGCATAATTCCACGTGTCCACGTGCGTGAGGGAGTTCGCGGGCTCAATAAGACGCCATTTCATTTGAAACGATTAGTATCAGCGTAGAACGGTTGTTTGTATGAAATGTAAAAACTTTTATTCGAATTTTTTATCTTTCACGAATGTTTTCTTTTGTGTGCGTGTAGTGTATGTGTGTTAGTGGCAAAACGGAAGCAAAGAAGTAATTGATTGTAAAGCTTTTAGAAGAATAAAACAAAATAAATGATATGGTATATGGTTAAGCTTCTTGCTCGTATTCAGCATTGTGGGTGTTTTATGATGAATGACAAAGAGGAGAAAGAGATTTTTTCTTCTCTCCTATTTCAACTTTATAAGCATTTTGTGATATTCTTTTAGATGATTAAACATCATGTGCACATCTTTTATTCATCCGGATGACAACACATGGGAGACTGAATGAGAATGTTGAAACTTCTTTTATTTTCTGGTCAATTTGTTGAATAAGTTGTTAATTATGGACGGATCATTATATGACATGAACATTATCTCAATTTAGTAAGGTTGAGGATAGATAAAGACTTGAAGATATGCACATGGAGGGTAAAAGAGAGAGATGTGGAGTGAGAAAGCTTTTGTGAGTCAGTGAGTAGAGTCATAACGAGACAGAGAAAGACGAACAAAGCCATGCAGCAAGTCGGATAGTTCAAAGAGATGATAAGAATGAAGTTGAACACCAAACAAGGAAGAGAATCAGAGTAGAGCGACTTGAATAAAGCTGAGTTATAATAAGTCTAATGAATAAGTTCCAACCAACAAACCTCATTCTTATCATTCATTTGCACACAAGATTCTAATTTAATTTTTCAATTCAAAATCTTCAAATTCCATCGTGAGCTTATTCTTCTCCTTCTACCATCTTCGTCTTGTCTTTCGTATGCTTCCTTCAAATAAATAATTTCTTTCTCTTTCTTCTGCTTCCTCTTCATCAGGCACTCTCTCCTAGAACAGCTTCTTGAAATGTATTTTTATTTTTTTAGCCCAAAATCCATGTTTGATGTCATAAGCTGACAATAAGTTTTAAGAAAAACTGCAATTTGACGAGTCGCTTTCATGAATTTCCAAAAATTACCTGCAAGCGACAAATATAAAACCATTTATTCAGCTTCTTCTGGTCATTTCTCTTGTTTATATTACTTTCCCTCGGTTTTTGCGGTAATTCTTTTTTTTACCAAAAACGGAAAACATTATACATGAAGGTTTAGTCTTCGTCGTCTTCTCTGCAGTTCTAATTGGACAATTTCAATAAAATTTAAAAAGGAAAATCAATTGATTGCTGTTTGAACGAGCTTTTTGCGTTTTCATTTCTTTTCTTTGGATTTTCTGTTAAATTTTGAGAAATTTGATGAAGATTCTTGAGTTCAACCTCTTCTAATGGATTCCCATTAAAATATTTGAATTACAAAGAGCATTCTACTTGTTCGGAAGATATTGAACGAGATTTACTTGTTGTATTTGTCTTTGTTTGAGGTGAACTTTGCTCCCTCATTGCTATCTTAAGTTTTATGTTAAAGAAGAATTGAGAAAGTAAGAGAGAGAGAAAGTAAGAGAGAGAGAAAGTAAGAGAGAGAGAGAGATAGAGAGATAGAGAGAGGTTGAAGTAAAATTTCTGTACGGAACTAAGCTCAGGAGAGTAAGAGAGCAGTCTGGTAGACGTGAGTCAATGAGAGACAAACGGAGAAGCTGAAGAGCTAAAAGCTGAAATATGAAGTAGAGTAAAAGAGCGAAAAAGATTGCTTCCGATGATGATATGAATCATCATTTTCCTTGATTTAAGACACAATCGAGTCAAAACAATGGCGGAAACATTGATATCTAAAGAGAAAGAAATGTTTTGTTTATTTCCTTCTTCTGGCATTTTGTTTTCCACAAAATAAAATGTAAAGTTTACTTTCGGGGAGACTAATCAATATCATGTTATTCATTAAATTTTTTGAAAACGCTACAGGAGATCGAAGAAAAAGAAAAAAATGGAATTAACAAGGTCATCACAAGAAATAACAGATGCCCATAAGCTCTCATTGGAATCGCAACAAACGAAAATCCTTATTTGGTCGAATTGCTTCTTTTCTTTTTTCTTTTCTTTTTTTTTTTGATCTCATTTCAATTTTTCTTTGTTGAACAACATTCAGCTTTTCGATTATTTTTGTTCCTTCAACTCTTTTTGTCTTTTTTCCTTCATTTTCCTGTCACCGTTAGGAGAGAAGAATAAGAGGGAAACAGAGAGAGGAGAGGGAGGGTGAAAGGGTCGACTCGCCAGACATAGGGCTATGACGGCAGCGAAAAGATGAATTCGGATGACGATTTTGGCGTACTGACGACATCGTCCACATACACACATACACACATACGCAAGAATATAATGATGATGGTGGATGATGTGGATGATGATGTGAAAAGGATTAACGTCGATGTGATGATGAGGAAGAGCATAACCTCTATGTATATGCAAATGCTTCTCATGCTGTTGAAGCTGCTTGTCTTCCGCATTCATATCAACTCACTGAAGGATTGTATTTTGGATGCAATTAAATTCAAATTTCCCGTTCATATCTTGTAAATCTAAGGATGTTTTCAATCAGAGTAGTCTTTTCTTCTATTTAAGTGCATGTCTTCCATTATTTCTTCGAACGTTATGAACTGTGTACGTACTGTCCTTTTGCCTTTGTGTGCATCTTGAAATGCTTTTGTAATATGTTCTTTGAATGTTGACGAGTTGAGTTTTCTTGCTTCCTTCTTTATATTTTCTTGTTAAACTTCCTTTCCCTTCATCTTGTTCATTTTTCATCCAAAAGTCTCTCTCTCTCTTTCTCTCTGAATCTCATTGCTTCCTTATGATTCCAGCTGAAAGTTAATTTTCATGAAGTAATGTTTAACAAATCAAACTTTTCATATTATATCTGCAATTAGCTATGAACAATCCAATTACTTGAAAGATCGATGGTTTGAATTTCAAACTAAAAACGAGTTTTTCTAATGTTTCTTATAAATTAAGTATTTCTTTGGAATTTTCAGGTCTTTTATGATAGCTCATATGATGTTCTTAAGTATTCACTCAATTCATAATTCTCTCTGAATAGCTGAAAGATCGGATATGAGCGATTCAGAACTTTTTTATTTAAATTTATTAGATTTTAGTTCCTGTCTCATGCCTTTGAGAGAAGCTTCCGAATGGTCTCCCTCGTTTGCGATTCCGAAAGAAGGACATGGAGACATCAGGGAGATCATAACCTCTATTTAACCTTCCATATACATTCTATACTTCACTCACATATCCTCTGTATTTCTTTACTCTCTCTCTCCACCCTTTATCCTTAAAAATTGTTCCTCCCTCTCTCAATTCTACCGAAAGTAAACGATAGAGGTTGTGATTCTTGGATTTTGCTCTTTCTTCACACGAAAAAGGTAGGAAGAGTTTCCTCTTTTTGCTTCATGGGAGGAAAGAGAAGTTTTACCTCCCTCCTTCCTATTATGCGAGGAGGTAGAATTTTCCTTCCTTCTAGGAAGGAAACTTCAATCTTAAAAAATGTCAAAAGACCCTCATTCCGTCTTTGAACCTCTCTTTTTTGCAAAATTAAACCTCATAAACCTAATTATACAGAAGGAAGTTCATTCATTTTGTCCTTTCTTTGTCGGTTTAATTGCCTTTCTTCCGTTACCCTGAACGTAGCTGAAGCACGTGAAGGGAGAAGAAAACAATTTGTTTCTTCCACAACTCTTATTTTATATTTATTTTTTCAAACTCTCATATTTAGCATCAGTTACGCCTCGGGCTATCTTCTTAGATCGTCACGTCGGTTATTTTTTTATTTTTTGTGCTCCACCGCCCTCTTCCACACTTGTCTCCTCGTGTTCCATATAAAGAGATGGCCTTATATGACTGAAGTCTTTCAATTGGAACTGATGAATATGGGCCTTTTTTTCACAAAAAAATATTTTTCTTTTCTCACCTCATGCTCTCATGCCCTTCTCTTGTCTCTGCTCTCATACCCATTCCCCCTACCATCCCTATGAAGTTGTTCTCTTTTTCTTCTTTTTTGGATTCTTTTGAAATACTGACCTTATACATGTAGATTAGTATATTAATTCATAATGACACTATTCATCGTGCTCGTTCTACGGATTTACCTCAGGAGGGAATAAAATCATTGCAACATCTATGTGGCTCCATATAGAGACATACACAATTATCTCAGCACTGCCTCATACATCATACGTCTCAAGCATTCACTCAAGGCGAATTATCAGCACGTTTTCGTTTTTTTCTTTCCCTTAATTCCCTTCAATTACATCCATCATCTGACAAGTAAAATCTGTTGCCTTGTGAACTAACTCCTGCTCAATGCTCTCTCTCTTCTACTCTACTCCTCCTCCACCACCCTCCCCTTACTACAACAACGACAACTTTTCAATGTTTTTTTATATTCCATCAAAAATCAATTTTTTTGTTACTTTAATAAATATTACCACAAATAACCAAATAGTTTTGATGGAGCAGCAAAATAGGAGTTCTTTTGACTCTTCTCGCTATCTATTAGTCTTTGATAAGTTTAAAAATCAAAAAACGTTTATGTTTTGCTCATTGTCTGCTCCCTCTCTTTCTCTCCCTCCCTCTATCTTTCATCTTCCTTAGCTATATTATGCAATCAGAAAGTTTCCCTCCTTTTCTGTTAATTCTCTTCCATTGGTTTCACGTTCTCTCCCTCTCTGTTGTTAACCAACAGATAATTAGCATACGTCTTTAGAATATGTGTTTTGCATAAGCGAAAGACTGAGAAGTTAATTAGCATAGGGCAACACGAAACATGTAAATTGACTTTGGGTTGCTTGTTTTTTGATAATATAATAAAAGTTCTTCTCGACAATCGGTCGATATATTTTCTATCTCCTACACTTATTCTGAAACCGACAAGAAGTCTTTAACATTTGGCTCCCCGGAATACAAGTAAGATCTTTTGCTTTTCTATTATTCGGGTGTTGTTCGTATTCCACGCTTGCTTATCTCTGCAAATTGTCTCTCGCAAGCTCTAACATCTCTATTTCTCTCGAATTCCCCGAGTTTCTCGCATTTCTCTCTGCGACCATTTCTTCTTATCTCTCCGAGTCTGTCTCTATTTCCGATCTCTCGGAATTCAGTTATAACTCCACGTCTGGTAGCATTTCTCTCTGCGACCAATTCTTCTTCTCTCTCCGAGTCTGATTCTACTCGATCTTTCGGAACTCAGTCATAACTCAGTGTCTGGTAGCATTTCTCTCTGCGACCAACGCCTCTTTTCTCTCCGAGTCTGATTCTACTCGATCCTTATGTCGTCCGACAGTACTCCGCACGAGTCTGACAACGAACGAGAGAGACTCCATGATAACATGAGATTGAACGCAGGGACGAATCCACGCGACTCATCGTGTGGGGTAACTCCTCGTCGAGTTCGGAAGCGATCACGTTCAGTTAGTATTCACATTAACGGCGCTAAAAACGGTATACGCAGTAAGATAACTAAACTGAGAAATATGTTAAATTCCCTCACTCAGCTTAGTCCCACCGATCGTGCACTTGCTAGTAATAAAGTCGAAGCTGTTTTCCACGACATCATAGAATTCGACGATAGTCGTCCTGCTCATATCACGAACCAACTCGAGCTATCTCACGCATCTCCTGAAGAGATTGCCGAGGCGGTATCTGCTTATCATCAGTATAAGCATAGCATAGGTTACGATTCTGTATTAGAAAATTATCATGAAATCATGGATGCGGGTTGTGATTTCTCTGAGCTTCTCTCCCCTCCATCCGCTTCAGATCCTACTCCCGCAGTAGCCTATAGTCGTGACTCAATCCATACAGGTCTAAAGTTGCCGGGAGTCACAATCCCTAAGTTTGCTGGGGATCCATTAGAATATAAGCAATTCATTAGATCCTTCGATACGCATATTGACAGCAATCCGAAATTCTCGGACTTAGATAAATACGAACTTCTGTCTGCACATCTAACTGGAGAAGCATACGAACATATAAAGCTTCTAGGCTTGGACGGTGCCGACTACTATGCAGCAAGATCTCTTTTAACTAAATATTATGATAACCAAGTGTCCCGAGACACAGCCTTGCTCGACACTATAGAATCTCTTAAGCCGGCGACTAATTCTAGTCAAGATATGGCCTCTTTTATTCGTAGACTAAGCTCTCTGTTAAGGGGTCTACACTCTAAGGGTGATCCTAGAAGCGACCTTCCCGTCAGATACCTGGTACGACAAAAAGTACCCGAGATCTATTTTCGGGAAGTAAAGCGCACGGAAGGAAAGAGAGCGTCACTCCTTTCTATCGATGAACTTTTCGATGCCTTGCTTCATGAAGTGAGTAACGTGCATCTCTCCGAGGATCCTTCGGGAAATAAGACACCAGATGTCTGTCCTCTACAGACACACGTCTACGTTACCCGACCTTCTTCTCAGAATAGACCAAATCCCGCTCATTCTCATTCTGTCTGTTTTTTCTGTCGCCAGAACCATTCTCACGCTGACTGCCCATCATACCCTACTCCGTGTAGTAAACGCGCGTTTCTCCTAAGTCAACGTAGAGCTGCATGTTGGATATGCTTATCCACGGCTCATCGTTCTCGATCGTGCACGCTTCCACGCTGTTCTTCGTGTTCTAAAGAGCATGCACTCTTTCTATGTGATCATAAATCACGTTCTCAATCAGTCGTTCCCTCTAATAACGCAGTTCCAGTTCCAGACGCGATTCCTGTTGTTTCTCTCTCATCCTTAAACATGTCGCGTCTGTCCAACCTTCTTCCAGTGACTATGATTACAGTTAACAACTCGTGCTTGGAAGCATTGTTTGACTCAGGATCCCAATGTTCCCTGATAGATGAGAAAATAGCCTCAGATCTCAATCTACAAGTGATTACAGAGAGATTGATCACGGTCAAAGGTGTATCAGGGACTGGGAGTCCCAAACTTAGAAAGGTCTACGCAGTACCCATCTCAGTATTACCAGAAAGACGGCTAACGATACCATGTATCGGTCTTACTACAGTAGTGGGTGAAATGTTTATTCCCCAGCTACAAAAGGAAGATATTCAAGCCATTCGTTCCCTCCACCCTCTGAATCCCTTACCAGTATCTGGGTTCGTAAGACCCAAAATTCTCTTAGGGGTCGATGATACACATATCATGGAACTAGATGATCCTAACCTAAAAGATCAGATATTGTCCGAAGCGACTTTAGAAAGTCGGGCTGTCGATATGTTTGACGCTTCAGTTCAAAAGGTCAAAAGGAACGGTCGTTTAGAAGTGAAATTCCCCTTCCACTGCCATCCGTCAAACCTAGGATCGAATAACTACACGTTAGCCTTCCAAAGGATGAGACAGCTCTATATGCGTCATAAAGATACCTCATTCTGGGACGAATACGTAGTTACGATTAATAGACAGCTTCAAACAGGGATCTTAGAAGAGGTAGCATCTCAAGATACGAGGCAACTTGGGTATTTCATCCCACATACGGCAGTCGTAAAACCTTCCTCCTCTACAACTAAACTCAGAGTTGTATTGGATGCTAGTTCTCATACGAGAAACGCGGCTTCATTGAATCAACTGCTACTGCCTGGTCCTACTGTCTTACCTGATCTGCGGCAGATATACGTACGTTTCCGAATTCACTCTCAGGTAGTCATGTCGGATATCGAGAAAGCGTTTCATCAAGTAGAGTTGAACCCTGCTCATCGGAAGTACACTATGATCATTTGGTTGAAAAACACGGACAGACCACCCTCTTCGAGTAATATCCGTATCCTACAGCATACTCGATTACCATTCGGAGTGACGTCCTCCGCCTTTCTGTTGGCAGCAGCGTTGAAATTCCACTTACGAGAAATTGGCACTCCCTTATCTCAAGAAGTACTCCAATCTACTTACGTAGATAACTTGATCATAACCAGGGATTCAGATACTGATCTAGCATCTGATTGTGAACGAATGACGGCAATATTAGGGGACATAGGCATGAATTTACGGGAATTCACTTCTAACAATGCTCAAGTCTTGAAATCAGTACATCCATCCCGTTTGTCTAAATTGGACAAGGTTTCAGCATTAGGCCTGCGGTGGAATATCCCAACTGACTCCATCTCTCTCCAACCTCCTCCATCGTTTGTTCAACCTATCTTAACACGGAGAGCTGCATTAAGCGTACTCTCGTCGTTTTATGATCCTCTGGGTCTGTATGCTCCAAGCATACTCTATCTCAGACTCCTAATGAACGAGATCTGGACAGACGCTACCTTATATGACCTACCTGTGGATCCTAGTCTGGGAATGAAGTTTAAGGACGCAGCACAATGCATGGGGCAAACGTTAGAGTCCCATTCGCTCCCCAGAATGGTCTTACCCGATTGTAAGGATGCCATCCATCAAGCTCACTCTCAGCTCGATGCATATGCCGATGCATCGGCTCTGGCGGTTGGTGTCTGCA
This sequence comes from Auanema freiburgensis, assembly GCA_030370435.1. Taxonomy (NCBI): domain Eukaryota; kingdom Metazoa; phylum Nematoda; class Chromadorea; order Rhabditida; family Rhabditidae; genus Auanema; species Auanema freiburgense. The sequence goes on from CM059369.1 coordinate 2,287,826, forward strand.
TCTATCTCCGATCGGAGACACAGTCGGGGATTCTCCTAGGTAAAGCCATGACATCTCCAAAAGGCTCCATACCTCGTCTGGAACTAGTAGCTATGGTAGTAGCTATGGAGATAGTAGTTCAGCATATCGAAACTCTCAAGGATCGATTATCTAGCATCCATTTCTACTCTGACTCAACCACAGTACTCCAGTGGATCTTCGGAAGGACACCTCCTCAGCCCATTTTTGTCCTCAACCGACTTCGTAAGATGAGTCTTCTCTACACTAGGTTGTCGAATATTCTCCCAGTGTCTTTTCATCATGTAGACGGCAATTCCAATCCTGCCGATATAGCTTCACGAGGAATGGACCCTTCATCACTGGTTACCTCAAAGAAATGGTGGCACGGACCTCGAAACCGTCATTCACCTAAGAGTTACAGTCAAGCGGAACCATTTCGGTGTTTATTGCCCCAAGCATTCACTTCGCTCGCACTTACTAATGAAGTAGATTATCACTCAGCCCTTCTGAATCCCTCTGCTACATCTTCGTTACGGCGATTGTTTCTTCAAGCCAGAGGAATAATCGTAGTACTACAAATTCTTCAACAACGCCTAAGGAAAAAAGGTAGCGAAGAATCTCTTAAGAAATTGGAGACGGCATTTCCAATTCTGATAACGGAATCTACTCTTGGTGAGAAGGCTGAGTATCTAGTAGTCCTACGTCATCAAGCTGAATACAGAGATTCTATCCAACAATCAGATCTCGATACGATCATAGATAGTCACAATCTGGTGAGACTTCGTGGACGTTTCCCTCGTACGTCGGATTTCCCGCTAGTCATCATAGGACACTCACCTTTCGGAAAACTACTTATCCGCGAATACCACGAGCTCAATAGTCATTCAGGTCCAGCCACTACGTTGAGTAGGATACGGAGACGTTACTGGCCATTATTAGCTCGGTCATCTATCCGATCAGTGCTGAAGTCCTGTGTACTCTGTAAAAGATTCAACGCTCGACCCTTTAGTCGGCCGGTATTACAAACTCTACCTACTAGACGTCTATCCGGAAGCCCTTTCAGTAGTATAGGCATAGATGAAGCGGGGCCTTTTCAGAGACGTTCCACAACGTCTTCTTCTTACTACTTACTAGTGCTCACTTGTTTTACTACTCGAGCTGTCCACATCGAAATCATGGACGATAGCTCATCGAGTCAAATAGTTCTGGCTTTGCGAAGGTTTATAGCATTGTACCGAGTTCCTCGAGTTATCTTCCTGGATAACCTCTCATCTCACAAAGCTTTAAGGGCACTCTTCTCTTCCGCGTCGTTTTCTCCGCACCTTCCTCCTCCTCTCACTCATTTATGCGAACTTCACCACGTCAGGTGGGAATTCATCACTCCGTTATCACCATGGCAAGGTGGTATGTACGAGAGAATGATAGGAATGATCAAATCTATCATGAATAAGATCTTACGGAATAGTAAGATCATCTCGTATTCTGTTTTACATACGATAATCATGGAGACTACGACGCTCGTGAATTCTAGACCTTTGACTCCTATAGACGACCAACTAGGTACAGTACTGACTCCGCGTCATTTCCTCTTCCCATATCCGCCAAGTGAATTTCTCATAGCACCCGCATCAGACTCACGCTCGCCATTCCCTCTATCTATCCCTGCGAAACTCCGCGACGTGTGGCGCGAAACTGACAAGCTGTTAAATGAACTCTGGAATTATTGGAGTGAAGAATACCTCAACACCTTGCGCGAACGAAATCTCACGAGTGATAAAGCAAAAAATGATAAATATCCAAGAGTAGGAGAAATTGTTCTGTGTTCTAACATGACTAAAGATCGACGAACTTGGCATCTAGGTGTCGTCGAAGAAATCTTTCCGGATGACGTCGGGGACATAAGGACAGTCTCGGTTCGTCACCCAGACAAAAATGTCTATCTCCGTCCACCATGTTCATTGTATCAATTAGAAGTATACGATTTACCTCACGATCAATAATCTCAGTCATTCCTCCTTCTTGATCCATCCTTTATCCTTGAAACGAACACCAATCTAAACCTCTCGGCTTTCAGTGTCCATCACTCCTCTTGCCAGCAACTCTCAAAATCTTGAACTGGATATGGAAGAGTTACATCTCCAGCCTTCTCAAGATACCCAAGTTATTCTCAACCAACTCAAGAAAATGTCAAAATTGCAAGAAGATTTCTCGTTTCATGTCACTCAGAGCCCCGAGGAAATGAAATCCATTATCAATAGTATTAAGAATGTTTTGCCAACTCATGAAAAAACTTCTGCCACTCTCTCCCCCGACACTTGCATCTTCTGTAATAAGCATGTGCGCTCCTCTCAGTGTAGAACCTTCCCATCATCACACTCTCGCTTAAAAAGAGTTTTATCTCTCGATCTGTGTATCGCATGTTTGAAAACGAAACACGCTAACAGAGATTGCTCTGATTCTTCGGGGTGCTTACGTTGTCGTAACTCTACCATGCACACTGACATTTGTCCCTGTGATTCCAAACACCGTAAAGAAGAAGGAACCAAGAAACGCAAAATGCAGTGAAATTGATTCAATTTTGATGATTAATTTTGGTAACTCTCTCTCGCCCTTTAGTGTTCATTTTTGTCGTTTTGATTATATAATTTGTGACTTTTCCGTTGGGAGAATGTTGTTAACCAACAGATAATTGGCATACGTCTTTAGAATATGTGTTTTGCATAAGCGAAAGACTGAGAAGTTAATTAGCATAGGGCAACACGAAACATGTAAATTGACTTTGGGTTGCTTGTTTTTTGATAATATAATAAAAGTTCTTCTCGACAGTCGGTCGATATATTTTCTATCTCCTACACTTATTCTGAAACCGACAAGAAGTCTTTAACAGAACCCCTCTCTCTCTCTCTCTCTCTCTATCAATCTCGTACGCTTTGTTCTTCTTAAAAACTCGCTTGTAACTCATTTTTCGTTCCAGATGATTTACAATGAGACTTGTTTAAGTCAAGCTCAAGATGTTGATGATCTTCGTATGATTCTGATAGTAATTCTAGGATCATCTGTATCTTTATTAGGTATGTTCCCACGGTATACACAGGTTTGATGTTTCAACTGAGAAGTTTGCACACGTTGCGCACGTGAAAACACTCCAAGTGGAAATATACTAAGTGGAGTGAGCATTTCCACGCGAACACGCGTGCGACCGCTCAATGAGATGGAAAATTTTTTTTTGCTTTTCACCTCATTTCGAACTACGTGAGCGGATCTAATCGGTTGTTACATCTAAATGAATTAAAGGAATTAGTAAAAATAATAATTTACTTCGTAGGCGTTGTTCTGAATACGTTTCTCCTGCTCTCGTTTTCTCGGCTTCCGGTATTCCACTCAAATCTACTGTATCTGTTCCTTTTGGCTATATGCGACATTCTAGTTGAAATTTGCTTTGTTGTAAGTTGATATATTGAGTACTCACATTAATCATTATTATAGTTAATCTTTGTTTGTTCACTTTTATGGGATTTTTATCAAATATACCCTTTATATGTAGTATGGCATTACTATATCCGTGTAGTATCAACAGCTGGTCAGGTATGCTAAGCAATGATCATAAGTATACAAGTACTTACATGCTACTACTGCAGGTACTGATTGCGTCATCAACTTTGCTGATTGTCGCTGCATCTTTTGAACGATACTTCTGTTCACTGAAAGGATATCTCGGATTTTCTGATCGTCAACGAGTCTTAGCTGTGATTGTTGTCTTCCTATCAGCTTTAATCATGAAAGTCAGTTTATTCTTCTATTTGTTTTTATTTTCTCTATTACGTCCTTCAGGGAACTGTCTTTGTTGAACTGGAATTAGAGTATCATCCGGAATGTCCTCCTTTTGCTGATCTTCAGCTGGGACAATCTTCAATTACCAAAATGTTTTGAACAACTTTCATTTTTCCAATTCATTTTCCCCGTTCCAGAGATAACTACCGTCTTATTTGGATGTTTTGGGGACGGAGTATTCTGACAGTCATTGTACCTTTCAAGCTCCTTCTCTTCCTCAATGCTGCCACAATATCTAATTTGAATAAGACGTCGAGAGATTTCGAAAGCGTGCTTGTCGAGGTATGTTTCAACTTTTGATTCTTTTGTGAACTGAATGTCTCTCCTCTTCCTAAACACAGTTGAATCCTTATTAACATGAAACAGATGCCCTTTTAAAGTAAAAGCACCGTCTTCCTTGTGTGTATTCATTCCTTTATCTCGGCGTAACAACTCAATCCTTTGTGTTATTTCCCTTCCCCTCTATAGCTTCTTATAGCGGAACAAACTCTTTTGTAGAGAGACTTACCCTCTTTATCTTCCAGAGATCTCTTCACCATTCTTTCTCTTCAAGCATTGTCTTCCTCTCTCTATCACTATCCATCTGTTTTTCTAACTTATTTCTGTTTCTATCAACTTGTATTCTTCCTAGAGCATAATATCTCTTCTCGTATCTCTCTCTCCATTCTATTTCTCTTCTTTGCGTCTCAAACTGAAAAAGAGTTCATTCAGATGTGCACCGGAAATATAGTTCGGGTAAGCTTATTAGAAAAAGCATGAACTTTCCCTATAACTTGTGTCATGTTTTGTAATTATTAGGTAAATCCATGTCATGCATGATCACATATAATATTAACAACAAATATGAATTATGAATTAGTTTTTTAAGTTGTTTAGAGTAAAAAAACAGAATAATAAAGCAAATTATGTGAATCACAGAAAGTCAAAATATAGGAGCTCATTAATCTATTTCGTTCATTATTCCAGCAAATGCCTTCGCTGCTTCGAGCAAACAACGAAGCTTCATCTGCACGTCGACGTAAGCGAGATGCTACACGCACGTTAACAGCCATCGTTTCCATCTATTTAATAACGAACTTCATTAATATCATTATAACCATTCTGGAGTTCGTTGACAGTGGACTATTGGAAATCGGCGGCGGTTGGGCTTATCGGTGAGTAAGAGGGGAGGAAAAACGTTTTTTTCCTCTTATTTTTCATAAAATTAATTAATTTTTCTTTTCTCTTTGCAGTTATTTGTCAGATTTATCGTCGTTGCTCACAATTTCATCTACAGCTGTACGTCTTCCTGTGTATTTTCATTGTAATCAAGACATGCGAGAACAAATTCGTCAAAATGCAAGAGCTTGTTTTACTAAAGAAACTCTCAAAGATGTCGGAGAAGCTTTATAATTTTCTAAGTTTTCGCAACCAAAATTACCATTTTGAGCAATATTCCAACGGGTTTTCTCTCCTTTCCATTCAAATGCTCATTATTTTTCTCTCGTCTTTTCTGTTTTCCACACAATCCCTCTTTATCTCTTTCTTTCTCTCTCTTTCTCTCTACCAACGTGTGCGTACTTCCTTAAAACTCTGAACTTCGGTTTTTCACTCGCGAAAAGAAGTTTCAGATTATCTTTCACCTCTCTCCCTGCAACCATGTCGTTCTCCCACCATCTTTCTTTACTTTTCCTGCTTTTTTAATCTTTCAAGTTTTTTCTTGAAACTTATTTGCATAATTTCACTCTCTTTCGCTTCCATTTCCAGCAATAAAATAATTGTATTTATGAACTAATTGATGTTGTTGAATGTCCTCTCCCATTATCATCATCTCATACATCAGGAATGTGTTTGTTTCTTTGTTTTTTTAAATTTTAAATAAGAAGTTTACGAATGAGCTTTTATGAAATTGATTCTTACGATGCAAATGCTGAAAGATAAGATTGGAATTCGAGAAAATGAATGTTTTATTCCGCATGTGCTCTCTCTCTTCTCAATCTCCTGGTTCCCCTTAAGACACCTGACGTGGATGACAAGATGAAGACGATGGTTCAACTCTTCTCTTATATACTTTTATTTAATTTAAAAAAAACACAATATTTTCTCATTCTCACTATGGAATAAAAAACAAAACACATCTCACAAAGCTAATTTCCACTTTTGTTTTGTCCTCTTTCTCTTCTTCCCTTACTACCAGCCATTCACAAAGAAGCAGTCTTCACACCAACTTCTCTCCAGGTATGCGCTCTTTGAAACATTCACAGAGCAACAAAAAAATATGAAAAATAACACAATTTCCGACTCCTCATAACATTCAGTTTTAAACTTTTAAAAATTTTCTTAGTGTTTTCTTTCATTTCATATAGTTTCTGAAACTCTCCTCACATCTCACTCATCAATTACACTTCTTGTTTCAAGCTGATCGGATGAACACTGAAAACATTTCGTGAACGAACTCTTCTATTCTTTGATAAAGAAATTACGTTTCTTCAGCTTTCGAATCATTGATATTCACGTGAGAGTTCACGTGAAACGTCATAGATTCCGGGAACGGTTGGTCGATTATTTTTTCGTTTTGTCGATTTCCAGAGCGGTTATTCTCTTATTCTCATTTCACTCTCCTTTTCTCCGGCTTCTTAATATCCAAGTTTTTTTTGGCTGCCAGCGAATTCGTTCAAATTAAGAATTTAAAGGATAAGCTGTAATCAATGCTGCAAAGCCGTTATTGAATGTTAGTTGTTTGAAGGAGAAGCTAAACAATAAAAAACAGAATAATTGAATTATTTCATCGATGCTTCTATAGATATCCCACATTACTACTATTTTGTCAATGGATAGGCTACAGCTTCATATTTCGTTTTAATTCTGAACTCATGCGGCAACTTTTGAGGATAATTAACCTTTTTTTGTCCCAAAATTGAGTTCGTTAGCAATATTGAAAGCATGACGGCTAGAAATTAGCTTCAACGTTACGTTCGATTTTCGTCTTCACTCTACTCTTGTCTCCTACGTTTACTTGTCTATTGCTTTTACGTCTTCTTCTCACAACTTCTCTTCATGATCACTTTCTTTGTTCTAAAACGATTCCTTTCAGAGATATGTCTATATTTTTCCTTCCCTTCCTCATCGATGACAACAGACGTCATCTGATCTGCTGTCAGAATCTCTTTTAGCTTGTATGTAAGACGGACACGAGAAATTTCCGTCTCTCACGCTATGTAATCTGAAAGAAGACGATGATTGCCTGAAGTTCATTTTGCAAACTCAAACTTTCGGCTTTTTTCTTTAAAAATGTTTCCAAATCGACATGACATCTCAAGGCATCCATCCAAGCTTTCCTCTTTTTTTTTTTACATTTCGCAGTCGCCTTTTCTGTTCATATTCCGAGACAGTCTCTATTCCAATCCTTCTCATCTCATTTACAATTAATTCATTTTAGGCAATGTTTTTGAATTGCATTTCTGAGAGAAATGAAATGCGATTGTTTTGTTTCAGTTCAATCTTTCTCCTTCTGTGTTTTCATCTATTCATTCAGTCTTCTTCTAAAACTTCACCTCTCTGAGGTTTTTTTGGACAAAGTTCATTTTAAGCTCTTTCTAAACCTTTTCGTTAATTCATGTCTTTTAATGCTTAATAGAAACCTCATTGTTCACTCTTGTTAGAGAATCTTGTCGCCAACCACGAAAAATGACTAAAATATGTTGATTCAATACATATAATGTTCAAATTTTGTTATTATTCATGAATCATTTTGTCTTGTTAAATTAAAAATAATATAATATAACTATAAATAGACATTTGCTCTCTCGCTTTCTCTTTGTTTCTATTTCTTTAGGCTGTTCTCTCATTTCTTTTACCTTAACAGAACCTTCATCGTTATTCGATACTTTTTGTCTTTCTTATACACGTATTTTCATTCTCCAAAATTCTATTCTTTCAATTTGAGCTGGAGGCTCTAATCTTATAAGGCAAACTTTGCTAACTTTTCCTTTTTCATGAACTCGTCTGAATATCCCAATAATCTATTCCAAGCAATTCCTTGTTTGTTCTTTTGTCTTGCTCTTCTCATCACATCCAATAAAATGATTTCGTTTTCTTCCATTTGCTGTGAATTTTGCAAACCCGTAATTTCAGCGTTTTTCGGATCTGATTTACGAAATTGTATACTTCGCCACATATCAATGACTGCCTTAGGTAAGTTATGCAAATTGCTTTTACACATGTTCCCACGTGAAAATTCATTTTGGTCAGCGAGGCGTCTGAATCGGTTGAGTTGTTTTGCAAAATGAAAATAACATTCGTTCCATCTGTTCATTAGTGAAGTTTCGTTTTTTTTCAGATTGTCCGCCAAATTATTCAGGATTCAATTGTGATTTGCCAATCTGTAATCATCAAGGTTATTTGGATTTGGTCAACAAAGTTTGCGTTTGCACTAATAATTATGCTCCACCGTTCTGTCGTGCATGTTTGCCAGGTGATTCTTTCACACAGTGCTCTGATCGTTTAATAAGTTATCATTCATCTACAGGTTACTGGGGAGCTGACTGCAACTTGAAGAACATTGTGCCAACAGAAGTGTCAGATTTAATGCATTCAACTATAGGAGATTCAATAGTTATTACAATCATTTTATGTCATTTTCTATGCGCCTGTTTATTGGCATACTGGTAGTTCCGAGTTTTTTGTTCAAAACTCACATTGTTTTCTCATTTCCAGGCTTTTCAAGGATTGCTCATTGCCCAAAGTAGAGCTGAGTGATGATCCACCAACCTATGAAGAAGCAGTTAATGGTTATTAAGCTGTTCCTCTAAGATTAAAAACTAAATTTTTGTTATTGTTGAAGGAAGTGATGGAAGATTACTCGCGGAAAGTCAATTTAATCAAAAAACAAAATCCCAATATCTTTTTGGCTTTTTTCTTTTGTTTTTCATCTCTTTAAGTACAGTCATGTGTGTAGCATTCTATTTGTCGTATTCGAATAGAAATGATTTGTAAGTTCCACTTTTTCAAAGAAATCTCTGAATCGTTTGTTCATTCCAGAGAAATGCCTTCTTTCTTGGCTAGTGTACTTGTTGGAGTGAAGTATGCTCTATTTTCGTTCACCTCTACATTCACAATAGGAGTGTAAGTTTCTAAAACCACAACATTTGTAAATTATCTTTCTCCTCTTCACAGAATAATTCTTTTCTACGTACAATTCATTCGAATTCTGGAGATAACGAAGACTATATGGATCCCTCGTGTTCATGGCATTTCCTAACCTCCGAAAGGGGAACAAGAAAACACGATACAACTTAGAAATTTGTTCTCTTTCACTTTGTTCAAAACCATTTGCACATGTTGCCTTTGTCAATCATATCAGAAACGAAAATAAATGACCCCAAGATATCTGTTTTCAAAACAAACCTGACAGTTTTTTCATGGATTACATCTTGTACGTACATCATAACATGAGTAGCTGTTCCTGATGAATCATTGACAGAGATCTCTCTAATCTATACATCGGCGGCTTTAGCAGTTGATGGATTGTAATTGATTAAGAAAAAGGTGTTCTTTGAATATTGTAAACTGCACAATACATTACTTTCAATGTTCGTTCTTCTTTCCGAAATAATCGGTGGGATAAATTTCTTTCGATTTGAGAAAAGACGAAACATCTAATCCTTGAATATGTGTATGGAGTTTCGAATCTCCATGATTTACAATTTAAAAAGCAGCTTTTTGTGACGTATCAATAGAGTACAATTCAATTCAAGTCAAATATCAATTAGTTTGAATCAACTTTAGAATATTCTGCGGATGGTCTTATTAGTTGAATAATTCTCTGTTGTAGTCGATAACGGTTTACTCGCGGCACAAGTATGGAATGGACGGACGTAAATGCATATGGCGCGACAATGTCATTCAAAAATTCCTTCAAGCGCGCTCATATCAAGGGGGAGAAATTTTAATTTTGCGTAAATTTTCAGCTTTGTTTGATGTCAAAATGCAGGCGAGGGCAATAGAACATGTATTATTTTCCCAATCACGAAGCATACCTCATGTACATATCACAGGATTGATCGAATCAGGTTTGGCACAGATAAGGGAATTGCTAACGTCTTTACTAATGCAGGAGTTGAGGAATTCGTTCAAAGTAAAGCTGCAGAATATGTTCTGAACAATACATGGATTGTACGTTATTTCATCGTCTTATTCTTCAATAGTATAGGTTTCAGACTGGAAAAGTAAACTGTTTACATTGCGATGGCAATTTGAAAGTTCTAATCCATGATTTATGCGTGAGTGTTCGTTTGGATCCCAGGAAAGTTGATACAATCAAAGATCTCAGTGATGCGATCACAACGCTTCTCGATCGAAGGTATGTTTTTCAAAAAAAGGTTTTTCTACTTTTTCTAACAGACCTGATACGCAAATACTTTTTATTCTGACTGATAGTGATGGGTTATTTAAATTGAGTTCACACGCTCGGAATGCTTTCTTGAGTTTACCTAAATCTGTAGGTTTCCACTTGTTCGCTCTTCATCATTAATTTGTAGGACACTCGGATACGGATTGTAACGATTAGTGAACGAATATGGGAACTGTTCGAGGTTGATCAGTTCGCCGAGCCTTTCAATCCTGTTCAGTTGCATTGGAAGCTTACTAGAGGTAAACCTTATGACTTATTCTTGCAAAACCGTTTTAATTCAGATCCTGCCGTTATGGTTGATGGAATTCAAAAGAGACTTCATGTTGAAAAAGCTGTTGCTCAAACAGTAGTCGGTTCTGTTCAGGAGCACACTCTAGATCCTGCAATCTTTGATACCATAGTAATTCAAACCCTCCAGGATAATTCTGATAACACGAATCTGCGAGCCAGAGTTCCTGAAGTTTTTGTAAGTGAATACTTGATGCCTTGAATACACATATTTTGAAGCGATCTGTAGAAAATCAAAAAATGCTTAGCAAACAATCCGAACAGCAGAACGACCTCCCCATATCTTTGAGGTAACAGTATTTAGTGTTCATTCAACTTGATAGATCAGACTTTTACTAATTGCATCTTATTGTGCGACTCACAACTCTCCTACAACAGACAAGAGGTTTTTTGCGAAGGTTGTTCCTCTCTCACTACTTCAATTTTGAATATCGTATTAAGCACCATGGCAGAGAAGTTAGGAATGAAACTCAAGACTTGCGGAACGCTCTCACTGAAGTAATGCTTCTTAAGATATTTCTCTATATTATTCGTTGTGTAGAACGAACCTAAAGCTGTAGATCTGCAAAGAATCTATTTCATATACACGGTAATAGCTCGACTTCAATCGGATGACATAAAGCATCTTGGTGTGAATATTTCGAACAACATGAATGTCAGATCTCAAGTTTGAAGTTTCTTTTTTTTGTTTGTAAATTGTTTTTTTCAGATTTCGACACTAGTAGCCATGGGTTTACTAGCAAGGAACTCGGCAATAGCTAATCTTGATCAGCCGAAGTATAGATGTATTGTTTCTTTTGAGTATGCTCGGAAGCTGGCAAGGTTCGTTTTCTCGGTTGCGAACTCACAAATGTTTTGTTCTCGCAGGTCAGTAGGAATGGATCTCACCAATTATCTTGAAAAGAAGTTTTGAACGGCTTTCAATGAGCAGTATATCACTTATTTAAAATTCGAATGAGCTTTTATGAAATTGATTCTTATGATGCAAATGCTGAAAGATAAGATTGGAATTCGAGAAAATGAATGTTTTATTCCGCATGTGCTCTCTCTCTTCTCAATCTCCTGGTTCCCCTTGAAGCAGCGCTTCCAAGACAACGAATGTAATCTCCAGAAACGTAGATTATGATCAAAAAACGGGCATTTAAAGTTTCAAAAAAACAATTCTTGACATACGATTCTCACTGATACACTGTAACTCACTAAGCCACCCTGCGTAGTTCCTATCCGTTCATTGTTCTATCTGGAATTTTTCCAGTTTCTTCATAATAATGGTATAAGCTGTCTCTTATAGGAACTAATTTATTCTTTCAAATCGCGGCAAACATATTAAGAAGTGAACATCGTTTTGCAAAATGATTAGCAAACGTGCTTTTAGTTTTTGATGGTAGTGATTCTTGAAATTTCTTGTATTGTATAGACATTCTCTGGCATTATGGGAAGGAGGTTCATTAATGCTCTTCTGTATGCGGGAACTGTTAAAAAAACATACAGAGGAGCTGTTATTAGAAGACACATGAAAAGTATGCAAATGTTATGTCCATCTGAAAATGAAATAGAGCATATTGAAGTATTTCTCACTTACGAGGTATATACCAGCTAAAAAATGATATCGTTATGAATATAATCATGGGTACACACAAACAGACAGCTTGTATAGCCGCCTAGAAAATGATATTAGAGAGGGAGCGGAAGAAATATCTGACCTGAACGAACAATACATGTATGAGTAAAACATGTTTCTTGTGTTGGTTTACAGATACCTGTGCTTTCAAATCAACTAACCCTTTTTGAGTTAAATAATTGAAGGCAATAATGCATATCGTGAAGAGGAAAGACAGAAAAGATATGAAGCATGTGAAGACAGTACAAGAAAAGCCAGAATTGAAAAAGGAGAGATAAATCGTTTCGGGATAATGTAAGACTGTTCTATCTCCTCGAAACTTCTGAATTTTTGCGTGAATCGAATAGAACATGAGCATTAAGAATCACCTTCTTACACATCTTACGATTTCCTCTTTTATTCTCTAGCTCCAATATATAACCAGATACAGTGGGTAAAATAAAGAAATTCGTAAACCATAGAGCGTATAAGGAAAGACGACTGATACTCAAAGAATCTCTTTGTTTTTTCACCGTCAGAGAAACATATCGTATATAAAACAACATAACAGTCATTCCAGCCATATCTTAACAGGGGCATATTCGGTAGTCGAATGATAATCAGCTATTCAAATGCTCAGACATCTGGGAGACTTACAACATAGCAAGACTACTTGAACTTCCAGTTGAACTATCGATGGAATATTCAAGTAGTTCAGGAAACCATTAGGAAATCCAGCGAAACACGGAGTCAAGATGATTGGATGTGTCGCAGCTGATAGGCAGAATATTGATAGAGATGTTCTGAATACGATCTGAGAGAACCATTATCATGCGACTTACAAAAAGCATTGTAGAAACAAAAATATTTTATACTGTTGAGATAGAGAAACAGGAGAATTCCCGAGAATGCAATATACGGATAAGAACAAAATCAATACTGCTACTGGTGAGAAACTGAATAGAACCACGTCGTACATACCGAAGACAATCATTCTCTCTATGTGAATGTTTATTATTCAAGATCCCATCAAACATGAACAACGTAGAATACTGAGGTAGGTTCGTGAAGTTTGGGATGATCAGTCTGAATTCGATGAGAAGAAAGTGGTTTCTCGAAGTTATTCAAACCCATTTCATGATTATAACTTACGTTTCTAACAGTTATTATAAGCGCCTAATCAGGCATATGATCGAATATATTTTGCTTCATTTTTACTTGAATGAACAGTCACTCGTCTCAGAACAATCAAGAAAGATCGTGGGTACCGGAGTAAACACAAAGATCAAATCCATATGGATTGACCAATCTACAACAACTAGTTTAAAAACAACTTTGATTCGATCCACAAATGACATTATGTTACCAAATTGTCACCGATCAGCTGGTATGCTCAGTTGCCATTTAGGACAGCTTTTTCATTTTAATTTTTTTTACGACGTGATCGGTCTGTTGCTCGCTTCTGCTGTTCAGTAACGAGCCTACTCAAGTATGTTACCTTGATAATTGAATGACGAATTATACATTTTCTGAACAGAATGAAGAAAATAGAATTTAGTCCCAGAAGAGGAACTCTGTTCCGCGTAAAGGGTTCGAAGTACTGCTTTGAAGAATTATTAGGAGACGGTGGGCATGGAAAAGTTTACTCCGCCATAATGATGAGAGAAGAACAAGAGAAGTTAGCTCAAATTGATTCTCTTCGAACTAAACGCCTTGTAGGAAAGTCGCTATTAAAATTGAGAATCATGATCATCTAATGTTACACACCGAGATAAGAGTTTTGAGAACTGCATCTCACAGAGGCGGAAAGCATTTTTGTGAACTGCTCGGGCATGTACGTTTGATAACAATTTGCGAATGACTAACTTGCAGCTTTTACAGGGAGTTATTCCGAAAACTATCTCGTTCATGATTATGACATTACTTGGCCCCGATCTTCATAAGCTACGGCATTGTATGGAATATAAACGTTTCTCTCTGCCGACAGCCCTCAATATAGCTGAGCAAACTCTGGAGTTACGATTCTTTCACATACCTGTTCGTCTAATTTCGATATTTTTAAGGCAATTCAAGAGCTACATGATTTGGGAATTATATCTAGAGACATCAAGCCTGGAAACTTCGCACCAGGGCATCCAGACAATCAACAGGAGCAAACAATTTTTATTTATGATTTCGGGCTTTCCAAGAAATATGTCGACAAGGTGAGCCGATAGTGCAAACTGATTAACGATGCGAATCAGTACAATAACTTAGTCGCTCCCCGAAGTGACATTGGTTGGAGAGGGACGGATAGATATGGAAGTCTAGTTGCTCATTTGCGTCAAGTAAGAATTCACCTGAAATCCGTATCTTATTGTTGAAGGACTTATCACGCAGAGATGATCTCGAAAGTTGGTTCTACATGCTAGTCGAAATAACCCAAGGTTCTTTGCCATGGAGAGGATTCATTAGTTTTGTCTTTACTAAGTGCAGGTCATCATTTGTTATTCTAGACAGAGACGATGTCCAAAAATCAAAACAAGCATTTCGCAACAAAAACAGGCAAAAATATTTGTCACATTGTCCAAAACAATTCGATGACATTTTGAAAATTATCGATGGGTACAGCTTCAGCAGCACTCCAGATTATCTTAGTATATCTAACATTCTGAAAGAAGTGCGAGTTTCATTAGACTCATGTCTTCTTAGCGACGTATTACAGATCAAAACAGAAGCTCAGATAGACCATTACCCACTATTTGATTGGGAAACAATAATTTCATGATTTTATGAAACAATTTCGTAATAAAATCCGTTTTACCGGCTCCGTTACTTTATTGATCAGTAAGACTATATTATCCAAAGTTCAATGCTGAACGAGTATTGTTATTGTGTATGACAGTCACGTTTGTTGTCTGCACTGCTTTTACACAACCATTTCCAATAGTCTTTGAATTTCAATAGTTTGTTTCCTCTGTTTGATCGCATTTGTTCGTCTTAATTTTTTTGTTGCTATTTTTGCTTTATAATTCAGTATGCTTTCAGATAAGTATAATCTGAATTCAATTTATGAACGATGTCTGTACTGCGCCGACGATCAGCTCGTCTTCAAGCTGTTGAAGAAGCTAGATCTAGGCATGTGGAAGAGAAAGTATTGCGCTTTTGAAGAAATGAGATTGTGCAACTTTTTTTTTCAGAAGGAAGAATCGATAGTTCCTTTACCTAATACGACTAAGGAACGTCGACGGTCTAATTTGATTAAAGCACCTATTCGAGAGGTTCGTCTTTTATCCTTTTTATTGTTTTCTATCAGTCTTTTAGCCCATAAAACCCGTCAGTTCTGACGAAGGTGTTGTGAGTGAAGAAAAAGACAGTTTTTCCAATTCCCCTAATAGCAAACCATCAGTTCGGAACTCTGCAAAGGTAATCCACAATATCCCTTTTATCCTGAAATTTGAATATTGTTTAAGCCATCTTCTGTAAAGGCTCCTGCGAGGAAAACCCGCACGAAAAGCTCTGTAAACACCAGTTCGCGCCTATCTGAGGTCAGAGTCTTACTACTTATCGTATTTGAATTTATCTAGTAAAGGAAACCGTAGATGTTAAAGAAGAAGTAATGCCTAAGAAACAGGGAGCTAGAAGTAAAGCTAAAGCACCAGCTCCAGCTCCTCCTACTCCTTCTTCAATCACAACAACAACGCGAGCTGCCCGCTCTAAGTCGAAACGAGCATTGGAGGTTGTTTTCTATTTTTTTATATTTTTTTTCATGCTTCTGCATTTAAGAACAATGTGGATATAGATGAGAAAAATGAGCCAGAGCCTCGTAAAAAAAGCAAATCTGAACTGAAGAAGGAAGAAATGAATGAAGAAGTAAAAGAAGAAATGAATGAAGAAGTGAAAGAAGAAGTAAAAGAGGAACTCCTGCAAGAGCAAAAGCCTGTTCATGAAGAATTCAAGACGGAGACGGAAATCGTTGATAATCATGAAGACCATATCGATGATGACGATAATGATGAAAGCAATAGCGAAAGCAATGAAGAAAGCGACAGCGAAAGCGATACTGGGGATATGGATAGTTCGATTCCGTTTGGGAATGACAGCGAAGATGTAAGTTCCCATGCAAGCTATTTATAAAATGACGTTTAGGATGCCGTCCCTAAGAAAAAGATGAGTTCGAAAATCACGAAAACTAGCTCAAGAGCCGCCTCCAAAACCACCTCGAAACCCACATCAAAACCCACATCAAAAGTGACTGAGAAGAAGACGCGTACAAGTGCACGAAGTAGTTTTTTTCCTAATAGGTCGTCTTATCAACTATAATTTTCAGGACCACGTGCCTCAGCTGTCAAAGCGCGCAAAGGATTCGTTGTTAAGCTGAATGATAGTCAGGACTCTCTGTCCAGTTCGTCTTCTTCAGATGATTCCGAAGTCAGTGAGTTCAATACGGACGAGGAGGAAGAAATTCAAAAAGCCCAGGAGGTTTGCTTTAGTCAGATTTTTTGTTCTATTTTTTAAGTTATAGCAAACCGACGAAGACATCTCGTTTGGTAACGATGAAGATGAAGAAGAAGTGGCGGAAGAAGTAGATGACTTGATTGATGATGACGATGATTTTGTTCCGAAACCAAGAAGAAGAGGCGGACCATCAGTGTCAAACAAAAACAATTCGAATCGGGCGAGTTCTGCTAAATCTGAACCAGGTGGTAACACAAGTAAGGACCTCATTTTCAATCAATCTCTGACAATGTATGTGTAGAAGGTTCGAGTCGAGGCAAAACTGTTTCTCGCAATAGTAATCGTAGTTCTAAAGCTTCCAAAGCTCCTTCTGGACGAACTCACCTTCAAAAGAAAACAGCACAGCCCTGGCAGAAGAATATTTCATATGATGTAAGAGCTTTTGGTTTTTTTCATAGCTAATCTGAATGATTTTTAGGATCCACGTTCTGGTCGTAAAATGTCAAAGGGGGAGAGGAAAATGTTGGAATTCAGGTTAGAAATTGATGTCTATTATTCTATATAATATTTTTAGACAACACTCAGCTTCACTTGCTTCTGGAAGGTTGTATGAAATGACGATGGAGGAAGCAGCGGAGATTGTACAAAGTTTCCGAGAGCAAGCTCGTAAGATCAAAGAGACTCTGATATTGGAAGGAAACAGTGAGAAACCTGAGGCAGAAGCAAGTAAGAACGGTCTTTGGTTTCTTGAAGTTTTCAATCTCTTGTATAGATTCCTCTTCGGAAGATGAGTGGGAAGAGATGGAAGCATTTGATGAAACTGATGTGACTACCAGAGTGGAGGTTACCGTTGAAAAGCAGAAAGCAGAACCTGACTGGTGGGCATTTTATTTACGACAAGAAGTCAATAAATGTATCCGAGAAAATTGGGAAAATACTCATAAGGTTCTTTTTCGAAGCGACTTCTCTAATTCCTTCTTTAAGGCTCATCTTTTGTGCTATATTGCTCACTTACAATATATTCATAAAACTGTTACAGTTGAAACCCTTATTCCATCACTCTTACTAACTCAGGTTGGTTAGTACTTACTGTCGAGACTACAGAAATTTTCAGACAACAGATGAAATTAGATCGTGTATTGGAGAACCATCAACATTGAAAACTATAAAGAAAATTACTAACTGGTATACTAACACTTACAAGGTAAAATTTGGGACAAAGCCATACAATATTAAGTTCAAATCATGTTTAGCCTGCTCAATGTGAAATAGGTATTGATCAATCAGTTCTTGATGATGTGAACTTCCGTGAAACTGCCCACTATGCAGCTCTCGTTAATGCACAGAAGTATGAAACTGACTTGGATAGAGCAGCGGTTTGATAAATCTTGTGACCCTTTATATATATCCATTAATTTCAATGCAGTTACTTTTTGCTCTATTCTGTTCGTTTGAGTACGTTTGCCGAATTTGTGTAAATCTTAGACCCATTGCACGATCTTGGAACTTGGTGGGCTTGAGTATTTTACTTCTTGTTTCATATACGTTTCAGGAAACTATTGAAAAATACATAGAAATGAAGGATAACTTCAACAAAAAAAGCTTACTAGCAAGCAGAGACATTCAAGACTATTGGGTTGAGGTATGGGAAAGTAAGCTAAATCGCTGGATTTGTAAGTTAATTTGTTCACATGAGGAACTAACTATTGATCAACAGGTGTTAACCCAACTTCTTCTGTCATTGACGAGCCGAATGGAATCGAAGCTCTGATCCGTGATCCTATTTCGTATGTTTTCGCTATTGACAATGGTAAGACATTTTTTCTCTTCGAAAAAATTGGATTGAATAATATAGACAAAGGAGTTCGAGATGTGACATCGCGATACGCTAGTGATTTTGTGAAACCACATTTCCGCCGTCGCCGCTGTGATAAGCCTTGGTTGATCCAAACTTTGAGAAAGAAGGTAATGAGTGATTTGAGTAGTTTGTTAACAATTGTATAGAGTCTTCTGGCTAACTCCGAAAGAGCTCAACTAGAAGATGTTCATTTCAAGACTGAGTTGGTCATGCGTCCATTACCAACATCTCTATTAGAATTTAAAAACCATCCATTGTAAGTAAAATTCATTAAGAAATGATAATTACTTACTGTTTTAGATACGTTTTGGAAAAAGATCTGTTGAAGTTCCAAGCTCTTTATCCATCTGTTGATAAACAGAAACCTATCGGTACTGTTAAAGGGCACAACGTTTATCCACGTGACACTGTTTATACTTTGCAAAATGAAAAACGCTGGGAGAAAATGGCTCGCAGCATTAGGGTTGATATCATCATTGTTTGTACCTATGTGAAATCGTTTTGTTTAGAAAGGAGAAAAACCTTATAAAACAGTCAAAGCCTTGACTGATCCCAGGATACCTGTTGAAGAAAGGGAACAACAGTACGTTGGGATCTATGGGTACTGGCAGACAACACCTTTCCAACCTCCTGCTGTAAAAAATGTAACTAAGACTTTATTATGTTGATTCCATGGATGATCTTCCAGGGTAAAATTCCTAGAAATGAGTTTGGTAACGTGTATATATACCAACCTTCCATGGTACCCATTGGTACAGTTCACCTTCGGTTAAATGGTTTGTTACTTGATTTTTCTAAAAACTAAGTGTATGTTTGAAGGTTTACCCAATATAGCTAGGAAGTTGAATAAAGAATGTGCTCCTGCCGTAGTAGGATGGGATTTCCACAGTTGCAGTAATTATCCCATGTAAACTCATTGAGTTCATCGTGAACCTAATCTTTCGTTGTAGAGTCGAGGGAGCTTGTGTACTGGAGAAAGATGCTGATTTATTTGTAGAAGAATGGAATAGACAAGAAGAGATTCGAATTGATAAAGAAGCTAAGGTGATTTGACACATTATGATTGTATGTTCATGATGTTATATTATAGAAACAACGCGATCATGCTCATGAAAACTGGAAGAAGCTCATTAAAGGAATGCTCCGTTTACATTATGTGAAGAGTAGGTTTGGAGCTGTTGATCAAATCGTGAGAATCCAAAGATTTATAATTTAATGATGAATGATTTTAGCCTAAAAAGAACAAGAAATCACAAAAGAATGAGGAGGCCTCTACGAACGAAGCTTCAGCAGTACCCACTATAATCGATAGAACTAAACAAGCATCAACTATCGAATTCACCTTAGATCGTCTAACCAAGTTTTAATTTTTGTACATAGTTTGTTTCACCGCAAACTTCGGTAGAAGTTACGTGGTTTTATCTTGAATCTCATTTGTTCGCTTTATTTTTTTTTTTGAATTTTCACCAGTTTTGGAAAAGTAACCATTAGTTACAGTATCAAATCGAATGTTTCACGATATAAATTTTTTTCGTTCGAAATTTGTTGATTTAAGAATGCTCATCGGCATAAAGAGATATCTTCAATATACATGCATCTACTGACATTAAAATGATTTCGAGGTTTCTCCAACCCCTGAATGTCGTCTAACCCTCGCTGGTGGCCGTATAGAATCCCAATAGAAGAAGCCTTTAAGAAAAGTGCTGTTCTTGTTGTTGGTATTATAGTTGGAGCTAATGCTATCTCGTACTATTGGCAGCCTATGCAGGTAAAACCTCCTTCAGTTTTCGTCATGTCTACTTCTTCAGGAATACAACAATGAGCTTGAACGAGGGAAGATTGAGCTACTCCGAAAGTACAAGTCGATCAACGATGAACGACAACGAAAGCGCGAGGCGGAAAAACTCGGACAGTGAAGCCGAGCATATACTTGTGCCATGATTAAATCGAAAGTAGAATAAAAATCAATTTATTCGACTAATGACGTCATACACCGACTAATTTTCGATTAACAATTGAAAAAAAACGACTAATTAGTCGAATAATTATAAAAATGGTCGTATGCTCATGAAATAAATATTATTTATAAGAATTAGGGCGGGAAAACTAGTTACAACCTTTTTTGAGTAAAAATGAGTGACTTATGGTAGTACGTCAAGAAAGAAAACAACAAATACATTTGTAAAGTTTGCAATAAATCTATAGCCTCTTTCAAAAGCAGTATCAGCAATCTCTGGAGCCATATCAAGCATCGACACCGACACGTCTTAGAAGATGAATCCCCCAGTTCCTCACAGTGTCCACCTATCACAACTTTTTTCGAAGATAATAGAGTTGAGCAGAAGATTGTGGACTTCATAGCCACCACTTATTCATCGCTAAAGAATTGTGGTGGCTGAGTCGTTTCAAGATTTCGCTAAACCCTGCCCTAAGGATTATAAATTTCCCTCCCGGATAAAAATAACTTCCTTGATAGTGAAGCGCAGCTGAGGAATGTATGAAGGACAGTCGTGCAGCGTTATCTGAGGCCAAAGCTGTTGCATTGTCAACCGATATTTGGACATCCCCAACTATGAAAACCTCGTTCCTCGCAATCAGTGCAGTAACCCTCTCCGAATCCTTCGTGAAAGATATTCGTGTTGTCGACATTATCGAGATGGAGCTAAATAGTAGGTAAGTTAACAGTTACTTTATGATTTCTATGTTTTTTTGTTTACAGACACACAGCAGATTACATCCAAGAGTTGCTAGAAAGATTCATTGAAACGATGGAGTTGGATACAACGAAGCTATTCTCCATCGTTGCTGGCGCGAATATCAAGAAAGCCATTCAGATGACAGGAATCAATTAGTGAGTCATACAGTTATACGTATTAATCCCAAATTGTTCCAGCGTGTGCTGTGCTGCACATCAGTTGACAACACCTACTTACAAAACGTAGCTAGATTGGAGCCGTTATCTGCTCTTCTACAAAGGATCCAAAAGCTGGTCCAACAACTGCATTCTTCTCAAATCTGCTAAGGACAATGACAAGGTGAGGTTTACCTATATCTTTCAATGATCGTTTTTATATTTGAGCGCATGCGAAAGACACAATGTGAAATGCCGACTGTATGTTTTAATGAATCTACGTTTTGCATTCTCCTCTGTCTTCCTCGAGAGAAAATGGTTAGACATACAGCAAAACTTCAACTTCATGTTACAAGGAGCAGAGGTTGTTAGCTTCTGTCGTTCCGGTAACGCAATCAAAACAAATTTGGGAGCGATCCAAACATCCAACAGGAACCCGAACATTTACTTTATCTGTACGTTCTCCTTTTTCTTACTGATTCTCTTTTCATAGCATCCTGTTCAGGATGAGTTGCCTGAATCCAAAAGAGCCGTGACGTCTCAAAAGCTTTTTCCCACAAACCCAGTTGCTTTCTGGTAATCTAAGCAATTAGAGTTTACTCAACTTTCAAACATAGCAGCGCAACTACTCGTATGCCCCGCTACATCGGTGGATTGTGAAAGGCTCTTCAGGTAATCATTATTTTTTGCTCATTGATTATATATTTCTTTCAGCTCGACTGGGATTTTATATGGAAACAAAGGTCAGCAACGGCTTAGAGGCTACAATGCAAAGAACTGTCTCATGATCGCCACACAAAGAAAAAAGGACGCTACTCGCCTGTTACATATGACATTAACGATAATGACGATAGCAATGATGGGGAAAAAGAAGAGTTTGAGGAAACCGAAGAAGGCTTTGATGTTAATGTTGTACATTGAATGTGAATTCGGAATTTCAACATGCATACTAACGCTTCGATTTAACGTAATAAAGAGTTTGATTTTTCGGAATGATCAGTTTTTTAACTTGAACCGAAATCCTTTTGATACTAAATGCCAAGAAAATGTGCTCTAATACGAAATAGCCTCCCTTAGTCATTTAGTCGAATAATTTTAGTTGACTAATTGAAAAATTAGTCGGTTTATTCAAAAGCATCTAAAGCTGTTTCGAGAAATTAATGGATAGTTGTTTTTAATCAAAATTCTATTATTTTCACAAGTATAGCCGAGCGAAGCGGCTCGCCATCATCCGCTATGACTGTATTCAAGAAAATTTTTAAGAAATACAAAAAAAGACGGCCATTGCCTGATTTATCGGATGTAATAGGTTTGCGAAAGTTTTTTGGCTCAAAATCAGTCAACTTTCAGACCCACACAAGGCGAATTCTTATCATGATATGACGATTGATTCGTTACCGGATATTTCGGTTTTGGAAACTTTACGTGAGAGAGCTGGAGAATTGGGGTTGAAGCCATTTGAAGAATGGAAAATTGCCACTTTCAAAGGCCGGAAAGGGCTATTCATTTTGCCAGGAGTTCTAATTGAAGAAGCTCAGGTGGCATGGGCTAAAAAAGTTTTCCAATACGCAGAACCTCCTCATACTACAAACATGACCATTCACGGAACAAGTCCTAAGAGGTAATACAATTTAGCGTATTTTCTAATAGGAGATCTAGTGATGTTTTGAAAAATGCCGGCAACAAGTTACGTTGGACCATATTGGGAATCGAGTACGATTGGAATACGAAGGAGTATCCTGCAGACGGTAGAGTCTTACCAATGGAGTTGAAAGACATGGGAGGGGTACAAATCAATCTTTCGTACCTCACTCATTATCATTTCGTAGGTGATTTCAACAGCCATGGGCATGAATAAAATGATACCCGATGCTACCATTATCAACTATTATCCTCCGAAAACTGCTCTTTCACCACATGTCGATAAGTACTATTTTCTTTTCTTACAATTAGTTAACAGTTAATTCAGATCAGAAAGGTCTAAAGCTCCATTAATTTCATTGTCTTTCGGACAATCAGCTGTTTACCTCTCTGGAGGTTTAGATCTTGATGATGATGTGATTCCAATCTGGTTACGTTCTGGAGATGTTTTAATAATGTATGGTGAACAGCGTTTGGTTTACCATGCAATACCATGTATTGTCAAGCAAAAGAACTATGTGGTTAAAGATGATCAGTTACTAGAAGAGTATATCAACTGTAGCAGGATCAATATGACAATTCGACAAGTTAACCCTTAACAAACGTGATTAAATACAAAATTCTAGTTTCCATTCTTTGATTTGTTCAGGTTTATTCTCAGCTCAGCGTCTCAAGTCGCTCACCATGGCGATATATAAGGAGCTCAAAATACAAAATTCATTTTCTTATTTTTTCCAATTTCTGATATGAAATCATGTTTTGTAATGGTGAAATATTAAAAGAAGACTCTAGTAAGTGAATCGATGTTTTAATCGAGTTTGAAACCGTTCTCAAATACAATGGTAAAGCTGGATAACATTATTTGAATACATTATAAAACATTGGTTACAAGAAACTCAGTCAACAGGATGGCTAGCAATACTAGGATGCATGGGGGGCTGGAATTCCAAAACGCGTTCCTGAAATAAGGTTAGGTACAAGAAGTTCAATCAATTAATAAGAACCTCCTCAAACTCATCTGACTGCGATAAAAAGTTATTCAAAATTGAAAAAATTTGGTTGTTCAACAACTGGAAACGACGTGTTCTTTCCACAACGCGAGGTAGAGCCTAATGATCAGATTGTTAATGAAACCAATTTTAATAGACTTACAACTCCATCGACTGTCTCAGTTTTACCATCTGCCTTCTGTATTTTATGTAAGTGATAGGAGAAGTCCAGTACTTCAAATCGTCGTTGTTGTCCTAGTAAACTGATAATGGTTAGGCCAGCCCACACAACTGAATCCCCAAACCATTCCCTGTGAGAAGAAGTTCAATCACATTGTTTTACAAGAAGAAAGATACTCATTCAAGTTTTCCTCTGCAGTTTGAGAAGGGAAACATAACCAAAACTGTAATGCTGAATAAAGCCTGTGAAACTCTCCGCACTCATTAATACACATCACACCGTTACTCGGGTGAGAACCAATGTACACCTTAAATAACTTAGATAGTATAGTGATCACGCTCTACTTCTTACCATTTCGGAAACAATCATTTGTTTAATCCGTTGTAAAAACATCTCGAAAACGTTCAAGCCACAACAGAGCCTCTCTTTGGTCATTAGTTCAGCTTCCCTGGCGATAGCGATTTGCTATTAAAAAATATGGTTTCAAAACGTGATGTATTAACTACCTTATCTGAGCCATACTTCTCAATCACGCTGGTCAGTTGAATACGAGAGTATTTCTCTTCCAACTTGGCCAACTGTTTCTCTTGCTCCAAAACGTCTATTTCAAAAGCATGTCAGTACCTAAACTCAAACAAACACTTACTTTTAGCATGAGGTTTAGGAATAGCATTAGTATACGCGGCTGCCACTAGTAAGTCTTGTACTTCTTCTTGGGCTAGCCCTAACTCCAATTGCATACAAAACAGAATAATATTTCCCACTTCTCGCAAATCCTTAAGAAACTATGACGTTTCACAGGATTGTCTGATTTTTAGATACCTGACAGAATTCACCGCGGAGTTCTGGATGTTGTCCAATCGCATCCAAATGATGCATGAAATACTTAAGAAGACCTAGAAAGATGCATGAGTGTTCGATTGATGTTTTTTTGGAACTGACCAGGGCTGCCATAGTCGCTTCTGGGCAGTTTACATACTTTAGGCATCACATTCGACATGGATAATAATTTACTTCTTAACTTTCCCGTGAGTAACTGATTAGCGAGCTTCAGCAATTCGTCTAGTACAACAGCGATTCCTGTTATTTAACAACTCATATCTTGAAGAAAATTCTATCGAACCTTGATATTGTAGAAGACGAGCGATCGCTTTCATATGTTGTATCCCTATGAAACATTGATATGCGTGGAAGATATTAATGAAAGCAGCATTCAAGGATTTCGACCCCCATTGATATTGAGCGGTTACAGGGGGTGGTCTCTCTCGAGCTGGAGTTTTCCGGAATGTTTTCTATAAACGCTTTTTACCACGAATGCGCAGTGATTCAACTCACCTTGGATCTGACAAATCTATGAGTGGAGCTGTTGTATTGATAATTTATTACAAAATCATAATTAAGTTCCCAGAATACATGAAGAGTTATACGTCCATGGGGAGCGGATACGTTGTGGTTTGCCTTAAAAAACCGGTACTTGTGAGAATGACAGATAAACGCATTACCTCCTGTAGTAAATCGCTAAAATCAGCCACCGAGAATAACCGTTCTTTCAGAAGAGAATGGCAGAGCCGATTTGTTTCAATAGCATAATCTAACTCAATGATTGAAGATAACTGACTGCCTTCAAACTGCCAAATAGCGCTGTCAAGAGCTTTCAATAAAGCGATATTCACTCGTTGTGATAAAAGTCTATTAAGATCAACAGGACGTCCGAGAAGCTTGAACAACAGAACTTATCAGTGAGGAGAATAAAACAAACTTGAACATGACGCTGACTCAAAATACTGTCGTATCGGCCAGCTCCAGGAGTTCTGACAGATAATCCTGCTTTATTGATATATTGTTTGAATTTCTTATCCAACATCATACTGCATACAATCGAATAAATTATATAAAAAACTAATATTACCAAGATGCCATTTGTTTGTAATGTACAAAAACCATATCGGAGAGTTTGTAAACGAACTGATCGAAACAGAGATTTACTTCGGCTTCAACCTGAATAGTCACAATCAGAGGAGTTATTGCAAAGCTCAAACCTCGTCATATAAGAACTGTTTTTTGAAGTTGAAAAGACTGTAATTAGCAGCATCATTATAAAGATCCAGTTGGTACAAAGCTCCTTCTAGCAAGGCCAAATCCCCAGATGTTAGTATGTGATCAGTTAAAATCCAAGGCATTGACATTTCGATTGGGAACTGTAAACAGATGAATGTGGTAAAAATGAGAATATATATATATAACAAACTTGAATTCGAGCTCCCATTGTCATTTCAAGATAAAACTCTCTGAACCATAACTGACTCAGCTCTCCAGCGTTTTGAAGAGTATCGGAAAGTTGGAATAGAGCTGGCCAGTGTGTAGATTTCCTAGGATCAAGAAATATATAACACACAATATATTGTGCAAGAACCTTAAGAATACACTAATTCGCTCAATGGTTTTTGTGTCTAATTCTTTTCTTAACACTTTCTTTCCTCCGCTACATCTCTCAGAAATTAAAGATTCAAGTTGTGTTCGGACCATGTATAGCTGAAAGGAAGTTGTAAACCATATACATAGTAGAATTAACCTGCGTGCTACTTGGAGCTGGGGGGGCAGCTCTTCTTGGAATCCTCAAATCACTAGCTGAGCTACTATTTGAATCTTTCCCTTGCTTCTTCTTTGTCTTCTCGACGGGTCTAGTTTCAAACCCTGCCAAAGTATCCATGCAGGTGTCTCGGACTGATTGAATAATGCTTAGATGGAAGACGGTCAAGTTTGATATGAGAGATTTATATACTTAGCCAGAAGATCTTTTTTGTTTTTCACAGCTTTCTGAAGAGGTTCCGACAAAGCAAGCTGGACGAAACTTTGAAGTTCGGAATAGATATGACGTCGAATTGCGTTAGACAGAGCTGGTTCCATTTTCCCAAGTAACGCTTGCAAGCCTTTGATCATTGAAATCATTTGAATTAAAGCAGACTTTTCTGTTGGCGAATAGTTATACCTTAGAGAAAGTTTAACATAGATCATAACAGTAATTCAACTACCTAGTCGCTCTTTCATATTCTTCAGCATCTTGGGGGCAATCTTTGTTTTCTCTAGAGTTAGTTGGGTTCAAGAGTTTCCAACTAATAGTTTCTACAACGTCCGAAGTCCATTGAGTGAGCAGTTGGACCCCACTCAAAGACAAGGAAGTGAGCTTCCTATTTTCCTCATCAGATCCGAGAGCTCTATCGCTTATGGCAACCTGCGATAGTTTATTCTATCATAAATCAGAACCGAAATATATCAACCTCATTGTTAACTTTTGCTAGTTGAGTGACATAAGACTCATGATCTCCTCTGGCCAACTTAATCTTAGCTGCGATATTTACATGACATCGATCACCTTGAAAACGGATTAGTTTCCAAACAGATTTAGCAGAATACCTTCTTTATCACTTAAAGGCCATTGTTTGGCATCGTAGAACTGTGATCGTCTCACAAACGAAAACGGCTGAATTTGCATATCTCCATATAATGGAACTACTTCCAAATTCTAGAAAAGGATCTTTTTCAATCATGCATATAATCCAAACCTTAAATATTTTGTCTAATCGGGAGATTGACAGCTTCTTTTTCTGATCAAGCTTAGAAACATTCGAGTTACCACCATCCATAAGAAATAAAGAGAAAGCTATGACCTGTGAGGGAGGGGTACATGAGACTTAGGAATCAGATTTACTCACTTTAACGAACATATGACGTTCTGAAGGATTGAGATATAACTGATTCTCAAACATATGAGCACAGATATTCACAACATCAGCTAACAACTCTTCGTAGCCATCAATCTGAATGAAGATGTTTCAGTTGATTTTTCTTGCGCATAAGTTGCAAACCTTAACCATTTCATCTCTCAGAGTATCTTTTATTTTGTTTTGTGTGGCCAAGAACATACTCAAGTTCTGCATATCATGAATAGTTTGAGTGTCCGACATTACTTGTAAGAATTGAGCAGATCTGGCAAAGTAGAAGATGAAAGAGACAGAAAAGAAAAACTACCTTCTATAAGTAGAAAAATCGTTTTTGATCGAAGCTTTCATATTCTTTAATTCATCTAATACAGCAAACATATTGAGAAATTTCCCCAGAGTTAATAAATAAGCTTCCGAAACAAAATCCTTGAATTTGTGAAGATGAGGCTTTAAGAGTATTCTGATCATAACTCACTTTACGTTTTTCGGAATGACATAATCTCTTAACTTCATCAAAGAATCGAACTATTGCTCTATTCTACAAGAAATTTGATTTTTATCCAACTTTTAAAGAGTGCCTACGGTGAAATGCATGAATGCGTAGAGCTTGTCCACTTCAGGTTTCAAAACTTCAACGACTTTTAAATTAATTTCTACTCTGTTAGGTTGGTCGTTCGATTTTGCCTGAAATTATTGGTTTCTCATCTGATTCTGGGTGAATTATACCATGGGAACAGCTCGCGAGCAACATCTCCATGTATACAAATTTGCTGCATGATTGAGACCATCTTCGAGCATGATATTCTGTGAATTTTGAAGATTTAAAGTTTTCTTTAACATATTGATCCTACGAATTCAGAATGCCTTGTAGCTTCTTCAATATACTTAGACACGCCAGTAACATAAGCGCTTCTGTCCTCAAAATTCGTATCAAAGTTTGTGCTGAACGTAAAATATCGAAAAACAATTTCAAGATAGCTTTCTCACCGGCATAATAGTGGTAAAGGCCTGGCTTCGATCGAAGGTTGATCATCAGGAAGCAGCAAATCGTCAAGTAACTTCAGTCAATAAATAATTTTGAAAAATAACCGTATTACAAACCTCAACGTTGCCTATGGCGTCTCTTAGCGAAACTTGATCTGACATGTTGCTGAATGGGAAGCAACTCTTCCCTGTTGATAATCACCCCAGCAATTCAATTCTATAAAATTGAAATTTCCAAAGTTCAGAAGTTTGCAAAGAAAAACATATGTTAAGTTAATTAGTAATTGCCGAGTAGCGCGCTCTGTGGCTAAATCGAGTCCTTTAATTTGCAGCTTGTATTTAAATCGAACCACACACCAAATATGCTGTTTTATTCTATTCCTTTGTTCTCCTAATGATGAATTTTTCCAGACTCAGAGCGTTCGGGACGTGATGGGCTCCGGGGAGAAGCCTAAGGTTCATTATGTGCCGAAGATTCTGAATGGCGGTATCGCGGGGATCGTTGGAGTCACGTGTGTGTTTCCATTGGATCTTATAAAAACTCGTCTTCAAAACCAAAAGGGAACATCATCATATAATGGGATTAAAGACTGCTTCGTTAAAACATTGGCGAACGCTGGTGCTTCACGGAGCAATCAAATAAGAGCTTTTTACCAAGGAGCCTCTGTCAACATTCTGCTCATCACACCAGAAAAAGCTATCAAGCTTGTAGCCAATGATTTCTTCCGCAATATTCTCAAAAAAGGAGATGAGAAACTCTCTTTGTTCAGGTATTTGTAATGTTAGTAATTCTTATAACTATATTTTGACCTGAAGAGGAATTGTTGCCGGAGCTAGTGCCGGAACTTGTCAGGTCATCATCACGACACCCATGGAACTTTTGAAGATCCAAATGCAACAGTCAGCGAAAAGACAGAGTTTAGTTTCAGTTGTCAGCTCTTTCCTTCGTGAGAAAGGCTTGGCAGGACTATACACAGGCTTAGGTCCTACCTTGGCCAGAGATGTTACTTTCTCCGCCATATATTTTCCACTTTTTGCTAGTCTTGATGCTCTTGGACCTAGAAAGAGCGACAATTCAGGTAAAGCTTTGTTGATTGATATGAATCATTCCAATCTCCAGGAGACGCCGTGTTCTGGGCTAGTTTCTTGTCAGGTTTGACCGCAGGAGCCATGGCTTCATTTGCCGTCACTCCTCTCGACGTGGTTAAAACCCGGTGCCAATACGTCGGCGAAGGAGCGATACCTTACAAAAGGTAAACTCAGAGTCTCAATCAAAAATAATGAGGGAATTTAGCATGAGCGAGGCATTTGTGTCCATATTGGGAAAAGAAGGACCGAAAGCGTTGTTCAAAGGAGCTGCCTGCCGTATGATGGTCATGGCGCCACTGTTCGGAATAGCTCAAACAGTCTATTACATAGGAGTAGCTGAAAAACTTTTAGGCTACGAGAAATCCCAAAGAGTTTAGATTTTGAGAGTCTTTTTATAAATTATTATTCACTGTATTCAATACATATAATTAGTTTCTTGTTTCTTGTTTTTGGATGGTTCATACCTAAGTATTTGAAAGTTATGGACCTCACAATACAATGCGGTTTCTAAGTAAATGAGCGCCCCGAGAGTCAATCTTGAAGCTCTGGCTAAAACAGCTGGTGTATTACCTCATGTCGCTATATATGGTGGAGGGTCGATGGCTAAGTGCATCTCCGAAGGTGCTCTCAGCGCTGGTGAGTGTTATGGTTCTGCACGTTCAACGCATTAGTTAAAGAGTTTATCAGCAAGCATCAAATTTCTATATCAACAAGGAGTACGGGTAGTGCGATGGGATGGAAAGTAATCTCCAACTTCGAAACTATCTATCTTATCACTCTTTTGTTTCAGAATAATGGTTATCAAAATGTTTATACTGATGTGAATGAACAAAATAAGAAACATTCTCAAGGAATAGCCATAATTGGAGTCAAACCACAAGCTAGACAATCTTTGTGGAATAGCAAAATTGACTTTTCGAATTATGCTGCCGTTGTTTCGCTCATGGCCGGAGTTACATCCGAAACTCTTGAGAGTGAAGTTCGAGGCTTAAATATCTGTTTTGGAAGCGTATAATCACGTTCAGATGTCTGCTTTTTGTGCAAATCTTCCTCCGATCATAAGAGTTTTCCCTAACTCACCATGTGCTGTGGGAAAGGGAACTACTCTCATTTGTAGGAACAAGAAAGTTGACCAACAGATAGTGAGTTTGACGTTTTCAAGCCAAGATTCATTATTCTCTAAAGTTCGAACTAACGGAAGCTTTGGTTAGAACGTTCAGTTCAGTTCACATCATTGATGAGGTTCAAATCAATGCAGCTGGAGCGTTGACGGCATCCTCTCCTGCATGGGTATTGAATTAGCATTTACAAGGGGAACTGATAAATTTAAGACATATATGTATATTGAATCGTTGGCAGATGGAGGTGTTCTCTCTGGTTTACCCCGGGCCGAGGCAATGAAATTTGCAGCAGAAGCAGTCCTGGTTTGCAGTATGTAAAGCGCTAGTACATAGTAACTGTAGGGAGCTGCTCAAATGGTTTTGGCAAGAGAATGCAAAAATCCTGGATCGTTGAAAGATGAAGTTTGTTCACCCGGCGGAACAACTATAGCCGGCGTTCGACAACTTGAGAAATCATGTATGGTTATCTATTGGTCATGATAACGAGAGCAAGCTTTGTTAAGGTTTCCGCTCAGGGGTGATGGAAGCGGTCAAAGCCGCAACTGATCGAGCCAAGGAATTGTGATATGGAACAATAATAGTAAATGAAAAGGGGGAACACCCGATAGTAAATTTGAATAAAACATTAATTGTAAATAGGGTTCAATTTTTCGAATGAAAGAAGTAGTCTGAACACACGCAAACAACGATTTTTCAAAATGACGACAAGGAGATAAAAAATTATTTCTTTCAAACTGATATCAAAAACTCTGCAAATAGAATAACACAAACATAACAATTTCAAGCGTTGACATTGATGTAATTAACAAACAAAGATGCTATTTTAGCTGGATTAGATATTGGATTTGTTTTGGAAAACGTGATAAATTGCCTCCTGAATCTGGCTAATTCAGGTGCTGATCTGATTCTATTGAACACGATCTGAAATCAATCTCTTACTCTTACACCAGAACTTGAACATACTTTGTTACAACTCGGTTCTGCGCAATCTATAACAATCGGTTGCCCAGGAACTGCATGTGCTTGTCCAGATAAGATAGAAGAAACAACCTATTACAGGTTTCGTTATTACTAGAAAAAAAATGGCTCAACCTCTTGAGTCGCTCTATCGAGATCATGTAAGAAGTTGGTGGGAGCTAGTGGTGCAACGACTGTGCTCTTGTTTTCGGTAAGCGGTACTCCCTGTGAAGTAATCACTGTTTCAATGAACTCATGTTAGACAAAACCTCAAAGAGAGACAAATATATATCTTCAAAGGGAATATTAACAACTCGGGGAGATCGATAGGACAGGTCATACATCATATCATCAGGTATTTCATCATCTAATGCTCTGAAAAAAATAAAATTTGAACAGCAAAATGTTGAAGAAATTACTTCTCAACCGTCCCAATTTTAATTTCAAAGAGTGGACTGTCCCAACGATTTCGGTCAGGCTTTTCATACCGGAAACACAGCTCATGCACCATTTGCTGTCCATAGCTGAAACATAAAACTGCTTTTTTTCTCTTAATCGAACGTCGTAGGAGGTAAGTACAGGAAAAATCAAACTTATGAATTGATAAAAATCGTCGAACCTGCGTTCTTTTTCCTTCTGCTGGTCGAACGTCAAGCAGGCACTTTCTTCAGCATTACAAAACAGAACCCCGTAAGTCGTTTTCACCAACTTTGCCAATAAAAACAGTTCATAACGATATCCTATAATTAAATTAAATGTTCAAATAAGCTGCTGAATATCCTCACCTTTGATATAATTCAACGAATCACATATAACAGTTGTATTTTTGCCGATGAGCTTCTCGACTCGAGATTTCAGCATCGCTCGATGATCTTTTTCCTGTATTTGAACACATTTAAAAAAGACATCCTTCTTCTTACTTTGTGAGCTTGATTATACACAATAGAACGATCAATTTGAAGCTCATCGTCATCTACCACAACTACTGATTTTCCTCTCTCTTTTAAATATTCAACTAATCGGTTCACAATAGTAGATTTTCCAGAGGATGGATGGCCAGTCACAACAAGAAGAGGCATTATTTATCCTATAACACAAACGTTGGAACATTCTAAAATGATTTTGTTCGTTAAACTGAGAAGCTGAAATAGTCACAGAAGTGGTAGAAATAGTCCTTCCAGAGACTCTTTCTCTGTCTCTCAGAGAATCTCTCAGAGATCATTGGGCACCCCAGTCGATGATTCACTATTTTTGTTCACACGTCGAGCCACTTTAAAGCTGCGCTCATTATAACTATTCAGTACTTTTAAGTATATTATCGGTTTTATTATGCATGTTTCATCTCTAATTGCAGGTATAAGCCAGTATGGCGCTGTTGAGTAGCTTTAGAACTTATTTACAATGTGCTTCTCGCAGTCTGTCAAGCTCCACTAGCTTTTTAAGCATGTATGATCCTAGGGTGTTTAGAGAGCCTGTGACTGACTTGAAAAAAGTAAGATAAAAATTCATTTGAAGACCATATTGATATACTTTAGATGAAACAGCCTTTGGATCCTGATGATGAACGCAATTTCTTATTCATCAAAGCAATGAAAGCTGATTCTTCACCAGTTTTTTATAGGGATCACGTGGTAGGTTCCATAAATTAACGCATTCCCATCGTTTGTTCATCTCGGTAATTGTAAAACTGAAGAAAACAAAACTCATTGTCTTAGCACAACCGTTCTGAACGTTTGAAAGTGTGTATGTTTCTCGGAATCTCCTGATTATTTCGTTACGTGAACTCGTACTCACGTATCTATTATGCAAATGATGCATTTCTATTGGGTATGAAGTAAATTTCTGTCTTGTTTTTAGGTTGATAAATTGGTCCGGGTCATAATGAAAGATGGAAATAAAGAAACTGTTCGTAAACACGTGTACGAGGCACTGGAAATAGTGAAGCGTCGTCAATATAAATTATGGTTACAAGCCAAGACAGAGGAAGAGAAGGTACATCACATTACAATTTCACATTTTTTATGACAGGATTTTTCAGAATAATATCGAACTCGATCCGTTTGTGATCACAAGAACAGCCATAAGAAATTGCCATCCGTTAATGAAGTTGCAAGGAGTGACTAGAGGTTTGAACATATCAATAACGTACGAGAGTTTTCTATATAATTACAGGAGGAACGACATATCAAGTCCCGTTCCCTATTGAAGAAGCTGAGGCGGAATTTAGAGCAATGAAGATGATGAGAGATATTTGTAGACAAAAAGCACATCATGGAGAAACTCATTTGAGGTGAAACTTTTCCTCACATTTTTCGAACACATGAATTACTATTCTATTACAGAAATATTTTAGCGAGTGAAATACTAGCTGCTTACCAGAACGAAGGATTGACTATTCAGGCTAAACAAGAATTACATAAAACTTGTGAAGCCAATAGAGCTTACGCTCACTACAGGGCTTAAATCGAAGGAGTTTGTTGTAAAATTAAGTGTTATAGTTGTTTTTTGTTATTAAATGAATTCTTATCCTCTTCCTTTTTTGTATTTTTGTTACGGTTCGTCTAGCCCGTTCACATTTTTTTATTTTCATCTATCAGGAAATTGAACTTATTTGTATATTAAGAATGGCACTGATCTCCACCGACACATTGTCGGAATTCGAACAACAGTACTCGGTACAAACAGCAGAGGTGAGGTTCATCCATATACATATACTCTCATCGTACCAATCAGATCACATCCCGGATTGGGAGACTTCCTTCAGTACCAGTGTCCGAACGAGCTTCTGCTGTGCAGAATATTCAGCGGTTACTTGTGGAAGTGCAAGAGTTGCTCGAACAAATGGAACTTGCTGTGCGAGATTTACCAGTGGGAAGGTTTGTTTAACATTCATTTCCCTATTAACCTTTATCTACTTAGCAATGAAAGATCCAAATATGAAAACAGAGCCCGAAGTTATTACTCTGATAAACGACAGCTTGACTCTGAATTAGAGAAGGCCGTTCAACGGTTACGTGAAGTCGCAGACAGAAATGAATTATTGGCGTTTGATGAGGCTGTCCAAATGGATCAACAAGAAGATCAGTTAATCGCTAATACCCAACGCTTAGAACGTTCATCTCGCAAATTGCAAGATGCCTACCGAATGGCCATAGAGACTGAAGAAGTAAGTTTAATTTCTCATATCTATGTGATTAACTATTCAATTAGATGGGAACTGAAGTACTTAGTAATTTATCGGCTCAAAGAGATACGATAAATAGAGCTCGAGAGAGGATGAGAGATGCGGATGCCGAACTTAGCCAGAGCACACGTTTATTGAACACCATGATCAGAAGGTAGGAAGTTCTATCATGAAGTTTATCGATGAAAAGCATAATTTCAATTCCAGAGTGATTCAAAATCGACTCTTACTTCTCATTGTTGCAGTGGTAATGATGTTCTCCCTGCTTTTTATAGTTTACAAGATGGTCTAGTGGATCCTTGCTTCTGTTCTCCTCTTCTCTCTATTTATTTTCTCTTTAGAAATCTTTATATGATTTCCGTCTGTGATATCCCTGATAGTTCACAGTGTAGGCATCTGTGTTTGTAACTTCTATCTGAAATTAACCTACTAATTTTGAAAACAAAGAGTTTTGTGAAAATTTCTAACTATGGTCTGGAACTGCTCTCATTGTATTTCTGCTTGTATATTCTGTACGAATGAAGCTTATTTTAAATGCTATGAGATTAGTTTGAATCCCCAAGTGTGTGATTATATGGGATGAGTTGCTAGGCAAACAACCCTGAGTATCGTCCTCATAAACTACCAATTACTGTCTCCTTGCTCATTCAGGATGTCTCCTTACAATTTCAACACCCGGGAATTTGCATAAATGTCATGGTTCACTAGTGGGCTACTCGAAATGTTTCGATATGGAGATGTAACCAAGGCTGTTCGTTCCTGAATTTGAATTGATCAGCGAACTTGAGAAGAACAAAGTTTTCTTAGGTGAGTGTCCTACATTTGAAGATATGAGAATATTTTTTTTTGTTCACAAGTCCATAATGATGACAAAAACTTTGTTTATTTGCCTTTTCGAGTAATAACAAGGTCAGTTCCGACAGATGGAAGCCAAGTCGGTTACTATACAAACGAAAATTTTGTTGACAGTTCAAACTGAAATTAGATGGATCACATACTCTGAATTCTGTAGGAATGAACCTCCTCATTTCAAAATAGTTTTATAAATACAATTAATAAACTGATTCTTATCTATGTAGTCCGATGGTTTTCAAGTAAAACTTCTCACCCCCAATACCTTGGTTTCTCTTCTCGAACCATTTTCTTCGATGATATGTCTCTCGGTTACTCTCACATCTTCAACTAGTTTTATCTATTTGTACCTCAAAAAATGTGCGAAAAAGAAAGAAAAGAAATGAGAAATCAAGATGAAGACAATCGGCCAAGTGATAGAATACCAACTATGGCGAAGGTCAGCTAGCCTTCCCTAGATCAGGCTTTTGTGATGAGTGTATATTGGAATACCCGAAATGCTTTTGCGCGAAAACGCCCAGCAAAGGAATTCGTCCTCAAACATTTTTCGTTTTTCCTCTTCTACATAGACAGACTGCTGTAAATGATATTGTTCTTTGTTCTAGGCAATTCAATTCCTTATTTATATTGTTTATTCATTCATTATTCCCTGATTCCAAGTCGGTAGCTGGCAGATGCATACCCAGTTCAATGGCATTTTCATATTTTGGCAACATCTGCTTTGAAAATATAACTTGTCACATATCATGTCATCTCAAGAGTATCATTTCTCCACGAATATTTCCTATTCAGTTCCTCTTAATGACGTCATAACTGTTCAACCTGTTGGTAAATTGTTAAAAACCGTATAATATTACCCATTTATGCTGCTAAGTCAGTGGTTTTTTCACAACAATTTAGCAATACGATGCCTTCAAACGGCTTTTTCTCGGACAGCAGGTGGTTAGCTGGCGTCAATCCGATTACGGTATTAAGCTGGGGTCATTAAAAGGTTTCAATGACTGAATTGTATGTCTCCTCTATGAAAACAAATTTGAAAAAGATATATTTATGTTTGTATATCAAATAATTCATTAAATGCAATGAAAGAAGAACAAAACAAACCTTTGCCATTCTTTCTGATCAATGCGCACAGCCTTTCTGCAACCATCAACATGGTCAAAGTGAAAAAGTATTCCCGACTCAACCCAACTCCACGTCATCTCATTTGCATATGCTCATTTAACACAAAGAGAATCAACCCGACTTTCAAAATGTTGAAATGTAAGAAAACGGCTTCGATTTTGGTTTTTGGTTCTGAAAAAAACGACAAGTCGGCGACACTTTATCTCATCAGTTATTCATCCGAAATCATTTTTGTATGAAAACATCCCATTGAAGAGTCAATGTCATTCCAATTTTTTTTGCTTTTCGTCCTCATTTTATGATTTTATTGGTCGTTGTTCTATGTTTCCTTTACAGGATATACTTAATATCATTATGATATGACCTTATGTCTCAAAGGCCGAAAGAAGAGCTGTCAATTCAAGCATTCGAATGTTTCTATGCTCAAGAAATTCATGAGAAAATCGTGTAATTAGGAAACTGTATGCTCATCTAATCCTCTATAATTAAAGAGATGCTTTTAATTTCATTCCTCAAATCTTGTACATATGCTAATCGTAAAATAGATTAAGAGATGGGTGACGCAATTAAGATAAGCATTACTTTTGAATAAAGAGAGATGTATGGAGAGTAAGTGTGATTACTAGAGAGAGAGAGAGAGAGGAAGATAGAGACAAGGAACAGGAAAACTCAAGCAGAAGTAGCAGAAGTAAGGAAAGTTGGAAAAGAGTGATGAATGAAATAACAGATGGAGACACAGTCCCTAAGTCGAAAAGCGCAACTCAAAACAAACACTTGACGTGCAAATTCTCATTGAATTTATGTGCTTTTCGACAATCTGTTCAACCTGTAACTGGTAAAGTAAGTTACAAAAACTGAAAAGCTGAGAAGAAGGGAGAGAGAGATAGAGAAAGAGAGACTATGGAAGGATACTCAAAAAAGCATGAACAGAAGGAGTCTTCGGCTTCTTTCAAATCCCAACAAGGCCATTTTCATATGAAATTTCGAGAATCGGCTTTTTCCAAATAAAATTAATGAAGGAATCATACATTTGCATTTTAAATGTCTTGAAATTGAGGTGGAACAAAGAAGATTTTCGAATGACATCTCATTGCGACGCATACAAGATGATGATGATGAATAAATTTATTCAAAATGAGAGTATCCCTAAATGGTATTTAGTTTGATCATTAATTTATGTAAATTAATGTTTTCGTTGAATGATAGAGACATTCCGTCAGACTTACATGAACCTTGAAGACGTTTTCATTGTTGCTCTTTCTCAGGTTTACCATAATAAGGCCAAAATGAGATCAGCTCTGTCTGCACTATGATTTCCTGTGCGGGAATAGTAGCAAGGAACTGCATCAAAGTGCAACAGATGATTATCGTCTTCTGGTCAAATAGGTGTGAGGACACTCTCATAATCTTCTTTTTCATTCTTCTTCTTAATACATTTTGCTCAGACTAATAGTAGTCATCAGCAAATCTTTCGTCTGGCCAACTGCTCTACTTCTGTTTTCTAACGAAGCGTCTGATTTTTTGATTTCCGTTGCTCTCAGTTCATGTTCTCCCAATCTATACTATTGTTCTAAATCATCTTTTTTGCGTTGTTGTTATTTATTGAAGAATCCCAC
Organism: Auanema freiburgensis; assembly: GCA_030370435.1. Taxonomy (NCBI): domain Eukaryota; kingdom Metazoa; phylum Nematoda; class Chromadorea; order Rhabditida; family Rhabditidae; genus Auanema; species Auanema freiburgense. The sequence goes on from CM059369.1 coordinate 2,326,543, forward strand.
TTTCGGGCTTGTTTGGTTTATTACTGGTCTTCTCAACTTCTTAGGTCAATTGTATCATTGCTTCTCTTTATTTATGTACCTTACCACATACAGCTAATGGCAAAAAGAATTCCGAAAGTGACATGTTTGAATAAGGACAGGAGCTGAAAGGTGATAGAAGTAGCTAAGGATTCATGAAAATCCATGCGGGATATCATCATCAACTTGACCGCAAAGCCTTAAACGGTCAGGCGGCATTGACAACCTGTGGAGTGGAAGCAAATAGATTTGATCGACTTTAATCCGGGAGAAAAGAATTTAATTTGTTTACAAATCATCATACGTTGTAGGCTTCTGTCGGCTTCGTTTTTTGAATTTTTTTGACGAAGAGAGAGAGAGAGGAAGAGAGTGATAGAAGAGCGGTTGGGAGGAGAGAACTGGTTCCTACTTTCATACTTCTCCCCTTTAACCCTTTTTGAAACATTAGAATATCTTAATGACTCCAATATCAATCCGCTTTTACGGTTTTTAATGTATTTTTTTAAAAATATTCCAACTTTTCAAGTTCTTCAAGGCTTCCATTCTTCTCATTGCGCATGTTCAGTCAAGGATTTAATTCAATTTAAAAAATCTTTTTATCATCATCTCTTTCAGAATTGATATACTGAAAGAGACGATATAATAAGCCAAATATGGACATGTTCATCATTTGAAATTAACCAGTTTCCTCTGTTTCTTCTAAGCAACCCCCTCTTCTATTCTTGCCCATCTTCTTGCTGCCTCCTCTTCCTCTCTGCATTTCCAGCTGGTTGACTGTCGTCGACTGTTTCTTTAATTCTTATAAGTTTCGCAAACAAGTAGCCATTGAGCCTAATTAGCAGTTTTGTTCTCCACACTTTTTTTGTTACCAAAGTCAGTTTGAGATGAGTCAATGAACGAAGAATGTCTATGGATGCTCAGTCGGCGTTGATAACTCCCTTAATCCGTCTTTGTTACATAAAAGGAAATAAAAAAATAAAAAGTGCCAGTCAGTGGGTAGATTTGTTGATAAAATCTTTTTTCTTTTGATTCTATTGTTTGTAAAAACTATTTGATTGCGATCGAATTGTTTTGGATTGCATAATCCAGACGCATACATTTACTTCCTTTCATGGATTCTTGTGCCGATAACAACTTCCACATTTGCCGGTTTCCTCTTCTGACAGCTTTTTCTGCGAATTAGCAACATTGTCAGTCAAAACTTAATTTATTATTTTGCAGAAATATAGTTTATAACCATTTCTGCAGACAAGTTCATAAGCCCAGAAGCATTTTTGTTAACAAATCCATTGTAAATCAATACGTTGCTTCTAGCAACTGACAGTTCCCCATCAATTTTGCCACAAAAAAACGAACGAAAAACTTCTTCTCCGTAAATGTCCTTGTAATCATCAGAAGAAACGTCAAAAAAAGAAAAGAAAATGCAGTGAAACTTCAACCTTACATTACCGGATTAACCTTGGATATGCTCATCTTGCTACTCAACACACGAAAAGATCAGAAAACAACATGTAAACTGTTCTTTGCGTATATAGATATCAAAAGGAAATTGCCGACATGTCTGTCTGTCAGAGCTTGTCACACGAGGTCGGTGGTGATGTTATCTCACTCAAATAGATTCATCAGTTCAACTGCCAACAGCTACCAAAAATGGGTCGTGGCGCTATGCAAAAGCTGCAACATAAAGGTTCTCATACTTGCCTCTGTCAACCCAGTCTGTTCTATTTGTTTCATGGTCTCATCACAGCTTTCAATGATCTTAATGTATATTATTCTTATTGGAAGAACCTGAGCTGAGTATTCACAACCAGTTCCTTTTCTCCAACCTAATGTTATTCCATCACACTGTTTCCAGTCGTTTTTTTTATTCTTCTATCTCTCAGTTGTCTTCATCTTATTTGACGGAAGCTATGCCATTGCATGTGAGAATAGTGGCGTCATCTATTTATTTTCTTTTGCGGTCATCCCAAAAAGAAGCTCAGAAAATGTTGATATTCATAAGTCCATATCAATGACTCCACAACGATTGCGTCTTTATTAGTTCTTTTCCATTTATTTTATTAATATAGAGGAAGTATTAAGAAAAGACTTCCGACCCTTCTAATGACAGTAATCCGGTCATGGCTTTCGTTCTCAATTGAGTTATTCTGAGCATGGGAAAAACATGTTGAACCACTTGAAGGAGATAGTTTTAAACTGAGATGTCTGGGAAGGCGATCATAACTGCCTGCTTCAAGTAGTTTTCGGTAACATCAAATACTCTTAGCTTAGTCTGTGATTTTCACTTTTCCTCCTCCTCCTTAGACTACATTCCATGATCATGAGGCTGAGTAACTAATTTACATTAGTGAATCAGATCACTCTTACTTATGCTAATTCTTTGAGGTGATTACCTCATAATGATGAACTTAGACAACCGACGCAATTTCTGATTATTCAAATCACACACGTACGTAATCCACGTGGAAAAAGCAAACGCAACTCATTTGTTGCATTTTTAACGCTAATAACGGTTGTTTTTGAGAATCTTTCAAAGCTGCCTTCTAAGGTATCCTCAGTTTCAGTTTTACGTTCAAATAATCCGAGAAATATGGCTTTGTTGATGGGTCCCATTCCCAAATTACCATATTATCCCGTTTTAATCTACTTTTCCTACAATTAAGTGCTGTTCGGTATTCAACTTTATTATCTAAATTGACAATAAAAAAGTTTAAGAATGAACGATTTTAAGGAGAAGAATTCGGAAGAAGAGAGAGAGAGGAGAGAACGAGATGAAGATGTAGCGGGAGATGTTGGAGAAAAGCAGCGACAGCCGATGATCGGCAGACCATTTCGTCAAATAATTCCCCGGTCGTCTTGGGTGGTTTCAAATGATCTGTAATTGTAGATTTTTTGAAACTTTCTTTGAAATGATGATATAATTTCAGAAAACTTCCAAGTTTTATTGCTCATTAAACAGACCGTAGCATCAGTAGTTTGAACTAATAAAACTTCAGACCACCCTTACTGAAAAGAAGAGGTGATTGATTCTATTTAACTAACTGTTTGATAGAGCCATTGAAACTTGTGACTTCTATAAAAGTACATCTTCTTCAAAGGATTGTAAAAATATGTTAACCTTAAGCTATTTACCTTGCAGTCATACTCAACCATTCCTTTTAAGTATTACCCAGAGGTGTTAAGGAACCAAATGTTCTACTTATTGATTTAATTAATCAGTTCAGGCTCAATAATTTAAGTTTAAATAGGTTCTACATAGTTAATTCCCTTTCGGAAATATCCACAGGATGTTTCTGAAGGACCTCTTCAGATCATAAATGTGGGCGGGGCAACTACTGAGCCTGCAAGATGATCAAGCATTTCATACATGATGGACTGTGTGAAGGGACTGCAGTAGCCACTCCTTCATTGCCTTTCCTTTACTTTGATTCTTTGAACGTATCCTGAAGTTTCAACACGCTTTACTTTTGCATAGAAAAATAGATGGTTATAAGATAAGACTGTGCGGTCATGAACGATCATATGCTTAGTTATAGATCAGATAAAACATAACCGTTGGTCACTCAACTGTTGGTTTTAGTGAGAATCTCTCTATCTTACCGTTTTCCTCCTTCTTTCTCTGCTTTCTCTCTTTATCATTCTCTTTTTCTCGCTTAGGAAAATCAGCATTGACGCTTTTTGACACTCGAAAGATGAGCTGTTTCGTCTTCCGGAAATATGTTGTTCGACGACAATGTCAATAGACGAATGTCGTATTTTTTGCACAAATTTCAGTGCATATTCAAGTCAGCCATAAGATTTTGAATTTTTGTTTTCCAATGATTATCTGTCAATTTGTTTCTCTAATTAGCCTGTGAATATTGTGTCAGATTCTCATAGTACTCGCCTATGGAAGGTTTCTCGAGGTCTTTTAGACAGGCCTGCTCCAGCCTAAAGCCTAATCCAGCCACATTCCCTCCATTGTGTTCGACAGGCAGTCAGTTCATAACTTCTTTTTTACTTATTCATTTTCTTTTCTGTTTAATGTAAAATCGTCCTCTGGTCAGATGAACTTTCTTTTCATTATTTTCTTTTCGTTCTCCCCTTTCACACAGATCATAGATTTCGACTAAAACCCCGTCTTTGAAACAGTACAAAACAGTTTATTTGAATTTTTGAATTTTCCTCTTCATATTCCCTTTACAAAAATTACAAAAGGCTACCACATGTGTTTCTCCCTTTTGAAGAGCTCCCAACATACTTCTTGACTTACTCAGAAACAACAAAAACTGTCGGCACCAATTGTCTCGAAACTCCTTCAAGTTTACAAAAACATCTTGAGGTCAGTTGGACTTGACCATTTCAACTATATCATAACCAGCGCTTTATATCTGCTTTCCCTACGTTCATGATTTCTTTTCAAATTAGCTTTTTGAATGTCATAGGAACATGTCGGATTTCAAATGTTAATTCTGACATCCTCTTTTTCTTGGACGATCTGTCCTTTGCGAGTAAAGACGGAACAGTTCTTTTTTTTTCTTCCTGAAATGGCCATTTCAACTGAGAAGATTTTTGTTAAATATTTCAAAGGGACTTTAATCTAATCGTCACATCATATTCCATGGCTTTTATCTTACAATATATGTCTAACAGATGTTTTTCCTCACCTTACTGTTCACCTGTTGTTCTACTCTGAAGTACCATGTCTTAGTCTTTCTTTTACTTTCTTTTCATCTTTTTTTCTCTCTTACTCTCTTATATTGTTTCATCTTATTATTATCCTTTCTTCTATGAGAAAAAGATAAAAATCTTCTTTTTCAGGAATGGCCGACACTACGTGTGGCCGTCTGGTGTCATTCCTTCTCGAAGGTGATGAAGTCATTTCTTGTGAAGTATGTATGGAACCATTCGATTCCAACCTTCGTCCCCCTAAAATTTTGCCCTGTGGCCACAATTTTTGCGAACAATGTCTATTTAGTCTCTGCTGTCATCAACAGGTACACTAAAAACATCTTTCCAATTCAACAAACCACATTCTTTCAGTATTATTTATTGGATTCTATAAACTGCCCAACATGCCGAGCTTCATTCACTACGGCAGTTGCCCGATCAGCTCCTACAAATTACGATTTGTGTAGTAAGTTTTGACTTTCTCACATTTGAATTCTACTATTTATGAAAATGTTTTTTTTTTCTACAAAAGTGGTCGTTCAAGCGTGTAATATCGTCGAAAATCCTTTTGGCAATCTCTTACCGACTCAACAAGTTTGGATGAATTACCTTAAGTTATGATGGAGGTCATGAGAAGTTTGTTAACTTCGAAAAGAAAAAATAATAATATGACCTTATAAGAGATGAATTAGGATATCATATTTCATATAATATAGTTAATATTATAATTAGGTAACAGATGCTTCTCTTTTACAGAAATGCTCGATAATGTGCAACGCGGATTTAATAACACCACTGTCCTCCATACACCAGAGGTTACTGTAATTGAGAAGGAAAAGCTTGGAAACGTGGTTAAGAGCTTAGCTGAGAAGAGTCGTGAAGCAAAACATCAACGGTAAGCTTTTTCCATTTAAGGTCATTGATGTATTGACAAATACTTGAAGTACTTAGTAACTAATAACCAGATGTTACAGATGTTTGGATTGTCAACGCAAGCTTTCATCAAAGAATTTATCGAAAATCGCCAGATATTGCGTCATGTGTAACAATTCTGGAAGTTTGGTTAGTTTGATAATGAACTTCTGATATTTATCATTCAATTTTATAGAAGTTTTCTTGCTTGGAGTGCTGTGTTAATAATCACAACGGTCATCGACTCTTCTCAATCCCACAGATGGAAACTAACCAACTTGCGGTTCGTTTATAGCCCACCTCATGGCTTTCATTTTTTGTTGTCTTTTAGATTCTATCTGAACTACGTATCATTCGTCGCAAAATGTTGGATGCTTCTGAAGCATTCGATCATCGTTTGAAAGAAATTGGAAAGAAAGGATCTGTCCATACTCCAGCCCTTCATGCTCAGAAACAAACGCTACTGAGTGAAATCTTGGCCCAGATAGATGAAGCTGTACGCAAGATGGAAGAACCCAAGCTCATCCCGCCAACTAATCTCAAGTTCGTTCCTTATTTGTATTGCTAAAAGGTGTTGCGAATAGAAAATGAGAGAATAAGTAAGATAGAAATAGAAATAAATAGAGTGTGGAGTGAGTGAACGTAAGAAAGAGTGAGAAAGAATGAAGGAGTTGGAGAGCTATCTTCAAGTATCTTCACAGATGAAAGCTAGTCCTGATTATCGTGCTTAGCATTTTTCATTTCACACCAATAGTTTCTGTTTTATAATAATCTCCTATTTCAGTATCATCCGCAACCATCAAATTCACAATTTCTCCAGAATAACAAAGATGAACAGTTTGTTGGAGAAATCAGTTCAGACGGAAAAGCATAGCTCAGAAGAACTTCAACAGAATCGTTTGAAGAAAAGCAGTGAGTTTTTCTTTTTTACATTGTATAGTATCAGTTGTTTCAAAGTTGGACATTGTTTTCTAAATGTTTCGTTCCAGGTTCCGCTATTCGTCAATCGAGACTATCCCTACGCTCTGATAATTCTCTTACTAGAGAAGCTCTATCAACTCTTCTATCAATCCTGCCCTCCGACGATAATACATGTCAATTGAGTGGAATCTTGGATTCTATTTCTCCAAAAGATACAATTGAAGAAAGAAAACTAGCTTATCTCAAGTCAACTCATTTGATAACTGAAATCACATATGGTGATGTTAATGCCGAAGATCTTCCATTATTTGCTGATGCTCTTCTCAACTGTTTTTACCAACTTAATGTTCTTTCCCGCAAGAAGAATGAGAAAGGGAGAACAAGTCGTAAAAACATTTGGAAAAGTGTTCAATTCGCTTATGCCCAAATAATGAAAATCGCCGCCAAATCATACCCTGCTTGTCATCCTGAACGAGTTGATTGTCTTGATGATCTAGCTTACCTATGTCACTTATTCTCTGATGTTTGTGACCAAGCTACTGTAGCCCTTTTGATCATTGAAGCTGCACGAGCACGTTCAGCTGAGGCTAACTTGCCAGAAGATGAACTACGACGAACTGATCAACGCCTTCAGGTAATAATTTTTTTCATTCTTCGGATTTCTTCCATTTTTCTTTTTCAAAACTTTTATTTATTTTTCTTTTTTTTGCAGATGATTGATGATCACCTCATCGAACTTCGAAGACTGCAGAAGTTACAAGATCTTCGATCAAAAACAAAAATCAAACGTGAAGGTGGACGTTTCAAAGCCTTCTGGAAGGCTTTAACTGGACGTCGTTAACTTCTAAGTTATACGCTGGTTGTCAATTACAAGCATTTGCTTTAAAAAAACAAATTGTATTTATTAGAGAATTTTATATTATCGGTTCCGTGTGTATGTTTTGATAATTCGTCTTGTTCTTGTCCACATTTCTACGGGTTTTTTTTTCAAATCTTTTTTTTTTTGTTCAAATTATAATAAAAGTCCTTGTAATTATCCATATGTTCTCATTACTCTAAAGGTCATCCAACTTTCTACCTCAAATGAACCAGCAAGACCGTCAAGCCACATAAAGCATTCGATTTAGCTGAATGAATGCAACCGCTCTCTGACGCACTTAAGACGCAATGATCATTACAGTTATGAAACGCTTTCTTCACGTCAAATTCGCACGTGAACACAATCGTCATATGCTTAGGCAGGAAATTAGCATAACACTCTGATGGAACTGATCTTTTGCCTACCTGTACATGAATACAATCCGTTGTATGATTCATGTTAACGAAAGCTCGCATTAGCAACTTCTAAAACAATTGTTTGAAATAAAAATATAAAAGAAAGTAGTTTGAATAGTTTTGATCGTACACGAAAAAAAGAACATTTGTTACTGAAGAGAATTGTTACAGCAAATGAGTGTTGCGAGAATCACAATTGGATCATTTATCGCATTGTTGTTTAAAAGAAATTAAAAAAAATAGAAAAGAATCCTCCGGGAGATGTTTTCGTTTGATCTCAATCGACATGAACATAAATTAATTAATTAAAATATATTTTAATGACAATTCCTGACCCAGACACCATGAACTCATCTATCTATGTCTGTCACTCATCGTTTCATTCTGCAGCTTTTCCCTCTTCTTCTTATTCTTCTCCAAGAATTATTACAAACTGAGAAATGAGGAAGAGAAAAAGCTTTTGAAACTTCAAAATTATTTTTCATTAATAACGTTAACGTTGAGACGAAGAAGCAGAAAAAAAGAGAGCAATGAACTGCAGAGCTGCTTACTTGGCTTTTCTCTATCCAATAATGAACAGCAGATGTTTCTGATGTATTTTCCTCGTGGGAAATACGAATTCCGATAAGCTTTCGACTTCCAAGCTCTCGAGTTCATAAGAATGAAGACTGTCAAGAACAATTCTCAGTAATAGAGAAAGAATGAAGACAAGTCGGCTTTCTCTACTCTCTCTCCCCATTTTTCTTCCTCCTCTCGTTCTTCTGATACATTCAGTTACAAATCTACTTCTTTCCCTTTCCCCTTTTGTCTTAGTTATCACTTCATCGTTATAATAGTGATAATAACTGACGGTTCATGGAGCATATGACACACTCATTTCCATCATTTCGTCTATGGCTTGTCAGAGCCAAAGTCTTATGTGCTCCTCCCTTCGTATCTCCTCCTTTCCATCTTCTTCTTCATCATTTAACTACTGCTCCACCTCCGCTACATACGAACTTTTCTCTTTTATTTTACATTAACCTCTTTTCCTTTCCTTTCTGTTTCTATCACTCTATCTCTCCTTTTCTTTTTATAAAATTCTATGATGTTCACTAAGCATATTCATATGTTTCACTTATTTATTAACCGTCATAGATATCCTCTTCCTACATCTATCTCTCCCATAAACCTCCCATCCCCCCTTTCTCTCTTACTCTTACTTTCTCTGTGCTTAGCTATTACCCTCTTTCGCATACTTCCCTCACTCAACACTGTATAAAATCACAAAAATGAATGATCAAACCTCTTTATTTTTTGTTTTTTGCCATTTATTTACTGAACGAAAACAAGTCTTATGTTTTCTTCTCATTTACGAAGTTTTGATCATCGAGCAGATCCTAAACCTCGAATTGCTCTCTCTCAAGCTTCCTCGTGTTCGTTCTCTCAAATTGAAAGCTCTTTGAGTTGAAAAAAAGAGAAAAAGAAGAGTTTTCAAGTTCTTAAAATTCTCGTTTGAATGATCTTTTCATTCTTGTTAACACTATTGTTTACCGTACCTATCATTTACTCTTCGAGAAATAAGCTCGAACAACCAGACAAAGTTCACTTCTTGGTTTATCTCTTGTGGTCTCTATCATTATCGTTCCCCTGTTGGATAAAGAGTCTCAAAAATGTTATTGGACAGGCTATTTGCTCTGCATTTTTTCCTGAAGTCAAGATTACCAGTTGTTCTGGATGAGTATAATTTGATTCTTATTCTCAAAAGATATTCGACCCATGTCAGCTGTTTATGTTATGTCAACAAGAACCTGTAATGATTGGCCAGAAATTCATGGCTGCTCAAGTAATCTTTAGTTTCTACAAGAAGCTGAAGTAGTATACCATATAAGAACATATGGTGACGGGTGAAGCATATATCTTTTCATCAAGAAATGTTTCCTAAATAAGACTCCTTTTTATCGCTGAGGTCAGCTTTCTATACTGTGTCACTCTTTTACCTCATTGTTGGTCATCTGTTATTCAACATCATGGATTAATTAGAAGAGATGAAGAGCAATATGACCATATATATATGAATACATAAATGGAATCCTCCTCTTGACTATCTATCCTCTGTCTGCTGTATTGATTTCTATTTTTATCCAGAGGAATAAAACAAAAAACCTCTATTCAATCTTCTAGCTCATTTACATATTCCAATTTAAGCCTAATAAAACTGGAATTGCATGTCCATTCGTCTTTGGTGCATAATAATAAAAATGAAAATAGTTAAGAAGCTAACTGTTTGGGCTTCAAACTATTTCTGCGAACAACTTCAACAAGACATCGCAACAGCTAGACTTTTGAGAGGGAACAATCCATTTCTCCGTTTTTTTGCACAAAAAGTTACAGTACCGTTTGGAGAGGTTATGTAGTTGAGATAGCATGAAATGAAACGAACGGCAGTCTATTCTATTAGTATTCAGCTTCATCTTTTTTCTTTCATTTATTCAGATCTATTGCCCTTCGAGCACTGATGAATGAGATTGATCCAAGTGACCAGCTGTTACTTTGAATTCACAGCTTGTTGCCAACTACTCACACCTTCACATGTTTTAATTTCATTTGACTAACCTGAACGTATTGCAGGAATATGAATGTTAATCCATATCACGGGAAGCATGACCAAAAAATGGATGATAAATTGGCTAATTTGCATAAAGAAATGACATCATTACGATTAGAATGTGATCGACTCATCAACAAACATCTTATTGTTGAAAGTAACTTGAATCAGGTAAGCAACCGGTCATTATCGTTTTCTGATCTGAAATGATTTGTCAAATTTCATTTCACATGAATTTCGTGTTCAGAAAAGTGCTTCGATGTTCATTTTCATTACCAAACATATAGTGATAGCTTTCAGGATATCAAAAACGTAGGAACGCAGAATCCAGACACTTCGAGCGCTTATAATACGGGTGGAGAGAGCTGCCGAAGCAACTCCATTACTCCTGATTCACAAAAAAAGTAAATTGTTTTCTTTACAAACTCATTGGCTTGCGGTTATAGATTAGAGTTTGGCACTGCTGATTGTCAACAATGCCCTATGACCCAGCCAACAACTACACTGATCAATCCACGATCGCCAAGGCTTATTCATCGATCTCATAATCTTTCATCCTCGAAAGATCTTCCTGTATATCAAGACGAGCCCCGAGTGGTTGACCTTAGTATGGCCTCACCAATCATTTTTTCAACTTTTTCGTCTTTTTTCAGAAAGTTCTAGTAAAATTGCCATAAATCGGAGTGGATTTGATCTGACAACTCCGGGTTATTGCGAGAAGGCATTACCAACCCCAAAGCCATTACGTCGTGGAATTCAGATGACATCAACCACAAGCTTTAGACGAATGGGCAGTCCAACAAAGTCAATTCAGAGTCGTAAAGAAGCTCATGAGTTGGCAAGACGTTTTAGGTAATGAGTATTTTGGAGAAAAAACTAAAAGTTATTCATCTCCTTTTAAGAGTTCCAGCCTTCTCTATTGTTTTGCGGGAGCCGTCAGTGACAATCAGTCAACCAAAATCTTCTAAGAAACTAAAAATGCTTAATCATGTAAATAATAATGAAGAAGAAGCTGTTCCTATGCCAAAGTAAATTAAATCAAAGATTAAATGTTTAATAATGTGATTTGCAGGTCTTATCGTGTTCAGAAGACACGAGAGAAGTTATATATGTTTGATCGACCGATTGAAGAAATTCCCGATCTTAGTGATGATGGCCAACAGCCGACAACTTCAAAGGAAGCTTCTTGTCAACAGGAGAAACTTAAGGATGAACCTGTACAGTTCAAATGGAAAGTATGTATTGAGAGAGGGAGAAAAAAAGAAAAAAACGAAACCTCATGATTCGTTCGTTCTTCAGGTCAAACGAAGATGTGACGGCAGTCGTTATGTTGTTAAAAGGCCCATCCGAAGCCAAATTCTTAAGAAAAGAGAAGCACAGTTGCTAAGAGAGAGAACAGGAATCAGTACTGATGATGATGCTCAGAGCGAGCTTATGGTGAGTTGAAATTCGAATAATCTGTATTTTTTTCCTTGTTTAGATGGGACATTTCTACAGGCGAGAAGAAAGAAAAAGGCATCTCGAGAAGGAACGTCTGCGTAAAGAGCTTCAGCAACAGAAACTATCGGAGAATATAGTGGCTGACCAAGTATGTGCTGTCCTTAACACAAATATGCTTTCTCATTTAATACTCATATTCTAGACAATCGTTCAGTTAAGTCAGCAAAAAATGCAAAAAAAGAAGGACAACATGTTATTTGATGAATTTGTTACAACGCAAGAAGTAATTCATACTTTTCCATTTATCACGTCATCACGTTTTATAGGTTTTAAGTCAGCGAAATACGTGTACTGTTGGGAAACCGGGAATCCTATCGGTGACAACTGTTTAGACAATAAATCTATTTTTTAGTTTTCTTGCATTTCATTAAGAGTCAACTGCAGTCTATGCAGTCGGCTCTAATAGCAGTGGCACTAACGAATGACCGAATGATATCTTCTTTGGAGATAGACTTCAATATGAAGCATATTTTGAAAAGAAAGACAAGGCGATGCTATCAATTCGGATTGAGCTACCCTAAGAACTTCTTTCATATACTCAAAATCGACAGGTCAATTGCATAGAAAGATGGCAAAGCATAATACAATACCCTGACCAAATATCAAGATTCAGAAAAGCCCACTCTTAAGAGAAACTAGTGAGAGGTTGATTGTAATAGAACGAAAGTTTATTTCGGTGTGCATCATTCCATAATACATTATCAATCGTTGTTTTTACTCGAACGGAAAGCGAATATTGGCACAAGAATGCATTTTAAAACGATGAAGGTAGTTTTGGAGAGAAGGAAAATCCCTAAACAGCTACCTGCAAGAAAAAAGTTCGCTGCTACGAGGTTAGAAGCTAACCTATGAATAGAGGCAGAAGGTTATTTTTGGTAGGTGCGAGAAGGTTTCTATTGAATAAGGGATTATAGAATATAGCATGCGGATACGCCATCCTGCTGTAAAAATTGTATTTCACTGTTTTCTGGTGTACACTCGATTGCCTGTGGAAATTGAATGGATTGAATAGTTTTTTCTTGAATAATGGTCTCGGTTTACCACCAATGGGTTCAGAATCGTTGAAACTGCTCTGCATCTGTAATCAAATCTTGGCATATATAGCTCGATTTTTCTTCGCACCAGATAATACACGTTCATTCTGGTTTCGTTTATCCTTATTTCTTCAGGATTCCAATTAATGACCTGTTCAAGCGATTGTAACTTACAATACATTTCATCATGACGAGATCTGGGCATGGGTACTCTTGATCTACAGCAACAATGTTTATCTTCTCTTAATACTTCTTACAAGTAATGGTAATAAGGCTTGCTTCGACGTATTGATGACATTAGGAATAAAGATCCTAATGATTCGAAAATCGATCCGGAATTTTCCAAATATAGTACTATAGCTTCTCTGAATCATGATTATTCAAACCGAGCAACATCAGAATACTAACATCATATTCTTAGGTTTGTAGCGCTCACGACAACTCAGTACTTTTTTGAGCAGCGGAGTATAGACTGATGTATGATTGAACATTTCCACGTAAGGAGAAGCATCAAATACATGAACTTTAGTTGTGCTTGACGGCGGGAATAATACCGGGTCAATTCTAACTGAAACGGATTGACGATTCCAAGAAACAGCATTGACAGCGAACCAGGAGAAGTTAAATAGAACTTGGGTGTGTTCACATTTTGTAGAATGAGTTTCAGCTGATGAATTCTAAAAGAAGGGTGGTTGAAGCAGGATCCCGGAACGGGAACCTCAGATCTGATTTCGTTCGTACTAGAACATAAACTCTGTATCCGACATGAAACAGCTGTTGGAACATATAGCCTAAAACAGGTTCTTCATGAAATGAAGAAATGATATTTCTGACCAGGAGGTAAAGCATTAGTTAAGAACGTCTCTCTATATTTCGGTTTGAAGATATAAGCAGATCCAGAGTCACTTTCAAATACTGTTTTCCCACTATAGACTAATATTGAAAAAGTATTTTTCGTCAACTTACCTGAAAGCATTTTGGATTTCCAATCTTGGACCAACTACTCGAATGGCAAGTCCTATCGTTGTAGTAACATTATAACTCTGAAACGAAAACAAAGTCAAAAAGAATGCTGAACAATCATACATCTTCATATTGCATGAGGAATACTTTGTACTCTGTGCAATTACGATTTCGAAGACTAATACTATCATAACTCCAAGCCACTCTATCTATGTATTCATAAACCAGACAATTCTTTGTGATTCCCACGGCTAGAATTTATATATCTAAAGACAAAAAACAAGCCATACCCCATGCTATGGATTCTGTATAGTACTCAAACGGTGGAATATCAACGTCATAATTCTTTGGTTCGGGGGGTCTTTGAATAGTAATGTTAAACTCAGCACCAAGATGAGCGTATTCCTGAAATGACTCAATGAAACCCAATTCCCTGTTGCATTTAACCGATGAAATGAGTGTGAACAAAGCATACAAGACGTGTAACAGCATTTTTCGAATTTGTACGCACAGAATAACAAAGTCACGTTAACGTGATATGCTAATTCAATTATCCTGATTTACTCCGTCTCACTACTCAACCATATTAGCGAAAACCCTATTCCGTTCAATCAATTGAAACGAATTTCCACGTGGCTTCACGTGAAAACCTTTTTAAATTCTAGAACGCATTTCGAAAAATTGGCCTGAAAACCGGTTGTTCAAGTTTAAATGCTATTGTTCTAGTTCTTAGAACACGACAATCAACATGATGCACAGTGAGAACAAATATGGAGGTGAAAATTTTTTGTTAAATTATGCCAGGAAGAAATTTACATAAACAGAATTAAAACGGATTCGCCAAGGCACATTTAGACATTGAAAACAACAAAAATTTTGAAAAGTATTCGAATCACAATACGCATGTATCACAGTCATATATTACAGAGAGAATGAGGAACACAAAGATAACTTAAAAATTCCGGAGAGAAAAGAAGTGAATTTCATCTATAGTTTGTACCGGGTGGATATACATCATATTAGGACAGGTGTGAAAGAATGTAATGGAATAAATAAAGTTTATATCATATAAGATAGACTGGAAGCTTCGCTTTACCTATGGAACATACAACTTTGAATTTTAAGATTTGAACACTTATGGACTGCTTGAAGCAGGTAAGTGTCTACGAGCGCCATCAAAAACGCTCATCAATGAGAAGGCATCAGCAGTGAGTTCGCAGATCTCTCGATCACCCCAGGATTGTGTAGGTAAGTTTTGCAATAAAATCATTATTCCCTTAAAGAAATTAATTTAGAAGTTTGATCTCCCGACAGATTTAACCTGAAAGTCTTTTTCATTTTGGAGTTGTCGTGACCATGTGCGGAGGAAAGCCGCGCAAACGTAGTTGTGGAACTGCGAGAAGCCATCCGGCTCACTCTGAAAACAAAATTTCCTGATCAGTTTAACAGTTACTCTATATCTGAGGAAAGAAAGAAAATAAACTAACCAAGTAAGTGTCCCAAAGTCGTATTGTCGCTCTCAAAGGAATTTCTCTCATCAATAAGTTATTCATCCAACGGAAAGCAAATTGAAGATACTCAACACCATTACTCTCGAGATGCTTGTGCAATGGTTCTGAAAGCGGAAATAGCTAAGCATTAAGTCCGAAACAACTCACTATCTACACGACTCAATAGATGCTTCAGTTGCAACACTTTTCTTTGGATGCCAGGCTGCGCAAATGTGTAGTTATCCTTCAAAAAAATCGTTGAAACTTTCGAACTCATGCGAAAGCTTACTTGAATAGAATCAAGAAGTGCACTGACACACCAAAAAGAATCAGCTTCAACCAACTTGCATTGTTCGAGAGGAAGTTGAGAAACATCGAAAGATCCAACCTAATCAAGATTATTACTACTTTAGCTGTTAATTACTAAATACCTCTACATCTTGAGGAATGAATTCAGAGAGAAATACAACAAAGAACGGTGTAACTAAATCATTTATACCCTGTACGTATCCACTAGCGGGGTGTCGAATAGCCCAAATGTACAAAATATGCTCAAACATCTAAACCAAAAATTAATCATCAGAGAGAACACAAAATACAAACCTCTTGAACCATTTTTTGCTGGAATAATGGGATCAGAGGACACATCCGTGGAATATCAATGTGAATCTGTCGGAAAATTTCCGCATTCTGATCATCAAAACGTTGATGGAAATACTGCTCGACGTAGTGCCAGTATTCCTCGCGTTTACGCTCCATGGTTATTTCTCTACGATCTGCATTAGTCGGCAAATATCCCTGCAGAGAGCTTTGATTAGAAAAAATGCCCTCAAATCGTTACCGATAAAATTCTCCAAGCTTGTGGTCTAAGCTTGTGTGGTATGCCCATCCAGCAATCCTCTCTGAATGTGAACATGGGGAAAAGAATTCGATAAGTGATGCTCACCTTAACTTTTCCATGTCAATATCTGCAGGCGGTGATGCTCTTCCTGAACTTTTACCATTCGAAAATAATCGACGAAGACGATCGAACCTCGTTTGGTCATGAGATACTCCTAGAAAAGTTCATTCTAATTATGAATAAATGGAGGCTAAAACCTGTGGAGACAACATTGGATCCGATAGTAGTGGATCGGCTCTGATCTCCAGAAATCTCAGGTAACTTTGGATATATTGGATTGGCATTTTGAACAGGACTAGCAATTGTGGAAGGCAAAGGTTCTTAAGAAAACGAGGAAAAATGAGGATGTTTTTAAAAATACACGATTATTACCTTTTTGAATAGCAAGACGCTGTAGCGCTTGGACTCGACTGTTTTTTGTGTGAGGCGTACTAACTGGGGGCATAATAACCTATGAATCAGTTTGGTTTCACACAATGCATCACTAAGAAAGTATCACCTCATCACGACTTTTGCGAGCCGCATGGGCAGCGAGAACATGTGCAGCTGAAGCAGAAGCCAAATCATCATCCAGCTTTACTCGAGTATCCCAAGCATCTGATACGCTAGAAATGGAGGAAAATAAATAAAAATGTAAGCCTCATAGCCAAGCCACCCTATCAGCACTAATATCTCTGATCACTCTCAAGACACCGACATATTTTGTTTTAACTACTAACCTATTCTCATAATCTTGAAATTTATCAGTACGAGAATCATGTTTTGTAGGACTTCCCGACCCAGTAGATTGATGGAGAGGAGGATAACGTGCTCCATAAACTGGCTTCACACTGAAAGTTTAGGACGAAAGTTGCCATTCCCAAAGATTTTGGAGGAAATAGTTCTCCAAGTTTTACCTCCCGGGAGTGGAACCAGCAGACCAGCGACTCATCTCATCTGATCTCTGCTTATTTGGCACTACAAAGAAACCCTCAGAATATGTGAAAACGGAGTTTGACTGAACAAAAAAACCTCAAAACGAACAGTCAGAAAAATAGAAGGCATATGAAAAATACAGGCAGCAACCGTAAAGGATGGAAACGAAAAAGGACAATATTTAGCAATGAGTTGGAATGTTGGAGAAAAACATTATACACTTCTATGGGAATGAACCAATTTCACTATTCTTCTCTAAGATAGTCGTTCTCGCTCTCCAATCATATCAATAACATAAATAATGATTGATAAACAAGAAATCATTTGGCTTAAATCGATAGACGAGAATCAGCTTTGCTGGCTGATTGCTATGCATTGTGCGCTTACTGCAAAAGGGGCGTGGTCAGGAATTGCAATGCAACCGTGAGTCTTTGAAAGTTAGATAAGATAGACATTATACTGCTTCTTCCAAATAAATGATAATCTTATTATGTGTTTGTTTCGTAATCCTTCAGCTATCTTTTTAGGTCGAACATTCATTGTCATTCCTAATGTCTGTGGCTTAAGAAACAAGCCAAAGTCTGTGAAACTAAGAGAGCCAACCCATCAATTTTCTTATGTTACCACCAACGGAGCATTTTTATTTTCTATGAATACATATGAATTTTGAGATTGCGTCTTCGTCCTTCGATGAATAAATTCGAAGAAAATTTGAAAAAGCGCTGTTTTCGGTGGCTTAGGCTTTAAAACAAACTTACTCATTGTTATTTATTTCCGTGACCTTTTCGGCTATCTGATCAAGTTTTGGAAAGCACAAATTTGTGCACATCAACATGCTCATTCTTCTCTTACTCTGAAAACGACGAATCATATAGAGATGTGAATGAAAGCAGAGTTTAATTACGCGGAATTACTTATTCTATTTGAAAAGACGATTATCTGATTTGACTGAGAAGAATGATGTGATGTTGGTGATGAGGAGAAAAAAATGCAGCCGCTCTAATGAGATAAATGTTTCAAAGTGGAGGAAAATGTATTGGCGGGAAGGATGAATGGCATGATTTGAACAAGTGAAAGGAGCCAAAGTTTTCATAACAACTAAAATATTTGAATAAAACTCGTTTAAATATGATGTATATGACTGATATAGTAAATAAAAATGGCTACGATGTCAACCTCATCACCATCAACATTGTCAACGTGATGTTCCTCGAGGCTAAATTCCGGAACCCAGCTCTCAGATATCAGATTATGGTTTATAGATTATTAAACAAAGATATATGCGTAATCCAAAAAAAAATAAAACAAACTGGTCGTTTCTGGTACAGTTTTGTACGGAATAACAATAAGAACGGTTATGAGAATAAAGTGAAAACATCTTTTGAAAGAAAAACCTCGAGACTGTGATGTGTTAAACGGTTTGGAAAGCTTTTAATAAACGGTTCAAATAAGACGTTTGTGCAGTGAATAAGTCCCTTGTAAGGTAGAAAGAGAGCAATGAGATGTAAGAAGAGAAAGAGGGAGCGAATTGAAGAGAAGATGGATCGAAAAAAAGAAATTCAGAAAAAGGAGCGGGGATCAGTTGTGCAAACAGAACGGACACTATTCCTCGTGGACAATAAACTTCACAGAGACGAAAAAACGCAAAGGAGAAACAGAAGCGGAGATGGAAAATGGGTTTGAAAAGCTTACAATACATCTATCTATCCATATTTGGCTAGCAACAGATGAGTAATTATTTGAGAAAAAAAACTCATTCCCTTGTTTTCTTTTGTTAATGACTGAGGACAGTGTTCTTATTCCTTTTTTTTCGGCCGTAAACGAGATAATTTGGAACGAATTTGGAACGAAATGGATAAACAACAAAATAATTTGAAGAAGATATATATTAAAAATGGAATGTTAGGAGATGGCCTCTGGCATGGACAATACCAGATGAACTTTGCCTCTATGGTTTGGACTGACCAGATGACACCATAGGACGGAGTTTACTTACATCATTTACGTGGGTAAACACAAGAAAATGGTCAGAAAGCTGTTTTGTTCAGCACGAAATAGAAAAATCTTCAAAACTGTTCCCATTTTTTTGGCAAAATCAATCGTCTTCTAAAGCTTCGTCTGGTTTTTTGAGAAAGAAAAAGATTCTTCGTCATCCCGATTTTGACTGTCCGGCTTTTGCTCACTTATGTTTCATCTCTTTGAAGAAGAACTCATGAAGGTTGAAAAATAGAAAAAAAGGAACAAAAATCGTCTGTTTTCGGACTTGTCAACCGGACATGAGGACCAGATTGTTGAGACGAACGAAGACCCAGACGATTAGTAGAACCATGATAAGGAATGGCAAAGATGCTCTCTCCAATAGAGAATCTTTTTCACTTTTTTATGACTCCAATCTTTGAAAAGGAACCCTTTGTTGGAGTAACTGCGGTGAGAGGAAAGCTTCATCACAAATGATGACGTATGAGAAAAAATATTTTTATTTTAAAAATTAAAAGTTAACCGTATGTACATAAGTGGAACTGTGTTTGCTTCAGACTAAGAGTTACCCCACCCCGACTGGCACATTGCGGCTTAGAATCATAGAAAGCTCTTCATTTTGCTCAAAACCAATAAAATTTTACATTTTTTTCAACAGAAAAGAAAATTATTTGTTTTAATGTCCATTTGTATTTTCATTTGGAAAAGCGATCTGATTGAATCAATTGAATGTAACGGAAAAACGGAAAAAAGTGTTTTTGTTGAAAATGAGAAAGAAGAAGAAGAAGAAGGAAATGTTGAAAACTATGCGATGATTAAGGCTATTTATATCATGTAAAGAAAACATAAAGAAACGTTACAGGAGAACTCATTTTATTAGGAATTTACTGTGGATAACCTTTACAAGCCAAGGAAGGTATTACTAGAAACTTTTAATAGATGCGAGAGAGAGAGAGAGAGAGAGAGAGAGAGAGAGAGAGAGAGAGAGAGAGAGAGAACAAGAGAGAGAGGGAGAGAAAGAAGAAGAGAGAGAGAGAGAGATACACGAAGATGGAAAAAACGAGGGAGAGAGGTAGATGGAAAGGAGTAACAACAGATAGGGAGGGAGTGCTGGTCATCCGTGATTCGTGACCACCGTTGTTGTCAGATGATCGAGAACGACAAATCGTTTTTTTGCAAAAGAAAAGAACTAGCAAGAACCAAAAAAGGAGAGAAACCAGTTGATTTATAAACAAAAAATATATTTAAATGAATGCGATGAAGCAAACTATCATGGAAATTTTTATTAAAATTGAAGAGTATCATTTAATAATAATAAATTCAACATGACCATACCATATGGATGGATAAGCAGCTGAGTCAACAGCTCATCTTCATGGAGGAAGAAAAAGTTTTTATATTTGAATATGAAATATATTCAGTTCTAAAAACGATTGAAAGAATATTGATCGATACTTCTGTAATTTAGTTCCTAATCACGTAATTACACGGAGCACATTATTGATTGATTCACGTTTTTCACGTTACTGAATATGAACACTACTTCATTCAACTTTCATTTTCTTAACAATGACGAAGAAAGCGGTTGTTTGCTTTATTACATAAGTTTAACTTCAAAGATATGAGAAATATAAAGATTCATTTAGAAGCATTCAACTGGAACATTGAACTTGATGACAAGGCTTTCCATATCCTCCAACAAATCAGAAGGAACTATGTTGTGGCGGACAGCATCCATAATTTCCTTCACTCTTCTATCAGTCTTTGGAACACATTTGAAGATAACGTTTGTCTTCTTAGTTTCAGCAACATCATCGAGACACTTCTTCATTGGCTTCAAGGAAACACACAAGCGCTCCTCAGTGTCGATTACTTTGTGGGCTTCTGAAACAATACACTTTACAAAACAGCTCCTGTTTTAGAAATACCTTCATCGTGCTTCTCTTCATACAACTTAGAGTATTCAACCTTCTTGAGAGTTTCTGGCTCTGGTTGAGCTTTGTAAAGCTTTCCCCCCTCGATGGAGCATCCCTTGAGGGTGTTGTAGCTGCAGATGAATTTTTTGTAGTCCTGGGTCAAAGTGTTATCAGGGAGAGTCATATCGTTGCTTTGCTGAAAGGAAAATAGCATAAATAGAATAAAAATAAAAACAAAAATCGAGGAAACAGTAATAAGAAAGAAAAAAAATTTACGAACATCTTTATCGAAGTGTCCACAAATTCCACACTGCTTGTTCATGTACAATGGACTGATGTTAACGAGAACCTTTCCGAGTCCCAATTGAACTTCAATTTCAGGAAGAGAAACGATGAATCCGTTCTCAGACTTCTTGATGTTATGAAGATTGTAAACTTTCTCTGTGATTTGTTTTCCATTGACTAAGAAATAGTAGATATCCTTGGTTTCATCTCTCACGAACTCAATAACTTTCTTGTGGTTGACAATCTTGACATCGAATTCGTTTTCAGTGTTTCTCTTACCCAAAACCATGAATTGAGGGTTTTCGAGATTGGAGCAATCCTTGGCGAAGAGAGTGTATCCTGAGATGCTTGGGAATGGAATGGAAGAACCATCGAAAGTGTTCAAGGAAGTTTTTCTGATAGAGCAAAGTGCGGAAAACTTTGGTGAGGCGTGGGCAACAAGCTGTTCCACGTTTTCTACGGTTTTGTATCCTACAACAGTGTTGAGAGATGGAAGGTTGAATGGAAGACGAAGGTTGTTAACAGTAACACGCTCATTGTCGTACTCAACTCCGAAGTGGAAGTATTGACGGCGAGTTGGCTCAATTACTAATTGGGCGGAAAGACGATGTCCATTATCAGTAGATGAAACTGTCTTAGTGGTTTCAACAATGCTCTCGAACCATTTGTTCAACTTGAAAAGAGAAATGAGTTCTTGAACACGAACTTCCATGAGTGGGGAAAGACGATAGTTAGCTTGAAGTCTGTACATATCTAAACGTCCAGCTTCAGCCAAAATTTCTTCGTCATCGAAAGTTTTTTGAAGTTGAGAAAGAACTTGCTTGTTTTGGATGTTGCGGAGCCATAATTTCTGTTTTTCGGAATGCATACCATGGAAATTCATGTTCAAGAAGTACTTGTCATCAGATCCCCAGTTAGCACGGATGAAACTGGTGAAGTCACGGTGCTTATCCTCCAACATTTCTTGGATGTTGTTAATGAAACGGGGGTAAAGACTTTGTCCGAAAACACGGAGCTTCCAATCGCGTCCTTCAGATCCAATAGCCATGCGATCAATCTCGGTATTCCAACGGCAGTAACGGAACTTGTCGTCACAGCTGGCAGAGATGAGGACATCAGCGATCTTAGTTTCTGGGGAGATGGATGATTCAAGATGGGCAACGACAGAGTGCTTGTAAGCCTTCTCAATGTTCAATTCCTTGAAATATTTGTTGAAGTGCTCTAGTTCCTCAACATTCTTTTCGTAAGACTTGTAGTATTCCTCGAAGTCTGGGTGGAGCATGCCCTCGATAAGCTCGAAAAGTTTGCTCTTGATGACCAACACGTAATCGCGTGGCTTCTCAGTGGAAACAAAGTTGACGTTGTAGTAGAAGTCTGAGAACAAGTAGTAGAATGGATGAACATCAGTCAATATGTATGTTCTTGGGTGGATCCACTTTCCTTCAGTTTCCATGTCGAATCCACTGTTCTTGAAGAAAATCTTAGGCTCATCAAGTCCGGCGGCAATTGTTGTTGGATAGACGACAGTAGTTTCTTGAGCTTCTGGGTAGTACAAAGTATTCATTCTCCAGAAAGACTTGAAGTAGACTGGGTGAGAACGAAGCTGGAAGATGTTTTGAGACTTCTCAAGAGTTTTGAGAGTGTAGCGGAGTTGAACCTCTCCGTTTTCCCAGTTGGCTTCAGTCTTGAGGTTGATTGGATGTCTGATAACAAGGTGTTGGTTGAATCTACTTCCCATCTGGATAAGTTGAGAGTTATGAAGAAGTTCAATTTGATGGAAAAGAATGAAAGTTGGTTCGGCTTCGAAGTGAATGTTGAGGCCAGTCCACTTCTCGCTTTTGACGGGGGTGAATTCGAACTTAATAGATCCGTTGAGAGACAATACAACAGGGAGGCGAGCTGAATAGACAAGAGGAATTCCGGTAACAGAAGGCTTTCTCACGATGAATTCGTAAGCATTGAAGATGGTGTTGAGACGGAATGGAAGGTTTTGAGAGAGCAACTCTTCAACAGCTCCCAAAAGCATCTTACCATCTTGGAAAAGGTTCTTGATTGTTTCAGGTATATCTTCGAAGTCAAATGGAACAAAAGCAAAGTCGAGATCACGGTAACGGAAGTATACGAGGGCACGAGATTCATCGTTGTTAACTGGGCGTGGAGTGATACGGAGCTTCTCGATGATTCCTTGGAACAATTGGATTGGGTTGAAAGTGACAGATGATCTCTTTTGACGAGTGATCAATTTCTCAATTCCTTCCTTGTTGTAAATCTCCATCATTTTTTGAATGAAGAGTTCAGCGTTGCGTTGAGTCATTCCAATTTGGAAAAGATTTTCTTCCCAAGTTTTACCGAAAACAACTTCCAAGTGGCTGCGGAGTTCTTGAGGAAGAACGCTGGTGTTAGAGAAGATGGAGCTGAGTTGGAGACCGTATCCAGCTTCCCAGGCATTTCCGAAGTGAGTCCATTTGGTTTGTTGAGAATAGAGTTCCTTGTCGTGTTCGAAATGAGTAAGAAGTTTGCGGAGTTGGAGAGCAAATTCACGCTCATGAGGGAGCTCAGACTCAGCAATGGTTTTCAAACTAGAAAACACATAGCTTTGCAAATGAGTGTTGGTCTTCAAATGTTTGAAGATTTGAAGAAGAACAGCTTCATTTGGTTGGGTACGGAGAACTTGGGTCCAGGCAGCCATACGGACTTCTTGATGCTCGTTTTGGTCATAGAGAACCTCCAATAAATGCTTTTGAACTCCAGAGGTCAAAGTCATACGGCGAAGAGCGTTAATAGCTTCGACACGAACTTCGTAGTGAAGATCGTTGTTTCTGATCATTTTTTGGAGCATTGGAATGGCTTGTTCATATCCAGCGTTAGCGATAGTTTTAAGATAAAGAGTTTGATCGTAACGGTCGGAGGCAGAATTGAGCTTATTGAAGACATTATCAATAAGTTTTTGCTTGATTTGTTCGAAGTTCTTAACGGTTTGCTTGGTTTTACGGAAAGATCCGAGAAGAGCTCCATATGAAAGCCAGCAAGATTGGCGGATAATGCTGGAGCGTTTAGCTTGTTCAGATTCGCAGAAAGCAAAAATATCATCAGCAATAAGTTCAGAAGTGAATGGAGTTTGACTAACTACCTTCAAAGTTTGAACGACAGAGATGGTGTTCATTGGCTTCTTGTAGATCTTTTGAAGCAAAGTGCGAATAGCTGGGCGAGTTCCAGCAGTAGCTAAAGCGTTTCTGAAGAAATCGCGGAGCTTCATTTGGACATCAGAATCGGCATTCTTATATTGGACTGAGGCCATCCAGTTCTTCTCAACCTTTTGGAGGTCGACTTCATTGCACCAACGCAAAACTCTGACGAAACGGATAAAGTCCTCAGCCATAGCATGCTTGTCCAAGCGGTCAACAACACTGACAATCATATTAGAAGCAACTTCAACATAGTTCTTGATATGAATTGATCTGTCAATCATGTTTTCGATTCCGGAACCTCCGAAAATTTCTTCGCTATCATCAGACTCTTGATTGTAGATAATGCTTTCACGGACAACTTTTCCTTCGACATCAAACTTCTCAACCATCTTTGTGCTCTCAACAAAGTTAAGTTGGATCCAGGAGAAGGAAGTGAAGAGTGGTTCAGCGGATTCAGCAAAAAGCTTGGAGTGTTGGAAAGACTTCAAAGTGATTTGGCGTGGATACCATTTCTTTTCGTCAGTAGTCTTTTGCAAAAGGATCTTCATGGATGAGAAATCATCAGAGTCTCTTTCAGAGAGTCTATTGTCATTCATCTGGCAGTGGCTGTGATTGACGTATTTGAACCACTCAGAGGCGTTCTCTTCATCAGATACCTTGCTGTAGACAACTTTACATTCTCCCATCAAAGTCTACAACGTTTTTGTTAAAAGAATTCTATTGGATTATGCACATACCTTCTCAACATTTTCGATATCAGTGGTCAATTGCTCGAAAACGAAGTCATTTTCAGAGTTTTGAGTCTTCTTCTCTTGAAGGTTGATCTATAAACAACGAACAATATGAACTAAAAAGTATGAAATGAACAATTCACCTGGAGCATGTTGATAAAAGACTTCTTCATGTTTCTGGACCAAACAGGATCAGTTTCGGAGAACTCAACTTTTCCGACAAGTCCGTTGACATATTCGAAACGGAAAGGAAGAGTCAAGAAATCTTCGTATTGCTTAAAAAAAAGTAAACTGCCTTAGTTACTTGAAGCAAACCTTCTTCTCAGCGATGTCAGAAGATTGTTCCTCGAGATGCTCGGAGTCAGTCTTTACGATCTTAGCCAGGATGACTTGCTCATTCTCCTTGGATGGAGTGAGAATAATTTGGGAATTGGTCAAGTAATCGTTCTTGGAGTTTTTAGAAGCGAAGGCAGTTCTAATAGTAGAGTTGACGGCAAATTCATAACGGTATTGACGTCCAGAAGTGAATCCAAAATCATAAGTAGAGGCTGAGGAAGCAATAGCAAAGCTTGCTAGTAATCCAACAGCAACAAAAAGCTTCATGATGGTGAAACTCCTGTTGTGTATGGATGAAATAGGATTGTTGGATCCGTTCAGATGCACAAAACACCCACACTCAGATGGAAGTCTTCAGTAGAAAAGAAGAGCTTATATATAATTTACAGATTGACGTATGGAACTCAATCGTGTGTTAGCTATCAATTAAGATTAAAAAAAATTGAATGACAGCTAGTAACTATCGAATAAACAAAAATCAAAGATATTATCACCCGCTTGCAGAGCAGAAGAAAAAAGAAATGTTTAAATCCTTCTTGATTATCTCTCGTTCTCTCTTTATTTCCACTTCTATTTTCTACTCATTTTTTCATTGAATTGTTACTCGGAGCTTACATTGATTGCACTCATCACCTTCGTCTTGATTTGTTCGAGATAATTAATAAATTTATTATTTTTTTATTAAGTTATTATGATTCAATTTTACCTTCCTTTGAAAGTTTTTCGTACAAGCTCTTCTCGCCACTTAACAGTAATGAGACATCATCATGTGCCTGTAATAATTATTCTCTAGTGCTCGTAACTCGTTATACCAACTTTTACTTGTTTCACCGATTTTCCTTTCGTTTCTGGCAAACAATAATAGAGAATTACGGTTGTTAGGACACATGAAGGGCAAAATAGGACGAAGTACGCAAATGGTCCTCCTAAAGCAGCCTTGATTGGGTAATAGACTGCCAGTAAGATGGATCTACTGTATGCAACCGTTCTGTGAGTCAATCTACTTTATTTTCACTCACGTTCCATAGAAAACCACATTAGCCCAGGTGCAAGCTGCTCCACGAGCATTTTGAGATACTAGTTCACCTTCAAGTATATTTCGTTACGAGTTTGATATTGTATTCTTTCGAACCTGTGATAAAGAAAGAAATGGGAGCAGGTCCGATACATATTATGAAACTGAAGAATGCTATTGCACCTACAACTCCCCAACCCATCCAAACATCCTAAGCACTTTCTTTACTACTTTCTGAAAATTGATATCAAACCTGGGTGCGTTCAAAACCATACATTAAGCCAGAAATTATAACATTGTTAACGGCTAATAATCCGAATATAATTAACAGTAATGGGCGCCGTCCTTGCTTGTCAATAAGGAATGATGCAGATATGTTTCCAAACTAGAACCTTACAATTGTGTCCTTTCAAAAAAAAACAAACGAACCACAGTAACTAAGCATATAATTATGTTTCCGATAGAAGCTTCAAGTGAGGTAAGACCTACAGAGAGTAGAATTTCGAATGCGAATGAGTTGATAGCTGTAAGGGGGAGAGATTTAAACTTAAATCGCTCTTTGTATATAAAACCTGCGATTCCACTATAGGTGGTGGCCATCAGACAAAGCGAACCTAACATACATCCTTTAACAGCTGCTTTATCCTTCAAACTTATGATTAAGATGAAATCAGAGGGGGGTTACAAACAACCTTGAACATGGTTATTAAACCTAAAAGTTCTTGTTTAACATTAGAACTTTCCATATCTACCAATAAGAATTCAGCACGATTTTCTGTAACATAAACTTTTCATTTTTGTATTTTTGCTTCATGATTTTACCCGTTATATCATGATAATAAATGATGGATTTCTTGGCTTTTTCGCGTTTGCCGATGGACAGTAAATATCTGAAGAGAAACCGATCAGAATCTCTTACAGATGTCAATCACTCTATTATTGTGATAACAAAAAATTATTTTAAACTCACGATGGACTATCTTGTATGAACGAACAGTATATGATCACATTCAATGTAACAGCGAGCTGAATCAAGTAAAGAATCCACCATGAATCACTCGTACCCAAAATCTGAAAGATTCTTAATCACTCACTCATTAAAGGGTAATCGATAGTTATCATTATTTCGTTTCTTAGACTTTTTCTAATGCATTTAATGATCTTTTCAGTGTGGGTTTTATCAGAGTAATGACCTGAGGCATTGCTATGGTCGCGCCAAATACCAAAGCAAGTTGAATCATTATGCCTGTTATCAGTGAAACAACTCCACGACAAGCGGATGGACTGAAAAAAACTAATAATAACATTTATAGTTGTGATAATTTATAGTTCAAGATTATACTGTTACCTGCATTCTGTTATGAAAATGGGTCCTATTCCTAATGACACTGATATGGCTCCTCCAAGAATTACACGAGAAATTGTATAGACAATATGGCTCGTTATCTGAAAATCGAAATAAATGTAGAAAATCATAATTAATGCACTTCTTACGAAATAACTTAGAATAGCTAGTACACATGCTATACATTGAATAACTAAGGAGAATATTAAGCCTTGTACTCGTCCAAGTTTCTCTGCCAGGAATTGGATGAGAAAAGCTCCAATGGTTGCTCCCCAAAAGAATGAGGAAACTATAAATCCCCAAACGTCCTGAGAATCAATAGACACCAATAATCTTTTTTGTTACGTTCTTCTGTCAGCGTACCTCTAATTCAGATGCTGTTGTAACAATTTCTTTTTTCATTAACGAAGCATTCGTGAAGCTTAAGAAAGCTTCTTGAGCTGGATTTGTAATCAGTAGTTGATAACCAAAGTTGAACCCTCCACCTAAACAAAGAAGCTTGAAATGGGTGCCAAAGGGAGATATAACTAGAATAAAACAATCAACCAAATAATTACCGATAGATACGACGAAGGCAATAACAGCCAAATTCCTGGATGGAAAAGCAGACTTTTTTAAGCTGAAAATATTTTTCATCACAATTTCCTTTAAATGCAAAAAAATGAGTAACAATAGAAATAGCCTAACCTTCTATCATCCATTCCGCTTTGCAATAAATGTTCGAATTTTGTTTGAAACTGAAATAAACGAACCGACGCTTTCAGAACAAAAACTTTACAACCACGAATGTTGAGATGGCGCGAGAAGTATTCTTTGGAAGTTCTGAGAGCTTTTCAATTAAATTTATAATATGTCTGATAACAAGCTTTATGCTTACAGTGCATAATACACAGAGAAGTCAATTTAAACGCTTTTCCCGCCATTTATTTTCTCGGCTTTTTCACGTAAACAAAAACTTTTATGCAAATCATTCAAATGAAAGAAACAGCTAACACGTCGTCATTGTTCACGTGAGAATTTATTTAGGCACGTGAAGAAAACAATTAAAATAACTTGTTTTCACATATCTTTCTTTCAACTAGATTATCTGTGACGCTCGAGGATGAACGGTCGTCCAGTCGCGAGTAATATTACTGAAGTAGATATTCCTTTCTTCTTCCTTAAATACAAATTTCAGAACTGACTGTCCGTAAACAACTTAGTTTACCTTGCTTTTGATCAAATCTCTCCCAAATCTGTCGCGAATAGGCCTAACAGTTATGTCATTCGACGATTCAATACTCTTTTTTCCGAAAAACTGAAATAACCAATGCAGAAGGCTACATCAAACTTCCGTTAGATAGAATGAGAGAAAGATAGAGTGAAGTGAATGTTAGTCAACTACCTTCCGTAGATTTTTCATGCAATCGTCAATCTTTTGGGGATCCTGCATGTGGATGAAAAAGGGCACTGCGAATCCATAGCTGTAATCAGAGGAAGGTCTTCATGGACAACTCATCAAAGACTACCTTATGCACGAATAATTAAAAAATATGGACAACCAATTTTTGATGTTTTCATCATCCGTCATGATATCCCCGCTTATTAACAGACTGCATAATATACTGAACAACGTTATGCATATGATTAGCTTCTTGAATAACTGCAAATCAACACGTGAACAAGTACTTTGAAGAAAGAGCATAAAAGAGCAACAGAGATATGGAACTTCAATTTTGTAAACTGGTTATTAGAGGATAAAACAAGTGAGAGAACGATGAGAAGCTTAGAGACAGTTATAGCACATAAACCCACAGTGACTGTTTTGATATTTTCGACAATTTGATAACGTTGGCTAAGTGAATAGGGCGAATCATCGACTGTTTCGAAAACCTTATTATACTCTCTGTTGTTGTATATACCCAGATATACAATAACCTAGGAAAAGGAGATGTATTATATATGTAAATGTATGTTGAAACTTTTACCAAAAAAGCAATAAAATTAGAGAGGACCAAAGTACATAAATGATACCATAATGAAATGATGTCTGAAATGAAGAGTATAGAAAACAATTAATGAGAAAGAGGGAGATGTAGGAAAGACTCCAAAAGATGGAGAGGCGGATGATGAAGGAGTGGGAGAGAAGAATAATCAATTAGCGTGCCTACCAAATATGAAAATAGTAGCTGTCATAAAGCACCAAATGTGCATTACAATAACAATAATATATCCAATATAAAGACGCTGTTTCCGTTCATAATCCTTAAATAGATAGAGGATTGGTTGCAAAAAAGGTTTTTATAACATAAAGAAATAAAGAGTAATAGTATATTACATTCATATGATAGGTAGCCATGAAACGCTCAACCGTAAAGAAAATGGCAAAATAGACTCCAATTAAAACTAAAAAATTGCGAGTGAAGGAAGCCATGCGGAATACGAAATCTGTCCGAAGATGCTCTGTAATGAAATGAAAATCTTTTCTTCATAATTTGCTAGATCATATGAATCATCATCATCAAGTATGATCATGTCCTGCGTGTGCATTTCTTATGCTGGCAGGTGACTTGTTAACGAACTGAACCAATGAGGAAGCAAGATTTCTTACCGTCTGTTAATGATATTGTTTTGTAAATTTGAATCAATCTAACAAACATTTGTACGAAGTATTGAAAGTATAAATGTTTCAGCAACAATACCAAATTTGGGTGATAGTTGGATGTTATTATGTATATGGACGTTCCATCAACAATGTAGCTACAAAAAATGTATTAGTTGAGATTGCTGATGAAATGTATGAACAAGAGCTTCATGCATTACCTGATGAAAATTAAGAAAATTTCTATAAATAGAATGATGTCGAACACTTCAACAGTACCACTTTGAAGAGAAGCAGTTCCATTGATGATTGCCAAGTAACGCATAGTGGAATTACCCGCTTGCTCTGGCTCTCTCAGCTACTTTGTTTCTTCAACAAACTTTTCCATTTACACCAAAATCATTTTGTTGGAAAAATTACGAACAAAATAAAATATTGTTTGCTAGCTCGAAAAAAAAAGAAAATACAACAAGGCGAATGATGATGTTGAACGAAAACGCTAACTCAGTCGGAAAAAAAGGTTTCAAGGCTTCGTAAATTCCAAGAATCAGAGTACGAACCGTTTGAGAGTTTTGCAAAACAGCTTCTTCTTCTACATCTTCTCTCTCTATCTAATTATTTATGAAAATTATTCAAAGCGAGGTAAAAATACGATTATGAGCAGGAAATTATTGTTTCTGAAAATGAACAAAAAATAATCAAAAGAAGAAGCCGAAGAACAATAAATGATTTCGAAGCGAAATAGGAATGTGAAGATTCATTTGTCTTCTCCTCCTCCTCCTTTCTCTTCTTTATCTTCTATCGTTTCATCGTCGGCTTCTTGGTCTTTCCAGCAGCTTCTTCCTGTTGAATATGTGGATAATTCCAGATATCCTCATTTACTTCTATGGAAATTCTTAGCTCTACATGATCCTCCCACTTTTTCTCCACAATTCTACACTGTCCTCATTTTTCTCTGTTTCTCTCACCTCTCCAACAACCAAATACTATTTTAACTTCTTTCGTTATTAAAAGCCTTTTCTGTGTAAACTAATTGTCTTCTGGCGTTTCATGCTGACATAATCGTATCACATTTTCTTTATCCATACTTTGACGACATCAAGTTTTTGATCCTGTCAGACTCTCAGAAACTCATTTTTACCCTTCGATCCAAAGTGAGAAAAATGAAAATCAAAAGCATTTTGATTCACCTTTTCTCGAGTATCACGAAAATCTGCTTCTAGCATCCCCCTTTGCATATTTTGAAGCTGAAATGGAAAATATCAATGCTGTGTTCATGAAAACACCTCATTATATTCTAGTTCTACAACGAAGTGATCTAAGGATTTTTTCTGTTACAAAAGGTCACGTAGGCCAAGTTCCACACTCATTCCCAAATAAGTTTATTCAAGTTCACAACTTAATTATTTATGAGCATTCTTCAAAGAATCAACAACCATCTCTCCCCTTAAGACTTTGCGAACTTCACGTGAAAAGCGTGAACAAGACTGAAATTCATTTTGAGCAGTGAGCAGAGACAATTCGGTTGTGTTTCCAAGTATGCATGAGTATTGTGAGCTGAGGAGACTACAATTCCATGAGGTAAAGATGTTAGACGCCTGTCAGCGGGTGTGCTGATCATTAATTGGTTGAAATGGTTTGTACGCAAAAGAGCACGTGTAATAGTAGAGTACACGTGCAAACCTTTCACGGAAGAAAACAATTTTTGAGCGATTCTAGGCATAAAATAATATAAAACAAATATGATCTTGAAAATCATTCGTTTCACGATCAAAAAATCGAAGTTCAAGCCACGCCTACAACAGACAGGACGTTGGCTTATAAAAGCAAAGTTTTGTATTTTTGAGTTTTTCCATTGATTTTCCTCTTTTGTGCTTCTTTTGCACGATGCAGACGATTCCACCGCGCCCCATAAAACGAAAAGTTACATTCGGAGAAACTCCTGAAAAACAATCGAAGAAGAAGGAGAAAGCTCCGAAGTTCTACGGTGAGTTCCAGCTTTCACGTTTTCATTTTAACCTTTCATTACTTCAGAGCCGTTACGTCCTCGCCAACTTACTTCATTACATTCATTCGATATGAAACTTGAAACTGTCGCTGAGGAGGAGAGTTCAGAAACAAAGGAGAACTCTTCCAACGATTGAATACTTTGGCAACTCTTTGTAATGGTGAGTCCAATTGATGTTTCTGGTTTTTAATTGTCTTTCTGCTCAGAACTTTTCGAACATTCGACAGAAGCTGAATAGAGATGACGAAGCCAAGAAGAAGAAAAAGAACAGTTTCTAAGGAAATATAAATGACTCATCCCCTTCCTGAGTTGCTGCCTATTGAAGTTTGTGTGAAATTGTGTTCGTTTCGAAATAAACAAACTTATTCTTGTATGTGTGCTTACTATTAAACAGTTCGCAGTTTACAAATGCTTTGACTTTCAAATGAGCGAATGATGACCGTTTGGTAGTCATATCATGCTGCCGTTAATCTTTTAAAACTTGAACTGAAAAACGAGGAAGCCAAATGAGATATAGAGAGAGAGATTGGTAAAAAAGAGAGATATTGAGAAAGAGAGAAGATAGAGAATATGAGATGAATATTGAAAAGAGATCATAGTGAACAGTCGGAGTGTTATGTTAGGAATAAATACTGAAGAGATTGAAGAGACGAGGAATACCATCTGACCATTTTTATAATGTTTACATTAGCTCCCAAAAAACGCTATTTTTGTACAAAAAAGGGGGATTTTTCCTTTAGAAAGTCATAATCGCATGATAGGTATGAACTTGTTTGTCTATTCACTCCATTTCAAATCAGTTCTTTTAACAAATGTAAGTCTGTTTGCCCACTAGATGACTTTCATTCGTTGCTTATTGGTTGAAAACTTCTTCAAATACGGAAATGGTGTGCAGAAAATAATTATCAAAAATTCATTTTATACATCGAAGAAGTGTAGCAAAGACTGTTCTATTGACTTTTCTCAAAGAAAGTTCAGATGAATCTGTAAAAAAGCACCCGAAATCATTGAAACACTCTCGGAATGTGTCTTCCACATACAACACATAGACAGTTCACCGGAACACAAACGCAAAAAAAAAGAATTTTTATAGAAAATTGCTATTTAATTGGCATCACTTACGTCACTATTCTCCCCTCTACTTCCCAACTTTCTGTTTCTCTCGTTTCATTAGCTTTTTCCTGTCTAATTTTGAGCTACAGAATATCGTTTCATCTGTCTCTTCATTTTCAGAGAAAATGAGAATAAAACTGGTCTCAATTATACAAATAATAAAAATACTTTACTAAACAGTTGACTTAATAAATGACTAATACGTTGTGAATATTAAATGTTTTTTTCCCATAAATTTCAGAGATCACACTATTTCATTTCGATTTTGATGATGTTCTTCCATCGAATTGTTTCTAATCCATCAACATCATCGAATGTTATCATTCAAACTTTTGTTGTCCGTCAACTCTGAAAAATTCAATGTTGAAAAGTTTAAAATTTGAAAATTGAAAACACCTAGAGATCGCTATATTTGTTTTTGAACCTTTCAATCGTTGGAAGAGTTCTCCTTTGTTTCTGAACTCTTCTCCTCAGCGACAGTTTCAAGTTTCATATCGAATGAATGTAATGAAGTAAGTTGGCGAGGACGTAACGGCTCTGAAGTTATGAAAGGTTAAAATGAAAACGTGAAAGCTGGAACTCACCGTAGAACTTCGGAGCTTTCTCCTTCTTCTTCGATTGTTTTTCAGGAGTTTCTCCGAATGTAACTTTTCGTTTTATGGGGCGCGGTGGAATCGTCTGCATCGTGCAAAAGAAGCACAAAAGAGGAAAATCAATGGAAAAACTCAAAAATACAAAACTTTGCTTTTATAAGCCAACGTCCTGTCTGTTGTAGGCGTGGCTTGAACTTCGATTTTTTGATCGTGAAACGAATGATTTTCAAGATCATATTTGTTTTATATTATTTTATGCCTAGAATCGCTCAAAAATTGTTTTCTTCCGTGAAAGGTTTGCACGTGTACTCTACTATTACACGTGCTCTTTTGCGTACAAACCATTTCAACCAATTAATGATCAGCACACCCGCTGACAGGCGTCTAACATCTTTACCTCATGGAATTGTAGTCTCCTCAGCTCACAATACTCATGCATACTTGGAAACACAACCGAATTGTCTCTGCTCACTGCTCAAAATGAATTTCAGTCTTGTTCACGCTTTTCACGTGAAATGTTTGAGGTCACGTGAGATACAGGCATAATACCAGTTTCAGTGTTATTTTAATCTTATTAAACAAAGTGTACAGTGTAAAACTGTTTATAAAAATATTCAAATATTTACTCAAAGACCATTAGGCAGCAACAAAGCACGGTAATACTGTTGTAGTAATTATAACAATTCTAAGGACAAATAACATGACAATCAATGTATAGTCGATCTGGACCAGGAAAAACCATGAAACGATACATGAGCCTAATGGTCAGAATAATGAAATATCTTTTCTATTCAAAAGATAATCAAAAGCTGAGATGTTTTTAGAAGCATACCTTCCACAGGAGGAAGAAATGAAGCTTTACCATACTCTTTGGAAATTCATATCTAATTATGCTTGAGAGAATAAAGTCAAAACGGTTAAAAGCTTGAAACGAGCTTTAATTTTAAACATCCACAATATGGTTCGCCAGGATAGTAGATATAGATGGGGCTTTGGGTGTAATTAGACGGGGGATGCGAGTATTTGATGTCTTCTAGAACCTTAAGAAGAAGCTATGCGCTCTTTTATGTAAAATAAAAGTAAAATTTCTACCAGTGAATACTAAACCAGCCAAAACTAGCTAAAAGCGAAATGAAAAGCAGAAGGTAGAAGCATCATATTATTAGATATATAGAAGGAATAAGTTTGTGTCAAATGAAATGCACAGAATTTTTTGAAATACTAAAAATTGTCTTTAGAAGGAAATAATAAATGATTTTAAAGCTATCAGAAAGACACAAGATTGTGAGTGTCAACATACTGATGCACAAAGGTGAAAAAAGAAGTAACTTAAGAGCATTAAAGGCGATACGTGAAGTTGAAGCTTAACAGTTAAGACACGGCTCATGGCAGGAAATGAAAAAGTTCAACAGCAGGTTAGTTAGCATAATCTGTAGCCACAACTTGTCATAAATGGGTCTTATATAAGTAAACTAAACATTCCACATAGGAATTTCTTTAAAAAAACACTTTCTACTATCAAAATCGTCCAAAATACATAACTCGTTCTTCGGAATCATGGGCATTTACTTGCCATCCTTGATATTTCCACGGGATAACGAGCGGGCTAGAAAAACATCTATGAAAAGGGATTATGGCAAGCTACTTACCTCGTCCTTCAGCTTCTACTTGAAGTCGCAGTTGACGACTAATTTCACGAAGACGAGCGGCTGACTGTCCTGTTAAGCTGGGCTCTCTTCTATCAAGACCTGCTTGGAAAGCTTTCACAACACGAATCTGTAAAATATTAGGTTCGAACAACGGCGAACACAAGGCGAATTTGACTAGTAAAACACCACAAAGCAGCAGATTTTCATGTTAGGGGTCAAATCTGCAGAACAGAATTGCTAACATTCAAACTTATTACGACAAAATCATTTGGAATATGACTGTTCTCTAAAACGAGCACAAGAGATTCATATGACGACACCACCTAGAACCAAGAAAAACGTAAGCTGGTTTTGACAATTCTGTGTCTTCTACTAAGCGTTTAGGGGTGATCTCGGTTATCGAGAATTAAGAATCAGTCAAATCTTCTGATGATTTAAGCCTCGTACATGAGTTATAACAATTCCATTCGGTTAAAAGTTAGTTGTCATCCAATAAAGTTAAAAAAGGAAAAATCCATTGGAAGCTCCCTCGACTGCTTATTTTCGGTTTTAGATCCATCCAGAGAAAAACTAATGTACACAACAGAAAAATGTACCACGACGTATTACGAAAGATGTAGAAGTAGAAGGTAGAGGTAGAAGAAGTAGAAGAAGGAAGCCAGCAGGTAGCTCACACTTATGCTCAATCGTACGATAGAAATAATCTCAAAGTTGAAAAAAAAACTCTGTGACTGTACAGAAGCATGCGTAAGCTCGAAAGCCTAACGAAACGGATAAAGAAGATATGCAATCCACGAAACACAACACACGCACACACACAATCCCAAAAACAGAAGTTGGCTTCTCTTCTCGTGACGAAAGTAATGTTTGAAGTTTGGATGAGAAGTCAACTAAGGTTCTTAGTGAAGTTCGCTTACAGCCTGGTCAGTGGGCGCGCTGCTCAGTGGCACAGGAATCAGATGATCAGATCGTTCTCCGCCAATCACCTGTAACCAACCAGGACCGCATAAACGAAAAATTACAAATCATTCGTGACCATCAATTGAAATAATTAAACGATAACCCTTTAAACACGTGTACCGCAGTACAATGATTTTGCCCAATAGCTCAACTCAGAAGACTAATAATGCCTCAACGCCCCATATAAATGAATAGCAACAAACACTGAGGACTGCAGATGTTTGATATACATATATACATATATACATATATACATATATATATATATATACCGTAAAGTAAAAATAAAACAACAAAGTTTAGTCGGACTCAAACGAACGAACACGACGGGGCAAGATAGGTGCTTGGAAGGAAGTGAAGAGAAAAGTGAACAACGACAAGACATTGAAACAACAGTCCAAAAGGTGATTCAATATAATATAATAGTTATAATACCATTTATTGGTAACAGATTACAAAAATAGAAAATATTACCTCACGCAATAACCAATACGAACACTACGTAAACAAACAATAAGATTTTGAAAGTCATAGTACATTGTCATGTAATAAAATAATTAAATAAAGGGCTAACATAATGTAAGCTAGATTTCCCCCTAAAAAAGGGATAAAAACGCGCGTGTGAAATAACAATCCTCTTCATAATAGAAAGGCCAAAACATAAGAGGAAAGATTGTATCTGCCTCAATTTACTAAACAAAAATAGGGGAAAATTTGGCAGTTTTCGAGGAGCAAACTGAATTCCCTCATTTAAGAAAGAGAACTGTGTAATTTGAAGGAACAAAAACCGATACTAAATAGTGCTGAGGGGTTGATTTAATGAACAAAATATAAATAGATCTGTTTCTCTGTACATCTTTTTCTTTAATCTAACAGATTAAAATGGTTGAGCTATGCACTACACACCGATCAAAAACACGCTATATTGGTTCGCGACAAACGATGAGAATTTTCTGTTATATAAGCTATAAAAGCCGTTTGCCTAAACCTTTTATATCCAGACAACCGGGAATTCATAAAACAAAAAGGCAATGAATGGATTTCGGATACAAACTCTCATACAGATAGAAATCCCTTTGAACTAAAATCACTGAAAAACTTATCAGCAAATAAACATCTGATGTATATGGAAATAAATCTGCTAACTCTCTCTCTATGTTGGCTATAAAAAATGAGTACCACAGATAGGAAAATACTACACATGAGCCACGGACACTGGAGTATCTAATGACATGCTTTTGCCAATTCGTTGAGAGTAACTTGAATTGGTGTCGGGTGACCATTTTTGAACGATCGGTACTTTCTCAACTTTGGTCGATGAATTTCCGTTTTCAACTAAAATCTGAGGTTGTGGTGAAGGAGTTCTTGGTTGTTGATGATGATAATAAGGATAAGGCTGAGGTGAATGACGTTGTGATATAGCTGCCAAAGCTGCTCGAGTTCCAGATGGGTCCGGACTTGAGGCAAGTCGAGACCATCCCCTCATCGACTGGACTGAGTGTGTAGAAGCAATGGAACGGCGTTCATCAAACTCTTCGAGTGAAGAACGGAAAGCCTTCACAACTCGAAGCTAAAGGAGACAAGTTAGGAAGTAGAACTACTTAAGAAACATTTTTAGTCCAAAAAATAAACGCATGACAAGAGAAAAAATCGTTCAACCGTCTTAAAGCAGCATTATCGGTGTGAACGAACAAATTCGAGATGAATCGTGTTCTGGGGTGGCAACTGTCCAGGAACTTCGGTATGGTTAATAGGTTCCAGATTGTTAGTGGATGCAATCAAGCTAATTACCAACACCAGTAGTTGTGGTGAAAAATTGTCCTATACCCGTTTCTATGAAGATATCAAAGCCAGGTGAGCGAACTTAGGTCTACAACTTAAATAGCTAAAGTTGGAAGCGTCGAAACTCATTATGAGCGCGGTACTAATGTTAGTTCGAGGTTAACGATTGCAAAAAGCGTAAATTCGTAAGTCTTCAAGGAAAAACGTGCTCAGTCGAAACATTCCTTCTTGCGACCGCGGATGAATGAACAGAAAATGTAGAATAATGGTAGAACCTGGCGTAAATATGGCAGGGGTAGGTAAATAAAACATGACGTGACTGGTGAAATTAGTGAGGTAAAGCATTCAGGAACGGTTTTCATACATGCAAAAGCAACCAAAGTCGGAACAAAATAAAATAAAATTGTAAAGACCTTAACCAAGTTGCTGTCACATGACATGGCTGAAAAGGTAAAAGCAAAGTGTAAGGTTCGCAGTTGAAGCAGGCTACAAGGCGGGATGCTTTGAAATGACAAAAAACTGAATTTTAGCTTGAAGATTAGTGTCGTTACATACACACGGGTACTTCCACTGAGGTAGATGAGATAGGACAGTTCCGAAATGCCACCCCGGCAACTTCAAATATAAACTTGAATACCGAGATAGAGAGACAAAGATAAAAAATGACTTCCTTCCAAGCACTCATCGAAACTCTGTATAATACTAAACGTAAGCACAAATGAAACAACACTACATCTGATTTTCGAGTAAAAACATCAACGAAACAAGTACACCGACTCTTTCAACCCAAGTTGAGAGAAAAGTGTTCAAGTTTTACTTCATATTGATACACGAAAACAGCAACCCCAAAACGAACACGTGGTGCACGGAATCCTGTGTACGAACTTTCTCCGCTGCCGAAAATTAAGCAGGTAGAAGAATAACTTTTCATCCCTGATCACAAGACATAAAACAGACATTCAAACACTCGATTTCAGAAAGGCATCCAGTGACTATACATGAACACGTAATTTCCGCAACGTGCCATAAAACAATTTAGAAAAATTCTAAACGAAGACATACAAATATAACACTTTCCGCTAGACTAAACATGGAAGAATATGTATTCTCGAAATATTTAGGGTTCACAGATACGAGAGAGACAGAAGGGTAAGCGTGATTTCCATAAATTCTTCCCTACTGCAACATTCATCCAATGTTTTCGCATTTTACGCATTAAAGAGAACGCTCTATTGTTAAAGGGTGGGCCAAACGAGTATAGATTGAGACAATTTTTGAAATCTTGCCACACAACAGACACGCAGATCTCTAAGAATCTGTGTTTCTAAGATAATACTGAAAGCGGTTTCTCCGCTTTTCACACTATAGAGCGTACTGACATTAAAGCCGTAACTTAGCTATAAATTAAAATTTAAAAACGTATGAACATTCCTGCATTATTAACTAAGCAGAACCGAAAAGAAACATTCGTCATTAAATGGAAAAGCAGAGACGATTTTTTCCCTTCTCATTTTTCATGTACCACTCTTTAGAACTACTGATATTAAGTAGATCTTCAGGTTAGTCGAGTGGTGGACATGAGACATGCGATCCGTGAATGATGATGGTCAATCAACACGGACTTTTTTCCATTATATATCTTATTGAAACAAACATACCTGAGTCTGGAGACGTGTTAGTCCTCTAACCCACAAGATCTGTCCAGAACGTTTCTCATGAGTCTCTGGATCTTCATAATCAGGCATAAGTGGATCACTAGTTGGAGCTTCTCCAGATCCAATAGTGAGATTCTCGGGGAGACTTCCAGTTGGAATACTTGTAACAATCTGAAACTAGATTTTCAGCAAAAAAGTACAACCCTGATCAAAACCTGTCCCCAGAGAAGAGTTCCAACACCAAGAGCCATGCACCAAAGCCACTGGGTGGTATCTAATGGTGCAGTGCTGAACCAACGCCCACCAAATTGAATGATAACTATCTGTGAAATGAAAGTGCAAATCCAGATGACGTAGAAAATGGGGTTCGAGAAGAGTCCCTAGAGAACAATGATTAGGTAATTTTGTTTTTGAGCAACTCACAGCAAATACGTTGCGCTCTCCATGAATCTTTCTAGCATTAATTTCGTTAAACAAGGTCATCAAAACAAAAGTATTGAATACGATAGTGAAGTGAACGGATGGAGGTGAGTGGAGATCAGCCCCTCGACCAGATTGAATATTGAAAATTCTATCACCTGAACACACGTTTGTAAAAAATATTTCTCATTTCACCAACCAGCGAAGATAAGAGTGAAGAGAACGACGAGTTGGTATAAAGCATGTCCTAAGATATTCTTCATCATTGTTCGAGAAATCAATGGACTTGTACGTCCGTAAGGCTTTCTGAAGATTCTCAATGAGAAAAATAATGATTCAACGCCTCACCTCTTAAGCAGTTCTGCTGTAGGTAATTCAGTAGCAAGTGCAAGCGAAGCTAGAGTGTCCATAATCAAATTGACCCATAACATTTGAACAGCCTGAAGTTTCAAAATGAAATTCATAGTTAGATGTAGATAAGTTATAGATGAGACTACACAGCCGAATGCTAGGGAAATAACCGATAAAATGAAAACGTGGAGTGTTTTTCACGTGAACTCTACGACTGGAGTGACGCACTCACCTTGAGGGGGGTGTCTTGAATGGCACAGGCTCCAACGAAAGCTACAATAACGGCAACAACGTTGACAGTCAGTTGGAACTGCAGGAACTTAGCGATAGAATCATAAACATTACGGCCCCACATAACGGCCTAAACAAATCGAGATTAAAAAGTAGAACGCATTTGTGCACTACTTTAACAATAGAGGTGAAGTTGTCATCAGTTAGAATAATATCAGAAGCTTCCTTCGCTACGTCAGTACCAGCGATACCCATAGCGAATCCGACATCGGCTTTCTTGAGAGCAGGACCGTCATTGGTACCGTCTCCAGTCACAGCTACTACTTCGCGAGAATCAGTGACACGAGAATCAATGATACCCTACAGAACATATTGAGCATGATATTGACAGAAAATGATTCTCACCTTGACTAAAACATATTTATCAGAAGGCTGAGCACGAGCAAGTACACGGAGCTTGGGCCAGATTTGATCCAACTTCTCCTGAGAGACTTCTCCATTTTCATCACGGATTCTGGCGTTGAATTCTTTTCCTTCGAGAGCAATAAAGTCTTCTCCAGGTCTGAGAATTCCACAAGCAGTAGCAATAGAACGAGCGGTGTTGATGTTATCTCCAGTAACCATACGAACAGTAATTCCAGCTTCTTGGCATTGAGTGATGGCA
Source organism: Auanema freiburgensis (assembly GCA_030370435.1). Taxonomy (NCBI): domain Eukaryota; kingdom Metazoa; phylum Nematoda; class Chromadorea; order Rhabditida; family Rhabditidae; genus Auanema; species Auanema freiburgense. The sequence goes on from CM059369.1 coordinate 2,368,509, forward strand.
GCTGGTACTTCTGGAAGATTATTTGATTTAAAATGGAAAACTATACAACAGGCAAACCTGGTCTGACAGGATCCTGAATTCCAACAATAGTGATAGCGGTCAAATCTCCATTAATCAACTCTTCATTCTCCCAATCAGGCTCAGAGCTGTACGAGATTTGGTTCTCATCGGTCTTCTGTCCAGCAGGTACGTAATCCTTGTAAGCAAGACAGATAGTACGAAGACCATCAGAAGCCATAGGTTCAATTACTCTCTTAACGAGCTTATCAGCATCGGAAGCTGTGAAAGGTTGAAGTTTTCCATCTTTACCGAGGAAATATTTGCATCTGAGAGAAATTTTATGAAAACCAAAAAAAATTCGATTCACCTCTTTGTGATAATCTCAGAAGCTCCTTTGCTGAATACACGGTAACCTCCTTCTGGGCGATGGATTACTGTGGACATGCTCTTGCGAACGGAGTTGAAGGTGTAAACTTTTGGAATATTCTTCTCTGGGTATTTGTTACGAACATCTTGGTAGCTGTGTCCAAGAGCCAGAACAAATCCGAGAAGGCCACACTCAGTTTTGTTACCAAGCTGAGTTGCTTGTTCTCCAACTTGCTTTGCGGGAATAACTTGAGACGAATAACTACTGTTGATAGAAATGCAATTGATCAAAAGATCCAAGGTATTTTGATCGAGTTCTTCTTGCTTTGGAGTAACTTTGTAATGAGTGTCTGAAAGATTGGAAATGCATGAATATAACAGTGGGGACAGTTACCGTTGAGAAATGATTGAACTACGGTCATTCTGTTGGTGGTCAAAGTTCCGGTCTTATCAGAGCAGATGGCAGTGGCATTACCCATAGTTTCGCAAGCATCCAAATGTCTGACCAAGTTGTTATCCAACATCATTTTCTTGACAGAGTAGGCCAAAGACAAAGTAACGGCGAGTGGTAACCCTTCAGGAACTGCTACTACCAAGACAGTAACTCCGATGATGAGGAAGTTGATGAAGTTCTGTAAAAAAAAAGCGATGATAAATAGCCAAAGATCTCAAGGTAAACCTGGAAGTCGGCTAAAGAGAAAGGTTGTTCAGCAATGGCGTAAGTGGAAATGCAGAATCGGATAACGAGAATCAGAACCGTGCATCCAGCCACGAAAGATCCAGCATAACCAATTTGTATAGCGAGTCTTGTCAATTTGGCTTGAAGAACAGATCTTTCCTTCTTGCCGTTCTCCTCCACAGGTACTTTGCCGTTAGCGAGTTCTCCGTCAGCCTTGGCATCTGAAAGAGCAAACATAACATAAAAGTAACGGTAGCAGTTGAGAAATGAAAACTGCATGTAATAATTGAGAAGCGGCTATCATATTTACGGCAGCCAAAAGTGAATTTTCCAAATTAAATTCACTTTTTCCACTCATTTTAAAGGATGGTTACGGAAAAAAGAGGAAGAAACTCTGTGGCGCGATTTCATTTTCTAAGCTTAATCGGATGTGATCAAAGAGAGAAGACAACTCGAGACAAGACTCAATTTTAGATATCGCTAACGTTCTCTCTGTATCTATTTATCTATAGTCTTCTCCACCTTACTCATTTCTTTCATGTCTCTTCACTCTCTCTGAACTCAGAGATTCTACAATCTGCCGACTGACCCAACGTAATTGCCGAATATCAGTTCCGACATAGTTCAAAAGGAGATAGCTAGAGGGTAGTTTGGATGTATATAAAGGAACAACAACGTCCTAATAAGTTCAACACTAAACCGACTCCAATCTTCTTATGTGATTGCATAACAATATAAAAGGTGATACGCAAGTGCTGAACGATGTGAAAACACAAAGCCAATGGTAGGTGCAAAAACGTTTAAAATGTTTCTTTCAAATAGGAAAATCATAATACTCACCCAATAGAGCTTGTCCAGTTCCGTCTTCGATTTGTTGAACAGCATCGCCTGAAAAAACTAACTACGTGGAGTGTAAATGCTCCCAGGTTTCATCCGGCCGTTTCTTATTTTCTCAAACAAACTCATTCGAAGAATTGCTCAGAAACGACAAGATCATTATATGGTCACCACAACAACACATTAGAGAAACTTCACAAGAAAGAAAGAGGTAGATGATCAAGCCAGAGCGATATAAATTTTGAGGACACAACAGCCACTAAACTTTTGCAAATAAAACCAGAAAACGTTTTGTCATCAACATCAAAATGTCTCCAGCATAATATAGATTCGTTCCAACCACTTTTGGAGTGATTCTATATTATCCTGAATCAGTTTGTACAATGAAATAATATTTAGCTATAAATATGCACATGCAGTGCTCCCCATGCGAAAATCTGATCAACAATTTCATCTCAAACCCCAACCATATTATAAGAACAAACAAAAATCTTAATAAGAAGACAATCGCATGAGAAAGATGAATCCCGAAAATGGTAGAAACTAGTGCGGTTGAGGAAGGAAGACTAAATGAAAAGGACTTTTGAAAAGTGAACTAGAGTCGAACATAAGCTTGCGGACACGCAAAATTCTTTCTTTCAGTTGAACGACGCAGTCCCCTAAACTCTGGACTACCTTTCTTACTGTGAGACTCAATGTATGTTTGTGTGACTTCAGGACTTCTAGTTGCCCTTTCAGAACCCTCTATTAAGCCCCGGTAAATGATTAACCTTCTCTTTTAGCAGCTTTTCTCTCTTCTTCAGCCACAGTCTTAGCAGCTCCAAGAAGGGTCATGATGATACCGGTTTGTGAATTTACTCCTACAGCTGTTACGAGCATCTATAATGAGAATGTTATACCTTGAATCATAGATCATTGCAAACCTTTCCAGATCCCTCCATGACGTGAGTTCCCGAAAGAATAATTGGATCATGTTCAGGACTCTTTCGGATTTGGTCAGATTCTCCGGTTAATGAGGACTCATCGATTTTCAAGTCGTTCGATTGAATGAGAACACCATCAGCAGGTAATAAATCACCTAAGTTGAAGAGTATGACAGGGAAATAAATTGAGTGTTCATACCATATTTGATTTGAGCAACATCTCCAACTACTAGTTCGTTGACAACAACCTGGATTGATTGGCCTCCACGAATAACGGAAAATTTGTGTTCAGTTTCGATCTTAGCTTGAAGACCTTAAAAGAGACATTTTGAACCTTCGAAGATCACAAGCAAATTCACCTCTGAACTGCCTCTCTTTGGTATAATCGTTCAAAGCTGTGACTAAAACAACAACAATAACTGATATTAAAATAGCCACTCCTTCGATCCATCCAGCTTCATGCTCACTGTCGTCTACGGCTGAAATTTCTAATTCAGGAAGTGCACGAATTACTATAATCCCCTCTTTAAAGTCAATGTCATTGTGAATGAAAAGAAGAAAGAAATATCCCTGAGAGCAATAAATCGCAAATACAAATGTAATTCAGCACATGTTTCCAATCATACAACGACGGTCTTTAACGTCTTCTTTTGTCATCAGGATTCATGACTCCCTTTTTAACTCTCTGCCATGCATCTTATTCCCTCTCATTCTATCTCTTTCTCTTCTTCTACCAGAACTTCAAAAACAATGTTTCATTCAGAGACAATTTTAAACTAAAATTTCGTTATCTTTCTTTAAAACCACCCTCCCCACAGGCCCCTTTCTTTCTGTCATCTCAAGCATATTTTACTATTTTGCTCTACAAACTGCCAAATTATTCTCCTGGAAGGTAAGAGTCCGGAAAGCAAAGCATACTGAGTGCATTCTCAATGAAGGCGACGCTTCAAAACTAAACATGGACATAATGGAGGAGAAGAGCAGACTTGGGCTATTTGGAGACCTCATAACCAATTTTTGTTCCACAAATGTTCCCGTAGTCTTTCGAATGCAGAGAGAATCCACAAAAAGCACACCCAACAATTCATGAAGTTTACCATGGAAGTTACCAGGAAGTTTTGTTTATCGAACGATTTGAGAATTCCCACTATGAAGCCCCATGGGTTGATGGCAAAAGTATTACAAACCTGTTGTTCCATCATCTGGCGGACGGTAAAAGGACAAGGCGAGAGAAACAATAGCTGACACAAGTAGAATAACGAGCGTAACATCCTGAAACAATGAATAATCTTTTACATTAATAATATCAGAGAAAGTTTTATCAAAAGCAGCCGTCGCTAGAGCACCAGAAGGACATCTGGACAACAACTTGCTCGTATAATTAATTACCCAAAGCTATAACGTGTTTTGCTTAAACCCTCAAACATGCTACCCCCACAAAATACTATATAGCTCGCTTTATGGACATCAAAAACGCAGATTCTTCCTTTCTTTTCTTATTCTCGCTCGACCACTTTACAAGTCCTACAAACCCCAAGCCGGACAAAACGCTCCCTTGAGACGTCTTGTCAGAGCCAGACGTTTTCTTCCTCTCCCTCACACATACACATAACTACAACCTCATCATGAGCTCTCTCTCTAAGAGGCACATATTTTTTTCAGCGAGACCAAATAAACACATCAATCGGCTTTGAACACTTCCAATATTTCTAGCGGAAACAATCAAAACACACCTGTAAGGCTTCCCAAACCAATTGCAAGAAGCACTTGGGAGGGTGAGGGGGAATTTCGTTCGCACCAAAAACTGCTCGCCGTCGTTCTAACTCAGTTTGGGTGTTAGGCAATCCATTGTTTGGGTCAGTTTTCAGTCGTTGACAGAGCCCATCCATGCCATTATAATCATTATCAATCTTTTCTTTTGCTTCAGCAGATCTATAATAGTGATGATCATGGTATTATCCACGAAGCTGTTCATACCTATACTCCATAAGAGCTCTGAGCTCCTCAAGAGTAGCTCCATATTCAGCCATTTTGCTGCAAAGTACGTATAAATAAAATCTTTTTAAACACACTTCAAACCTGATAAATGAGCAACAAGGCTCTGGTCTTTCTTACTTCGGTTGTCGAGATGTCACTCAGAACAATTAATAACCAATTTAAACCGTTACTAAGCGAACACCGTCCTTCTCATGCCCCGTAGGTTGTACCTGGAGATCAAGAAAAACATAATAAAGGGTTTTATGACAAAGCAAAAACGAGAAAAAGAACGAAGAAACGAAAATCGTAGATATTGTGTCAAAAAATGTGCGAATTTCGTCGCCGGCAAATAGATAAAAGACGGATATGCTCAACGTCAAACATGCTGTCAGGATAATGTACAAGCGCACAAGAAATTGTCTGAAGTTCAACCAGAAAGTTGCAAAGAAGAAAACACAGGAAGACTTTATTGTGGAATGTGGAAAAAGTTCATAAATATTACTGCCAGGAGTAGAGCATAGAGAGGGAAGAGGAGAGTGCGCTATTTTCCTGAAGCTCCCACTTTCAGGCCACACCCACAATTCTGTGCGCGCAACCGTTACTTTGCGTATGAAACTAAAAATGATTTCAATTTGAAAAGTTAAAAGCAGCCCAACGCAACATTCATATATGACAGCGTTCAGAACCCCCAAATTGGATCTTTCCTCGAGTACGGAAATTCTCTACCACCCTCTCAGAATAATCATTACATCTCACCTAATCTCTCTTTAGACGGCTCAATAAGCCTTCTTCTCTTCTATTCGTACACACTTGGGTCATAGAGTCGATGGAATAGTATTTAAGATGAACTGCGGTACTGATATGTACGAGGAATTTCTAAAAGAATGAATTCTCCCTCTTATTATTGGATATGTACAGACACATCGTTGACATTCAGTTCTATCACAATTTCAAAGGCAAAACAATATCGGTTCTTGGAACGGGAGGAAAATGAAAACGTTAGTCTTTCTCTACATACAACTCCATTTCCTTGACCTAAAGCTCCTCTCTACATCTGCTTGGATCATATTTTCTTTTACAAATTAGCAATTTATCTATCTCAATAATCATGTTCTCACCCTCAATCTTTTCTTAAACCTCATCCAATTTACAACAACACACTTCTCTTATCTTTCCCCCCATAACGAAAATGTTTTTCAACTAATACACAAGTCATTCACAGAAGAAACCCCCCGTCTACTACGTTCCAAAAATGTGCCTGATCTCGAACAAAGCAATACGCTTTGTTCTTGAGCTCAGTAAGCGTTTACATTTTGGAGATTTCTGGAGGAGAGCCTAGAAAACAGTCGATCAAAAGAAAGTTATATTTTGAGTTTCCACTACTTCTCTCTCTTTGCAGAAAAATTCAGAAAAAAATTATTCTATTGTAGGCCAACCTACCCGGAAAACTAAAGGTGGGAAAGTATCTTCTCATGATGGTTACATCACGGTATTCAAATTACTGCAAAGCGCGCGCAGTATGATGGGCGTAGCATATAAGCAGGAGTTCTGGGAGAAGAGAGCCAGGAAGAGAACGAGAGGGAGCAAGAAATAGACAATTTAAAGCAGATGAAACACTCTCAACATGGCCGGACGTATCGATCGGGAGAAAGATTCTGGTGGCCGGAGTGCTAGAGAGGAAGGCAGATCAATTTTGTTTACTTGAAAAAAGTAGTGAAATCACTGAAAACAGCTGGTAGTAGGTAACAGAGGGAAAAAGAGAGGGAGTGTGAACCTTGAAAACAAGGATTCATAGGTTTTAAAAAGTGACACACGGGCACACACACTAAACTAACGAGTGAGCATTTTCACATGCCACATATGGCAAAACCCAATCATGCAAATATTCAGCACGCATACGGCACCTAGCGACGGGTTTTGACTTTTTGAAGATAATGAGAAGGATTTGAGAAGCAAAAGATAGACAACAGAGAAATGTCTATCAAATAGACAACAAGGATACTTTACAACACATAGAAAGAGACACACACACACACACACACACGAGTCGTGCCCACTTCCGCCAGACATAACTTTTCATAAGTTCTAGTAATTCATGTAAAAAAAGGAGGAATAAGCAAAGGAATTAGCAAGTATTTGAACTATCTCTTTCAAACTATCTTAGCATTGTCTGTCATACTGATTGATAGCTTAGAATCAACGAAAGGCGGGCTATTAAATTCGAAATGCAAACATTTTACAGAAAAAAAGGCTCCAACTCATAGGAGCTGCGAAAAATCAGTGGAGAACTAATAAGTCACAAATCTTGTAAACATAGGAATCAATCAAACTGAAACGTTGTGAACAATATAGTAGAAGAGAAATGAAAAGGATATAGGCGTTACGAAACATTAGATTCATAGTACCACAAATTAATAAATAAACAGAAACTGTGCAAAAATGAGAACATGGGACGCCTAACTCTGAAAACAATATCGAGTGGTAAGCAAAGAGTGCCTTCCAAATTGTTATTGACCAGGCAGAAATGTGAAAACTGGTCGATAACTATCCAGCACTGATATAGTTTTAGCTATCTCTACTAATAGATTGACATAGAAGAGTAATGTTGCTGCTGATGTTGCTATTGTTATTGCAATGCTTGGGTCACATTGCGTCGCGCGTTAGTGTTGGTATTTGAGAAGTACGAGGATGCGTAATAGGGTAGCATGGTTGAGTTCACCGAGGACTGCAAACGATCATAAAAATGCAGAATTATGATAACTACGAGAGGGTGACTATTTTTTGGCTTTAAAATCGGCTAACAGACGGTTTATGCAAACATTGAGAGGGTGGATTATACCGCAAAATGACTAACCAATAATAATAATACCCTGTAAAGATGATTTGACTGAAAGGCTTTTGTAACTAAGTGGTGATTATTTGGTCAGTAGAAACAGAAGAGAGAGGAAGTGTGGGAGAGATAAAGTAAAGTAAGGCGAAGATTAGTACAAGCAAATAACATGAGCCTTAATTATCTCACTGACTTGTCGTCTGCATTAAAGGTAAGCGCAGCTCTTGACATATAAGAGTCTTCAGACAAATTTGTCTACGAGGGTCGGCAAAAAGACGAAGACCAAATATAGTATAAGCTAGCTTCCTTTATCAATCTATATATCAGTTTCCATGCAGTTGTTGCGAGATGAGTATTGACTGCAGAATAAACAGAGAGTGTCGGACAGAAGCAACTAACGCTGTAAGTATTTTGAAAAAAAAACCAAGTGCAGGTTCATTTAACACATAAAAAACGACCATTACATATATTACTAGCAGGTGAAGAAGAACTGAGCAATAGTACGGAAGCAAAAATACTGGAAGGGAAAGTAAAAGAAGCAAGAATAAGACGAAAGGAGTGCCGTTAGCCAGCATATCGATCGTCGGAACAGGCGCGCCTGCCTGCCAGCCGCTCTGCCAATCCACTCTGCCTCGTTTTTTTTTTACCAACACAGGGAATTTTAAACGAGATGGGAAATAAAAAAAAATGAAGAAAACAGCGCAACTTTGACAAAATTCTATTTTTACTCGGACACTAAGTAAATAAAAGGCAGAAGAAGCCAGGAACGATACTTTCCCTTCATCTTACACAGTGTGCGAACGTGGAAAAGAGCGATGCTGATGCCGATGACGATGATGATGGTGATGGTGATGTGGTAGTAATGACCAACAGGCTAAACGTAACCTAAAGCAGCACTTCTCCAAACGAAAGGAAGAGATGATGCACAACGCGGGCCAATTGCCGAGCGCACATATTATCGGGATTCCTGTACGTAATGTACGCATAACGGCATAACGGCGAGGAAGGAAAAGCACAGTATTTCAAAAAAAAGCTACTCAGATAGCTTATGATGTGAACCAAAAGAGAAATGTGAAAACTAAAATGAAGAGCTTAACCGGATAACAACCGTCATGACGCGAGGATAGAAACATTTGTTTTTTTCGACCTCGTTATGAAAAATTCGCATTGGAGCGCACTTGTCGCCATCATGAAAGCGGATGGTTAACCTCGTAATGTTTGAGAGGTGTGGGAGGTCTGCCGATAGAGGAGCACATGAAACACACTGTTTACTTAGCACAAAATCAATATTCTGTCTCAAAAGGCGAATTAGTAGTTTTTGAATGATAAGTGATAAGATGGAAGAATAATTATGCATATGAAGTCATAGGGAATCAAGTTTTGGAACAAATAAACATGGAGATAAGCGAGAAAAGAGGAGAAGGAAGGACAATTCGAAATTCTTGTAGTAAGAAAAACAAGAAAACTTTCATTTTTATCCAAAACTCAACGACAAAATGAAATGAAAATATTAGTTCTAGTTGTCTAAGAGGAGCAAAAAAGCGGAGAATAGTTCAGACAGTGGTGTATCCTCGTTTTTTGATATAAAATAATGAAAGGATTTCTTGTTTTCAGCTCAACTGCTTCTTATTTTATGCTCACCAGATGCTTAGATGAGTTTTATTCATCATATCCGCTAATCTTTGTATTAAAGCTCAGTTTAAGACTATTATATATCGGAACGAAGTATTGTTTTACAAATTCCAATTTCTTTATAGAAATCATTTGCTAGAAATTGATATGAAATTGCCGTTTTTCCTGAGCCAAATTGCCAATTTTTCGATGAAAGTTCATTCGCTTCATTTCAACAAACTGAATTCACCTCGGATTCAACCTTTGCTGCAATAGATGGCTATCTTTCAATTGTTTTTTGAGGTGGTATAGAGAGAGAATAAAGAGAGAAAAGTATAGAGAGGGACATATATATATACGTAAAGAGAGAAAGAGAAAGAATTAGCTGTTTGTTCAACATTACACTGTTACTCAATGAAGAGATCAAATTAGGTGTGCGCGAACCAGGTGATTTCACTTTTTACTCTCCGGCTCTCCGTTTGTGTCATTTCCCTCGTAACCGAAACTTCCCAGGGCCTTTTTCTATTATTTTTTAGTAATTTGTCTCTCTCTCTACCACCCACAACAACTTGAAATGAATAACGGAGAAAGTATTAACTCAAAAGGCACAAGACAACGAAGAAGAAGACGATGAGGAGATAACAAAAGAAGGAAAAAGGGGAAAGATGAGGAAACTGAAAGAAATCCAGAAATGACATTTGCTTAAAAGCCCAAAAAAAGAAATAACACTCATTAACCAGTTTTATACTTGCTAATTTTTTTATTCATAGGCACACAGGCTGTAGAAGGCGGGAAAGGGGAGATAGAGAGCAAGCTTTTCACTACGTCCCGTTAGTGCTTCATATATGCATCTAGTCACTATCTAACTCTCTCCTTTTCTCTCTTTTTTCTCTTTGTATGCTCTAGTTTTGTGCATTTTTTATTTCTCACACTGCCTTTTTCTGCTGCCTGAAAAGCTGTGTGTATGAACGAGCATTACCACCGACGGGCGAAAAGACAGATAAATACCGATAATTTGGCTTGAAAACGATACAAACCAGATGAAAATAAACAATTTCTTCTTCTTCTGTCATTTTTTTTGTTCAAAAAATATTCATTGTGATAATGAAAAATACTTTTTCATCAATTATTTTTGAGAAATGACCAAAAATGTCTCTTGCATTCTTAAATCTCGTTTCAACTACTCATTGCTGAACCATTTTCAAAAAAATAGATATGAAAGCTAAAGTCGAAGTCAATCATGGACAGACACTCATATATGGACATTACACGAATAACTTTTAATGTAAAACTAAATTAACTTGTTTCCTCGTGCAACGCCAATGAAAAAATAGGAATGGAATCTGAATGAGAATAGAGAGAGAGAGGGAGAGAGCAATATGAAGTATTAGATGGCGATGTAGAGACGGTGAGAGCGTAGAGCTGCTTTTCGATTTCTTTTTCACCTGAAAAAATTGAGTTGAAGTAACTTGAGTACGATAACAGGAGACAAGCAAGAAGTAAAATATAAGAAAAGTAAAAAATAAGAAAAAAATAATAACATACGTAAAGGGATAAAGAGAGAGGAAGGGGAGAAGTAGGGGGGAAAGTTTTCGAAGCATTTCAGGTAAAGCCTCATGAAATAGGATCAGCTTGAGAATACGCCCATTGAGTGTGTGGAAATGTTGGTGAGGTAATTGAGAGAGAGAAAATTGAAAGAAAAGAAGCATTAAGGTATACGAGAAATAAAACGATATTTTAATAGAAAATTTCAGAATATTTTCATGAAAAACTGAACAAAGAATGAAATACCTTAAATGACTAAAATGGAAATTTTTGGTCAAAAAAAGCTAGTCAGACTTGAAGGAAATGATGAATTACTATGTGCGAATCCATAAATCAAAGTAAAAATGCAGAAAAAAATCTTCTACTTCTTCCATTTATTTTGTTATAAATTCTACTACGAGAGAGATAGAAAGGAAGAGAGAACGAGGATTGAAACAAATCAGAGAAGTAGCTTAGGAGTGAATGGAGTGAACGATAAGTAGAAAAGAAAATATGAACTGATGTTACATTTTGTTGCGAAGTTCAATGTTTTCTAGGAATTTCCAATGATCATAAAGAAGACTCAGAAATGTTTTTTGTGTTGCTGATATCCGTATGTGGTCAATAAAGCTGAAGAAAACAGTCTCTGAGCTGGAATAACTCATTTCGCATTTCTTTCGTTCTCCGCTCTTTTCATCATCTTCTTATTCTCGTTTCTTCCATTTTTTAGCTCTCTTATTCTCTCATAAATGGAAATTCAGGAAATTTTTAAGGATTGTCAATGACAAAGAAAAGAAAAGAACGAGAGAGGGAGGGAATGAGAAGGAGAGCCAACGATAGAAGACAGATAGTAGAGTGAAGGCTTTCATGAGACCAGCAGCGATTTACTCGAAGATTCAGAACTAACTCTGATTTCTCACAATTGTTCATATAAAAACAGTCTCACACATTAATTATTTTTTAGTCAGAATTTCAAAAAAAATTGATTCTGATTGAAGGAGAGAGAGAAAAAAAGTTTTTTCTTTTTCTTTCTCAATTCAGTATTTACTTCACAAGCAATTTGTTAATCAATTAAATCTTTCAACAGATTACTTAAGTAGCATTAGAATTCACAGCAAAAAAATGTTGACGTCAATCATAGAATGTCGGTGCAACGATTTTAAAATTCTATGTATTCATCATTTTAGTCATTTTTTTCCCTTCCGAAAACTAAAAGAAGCATCGTCAGCTTATTATATTTGTGTCTGGCGCGTAGCTTCTCCATCAAATCGCTCATGATGATTATGAACTTTCAGAGATCATCGGTGAACTAAAAACTGAAAATGTTTTTTTCTATCCTCATACTCTTCATTTAAATACTCAAAAATGAACAATTAAATTAGAATTTTAACGGAAAAATGTAAAAGGAACGCTTTTCATTCTCATTCCGAATAATTCGAGCCTTTTGAGAGAAGAAGAGGGCTTGCAAATTCATTCACAGCCTTTCCAAAGATGAGAAAGGACGAAAAAACTGATGTAGAGACGAGGTGAAAGATGGAAACAGAGGCAGGAGTTCAGAAGCTTTAAGACTGATTGAAAATTGGATAAATTCAAACGAAAGAGAGAAGAGAAGTGAGAGATTTGTATAGAGGAAAAATTAAAATGGGGAGAGAAACAGGAAGAACAACCGATCTCGACGTTTGGTATGAAATGAAATGACACGCAACTCCACGTGAAACGTTCACGTAACGTTTCTAGAATGCAAGACAAATGCAGATGTCGATCGGAAAGAAGCGTGTAGATGAAGAGAAATAAAGAGGAAAAAGGGTTAAATGCTTAGAAGACTAGAGACTAAGATATTTAAAGAGGAATAGAAGAAAAAAGAGAGAATAATGAGGAAAGAGAGGTTTATCGTCATTTTCCTTCACTTTTCATTACAATACATTTACGTTTTTTCATCCGTCATTTCCGTTTGCTTGTCTTTCATATCATATTTTTGAAATTAATATACATGGAAATGATAAGAAAAAATGAATTCGAACGACGAGGTTTATATTATGCTTTACGTCCTTCCACGGATTGATAATCATGAAATTTGAATTAATACTACGAAAAGTACTTATGAATGACAAACTTTCAATGGCAATTATGTTTATGAATGATATAAGGCGAACTGGCTAAGTATAAGAAATGAAGCGAAGTTGAATTCAGCCATATATGGAAATCAACAGATGAAATTTCAGAGGATCTTGTAGAGAAAATAGAGAAACAGAGAGTAACTGAATGATAGCAAGAGTTGTAAAAAGAGAAAAAAATGCGAAAAATGAGAAAGATAAAAAGACATATGAAGTTTCAGAGAGACGAGGGGGGTAGGAAAGGAGGGAATGAGAGATGAAAAGAGAGAGAGAGAAATCAGCAGTAGCAACAGAAATAGAAAAAAGAAAAATGAGTAGGAAAAGCGAATGAAAAGAGAGAAAGGGAAAATGAGAAACTATGTGGAAGATGTATAAAAAAGTGAGAGAAGCATAGAGAAAGAGACGGATTCTCTTTGTGAAGCAGTCGGATTCAGCCGGAAAAGCCAACGAGGTTGTGACGTCATCAAGGGATGTAGGGAGGGAAGAGAGAGAAAGGAAAAAAGGAAAGAGATGAAGAAGAGAGAAGGGAGACCCAGAGAAACTTGAAAATAGTGGAATATGAAGACGGGAAAAGAGCAATGAGAGTGTGTGTAAGGTCGACAAAACGAAGAAGACGTGGTGAGAAGAAGAAAAGAAGGAGGAAGAAGCCGTAAAAGCTGAGTACATGATGGGGCAAAGTCAAGGCATAAACGATTCACAAGAGTTTTGTCATCAGAAAGCAGTCATTACCAGGCGAGGTGAGAATGAAATGCTTCCAGATACACAGACTCGTTCAACTTGGCTTTGGATCGGCAAATTGCATGTGTAAAGTCATAATTAATTTCATTTCAGAGTTATATTTTCGTCTCTACACCGCGAACCTGATTAAAACAAAAAAAGTTTACTAGAGAAAGAAAAAGAGTAAAACGTTTCCACATCAATGATCTAGTAGAAAATTAAAAGCAGTCGATTCTGAAGTTGGAATCAACTTGCATAGAAACGGTTACGAATTCCCCTGTTCTACTGATGGTGATTGCTAGTTTAACTGAAAAAAGTGGGCAAGTGGAAGAGAGGGCAAACAATCAAAAAACAAAACGCTAAACTTCTGAATAAACTTGAATACACAAGGCAGTTGTAGTAAACTTAGGCTGATTCTTGGAGCAAGGCTTGGGCTTGAGGCCGTTGAGCTACTGCGTGGGGCCTTTACGCGGCTCTCACCATCTCCTTTCGTCTGTTTTTCTCTCTTATCTCCTCGATTGAAACTATCTCTAACATCTTTTCCGCTTCTTGTCCCAACTGCTGCCTTCAACATAATGTGTCAGTAGCGAGGGAGGCAAGCTTTTTCCTTTTTCTCCCTCAATTTTCTCTAGGCTCTTTCGCTATTACTTGTTCCGACCTCTCAATTTTCTTACTTTCCTCTCTCTCCATTCTCTTCGGTCCTTCCCTCTGTTACTCCCTCTTTTCCTCACTCGTCTCCTAGCCTTTTCCGTCTCTCTTAGCTCTTTTTGTTTTTTTCTCTTTGTCGTCTAATTTTTATCTGCTATTTTACTAACTTTTTTCTATCTCAGATTGACTCTCATACACAAGCGTCACGCCGCAAGCCATACATGGAGATACACGATGTCTTTTCCGTACAACTTGCCTAGTGCGTTCACATCAAAAAGATCGTAAGCAGAAATTGAACCTTTCAATGAGTTTCCGGACATAGTTTTTGTCAATTTACGTCATTTGATAAAATTGAAATTTGGTTTTGATCTCATGTAGTTGCTGCTCGTAAAACTGACTCATCTGCATCCTACAAGAATGATATTCCGATGGATTGTTTTGCATTAGTATCAGAGCATCATCCAACTCTTGCCAGAAGTGAAAAAGGATGAATTACATTGAAACAGTAGGGAACCTTAAAAAATGTCTGAAGAATGGCAATACCTCAGAAGTGATCCACGAAACTGGATATTTTAATGCGAGAGGCAAGAGGATCTCATATGAAAACTTGAGACCCTCCTGATTGTAAGGAAATGAATATCTTTAATTAATTAAGAAACTGATTAGTGAGCTAACATGATGGCTATGAATGAATGAGGAGGTGTAAAGAACAAAGTGCTTTCCGTGACTCATTGCAATTATTAGGTAGAAAAACAGATAATGCTCTACCTTATCACAAAACTCTTACCTATCGAGCTTGCTACTTCTCTCTCAAATATCTCTTTGACCGTTTGTTGCTAAATCTTGCTTTTGTTGTATGTTTTCTTCAACAAATACCCACAAAAAACTATATTCGTTTCTAACTGAAGCTGACACAAAGATATTCCCTCTTTAACATTCAAAAATACACAGACACATACACAGACACACATACGCACAAAAAAAGTATTTTCGTTTTGCAAACTGAATAGGAACTGAAAAGAAAAGTGAAAAAATGGTTGGAAAAGCATATGATCAATGAAAATAAAAAGTTCCATTATAGGTTACCTTCATCGGCGTTCAAAATGAAATGGAATGAGAATGATGATGATGATGATGATGATGGTGTTGTTGAGGAGAATGATGATACGAGAAGGTTTTGAAAATAAGTTGAAAACTGTTCAAAACATAACATTCGGATCAATTTTTAACGAAATTCGAGGAGATTTTGGAGGGAGATTTGCATTAATTTGCGACAAAGACGGATGAAGATTGGTAATTTAAAATCAAAACAATTGAGGGAGGATGAAGGTGACGCGGACATACCGATTTTCATATGAATGAATCATTCTATAGATACAATAAACAGTAAAAAGAGATGTAAGAGCCGGAAGATGATAAAGTAAAAGAATGAGAGGAGAATGGTGAGAAGTGAGGAAAGATGGAGAAGAGGCGGGAGGGAAAGAGTAACATACAGAGGGTGGAAGAGAAATATTTAATGCGATTGAGAACTGAAAGATTATCAAAAAGTGATAATAGCCGAGGGTGGGTGGAATGCTAATTGGAAATTATGCAAAACCTTCGAAAGACAATAAAAAAATGTTGAAAGCCAAAACTTTCTATGAAACTCAATAAACTTAACGAAGGAAATGCTGAAAGAGAGGACAGAAGGATAAAAAGGGAATGGATAAGATGAAGAAAGCGAACGAGTAAAGGACGAAGAGAGGAATGGAAGGATGTGCAAAATGGTCAAATCAAAATGGGAAAACTTCCATTTTAGTCGTTTTATTGAACAAGAGCACGAGAAATAGTTTTTTTATGAATACAACTTTGATTAGACTTTTGCTTGAGAAAGCTTGGTAGAAAGTGAGAAGGAGAGTTATAGCATTATAAGGAATAAAGCTATTTAAGTTCAAAGGGAACAAGAAACTCTTAAAGAGATGAAAGAGAAGACAGAGAGTTTGGATAGATCAGAAACAGTTCCATAATTCAATAGAATTCGAAAAAGACTGACGAATGGAAATGAACAAGCTCGTCTCACTTAATGAAAGTTAATATGAGAAGGTTAGCCCAGGAAAATCGATGTCCGAAAGAGAATAATAGTTTTCATTTTTTTAAACAAAACAGAGTAAATGAGAGAGAGATGAGGAAAAGATGGCAGAAAAGTAAGAGAGGAAAAGGTTGCAAACGCAATAGATTCAGGAAAGATAGGTATGATGAAGCTCATTGATAGAAAAACGAGTATAAGGAAATGGAGGGATGTGGGGAGAAGAAGAAAAAACTGAAGGAAAATGATGTGTTATGACAACAACAAGATTCCTGCTTGAGCCATCAAAGATGGATCACAAAAAGCTTAAATAGCATCTGTAGAATGTAAATTCCATCGTAACGCATAAATGACTAAATAAAGAATGGAAAAAAAGAAATTATTTTTCTTTTCCTCTATGAAGCTTCCCATTTAAAGCAAAAAACGGGAAAAAGATAAAAATGAGATTTTAAACAACATATGTAACCCTCTCTCTCTGTTTATCTTTCCGTTTCTCTCTCTTTCTCTCGATCTTCACAGTGTATCTCATCCCTCTTTCTCTCTCTCTTACTCACTTTTGTGCTACCCAAAGTAAAGTAAATTAGAATTTTAAAAATTACACATGGAAAAGCTGCCGTTTCTTCTCTGTCCTCGCCTTTCCCCTGAAAAATGCTTCACAATGAACTTCTCATTCGAAAAAAAAGGAAATTCAATTTCAAATTTAAAAATTAAATGGAAAAATAATATTAAGAAGAAAGAGAATCACAAGTTTTGTTATGCACAACCGTTCATCAAGCAATGCAGTCAGATATGACTGCGTTGACGTGGATTGAAACTGTTCACGTGACGTTTCACGCTACGAGAGCACGTATGAGCATATTCCAACGTGGATAACGTGAAGTGAGCGTGAAGTCGTGCGGTGAAGAAAAATTGGAAGTAATCACGTAATATTCTATAGGGAAGTAGAAGAGACAAAGAAAAAAAAAACAAAAAAACGGAATGAAAGAGAGAAGAAGAGAAAAGGAGAATAATGAGGAGATATTTAGATCCAGCAAGAAAAAAGAGAGAGAAGAAGGCGAGTGAGAGGGGAGAGATAGCGAGAGATGATAATTGAATGGAACGAAGGATCAGAGAAGGAGAAAAGAGGAAGACGAAGTCAAAGAGAAAATGAAGAAGAAGCTGCTGAAAGAAAAAATGTGAAAAACTGAAGTTTCGAGGAAATTTAGATTATGAGGATAATGTCTAAAGGAAGAAAATGAGCTGAATAAAGGCAAGCTATTGTGCATCAACAAATTAAACACAAAAAGGGCTGAAGAAATGTTTTTTTCTTCTTCAAAAAGGCAAGCATTCATAGAATATTTCAATAAATAATAAAAGGAAAGAGGAGACGCCTTGTTTGTTCGTTCATACAACTTAAAGCTCATCTACTACATTAACTCAAAGCGTCTTAGTCTGCTAGCTTTCCATCATTTTTAAATTCAAACGACTTTGTAGTTTTTGCAGTCATCTTTATAAAAGGAAGAAAAGAAGGAAAATACATATGAAGTAGGAAAGATGGAACGACTTGAGAAGCAACTGCCATCTCAAACTTTCGGCTTCCCAAAGAAGGCTTTTCCCAGGAGATACTATTGGTCAATAGCTTGAAGAGGAACAAAAGGGGGTGATAGAGACAGAAAGCAAATGAGAGGGTGAGGGAGATAAAAAGAAAAAGAGAGGGTATCGAGAGATGAAAGAGAATGAAGGAGTATGGAGAGGAGGTGGGAGAATATGAATAGTAAGGGAATGCATTCTGAATCTTTGAAAAAAAGAAAAAAACTTCTGCTTGATAATGGATTCAGATGTTGAAGGAGGTTATTCTGCTCTTCATTCTGATTGGCAATTGCTCCAGAGGAAATGAATTAGAAAATAATGTGAGAAACAAAGATTTATATTATCACAGTTTATGAAATTTACAGAAGAGAATACTCAAACATCTGGAATTGTTCCAAGCTCATAATGGCTCATGCTGAAAATCACAACTACGCGATTTCTGTTCTATTTCGATTTTTATAGAAAACAATAGAAAGATGTTTGTAACTATTTGGATGAGATGAATCGACCTGAAAGGTTGAGGAGAAAACATCGAATGGGATGGGAGATGCTTTGATTCTCCAGCAAAATAGAAATATTTAAAAGATGTAAAGGGAGTACAATGGAGTAAGAGAGAGAGAGAGAGACAGAAATAAAATTGGGAATTATGAGAGATAGAGAAAGAAAGAGAAGTACTTTGATAAATAAATAAAAGATACAAACTGGTCATTATTAAGCTTTAGAGAAAAAGTAAAACGAAAGATGTGAGAGAATCTTTGAGATGAAGAAGCCAATGGACACATGTCCTCTCTACTTAGGCTTCACAAATAGTTGTAATACCTAGACCTTCATTATCTGACAACAGCCTATCATCCTTTTAATAGCGCATTTATGCATTTGTTTCATTCTCTGCACTTTCAAAGGCAATTTTCCGCTTTTTCCATGCCAATCCATCTCCCTCTTATTACTCTCTCTCTCTCTCTCTCTCTCTCTCTCTCTCTCTCTTCCTCTCTCTCTCTCTCTCTCCACCTCAATATCTTTCAATTTTTTTATTGTTCTCCTGATCTCTTTATAGAACTCGAGCTTCTCCATTAACTTACTTCAGAATATTATTTCTTTTACTGCTTTCAATACTGAAATACCCTTCATTGCCCTTCGAAGATAAGACGAGTGAAGAGAGAAGAGATTCTTAAAGAAGGAGACTCATATTCACAGTTCTCACGCATACATGGTTTTATCTAGAGTTTAGTGTGTGTGTGTGTGTTTGACGTTTGTTGAGTTTCAAGAGAGTTTTTCTCCCTTTCCCATTTCTCTCTCTCTCTCTCTCTCTCTCTTTCTCTCTCTCTCTCTCTCTCTCTCTCTCTCTATCTCTCTCTTTCAACTCTCTGGTCCCATTTTTTTCTGTCAACGAACAAAAGACAGAGAATGAAGTTGGACGAAGAAGGAGAAAAAAAGAATTTCTTATCAACATTCTCTACAAAGAACGTCTGAGATTATGATGAAATGAAGGAGAAAAAAAGAACATTTTCGTCTCCGCATCAAAAGAAAATTACTTTGATTTGATTTTTCCGTTGTCCGAAAGTAAAGTTTTTCATGAATTCGTCGTCATCCTCACATATCTGAAGTTAACTGATTATTTTCGTAGTCGAAGCTATGATGATATTTTTGTTTTTTCTTCAGGACAACGGGGATTCAAAAAAAAATCAAAAGAAGAGAAGGGATGAGGTATGAAGGTATGGTTGAGGAGAGATGAAGCCTTAGTGATGGACTACGTAATCATGAAATATCGTTTTGAATCGTAGTGTTTGTTAGTAAATCCCTGAAAATTTCTTGGAAATCACTTGTTTCCAGAAAAAATAAGGAAACTTCAAATTTGACAATTTGAAATGAAATGAAAGCCGTGGCTGCATAGCTTGGCGATTGGATGAAATGTCGTGCTCTTCGGGAGACTGGAGAAAACGAAGAAGAAGTATGCAAAGACGACGAAAGGGAAGACGACTATGACGATAACTATGAAGATGAAAACGAAGAAAAAGACCGATGACTAAAGTAAAAGAATTTACAGGAGTAAAAGAAAAGGAAAAAACAAACAAACTCTGTGGAAATGATGATCGTAATGATCGTCATGATAGTAGAAACTCAGGTGATAGTTATTGAAGATATTCAATAACGTGGAAATTTATGAAATATGCTGCAGCAGTTTTGATAGTATGAATCAGTTATTGACACATAATGACAAATGGTTTTGAACATCCCTGTTGTGAAAATGACCTTCAGTGAAATTTCTATAAAAGAAAAGGCAAAAAGAGGAGACAAAGTGGTAGAGAATGGATGACAGAATGGAAAGAGGTGCATATAGAAAGACTATAGCGGAGATATGCTCTAAGAATAACTTTTCTCCAAAACCTTTCTGAATACATCGAAAATATCGTTAGAAAAGTGAATAATTTAAATTTTAACCTAAAACCTCTTTTTCTTCTTCGTCGAACTTTTTTCTAAAATGGATACATTACTTCCATGAAAGGAAACACATCGAAACGTGCAGCAGGCCGTGAGAGCAGACAATTGGTTAATGGCTTTGAATTTCCACTGGTCTCTTCGGCTTTCAGGAAGGATATTAGGTTTGCCATACACAGGATTCCCAATGGTTTTAAGAGGAGAAAAGTCAGAAAATGGAAAAATATCTCAATATTTTTCTTTATTTAGCGATTTTACATGTTTTTTTTTTTGAAATTTCATGTTTTCCCAGAAAAGTTCTATTTCACAGAATGCGATGCGAAAGCCGAAGAAATGGAGAGTAGGAGGGACGGGTATAGAAGAGGGGGGGGGGAAGAGAAACAAGAAAAAGAATAGATTGCAAGTTAAAAGATAAGCATATACTTGGAACAATGATCAGAAGAAAGCAGAAGGTTTGGATAAGATTATAACGTTTCTTTTTCCTTCTCTTTCAATATAATTGGTCAGTTTTGATTTTGCTGAAAGGAAAAAAAGCCGAATGAAATATGAAGCCAATGAGATTATATTGATACTCCGTGGAAAAAGGTTCTAAGACTATATGAGACTGGCAAATATTTAAAATTGGATAAATATGTGAATCTGTAGATATATATATATATATATATATATATATATGCATGTATATACACATAACATCTAACTATATATATAGATGTTTATTGACGAGGATGAATGTTGCGATTAACATGGATGTGATGAAAAAATACAGAAAACAATCGAAATTAGGCATAAGGTGCACAGAAACAATAGTAAATCCAGAAGAGAGAGAGAGAGAGAGAGAGAGAGAGAAATGAGAAAGAGGGGAGGAAGAAGGAAATAGGAAAGAGAATAGGAAAATGCAGCCGTTCTACTCACAAACATAACATGAAATGCCGTTGCAACAAGAAGACAGTTTACGTGAAAGTCCACGTGAACATATCATCTTCAAGCGGTGTAAATCAGAATCAAAGGCGGGAAAGCGTATAGTTTAAAAAATCAAAGTATAGGAGCATTAAAATGTATTTGTATATAATATTATCAGTATTGAATGATAAGAGGCAGGCGATCATATAATATACCAACTTTTTATTTTCGAACACACTGACCAATAAACCAAATAATAGAATCTTTTTGTTCTAAAATGATTCCGATAGTCATCAATCAATGATTATGTAGCCGAAAAGAGTTTCTTTTCCTATTTCTGAGAGAAAGACCAGGAAGAAGAAGACGACGACGGCAAAAGAACTAAGAAGTAATTTGTTTAAAAGAAGCTTTGGTGAAATGTGTTGATAAGTATCAAACTAACTGAAGGACGTATTGACAGATAACTATCAAAAAGAAATAAAACATCTGAATGACGTCAATTTTTCGGCTTTCCTTTTTAAAAAAATCATCAAAAAGTTCAAATTATGTGTGTTAGTTTAATAAGATCTTCCGATCTCGAAATTAGATAGGAGAGACGTTAAGTTTATTACTCAATCACACAGTTTTAATATTGACTTCAACATTATCCTCAATTAAGAAAACACCTTCAAGAGATAGAGATGGTGAGCGAGCCAACAAGTTTGAGGGAGAAAAGCAAGTGAAGCTGGCCATCTCTCACATTCCACAAATACTACATTATGGAAAAACAATTTTGATATTTCCACCAAGATGGAAAAAAGGATGAGCAGGTGTTTATTGAAGAGAATATTATGAAAATAAAGAATAAGAGATGGTGGGTGGAGAAGAGGAAGAGGGAAGCAAGAGTCTACTGACTTTATTAGGTAGGTGAAACTGAAAATAGATGTTCTACAGTCTATTTATAAAAACGAGAGCTTTAGAGTTTACCCATTTCGAATGGGAACTATCAAGAGTTTGATATGAATATCTGTAATTTATATATTACTCTTCGTTTCTTTATCTTTCTGAGATTACGTCAGCAGAAAAAAATCGAGACACTCGTTTGAATCTGAAAATTTAAAATATTATAAAGCTTATTTACAATTTTGAAAAACAGAAAGATAACCAGGTGAAAAACGGCAGGAACAACATATAATCCAATCACGTTATTCAGAAAATCAAA
This sequence comes from Auanema freiburgensis, assembly GCA_030370435.1. Taxonomy (NCBI): domain Eukaryota; kingdom Metazoa; phylum Nematoda; class Chromadorea; order Rhabditida; family Rhabditidae; genus Auanema; species Auanema freiburgense. Next base: position 2,390,909 of record CM059369.1, read on the forward strand.
CGGTTCTTATCATAATCCAAATTGGAATCTCGAGAATAATGGAAAAAAAAGTTTTTCTAAGTTGTTTCGAAGTGGAACTGTAACAAAGTTGTCTACCAGTAACTTCTAAATGTTACACCAGCCACGTTATAGATAAGGCGATACTCTGAGGGAAGCTTATAAAACTACGTCAATGCTGGTATGTCATGGAAAAGTGAGGAATACGTACGTCAGAGCCTAAGATTTCAATAAAGAGTCAAACGATTAGGCTGAAAGAACAATAGAGTAATGCCAAGAAAACGAATACAATATCGGAGACATCATCTTTCATTGAACCCTGTTTAGTATACCAAACTGAGATAGTCAAGATATGCATACATCATGAGTGTCCAAAACTTGCAGGTATCCATGCGCATTCTTACTCGGCCATCTGACGTGTATGACATGAAGCGATTGGATGTTCTATTGCGACTATCGAAAAACGAGTTCGCAATGTTCCTTTACCGTTTCCTCTGAATAACACTCTCTACTGTTTGAAAGTCGCTGACCTTACGCTCATTACGATCATCCTAATTTGGAATGGCATATGTAGTCAAAAAAAAACGGAATGTTTGCTTTGAGAAACTTTATGGTCTCTACAAATGAACTTTCAGAATAAGTTAGATGGTATGAAATGTTTTCAGCCTTGTTTCAAAAAGTTTGAATATTAATGGCTAGTACTTCTGCGGAGTGATTTACTCAGCTCAGATTTCAGGTATAAACAGAACGTTTTTTGAGTGATCTTTGGATTTACTGCTTGTTCTATGATACTTTTGGACACTTGGGTTAAAAAAATGGGAAAAGTTCATTCTCAATTCATTTCGAGAAGAGTCCAGGCTGTTCTGAAATGGCTCATTCTCGTTAGATGTTGCAATATCCCAGAGAAAACTGGCTAAGCTGATCGCTTAAGTGCCCGGATAATAGAAGGGACAAAAACGACTTTAGAAAACCATGTAAGCTAAGAGCAATGTAGTTTCCCTCACTCGCACACTCTTCCACTAACATCTGTAAGTAGTTTTTGTTCGGAGGACGCGAGCTTCTTCCACTTCTTAGATTCTTCGAAGTTGATCAGATAGATAACTAGGGTGCTTTATCTGTTAGCAATTGGAATTCTTTTGATTGTGTGATGTAAGATATAGAACGCACTACATGTATACTCTGTTACATGCAAAACTGTCATTACAGTAGCCATCCGCGTGAAGAAAAGCAGTATCTTGTGTATGTGTTCGAGAGATAGATTGTCACCCTGCTATAGCCATGTATGAGAAGTGAAACAAGAAAGAACTTTTTTCCCAAAAACTCAACCAGGATTAGCTGTCTCGATCCTGGAACTTCAGCTATCCATAAATATGTTTTAAAATTCTTATGAGCATAACATTTGACTAGTAGGAAGGCGACAGAGGGCGAAGAATGAATAAGTGGAGTATGTATTGATATCTTGCATGTATTCAAGTAATTGTTCGTTTTCATAAAAAAAATGTTCAATTCAGGGGCTAATATGATGTATGGCAGGTGGAAATATGCAAACCCCGCTAGAAACCACCCTGCTATATCTGAAGAGTGTTCGCACTGTGTTTACACGGAAAATGCGCAGCGAGAGCAGAATATCGACTTAGCTGGGCGTGGTATATTGGAGCGCATGCTTCCATAGAAGGATGTTATTGGCAGCAGCATTATACTAAAGCATAACTAGTAAAGCATTTTTGATTTATGATAATAAGTTCTTGTGCTGTGAGAAATCTTTCCGTTTTAAAACGTATATGTTGTTACTTCCCTTCCTGAGCATAGCAGATGCGTTATCTTTGTTTCCGAAAGTCATTCTCAATAAGCTTTTTTTTATAAATTTTGCTGTTAGGTGCTTCCTAGTGCGTTTTATGAAAATTTCTTGCAAAATTCTTCAAACTCGATTTGAATCCCATGTAAGACGCCAAGGATAAAGTTATTTTCTTGTGTTTTGTTGTGAGAAGAAAGCATTTTTCAGAAATAAAGTTTTTTTTGCTAGCTATCAATCTGTTGCTCTACTTGAAATTGGAATCAGTCATTGTATTCAATGTTTGGTTGTCGTCCAACTTGCAGCAGCCAACTCTCATAGTAGTTGGACCCCCCCGAACTTCTCTACCAGCTCAATCCTTCTTCGCTTTCCAGTTCTGTGGTTCTCTCTTTGCTCCCTGCTTTTCCGCTCCCTTCTCTCTTCATATCGTTGTGAGTATATAGAAGTTGGTTTCAGAGAAAACGCTTGCCATGTAAATTGTTGGAAGACGCTTAAAAAAGTAAAATAAGGCGTTTACTGCACACGACTGATCATATAGTTTTCCTGATCTTGGCGAGGCTTTAGACATTTATAAGCTTCAAGTTTTGAGGGTGTTGCATTATTTGTCTTACTACACCTGAAACATGTAAAGCGAAGTCAGCAGTAAGATGGAAAACAATGAGAAGTTGAAGAAAACTACACTAGCTTCACCATTTATGCTGATTCCTGCTACTTCCTTTGTATTTGTATTTCTACTAGCTTCGTTTCGTTCTAAGGAAGATGGTTCTTCATGACAATGTCATCTTTGCTTTCTGATTGTAACTTCAACCATTCATAAACTCACTCCCACCTTCCTTTACATTTTTCTTTTTTTTTTCTTCCCCTTAGTCTTCCTCTTCCTTTCAGACGGCTTTCAAACAAAATACATTCTTACAATATTTTATTCATTTTTTATGATTTTTATTCTCTTACGATGTCTAAATTCCGCCCAGTACCCAATTCAACTTACATTTCTAATCACATACTTTTTCCAATGACGTCATCTGGCAAAATGGTTTTTTAATAAAAATTCCTCTCTTCTCCCAATTTATTCAGCTTCTTCCTCTTTTTTTCTCTCTCTCTCTCTGTTTCTTCCAGGGTTCTGAAAATACTGTTTCATTAGGATTTCATGGGTTTTTAGCATTTTTTTTCTTGTTTTCTCATCAGTTTTTCTTTCATTTTCGGTCTTTACTCTCTTCATTTTCCCTTCTCTCTGACTCTTCCTCAAAGTCATTGTGTCAGTGCTCTGGCTATTTTCAAATTATCACATATAATTCATCCTTTCTGTGGCGAGGAAATTCAGAATTTCATATTTTCTCTTCCATCAACGCTACCATCATATATTCAACTGTAGTCTCTCCCAAGCCATCTGTAGCGAATAGAAAAACACGCGTAATTTCCGAATCAAATTGAACAAAATAATTTTCGACTCTTTATTTTTCCTGCCAACTTCCGAAAAGAAAGCCGTGTTATTATCATTTTATCCTCAACAAACATCATTTGCATTAGACAAACCTATAGGCAGTTTCATTCAATTCTGCTATTGGAATCTTTTGCATTTCATAGTTGCTTAATACATTCATCGCTTTTGTTAGCTTTTCCCTTTTTCAATTATTTTTCAGTACTTTCGGCCATTGTTGTCAATTGCCTCGCCGAATGGTTCCAAACCTTAACTTCCCTTTCCTTCTTATTTCTCCCCCATCGACTCCTATCGTTTGAATAATAGATATGAACCGTCCGCTCCATCCAAACTATTGCGCTAAAACAGTTATTCTTACCACTCTATTGATGCTCTCAAAAGTTTGTTTCACAAATACATTAACTCAATTAGGTTGCTTCATTTAATCCCAACAACAAGTTCATTTGCATATTACGCTCACGTGAACTTTGAGCGTGTCATGTCAACACTTTTCATTCTTTGCATGAACTCTAAGTTAGAACGGTTGCGTTTCAACGATTTATTTTCTTTTTTCCAACTCTCTGACCCTTTTTTATTTCAGTGATCTTTCTTCTGGATTCTTCTCAATCATTAAGCAAAATAAGATTTATGCACGTATGTGTATGTAAGAAAGAAACTCATGATCTAAGTCTTCTTAACAATCTCACATTTATTTAAGGAAATTCAAATGAGGACAATGGTTCTTCGGCATTTCTTGTAAAAATAGATTTAATTAATTTAATTTATTCCTTCACTTCCATTATTCATTTGCATATCTTAGCAACACACACACACACACAGACATATACAGCTTGAAACTTCAAACATCCTGGAGATTTGTGTTAAACAGTGTCGAGCAAGTTTCGAAAACTTTTATGGCTGCTAGAACCGATACTTACTTAACATCATGTCTATCTGACTTTTCACTGTTCCTCCCCATACGTCTTGTATTAATTAATAGAAAACTTGTTTTTCGTTTAAAAATCATTCAGTTTGGTACAGATGGCAGCTTCATCCTCACTTGCCATAAACAATGAAGAATTTCTTCATATTTCTTGTCAGTTGCTCAGCATTACCTCTCTTTTTTCTCTTTTACTCTTCTCTTTCCTCGTTATTTACTCAAGTTAAGCGACACTATCTCTCACCATTTCTCAAATCTGCTGTTTCTCGATAGAACATATGCTCTTTGACCTCAAACTGCTTTTCCTCACAGAAGTAACTCTCTATCTCTCTATTTCTCCGTCTCTCCGTCTTTCCTCTCTTTCTCTTCTTCAGAATGTGTTTCCCTCTCATCATTTCTCTCAAATTTTACTTACGGCATATCATTGTACTTGCTTTCTTCGATTCCAACGTGCTCTTCCATTATTTTCCTCTCGAGTTTCAACGCATGATCTGTTCCTCGTTTGCGTTTTCTGATATGTTGAAAAAAAATTTTTTCACCAAACTTAAACGTCTCTACAGCTGAGGTTCACAAATCAGAAGCTTTGTTTTAATTTTATTAGTGGAAAGCTGGCTTTCAAACCAATTTCGTTTTGAACTCATTCGGCATTTGGGTCGATCTCATTTACATGATGACGCCACCGATACTTCATTTATCAAAAAGCATTCTCTCTCTTCCCTAAAAGTTTCAAAAGTTCTTTTTTTCTTTCAAATATTTTCAGACAAATTTGACATCGATGTCTCATCAGAGAACATTGAGTTCTTCCTCCTCCTCTTCGTCTTCTGCTCCATATGTTCATCAGATGAGATGCATTTGTCTTTCAAAATGAATTCTCAAAAGCTATTTTTCGCATTTTTATGTTTACAAAGCCCTTTTTTTAGCCCACAAACTCTTCGTTCTACCACTTCTCAACCTAACCATCAGCAGTTTTCATTGTCCTTTTTTCATTTCAATTTTCACTTTGAATTCGTCTTTCTCAGATTCATTTGAGCAACTGAAGGTCTCTGCACTCTCTGCCATTCAATTTATGTTTCATGTATTGAAATTAGATTCCTCTTCCATGATTTAATGCTTTGTACTTGTATTAAATACTTCGCTGTTAATCAATTAGATGCACGTATCCCTCTTCAGACCTCCCACTCACATCATCCCCTGCCACCCTCAATTCTATTTTTTTTCTCTCTTGCTTCGAAAATTCCCTTCCTTTTTTAACTTCGATTAGCGTCAGACGTTCATCCTACTCAGTTCGTGTTTATCTTCTTTTCTTCACGTGAATCCACTTTGCTTCTGAACTTTTCATTTCAGTCAGTGCACATGCCAAATACGGTTATTTCTTTCTTTTCGAAACTTTCTCCGTCCTCACTCTCTATCTTTTCTCTTGTCTGTTTTTGTTTCTCATCCTCGAGATCCGTAAAATATCTTTTCTCATTTCAGAAACATTTCAAAAGCTCCAATCCTCTGGAGATTTTCATCTCACTTTCTGATCTTTTGACTTGATTCTGTGAAACACAAAAACGGAATTCTCTTCAACTTGCTCTCATATTGCTCTGTTTTCGAGCTGTAGCAAATGTAAATTTGGAGCATTAAATGTTCAAAATTCGTTGATTGATTGCTCCCATTCCGTCTAATAAAACTCATCATTTCCTTTCTTCTCCCCCGTTTCCACTTCCTCTCCGTCGAGTATCGAGTAGAAAAAATGTTTTTTTTTGTTTTTTTCATTTCTCAGATATCTTCATTGAATTATCAGTTTGTTGTTGTGTTGATTCCAGCTGACAATCTTCTTCCTCATTCATCCAATCATTTTTTTAATTTCCGCCTTATTAATTTCATATTACCTTTCAGAAAACTATGGCGGACGGATTCAGTGCTCTTCCCCCACCCATAGACGATACAGAAAAACATAAGAAAGCTTCTTGTAAGTCCTCATTTCAACAAATATAATTAAAACAGAAACAAATTTTTTTTATTAGCTTTATATGTTTATTCGTGAATGACTCGAAAGCTCCACATGATTACAAGCTGAAACGAATGAGAACAGATTCGAGTGAGCAGAAGAAAGAGAGAGAGAGAAAGACAAAGAGAGTAGCCGTTGACAAGTCCAGCTTGGAAAATTTATCTAATTTTCAAGATTTTCATTTATGGCCTGCATATAGATTTATAAAGCTAGTTTATTTATGCTTAAGCTCGGCTTATCCTTTCAATAAAGCTATATTAAATGATTTTTTCGCTTTTCAAAAGTTATCTGGCAGATGAGAGCTCCTCCCTCGTGCTCATGGTGCGTGCGTCCGCCTCTTCCTCCTCCCTCCGTGCTTTTGCCTTCTTTTTGCCTCCCTCTTTTTCAGCATTTGTCCTCCTTCCGACGTCGATGAGTTTTCTATTTTCGGCATTCTCTCTGAATGGTCGTGTGTTTTGTTTCTTTCGCTGTCTTCATCTAATAAACTTTGATGTAAATTTTGAAATATCTCATACAAAAGGAAGAAAAGCTTTTGATTGACTTTCCCTCCTGAATCTTCTTTCTGACTACTTATTTCATTCAAACAGATTGCATAGAAAGAAGTTCGTGTCCTCAAAGTCCATCGGCTTAAGAGATTGATAACCTCAAATTCTCTTCTTTCTATATAGCTTGCATCAGCGACCTCTCATCTCTGTTCTATTAATTTTTAAATTCCAAAGTTACACTAGTGATTTAAGCTGGAAAATTGAGTCATTAGGAAATATGCAACTTGCTGGACTCTCCTTTGGTAATTTTAAATTTAAACAATCAAAAACAAACCAAACCATAAATTATCCAATCGAACACTTTTCTCTCATTTCAATTCTTACGTTCAGGTGGAACTGCTTCCAATCGATACTTCGATGATATCATTCCCATGGGCGAGTATGAGGTATCTTTTAATCCGTTGATTTTTTATTATTTCGCATTTTTCTTCAATAAAAAGGTTCGAGAAGCATTAATGAGCGAAGTCAAACGACACCGATGTTGGAAAGCAACTGCTGTCAAGAAAATGCAATTTGATCAATTGGAAATGCAAAGTTGTCTTCAGGTGAGTTAGAGTACGAAACAAAACCAATTATGGGGAAAAATGAATAAACATCTTTCATATTTATTTTAGTATTCGTTGGAATCATTTACGGAAGCTCGATCTACGTCAGATGCAACTGAAGCTGTTTCGCTTGGTGCTTATTTAGATTCGGATGCTTTACGCTCTATGTCAGCTTTCAATAATCCATGGGATTACGAAGTGTTGCCTTCCAATATGTTTGTTGACCAGGTTATCACAATACTGTTTTCTTAAAATCATATCCATGACTTAGGTACGGGTATTAGAGATGCCTGGAACAAGCATTATCAACACGTGTTCTGCTTGTAATTCGGAAGGAACGGTTCATTGCTTCCACTGTCGTGGTTATGGAACTGATAAATGCAACTTCTGCCGGTACGTTGAAATCTATATCGTATAGTTGTTGTGATGGTCATTTTCACTTTGTAATATTATTTTTTTATTATTTTTTTCAGTGGAACTGGCATGAAATCTGGTGTTGCTCATCCAGCTGTATACACACATCCGATGGTTGCCACCTTTCCTCATGTACGTAATGAAAATGTGATATTCATAAACGCACCTTCTCATTTCCATCAAGTACTATTAGCGCGCTCAAAAGAAATATGCTAATCAATGTGAAACGACGTGTAATCGAACACAAATGACGTCGAAAAGCATCACGTGCATTTGACGTGCGAATATCTTTTTTAAATTCTGAACAATAAAACAATGAGCGGTTGCATTCAATGTTAAGAACTAAAAGAAAACTTCTTTTTACTTTTTTCATTTGATTGCTTGTTTTTCAGGCTGATCTATCGAGAGGCTATGCATCATCGTCTACAGCCATGGTCCGCCAGACTGGTGGATCAGCCTATGGCATAGGCACACCGATGCATTTTATGTCTAAAACGGGAGTTCCACCGCCAGGAATAGGTAAGGGTCTAAATATGGTAACAAGTATACTACGTATTCATCTTTCAAGGAACGCACGATTTATGCTATATGTGTCACGGTCGTGGTGTCAAAGAATGTCATCATTGCAAAGGAGGTGGAAAGAAGCCATGTAATGCTTGTAATGGTAGTGGCAGTGTCCGTAACTACACGCGTTTAAAAGTATACTTGTGAGTTGAAATTCTCTATCTACTTAATAGTTAATTGATTTGTAGTAAAACTGAAAGGTCAGAGCATTACACTGAGTGCGATGTACCTGCACGATTATTAGCTCAATCAGAAGGTAAAGAACTGTTTGGAGAAGAGATGCCATATGTGAGTTCCTACCAAGTTGTTCCCATACAGTCATGATTTGTATAGGTACTACCCATCACGAAATATCCAATTAATGAAATAAATGAGAAAAGCAAGCAGTTCTGTGCTCAACACCTTCAGAAGTGCATGGGAGTGTGCCGAGTGATAAGGGTCAGTCTTATTATTTTTTCATTCAGATGAATCTTAATGAATCAACTTCTTTGTATAAGGTGTATTAATGTTTTTTCCATTTCAGCAACGACAATCGTTAACTGCCATCCCTGTATGCAAAGTCAATTATACGATGGGCGCTTGTAAAGGTGTTTTCTATGTCTATGGCACTCAACGTCAATGTTATGTACCTAAGTTTCCGTCTAAGTGTTCTATTCTCTAATCTGAGTATTCATATTTTTCTTCACTTTAGTCTTCTACGATTGTACTTTTCTTTAACTTTTCCTCTTCCATCTCTCGTGTATGTATACGAAGAAGCGCGGGCGCCCTCAATCAGTCAATAACTCTCAGTGACAATGTTTTGTTTGTTTGTTTGTTCTTAAAATCAAAACAAAACAAGTAAAATGACAAAAAAAGAAAGATCTATTAATATAACTGTGATTATTATGTATATATTATTATTATTATTATATTATAAAATTCATTTTGTAATAGAAAGACTACATAAAAACAATAGAAAAGAGAGAGAGAGAGAGAGAGATAAGGAGGGAGGTAGAGAGAGAGAGGTAGAGAGAGAGAGAGAGAGAGGAGAGAGGTAGAGAAGAGAGAAGAGAGAGAATAGGACGACAAAACATAATGAGGTAGTTGTTGTATAAATTATAAGAAGAAAACTATTTTTTTATTCTTTTTTATTCGTTTAGATTAAGAACGTTCTTTTAAAACAAAAAACCTTCGAAATCTACATGTGATTGACATACTTCTAGAGCTCGACAGTCGGTCTTGAGGTAGAGAATGAGAATGCAAGTAACGGGTGACGCTGTTTAACTGTGAACTAAAGAAATGACAAAGGAGCTTAAACAATCACATGTACAGAAGAGGTAGTAGACTTGAGAATTTTTTCGAATTTTTCCATATTTTCTTTACAAACTTGATACTGGGATACTAAGGTACGACTTGATGCCAAGCTGGATTCTGACCATTAGGCAAAATCTTTTTCTTCATTTACAGTCTCTGGGGCAGCAGTTGATTCTACTCTTCCTTCTAACCATCGATTATAAACATCCTTAAATTATAAATGTGATTTTACCGATGTTGAGTAGCTTACTTGATAATGTTCAATGTGGTGTCTATTCAAGTGACCCATGAAGTTACTGCTACATGGAGATCGAACCAAAACATTACAAAGTTGACATTGGGCTTGACCGTCAGCAGTACGCCGGAACAACTCCCAAACCTTATTATGCACAAAATAAGTTGATTCTCTTCTTCAAATATTTACCGGATGTTTGGTTCGCCGATTTCGTCGGCTTCCTCGACGATCAGGATTCCACGGTAAGGCTGGGTCGAACTGCATTTGCTGGCTATTGTAGCCGTCGAAGTTCGTTGACAATCTTAAAAAACAAATGAATAACATTCCGAATGTCTTGAATCTACTTACTTTAAGTTCTGTAAGCTACCATTCTGCCAGTGATTAGCATAGTTTGAGTATTTATTTGCTTCCGATGATTCATCGAGATTGTTCCCGATGTCTTGATGATGGCGTTCAATATGCTTACTCATGTTGGTAGCACAAGCGGATTTCACAAGCTTCAAAAAATAACTGTCAGCTTCAGGGCTCACTGGGTAATGCCTACTCTAGCACACATATTGCATTGAACACTTTTGTCGTCGATTCTTCTGAAGAATGTCCAGACGGGATTCTTGGTTGGACGTCCACGCTTAGAACCAACAGCTCCTCGTCTACGAGGAGATCCAGTATCAGCTGTCTCTGGACTGTCCAATGGCTAGAAAAAGATCATTTACAATCTGTATATCTTTATTTGAATCAATTGTTCTTCTTCTCCTTCTCCTCGTTGAGATTCTTTTTTTGATTGCTCTGTTTCACACACTTTCAAAGTCATTCTGATGTAATCATCCAGATTCGTCTATGAACATGACAAAGTAAAGAAGTGGGAAGCGAACGTTCAAAATCAAAAAATCGAACGATTTGTGCATGATCAAGCCCAATTTGGCATGCCAGTTGCAACGCCATTGTCGTCAGATTTCGATCCAACGGTGAGTTTTCATTGACCTCTAATAGGTAGTCAGCCTCGTTCCTTCTTTATTTCTCTATAATATCTTCCACTCTTGTCTTTCTATTGCAATCTCCGTCTATCAATTGATATATTCACATATTTCTTCTGCTTTTTTCTTTTTCTTTTATTCTTCTTCATCTTCTTCATTACCGAGAAATGACATTGGGAGAGAGGGGAAGAGAGAGGCTGAGAGAGTTTATACGTGATGCCCACGGTGGAGGGATCGTTTCAGGTCGACTTGTCGGATTCGTTATGGCCTATACTTCTCTTGGTGCTGCTTCTGCACATTCTTTGATTACGGTATGTGACGTAACGATTAGATATAAGTAATGAAGAAGAAGAGAAAATGAAAAGTAAGCAGAATAAACTGTCACACACAATTTCGTAATATTTAGAATCCTACCTTCCAATGATCTTCAGGAGATGGAATCACATGCTGTTCAACAGGTGCACACGGTGGGTTTGGTGGGTTCTGAGCCGACGGGCCAGCAGTCGAAGTGTAGTAAAATACAGGGCTTTGAATAGGTAAAGGATTATGATATGGGTCTTGTTGATAGGGTACAGGAGCCTTAAATATAGAAGATTATGCCAAAAAAAGAAAAATGATATGTGGAAAAGTCTTGTAAGAGAGAGAGAGAGAATAGAATCGCATAACCTATTCAAAGGAATAGAGAGAGGAGAGTGTAGAAGATAAATAAATCGAAAAAGAGAGAAGGAGAGTGAAAAATGTGTTGGGGAAGTAGAAGAAACAAAAAAGGAAGTAAAACTTACAGGTTGAAACGGATAGGTTGTAGTTGAAGCTGGTGATGGCAACAGAAGGAAAGATGTAGCTGTTGGATCATAAACTTCTTTGACGTCATAATAGTTGTGAGGAGCTGTTGTGGCATACGGTAATTCATGTTGCATGAACGACATCCCATTCATTTTAGAGTAAAAAAATAGAAAAAAAATTAATAAAATCTTAGTAGGTCTTTCTACCTGAAACAGAAAATGAAAATAAATTTGAATGAGAAACTTCATAAGTTTAAGAGAAGGTGGGAGAACGTAGATGAACGAACACGAAGTAACAATGTGAAGATGAAGAAAAAGGAAAACTTTAAAAAAAGAACAACAAAAATAAAATTAAAAATGACAAAATAAGAAGAATAAAGTTCTTCTCTCGTCTTGTACAAAATGGCTTTCGTTGAGAGATTGAAAGACAAAAAACTGTATAAGAAGTATACAGAGCTGGCGAAACAACCGCAAAGATAGGGGGAGGAGTCTTTTTAATTACCGTATATGTGCAAATGAATAAGTTACAAATGATATTTTTCAAAACTTCGACGAAATAAACGACAGAGTGAGAAAATCGTCTAAAGAAGGAACAAATGAATGACTTTGATGATTTCATGGGCTCATATTAAGCGAGGGATAGATGCTCGTTCTGTGATTGCTCCATACGAGTGTAAGAAATGAAGAAATTAGAGAAGGAAAACCGATGGAAACATTCAGCTTTTTTCCACATTTTTTTGAATAGTTATGAGACTTTTAGTGCTGGAAACGACTGGGGGGTTGTTGCTACCTATGCGTATAAAGAAGGAACAATTGCGATCCAGTCGTCTAGCCAGTACTTCTTCCCGCATCACCGTCTGCGCCATCTCTCGTAAGGCACAAAATGTGCTGCAGTATGCTTTTCATACATTTTTTGACATTTGAAGTCCAACAGGAAGGGAGTGATATGTAGAGAGAGAGAGAGAAGGAACATGTTTTTTGGAATAATATCAAACAGAAAATTAAAATTGGATAAAGAACGTTTCGAACGAGAATGGTAAAAGTGGTTTGAAGTTCTGATGTGATTGGCTAGTCAATCGGTAGGTCTTCCCTCTCTGGTTCTACTCCAAACATTTTTTAAACCATTTCCTTCCATCTCCATCATCTCTCTTCCTCTTGTCTCCTTATGTTCATCTTTCTCTTCATTAAGGAAGGTGTTCGTTTTTCTTCAGTTTAGCCAGTATTTAGCATTTTTTCTGTGTCTCAAATCATCTCGTTTTTCCTTGCTTCGCATGTCATTCTTAACCATCTCCCCTTCCTTCTTCTATATGTGGTTTGTATCTGCGAGTAAAACGACCAGAAAAAAACTGAAAATCGTAAGAAAAAAGACGGACAATCATACGATAGATAACTGTTTCATATGAGAGTATTAGATAGATAAAGAAGAAGTTTATAAAAGGCACATAGACTACCTATGTTGAACGAATGAAGAAGACGTCGACCGCCAGCGCATCTGGGGTTCGAAGATACAGATTGATGGAATCAAAGCAAAGACCTGCCCGATTCATTTATTTTAACCCTCTCTTTAAACAAAATGCGAATGAAATAAAAAAAACTCTTTGCATGTCTTGAGCATAAGGTGAAGACAGGAAAACTTGTTGAAGGGATTCCCCGTCTTTTCCAAATGACTTCGGCTTCTGCTTAGAACCCTGTCGTTAAAATTTCTTCTGCGTATGAGGCAAATGATAGGTATCGATTGATAAAACTCTGAGCGAGTCATTCATTCGTGAAGTTAGCATTCCGTATGCGTTGATGACAATGAACGGTTGTGCTTTTCTTCATCTTGAACGGTTATCTCAAGTTTTAATCTTGGAATCTTCAGGTAAAGAGTTGAAATTTCGTTTTCGTTTCTTATCTCATCTTCATATAGTTAACTAGATCAATTAGAATACAGGAAAGGAACGGTTTATTAAAACAAAAAAAGAAAATAAATATGAAGAAGTCATGGAAATAAATTTCTTTTTTAAATCTTCGAACAATAATGAAAAAGAAAATAAAACAGACTAGAAACTTATGGGCAAAATACAAATAGAAATAGTTGAACCGGAATGAGATAAAAGCATGCACCTATTTACATGAGAATAGTTTATACAAGAAGGAGATGACCAAGGTATACGTAAGTAGTGTTTACTGATTTCTTTTCTTCTTAAAAGCTTCGTACCCTTCGAAACCTAGAGCTCTACGAAAGTGATCTTCAACTGGAAATTAATAATTATCATTAACTATATGTATATTAACCATACTGTCTATATTCTTTGAACAAACAACTTGGGTGGATGTATGAGTATTGAAGGAAGTATGTCTTCGAAATGGTGATGAACGACTCTGAAACGTTTCGAGATGATTCAATTGGTCATATATCTTTTGTCGTTGCTTACCTTCTCATCTTCCGTTTTACATCTTCTCGGCCATTTTCCACTCAATGAACGACGAAAATGCTCTTGCACAGGTTCTTCTGTTGCAGCATTCGATACACTTCGGGTCATGGTTAGCTTACTTACTGTAACTTAATTGTAACAAATGTGGGTAAGACAAAGTTAAGATCCTCACCTATAGGAGCTGATTTTCCGACGATAACTGTTGGACGAAAGGTTTGAGAGGGCATGTTCGAATTAGTTATAACAGTGGTTGTGGATTTATCCTTAATAAGAATGAAAAACGTAATACTCATTGCTCAGATCAAGCTTACCTCACAAGAAGAATCGGTGATCTCCGTTTCCAGCAGACTGACAACATCCACGTCAATTTCAGGTTCGACAATCTTAAGAAAGCGAAATTGATAAAGAAGCATCGAGACAAAGATTGTGTGGGCAAGTACAGCCGTCCACACAAGAAACAAAAGCAGTTAAAGAGGTTGGAAACAATTATTATTAAAATCTACTTACTACAGGCGTATTATGCATTTTGAGCAAAGACTCATGATTGGCGTGAGCGGGAACAACATGGGAGTACCGCTGTTGGAATAATCGGTTTTGATACTCGGCTAAGAATGATGAACTCAGATGTCTATTCAAATCTGTAGAATTGGGTTTGGTTATAGACTTATACCAGGAATACGCCTACCTATTACAGTACTTGTGGCAAACGATGTTGACGGAACACATTGGGGAAGAACACGTGAAGTTGCAGCTGATGATGAGAGCATTCGTGGAGAATCAGCCATCCGATATAAATCACCACTTAATAATACAAAAATCATATAATTAATGATTGAAAGACGAAGAAAACAAGGAGATATGTATCCTCTATATATGGTTTACGAGAGATAGAGATATTGGAGTGATAATCATAAAGGATATTAATGGCAATCCTAGCATTCCATACTCGAAGAGGAGGGGTTGGTCGGAAGAATATTTACCGCCCACCCTTCTCTTTTGCACTCTTTTTCTCTCTGTCTCTCCTTCTTTCTATTTCCTTTTCTCTTTCTCTAGCTGTCCTTCTCTTTCTCTTTCTAATAGGACAAAAGACTTGTACATTCTCAACATTCTTGAGAAGTGTGAAAAGATTTTTTCAAACTTTTCTTCGACTAATTGAACATTTGTAAAAAAATATGTTTTTTGATTGCAATAGGAAATGATGTTATCATTAATTCGAAATTAACAAAACGTTAGGTGAAAGGGAAAAGGATTGTAAGAAATCGCATTCCTGCCTCTCTGATAACAATGTGATCGAAATGAAAATTTTTCAAATGGCGGAGTCAAAAAGCTTTGTTAGAGACAACGGAAAAGCTTCATAAAGTTTCAGACAAGAAGGTAAAGAGAAAAAATCAATGGAAAAAGTGTTTTAATTGATAAAGCATACAATGTGATCTTTGGAAAACTGCTCAACTATATATAGATGGCTATACTTATGAATGAGAAGCTGTTATTATGACCGAGAAGGAGGTGGAGTCAGAAAGAAAGAAGGGAGAGAGGGAGACAAGGATGAGGAAAAACTTGATGTGGAACTTTCCAACATTCTTAAAATTCCAATTCATCAACACATGATCTTCAACTTGTCGTCGCTGGTTAAGTAAGCTCGAAGTTTTTATTGAAAAAAATCTTTACATTTGTAAAACTTAGGCCTGAAAAACCGAAGAGAAAAAGAGACAAACGGAGAGAAAGAAGTTGGAAGGAAGAGCAGGAAGCAGATGATTGGAGAAGAGTGTGTGATAGTATAATTTGGAGGAATGAGGACGAGCAACAACTCGCAGAGAAGAAGAGATAGAAAAGTGCGTTGAAGGTTCACGTGAAGTTGAAGCTTCTTGTGTGAGTCTCTCTACGAGTAACACATTCTGTGTCTCTGCAGCTCCTCATAATTCATACTCATGGCATGTTCAACAGTTGTCTCTCTCTCATTTTTTCTTGTTTCGAATAAAAAAAAACAGAAAAAATGTTTCGTTCTGCTACTGCTGTGTGTGCGATCAGTCAGATGTTTGATTCTCAACATCATCTGAAGCAAGCATCAAAGCAAATAAGCATTTTTTGTTTTATTGCAAACGAAAAGAAAATGTAAAGTTTCGAAATTAAAAATGTTTAAAAAGAAAAAATAAAGTTTATTCATCGAGCTTTGGGACAACACCGAATTGCTCAAAAACGTATTCTTCAACTAAAAAATATCCAAATTGTACTAGATAGAAACCGCTGTAGGTGGATAAGGTGGCAATGAACAGAATCAAGTTCAACATTTTCGTTGAAGTTATTAGAAATAGAAATGCTAATTCGAAATAAACAGAAAAGGTTCAGAGACTAGATCCAGATAAGGAATGTATCTCGTGTGTTTTCTCAAGTGTTTGCTCCCTATATAAGTAACTATATGAATATAGTTAGCTTACAAGATTTATAACTCAAGAACAACTATTTAATGTATTACTTCGGCTTTTTGAATTGAAACGGAAACAATTCATCTGATGTCCTGAATACAGGGTATGGCTCCTGAATCACCAGGAGTTAATGACGGGGTGTGGAGGGGAAGATCAAGCTGCTTCACTGTTTGGTATGATTGCAAGTCCAACTCAGATTTTCCAGTTATTAAAGTGAATAAGGTTGAACAGATGCTACCGTCTCATATATAGATCAGCTTTTCACAATAATGCTCAAAAAGGCAAAAAGTTAAACTGTTTCTGGTAGTCTGTAAGCAAGTAGAAGAGAGTTCACGAGGTACACATAAAAACGATAGAAAAAGTCATTCGATATACAGAAAACTATCAAAAAATTTCTTACTTTCCTTCATTTGATTGCAAAAGAATGGGAAGAAATGACAATGGATTGAATTCAAAAATCGATTTCAAACCAAATAAGGAACGTTTCAGAAGAAAGAAATAAGACGAAAGGCAATCAAAGAAGATGAGCGCGTGTCTTGTTCGTTGAAGAACCGGTTGCTTACAGAGTGACCCCTTTTAACACAAACGAGAGTGAGAGAAACGTAGAAGTAGATGTAAATAAAAAGAGAGTTGGAGCGACAAACAGTAAGAAAAGAGTACACAAAAATAATAGAAATTAAAAGTAATTTTAATTTAAATTTGTCGTAAGACTTACGTGTCTGTACTGCTAAAGCTACTATCCCATGACGTCTCGCTTGTATCAGTCAACGATTGATGAGAATTCGCCCAAAGAAATTGAGCCTGATGACGTCGATCCATCGCAAACTTAAAATTTTTCAAAAATTTATATTATCATAAGAATTATCTCTGATTTGAATATTTGGAGAAGAAAAAAACATTAAAGCAGCTTGAGGCCTCTGAACCGATAGTTCAAATGATTGGAATGGAGCCAGTCCGATCTATTTGGCTGAAAGGATGATAAGCCATGTGATAAGATAAAGTTTAAGAATAATAAAATTTTGAAGGAATTTCAAAGAGAAAATTATTTGAAATAGACGGAATCAATGACTTCGTGTGCCTAAACGGAATATCTCTTCGTTCTCCAGATTCCTCTATCACGCAGAATAATACATACAGATGATTCGAGCAAGATAACTGAAGAACCGAGCATGGCAAGCAGTAAATATATGAGCTTTTAGTAGTTTTCAATAACTTGAATCATCAATACTACTATCATTGAGTCACGACTGCCATGTTTGAACGTGACTAATTCATTTTGTTTCATTCCACGTAAATGACGTGTAAACTCGTATTCATAATGCACGCAAACTCATTTCATCCTTTGCGATTCCAGAGAACGGTTGTGATTCCTCTTCTTCCTCACAAAACTGTTACATACTTTCTTCTCTCTATCTCTTCCTCTCTCTCTCTCAAACTTTAATATTATCTTTCACTCTTTTTCTCTGTTATTTAATGGTATCCACTTTTTTTTATCCCTCATTTTTTACCCACTTTATCGCATTCTTACTATCGTCAGCTATTTATTTCCAAATAATCTTTTGTTATTACTTCTGAACTTTGTCCGAGTTAAATATCAGATGATTAGGCTTGGCCAATGCGATCACTCAAATCAATCCGCCCTCTTATTCCAATTAAACAGCTTGAACTTCTTCTACAAGATACATTTGCAATAGACAATCAAAAACAAAATATTCATTTCATTTTACTCATCATTCTTATTATTATTTCTACTGGAAAGAATCAGAACCCGTGCTTTTAAATGAAATTCGCCCTCAAGCAATCACCGGCAAGAAAGAAGAAGAAGAAGAACTGATAAAATGAAATCAAAAAAGTTGAGTAATTATGCGAAAGGCTTGTCTTATATTAACTTTCTAATATATACGTACAACTATCCTATGACAAGTAGAATAAAGCTTATGAAGTGATGTTTCATCTGGCTGTCAAGGGCCTGATCTATCCAGCGTTTATCAAGCTTTGCTTTACGGCTCCTCGAACTAAACTTCCTGCATATTTCTCATCTAATTTGAAATAAGTTTGAACTTTCAAGTAACGGTCATGGAAGGATAGTCTGAAATATGTACATTAGAAAATACATTAGGCTTGCTTTACATACTTTGGACTTTTCAATACAACTCCTTGCATTGATGGCATTTTGATACCAAGTTGCAAAATCTCTGTCAACAGTTTTTCTAAGAATTCCGCTCCAAACAATCCCAGATCACCAAACGACGCTTGATCAACATCTTCTAACTAAAAGCCAGACGTATGATGACAGTTCAAAGCAGTACAGGTTTTCATTACCTTTGATTCTAACAGTTTGAAATCCAGATTTTCGATTGTTGCATTTCCTACGATTCTCGTATCCGTTAACCACATGTAAACATTGGCTGTCATAGTGGCATCTGATCGGATAATCTGAAAGTATTTTCATGTATTCATAGAACTTTAATGAATATTCTGACCAATTCCTTGATTTGACTTTTATTTTTTGGACGAACAAACAAGTTCATCCGTCCATGTAGACGGAATCTTGCACGGTTCTCAACGAAGACTATCAGAGGAGACTGCAAAAGGAAAAGATTCATATTTAACTCATATCTTCAGTTTCATACTTTGCGAGCTGTGAATACAACCTCAACTTCCCGATCTGGGAACTTTTCATTCAGATCACCCAGAAACTCTCCAATACAAAAGCCTCCATTACATGTTGTTGTTAATAAATCCTTGAAGACGATGGTAAGATAAGCCGAAAGGGAGAAGGAGAGAGAAATGAAAAACCTTTAATTGAGGACTACTTTCTGGTCCAACAACGACATCCATCAAATGTTGTTTATAAGCATGATATAGCATGGAATTTGCCAAATAATCAGAAGCATAAAACTCTATCATGTGAACGCCTGAATGAACTTTCTGATAAAAATTCTTGAAAACTCATAAAATTGTACCGTGTGGAGCTGGGACTTTGACATTTGGCGGATTGAAAGGAGTTCCGCCCAAACCTCTCCTAAAGAAAAAGATTTTTTTCAATTTTCACATACTTTTATGATTATAATAGCTTTGTTTGTACAAGAAAAAGAAGATAATACCATGAAATTTCTCCTTTGGCCATCATTGCGACAGCTCCTCCTTGAACGAATGGATCGGAAGTTAACTGATAATCCAAAACTAAATCACGCTCGCGTAAGTTGTTCACAAAGTGGATAAGAGTGAAGTTCTTCAGTCCTTTCTGCCCCAGTTTGCTTTTAGGCTAAAACTTATTGATTGTAATATGAGTTAAATTGAAAAACTGACTTTATCGACACCAAACGCTGTACCTATCACATCGACATTGTCTTCATTAATGCGGATCTAAACCACTCTCTTCATTAGTATCTATTGTAATAACTACCTTCAAAGGCATCGTGCTCAAGAGGTTATTCATGTCTTTATCAATTATATTTTCAATCATGT